>CM026426.1:97504636-98138412 GCA_014871385.1 Ceratodon purpureus
AAGGAAAAATCAAAGAGGTACGGCGTGAAATACTTAGGACTACAGGTATGGAAATAAAATTATTACACGAGAACGTTTATTGATGGGACATAATTTTAGAAATAAATATATTATTAAGATACTAAGAATACTGATGAAAAATGTTTGGCAGGGTGGTATTGTTTCAAAATAGTTGGTACTTAAATTAATCAACAACACAAAGAATAAGAAGGTTGAGGATGGATATGAATATTAGAACTATAATGACGACGGAAGTAATATTAAAAAATTATATTTCGCTACAATGGGGGAGACTGTGAAGTAGAAGTGTATTCATAAGTAAACAAATGAGTGAACCATCGAAATAATATAAGAAAAAAGTAGAGGTAGAGAGGGAAACCAGCGAAATTATAATTATTAAAATAAATAGACGACGGCCATGACGTAGTGATACATGGGGAGTTCAAAACATATATATGAAAGAGGGGTACAGTAGTCAAAAAAAATTAAAGCAATAGGGTAATAGGGTTGTGCGATGGAAGGTATAAAATTTAACAAATGGAGGAGTGCAACAAATTGTAAAGAAATGTTTAAATACCAAAATTAAGTGTGGTTGCTTGAGGGTTGCGATTTTATATGTAGTTGAAGGGATATATTGAAAGAATGGCAGATGTAGAGATTTTCAATGAAACAATGACCGGATTTAAATATTATGGTAATAAAATGTTTGAAAGGCCATGAACGTAACGAGGGGGATGAATATCGCCTTCCAAAAAATTAAAATCAAGATAAAAGAGTAGTGGAATGGATAGCAAAAGGAAAGAGAAACAAGAAAAAACAAGCTCGAATGACGGAGGAGCATGTGAAAGAACCAAATATAAATACATATTCAAGATCTAAGGAATTTCAGTACATGGAGAACGGGTACATGGAAGAGTGGTAGAATTAGTAAAATATAATTTAACATGGGTCATGGAGGAAATAAATTGAAATAAGAACGTTCGAAATTAAATAAAAGAAAGAAATTCAACATTAACATTTCAGGAACTTCAAGGGTAACAGTGGTAGAGTAGACGAATTACACGTATAAAAAAAGGGCATAACATAGAGGGGAAAAAACATAGAGGAAAATAAAGAATAAGTAAATGAAAAACAGTTTCGAGAGTGGAAATTGTAGAGAGGGAGGAACGTTAAAAATACATAAAGAGGTGGTAACCCGAATTAAATTGAGAATATGAAGCCGTTTAGTGAAAGAGAAGTAGAAGTATTTCTGCTTTTTAAAAAAAATAAAATCACAGCAGAGAATATGAAGATGGAGGACTATTAAGATTAAAATTTCTAAAACGGGTTTAATTGAGTTGGATTTCAGCAAAGAACTTCTCAAGTGGGATGGTAGACTGCATGAAATATATGGAAAAATATAACAAAACGAATGATTCCAATAAATGACACATACATTAAGTTGGTGGGAGTGTACGGAATAATGACTAGTTGAAGAATTTAGATGGTTTGCATACCATGAAGTCTTTAAATTCATGTTAACACTAACTGCTATTCTAATTTTAATTGGTGAAAGAAATTAACAATTTCAGTTTAATATGTGGTCGGAAGTTGTAGCATTATATGTTTTTAGAATTTATTTTTTTTAAAGGGAGGGGGAAAGTATCCCGCGGCCGTGGGCCGTCTCTTCGAGGGGCCGTCCGCGGAGACGGCCCCTCAACCACGGCCGTCGCAGCGGAGACGGCCCCGATCAGACGGCGGCGCACCGTCGCCGACGAGGCCGTCCCCGCGCGGTCAGCCGCCATCGGACGACGACGCCTGCGGATACGGCCACGATCGCACGGCCGCCAGCCGCCCCTTGGGGGGCCGTCTCTGCGAGCGTCTCCTCGGCGACGGCCGCCATGGGACGGCTGTCGCCGAGAAGACGGCCCGATCGGACGGCCACGGGGGCACGGACCTCTGCGGCCGTCACCATGGCCCCCGACTCGACGGCCCCCAACGGCCGTTGTCAGGTTAAGGACGACGGCCATTGGCCGCAACCGTTGGGTCGTGGGCCAACGGCCCTAGGTTCGGGGGGACGGCCGTAGGGTTGGGGGTCGTCGCCATATATGGCGACGGCTCTCTCCTTCTTCCTCACTTCACTCTCCTCAACAGTCCCCGTCGTATTGCTATAGTTTCCCAATTCACTTGGGAGCTTGTTGGTACGTGGGGGTGAGGAGATGGGGGTCCATTTTTATTGTGGGGGGGGGGGGGGAGTTTTTGAATTTTCTGTATTGGTTATTTTGTAAACCGTCATTTATCAACTCCTTGTTTTCTTTAAAACAAAACCATTACGTTTTTGTTTAAAACGAGGTTACTATGGCGGATCCGCAACATGATGAGATTGGAGGAACCGGGAAGAAGAACTGGCCGAAGGGAGCCAGCCACAACTTTTCGTGGGAGATCCTAGACAACAAAAACATCGTAGCGGAAAAAGGTTGGGAATCTGTTGGTGACATTTACTGGAGTGCAAGACGTATGTGAAGATGTATCACATTGATAAGTTATGGCCCCGAGAACAACACGAGTTGAACACACGGAGTTTTACCTGCAAGCCCTGGTCATGCATGGATGACCTTTCTTGCATCAAGCATATGAGGTCTGGACTACTATGTTTGGGCAACGTAAGCCTAGCAAAGGCCATTTCAATTATACCATTTGCAGTATGGTATATGCGGAGCTAATATTGAAGCGGAAGATTAGTTGGTGTACGTACCCCACTACGAAAGACAGGCCGTTGCAAATTGGATGGATGGTAAGAGACATTCCGGATTTATGTCTGATAGATCCTTTGCAAGCGAAGAAGGTCGTAGCGGAGTTTCGAAAGGGGCAGTGGCTACCTCTGAAGAGTTTCCCAAAGAATGAAGTAAAGAAATTACAGAATGAAACTCCACATCGTGCAGAGGAAAGGAAGCCCGTTTCCTCTGCCAATGTGATCGCTACGATGTTCCCTACTGCCACGGAAACCAATGTCCCTGTTATTCCTAGAGCAAACTTGGGAATCGCGGTGAAATCATCCAACGATACAAAGGGCAAGGCAGACGTGGATGAGGTGGAAGTTGAGGTGGACAATGACTGTTCAACACATCCTACGGCTGCGGCAGCTGGATGATCCAAGCCTCGTTCAGTGGACGATGGTCCGAGGTCCTTGGCAATAGTACAAGTGCCTACCGAAGAGGATAGCACAAAGGATGCAGTTCATTCCATTTCAGAGATTATGGAGATGGTGAAGTCGACGCCGAACAATGAATCATTGAAGGAGTTACTAGATTTTAGCATCAAATGGATGGAGGTGTGCTGTGATGAACAGCGTGGGGGCTTAGAGAATACCACGGAGGGAGGCGATGCAGGAAAAACCATGGAGGAAGTGCAACAAATTCATAATGTGTTGAAGATTGCACACACCCTGAAAGAAGGGGCTTCCGAAATAGGCGCTATGGCACCATATCTCATAAACATGGTTCAAAATCTCATAAACATGGCTCATGCATTTGGAAGTATCACTCCGGGCATTATACACGGTGCCGTCGGCTTTGAGACTTTGGTATCTTCCATGAAGCCTCTTCTGGAAGACCGTGTGCAATTACGCGAAGAGAAGGTGGCGCTGAGTAAGGATTTAATGGAGGCAACGCAGACAATCGAGAAATTGACAGAAAGGTTGGACAATGTGAAGAAGAGTTGGAGTGCACAATTGGAAGAATGCGAGAAGTACCACCCTATAGATAAGGAGAAAAGCAAAATAGAAGAAGTGAGGCCTAGGGTGAAGAAAGAAGCCGTGAAGGTGGAAGAAAAGGATCGTGTCATTGAAGTACTGAGCGATGATGAGGATTCCGATGACCTCGATCTTTCTAAATTCTCAAATAAAAGTGGAGATGGGGCCACACAAGGGATGGCGTCTCAGAAGTCTAAAATGACATCTGGTCCAGTTCCATTGGACATTGGCTCTAGCCAAGCAACACCAAGACATGAGAATAGAGGAAAAGGGCCAATGGATGATTCAAAAGAAGTAGACATTCTTTTACGGGATTTGGAGGTGGCTAGAAGGGAAAGAGACGAGGCCCGTACGGAACTGGAGAAGCTGAAGACCACTATACAAATGGTAGACAACACACCATGTTCCACAAGGGCATTATCGTGGCTTGGTTAGGTCCACAAAGTGCGAGATAAGGAGACAATAGTCTCTAAAGCACAACAGGATATGAAGAAATGTGCAATTACTTCCATGGATGTCGAAGAAGCTATCCAATCATCTTTACAGAAGTATAACGAGGCAGCAGCCAAGGGCGGGGAGAATGCAACAAAAATCACGATATGGCGCGATGTAGGAGAAATGATGGAGCGCACATTACATAGTTCCAAAAATAAAGAAGGGATAATTGACTGGGCGCTAGAGGTCGAGGAGGGGTGGATGCCGTACGATGTACTATCATCTCATTTGGATGAATCGAAACGTGTGGTTATCCATACCCGCAAACCGTAGGAGGAATATTCGAAGGAGACGTGTCCCATCTGTCAACAATATTTTGGGCCGGAAGGGGCCTTTGAGATGGGACATTGTAATCACAAGTTCCACATAACCTGCATCGCGAAGGCTGCTTTAAACAACAAACAGTGTGTTATGTGCCGCTCTTCAATTAGTTCACGTTTTTACGAGATGCTGGGACTACAACACGTGATGCCGCCCGGGCATGAGTTTGATCGGTGGAATTTACCACTAGACCAACTACCTAAGAAAGAGCTGAATTATTATGAATGGGGCAAATCACTGGCTTGGAACCCGGAGACAATGACTCACCAACTATCTACGGCTAACGATGCCGGAATGGACGATCTTTCATGGATGACACACGACTATGAGGTGGAGATGAGGGCACGTGAAATTCCGGATGCCAAGGAGCGAGAATTTTTTTGTAGGAACTTCGGTGGACATTGGAGTATACATGGCAATCGCTTCTTTCGGTTTCCAAAACCGGAAGTTGTGGTAGATGCCGACGGTAAGAGAAGAGAAGTAGAACGGGACTATGGCCAACTTGATGAGTACAAGATGTATGACAGAACCCCGGTTGGGAGGGCACTTGTATTGGCCAAACTAGAAGAAGCCATTCAGCATCGTCGCACTTTTACAGAGGAATCCTTCAAATATTCGGACCTAGACTACTGGGTGATCATTAAGAAGTTTGACGATGCTCTTCAGAAAATAGTTTGCGACTGGAGGAGGGCACTTCGTGCGGAGGATAATTCCTCTCGTTGCTCACGCAATAGGATTGAGAAGATTGTGCAAGAAACAGTAGCCAAGATTGAGAAGGCAAAGGAGTTGTGGAACGGGAAGAATTCCAAGAAGCGCAATCGAGACAACCCTTATGAAGATGATCCCGAATGGGGGGAAGATAATCGTCGTTCTTTGGATCGCGTGGAAGAAGAATATCGATCGGGGGGTACGATTACACATCCAAGCCAGCGACGCCAAACTCGGAGGTTAAATGCAAACAATGAACGCTGAGTAGGGTATTTACGTTGGACATGGTACCCGCATTACTTTGGTTAATGTGATAATACATTGGGTGATAGTTGTATTTGGAGCAGTATATATATATATTGGTTGCGTAGCCGGGTGTATGGACTTTACTCTACCTCTATATGTACTTGCAGAAATTACTTCTGGTTTTAATGCAATTTCATTTATGTTTTCTCGGAGTTGCATTTGTGTTGAAAGAATTGTTAGTACTTAGATGCATCGAACTTCATATGTAGATTTTGTACATTCATTACGAGAAAAAAATTGCGTGAAGAACAATCAAAGTAAACATAAGTACACAACGTGGAGGACAATATTGAAGAGGCAAGCACCACCGCTTAAAAGTTATGATATGACAATGGTTTCTAGAAATGGACATTCATAAAAGAGTGGCATTCTAGGGTGGTGCACTGGAAATGCTGCCTTCTAACTATCGTGCGCAATCATGCCACGTAAACGCTGTCGTCCTTCACTTCGGCCCCACTAGGACCGGAAGAATCGTATTTGTCATCGCCATCGCTCTCGCGTACCTTCTTCACCCTCGCCTTAGTCTTCTTCTTTGACTCGAATGGGTTCAGGAATTTCTTTGGGCCATTCGCAACATCCAAAGGAGTTTTTGGCTTCCCAGGATTGAAAGCCAACACCTTCTGAGTCTTGTCTTCAGCCCTCCGCTTGGACATGGCTCTAGCACGGGTTTTTTCAGGAAATATGTCCTATTTCTCCAAAGCCAACTTTGGCCCAAAGAGATGCCCAATTGGAAGTCCGTCATCAGTAGAGAGAATGCCCGGGTCCGCTTGTCGGGTTCGGGCCAATCTCTTCCTACATTTCTCCGCTACTTCAGCAGCCTTAGCATCTGTCTTCATTTTTTAGACAAGGCAACCAACCTCGTGGATGATTCGAACCCACCAACTTGGACCCTAGTCTTTGCGGTTCCAAACAATGTCCGAGACGCACCGGGTACGGGTACGGGCACCTCCTCCTTTGTAGAGGGTGGAACCATTTCCTCCTTCAGGCGGTTGAAGTTTGGAGAAACAACCTTAGAAGTATCAAGGGTGGGGTCTTCCTCTTTCTTTGGTACGACCAAACCCACGGTAGTATGAGATGATCCTCCCCGCAGAATCTTATCACTGTATAGTAAACCGTCTCCATTCAGAACAGAAGCAAAAGGAATCGTATCCTCCTCGTTGGTACCTTCTTCTTCGACATCATCATACTCGAAAACACGCTCCATCGGCGCAGGAAAACAACGGGATTTCCCTTTCGATGAAACCTCGAGGTCGTCAACTGGGTTGTCAATAGGGGGCTCAATTGATAGAACGTCAAAGGGTACATCAACATTAGACTCACTAGAGTAGTCAACGTCGTTGGTTTCCACGGCCTTCGGATCCTCCTTCACCTCCAACTCCCCATAGAATCTCCCTAAGCCACTCAACTTGGACTGGGAAATTATCTTGGAATTTGTATACACAAACACGAGGTCATTAGCCCTTTCCGGAAGTAAACGGTTTTGCTTCCTGTCGTGGACAAAGGAGTAGCTACTCCAATTCCGCTCGCATGAAGAAGAAGACAGGGGCTGAGCTAAAATCCTTTTTGGAATTGGGGAAATGAATTTACCAGCGGATCCGTATATATCCCACCAACCAGAAGGCGGCAATTGTGACTTAGAGGAGTCACGTACATCACGAAACGGAGGATAAGCTTCACGAAATGCGAAGAACTCTTCAATGACCACTTCCTTCAATGCAGGAGGAGCCATCGACAACAAGACCTCCTTGGCCGATGCCATTGCATCAGTATCAATGTGAAGGTCCTCATCGTCAATCAGATAAGGGTTTAGAAGCGCAGCAGCACACTATAAGGGTGATGTGACCATGGCTTTACGCTCATAGAATGAGTCCTCGCACAAATCAGCATTGTCAGAGTCTAATGTGAAGGGGTCATGGCGTAAAGAGAGAACATGCTTCTCAAGGTTGCGGAGAACGACGTAGGCTTTACCCAATGCCGATTCCTTCGCATCAAACTCTCGTAGGGCATATACAACGGGACTCGTCATCCACTTGAAGTTTGCACATTGCTCCCAGAAAACGTCATCCAAGACAACCCTCTTAACATCGCGTGAGATCTTCGCTTTGTCACGGGCAGATAAGGTCTTCTTCGTTTCGTAGTTTCTCCAGTCAAGATCCACAACGCTCTGCTCCAATGCTCCTCAAACCTTCAGTAGACGCGAAATCATAATGTAGTGCGATGCAAACCTAGTCTGACCAGGCATCAGCAAGCTAAGTTTTGCCTTGTGCTTTCGAAATACCGAGAGTGGCATTTGCCTTATCTTTATGAACTTAACCAAGTTCTTAGCCCGATCTAGGAGCTCCTTCACCCACTTCATCTTACTCCAGTCCTCCAGCAAAAGGTCCACCGCATGGGCAGCACATCCTTGGACAAATATGGATGGATAGAGTGCTTGGACCAACTTTCCGGCATTAAGCATCACCGGAGCATTATCGTAGCATACTTGAATGATGTTTTGTTCTCCAACTTGTTGGATAAACTTCTCAATGACGGTCGCTACGAAGACGGCATCCTTCTCTTTCCCACTCGTGTCAACGGCTCCCAAGAATAACTCATCAGCGGGAGATACCAGCATTGCATTTATTAGAGGGCGACTGCTTACAGAAGTCTATCCATCGAGGGCCAACGTTCCCGCGTACTTCCTAACACTGGAAAAAATCCTATCATTCAAGGAAGTCTCCAAATCAGTCCTTGCTTGGGCTAGTAAATTTGTTCGGAGATGGTGGAAAGATGGAGGTGTGTATGATCTCTTCATGTTGGACGTCTTCAACACCGCGTCCTTGAAAGAGGCACTCCAATCCACGTTAAACAAGATACTGTTCTCGTAAAAACATGTGGCCCATGCTTTGTCGCATTCCCGCCTCTGAGTCTCTTCGAAGCCCTCTTGAAGGGTAGATTGCCTCTTTGCCTTCGATGGAGGAAATTGTCCACTACCTTCCCCCGAAGAGTGGAAATGGAAGGTACACCCTCACCCAATAAGACGGGTTCATTCTTCAGAGTTGAAACCCTAGATCCAGCGCATGAGTCCACATCCATGGGAGTCTTCACTCTCGGGGATATATTGCCACGAGTCACAGGGGAAGTACTCTGCTCCGACATGAATATTCTGGAGTCGTTAGGGAATTTGCCACCGCAATTCTTGAACAAGGACTGTATAGCGGGTGACAAATTAGTGCAACGACCTACTCCACTAGTCCGTACCCCTAGAACTTTGTCATAGCCCAAATGACTGAGCATCCGCTCAATCCTCTTTGCGAAAGTGTTCTTGCATAGTAGTCATTGAACCATCTCAGTCTTCTTCTTCTCCGCATCGATCATATGGACTTCGGTATACCATGGGGAGTAACTTTTAGACGCTATTGGTGCACTTGATAGATCGCCCGGAAAAACTTCAAAAAATTGGGGTAACAAGTCCTCAAGAGAACAAGAACCTACGAAGAAGCTCCAATTCAACACACTTTTGAACGCCGCCATTCACCAAGCAACAGATACACACGTATATTAGTGCAACAAGTAGCACATGGAGTACAATTCAGAAGTGTAATGCCAACTTCCAGGAGGGGTCTTTTATACCCATCCCAAGAAATGGCAGGGGGTAAGCCCTACAAATCAAGGGAGGACGGCCGTCGAGGCCGTAAGTCAAGCGGAGGGCCGTCGGATCATCGGTTGTCACGGCCGTCGCCGGGACCCCCCCCCCCCCCCCCCGCCCCCCCCACGCGGCCGCAGCAAGCCTCCCCTCCGTGGCGACGGCAAGGGGCTGTCGCCGGGGATGGCCCCCCCTCCGCGGCAACGGCAAGGGGCCGTCGCCGAGGACGGCCGCTTCCTATCGCGGCCGTCGGCCCCCCCCCCCCCCCTCCCCCCTCCGCGGCAACGGTCGCTCCCTCCCCCGACAATCCCTCCCCCGCGTACAAGGTGTGGTTTCACTTCGGGATGAAATCTGTTCGGGTGATTTTTATTTCCTAAGTCACTGGACGTCCTGGGGCGCTGGCGGACGTCCCGACGTCCCGAGCGTCCGTGACAACCTTGAATCCAACATTTCATGCAAAGTTAGGATTTCATCCAAAATCTAGATCTCATACAAAACTGAGTCTTCATCCAAAATTCAGAGTTCATCCAAAATCCAGATATCATCTAAAACTTAAATTTCATCCAAAATCCTGATTTCATCCAAAATTCAGATTCCATTCAAAATTCAGATTTCCTCCAAATTTTAGACTCTCTTCGAAATTCATTCTTCATCTAAAAATCACTCTTTAGTCAAAAATAAGACTTTACAGCCCACATAGACACAACCTTAGTACAAACCACCACTTCCAAATATCACAATACAACCATAAAATGGCCTCGGCCTACCGGCCTCGCCATAATACAAAACAAAAATATCAAATAACTTATAAACTAATACCGAATACTGTATCTAAATATGGACAAATTCAAACCACACCATTTCCAAAACTCCACACCCAACTACAACAATTTAACGCACCTATTTCCAATTCCTTAAAAAATTTACAAACACCCCCACCCACCAAACCACACTCTTACAAAAATTACAAACAATACCAAAATACAAATCAAAAACTAGAAGTTACAGAAAAACTATCTACATTATTTATCTCCCTACATACTTCTTATCTTCTCTATCCCTTATTAACATCTCTTCCCACCTCTCTTCTTCTCCTTTTCAAAATTCCTTCTTATCTCTCTTCTTCCTTCTTTTCATTTTCTTTCATACTTTTTTTATATATTCATACTTCCTATTATCAAATCCTATATTTTCTTACCCTCCGCTCTCTCTCTTTCCGTAACTCTATTTAATGTTCCCCCTCCTACCTACCCTTATCTCCCCGTTGGCACCTTCTCCCTCTCTACACTCTCTCTCTATCCCACAACCTCCAACTCTCCATCTTCAAACCAATAATTTCTCTTAAAAAATCACAATCTACAAAATACTAAACCACCATTTCTACATATTCCTTATTCATTTAAACATTACACATATCACACTATCTCTAAAAATCCTCTAAAAAGAAACCCATCACACCAGAAACTCATAGTAAGGGGCGATATTGAGACCCGCCCAGGACCCATGCCAAATTTACTTAAAAACCACCCACCTGTACACAAATGATGCTGTAAAACCTACTTTTTACCCTGTACCATAAAACTCCACCCAGAATATCAACACCTTGCAAACTGCTTTTCACCCCTCCTCAATACAACGCACCTAGACCATATCACAGTTAATACTGATTACCCCCACCTCTCACACTACATTTTACAAATACAACATCACCCATCACCTAGAATCTTATACACACTCATCACCACTCTTAGCCCATCACATGAAACATGCGACCAACTACTCATCGAGATTCCCAACCCAGACTGGACAACTCTTCTTTTGGAAAAATGTCCAATTTATCCAACCCTCTAGAACGCCACATCCTCACCAAACACCCTTACATAGAATTTACACAAAACAATCTTCCACTAATAAAACCACCAGACACCATACATATCGACGTATACAACTTTGTACATCAACACCATGATTCAATAAACCTTCAACTGTTAACAGAAAAATGGGGGTAGCTTGTATGCGTGCGGCGAGCAGAGATTTGGAGAGCGGAGAGCAGAAAATGAGGCCCTAAATCTAAAAACAGTAAAGTTCTTATTAAAAATAAAAACTATTATTAGATTATTTGATTATTTTAGGAATATTCTAAGAATATTCTTAGAATATTCTTATTTATAGTATTTAATGATGACCCTATAACCGTGGACTGAATTACAGTTTTTTAATAATTTTTACAAAGTTCCCCTGCCTTTTTTTTCAATATTCCTAAAGTCGATACGACCGATAAACCGTACTTTTTGAATCCTATGTCATTTTCTTTACATTACTACATTTCTACCAATCTCATCTACATGGCATTCAACATTTTTTTATTGATTGTTAATCATTTGAATTAATTTCCCTTCCCATCTTCTTGGATTCTATCCATCTTCTCAATTCCAATTCTATCTATCTATTATATCCCTCCATTACATGTTTTATTGCGTTGATGTTAATTGCCATTTCATCTTCTTATTTTGCCATTCATTTGCTTCTTATATATTCTTTGTTCATTTTCAATTTAATATTTTTCTCCCCTTTCAATTTTTATTTTTGAATCATATTTTCCCTTAATGTACACACACCCTCTTTTAGATGCATTTATTGAGTTTAATTTTTTTTTTTGATTTATTTATTTATTTTTTAAATTTTTAAACGAACTTTCTCTAGTTCCCCCTCAATTTTTGGTTTAGGGTATGTTGTTTACAAATCAATGAAAACAGTGTCAACAAACCCAGTCACGCCATTCAGTAGGATGAAATTCGTTTATCATTATATGGTCCAGGTTTCAAGGGCGCCAAGCATCTAGCTCTTGGATATTTAAGTAGTGGCAATAGAAGGTCACTTCCTCTTTGTTCATTCTCTTCTTGAAGCAAGTCCAAGGAAGAGCGTGTTTCGGATATGGAAGATGTCAGGGATACTGCTCTCTCACTTGGTGATGTCGTTGGCCCATTTCATCCATATGTGGAGGTCGATGGGGAAGACGAGGCGAATGGGTGCAATGGAGGGCATTCTGGAAATGATGACGTGAATGTAGAATTAGACGTGATAGGAGACTTATGGCTGTAGAAGAGCCAGGTAGTCTCGTAGTACTTCAGGATGAGCCGGTTGTGCCTTTGCCACCTCATGCATACTCCAAGGTCGGGAAGATTCTACCAAGGACTTATTCTAGGGAAGCATTACGTAGAAAGAGTGAAGCTTGTCCATTGTTGAAACGTCCCCGCCTACAATAAATGCCAACTAGGGAATGAGCAATGAACGTCAATGTAGCTTGTCCTGTAGTGCAGGAGGAGGTTGGTAATTATGCTGAAAATGATAGTGAGATAGCTAAACGCATTAATTTCAAAGAATTAAATGGGTTTTGAAATGTATTGATGGCATTAGAACAGTCCAACTGTTTTAGGGTATAAAGAACAAAGGCCACTTGTCCAACTGAAAGCTATTGTTACTCAATGTAATAAATGTGAATGACAAAACCTTTATATTGAAATAGGCAATACGAGATTTGCATTGCTGACTCAGTAAAAGGAAAAAGTCAATCACCAATGACTAAGTATCCCCATTAACCACCGTCCACTATGCGAATGCGTGTCTAAAAAAGTACGCTTCGGCCTCCTCTTTTTTGGCCAAGGGGTGAGTCAAGATTCCACTCTCTAGGACTTGATTGACCTCGTTGAAACTAAAGGTAGGCGCATGGATAAAAAGCTTGGTCTCAGATCACGGTTGCAGACCTTCAAAAGGATGTAATACAAGTGTTTAGAGTACGAAAACTGAATCCTGTCTCAAAACTTAGTCATTGTCTTCTTGAATGCAGGGCAAGTGCAACCAGGTTAAGAGCTGATGGTGATCTGGTATTGTGTGATGGTAGGAGTAATGCCGAAATCCAGCCTGATGATGCAACTATGGCCCGGGTGAGGTATCATAGTGACAGAACGGAAGCAAGCTTTGACTCGGATTCGGAGGAGCCCATGCAGTGTCAGCGATGGTTTTGGAGTTGAATTTGGAGTTGAATTTGGAGTTGAATTCGATGCAAATTCGCTCCGGCACGGGCTCTAAGGCTAGTGGTTGCGGGTAGTCCCCCACTGATTCCTGCCCCGGCCCCGGCTTCACTTTCTCTTGCTTGCCATTGCCCATGATTGCTCTTACACCTCTTCCGCTCAGGTTGCGCCTATTACTGCAAGGAACGATGGAATTGGAGGTTGCAGGTCGGGGTTGTAAGACTGCTTGACGGATCCAAGGCGCCCCTAGAGTAACTATAGAGGGTACGAGAGTGGGAGAAGGAGAAGGTGGTGAGTGGAAAAGTAGCTGCCATAGGTGGCTGGTTTTACAGCGAAAAGTTTCCGCGAGGGGAACCATATCATATCATTGTAGGAGCACCAGGAGCAATGGGAGGAAAGCCTAGGTTAATGATATGCCAAGTGGAGCGAGCGTAATTGCCCACCAAGATAAGTTTTGTCGGAAATGTCTTCAAATGCCTCATGCTAGTGCCTCGGATATGTATCAGCGTAGATGAATTAAAAACGATTCGATCATGGCCAACACTTATCGAGTCTGCTTTTCGGCCAGTATTTGTTGATCACTTCATCTTGACTATCCCTGTGTATGAAGCAGTAGAACGACATTGAGTTGGATTCTACTAAATTTTAGGATTCTGGAGGTGATTTTACTCCGAAGCTTGTTTCTCTTCTTCATGATTTCAAACTTGTTTCCAGATAACTGCCATTCACATGAAACGGCAAGATGTGTGTGCAGAAGGATTTAGCCGGGACATGCGTAGCAGATGCACAGAAGCATCTTCATTTCCTTTCCGTGGGTGAACGAGAATTTTCCTGTTTAGCGCTTGAGAATTGCATCATTCATGCTGGGAATTGAGATGCTGAACTGCTGTTGTCCAAATAATAATCTGAATCCAGGCTTGCAATGAGATATCTCAATGCACTGCAGATATCTTTAAGATAATAGCACTTCTGAAGTGAAACCAAAACCCTTCTTTGACATTCTAGAATGTGCATTACAGTACCCTCAAACAAAGAAGAGCCGACAAGCAGACCCAGTGACTGGCAACGTACTCCGTCGATAGAAACTATACAACAAGTACGGTTGTTGACTATTGCAATGAAGTGTAATGAACATCTGTTTGTAAAGAACTGAATGTTTACCTGACTTTTTATCTTCCAGTCTAATGGAACAATTTTCACCTTTCGACACAACCTTCAAGACGCCCTCCTACGCCGACTTGTTAATGTCCCATTCATCCGCCCTTCAATCAACACAGATCATCAAGGTGACTACACTTCTAGAAACAGACTAATCCACCAAAAGATCCCTGCTGTAAATTTGAAGCAGAGCACCTTTCTGGTCGACCATTTACTTGTAAGAAGCTGCACTCTTTCTTGGAGGTATCTATGACAAACAAAATAAACATGCTACTCCTTTAGCCGGGTATTACAAACAGGAACAAAACCATACTAAGAGGCTCAATAATGTACTTTGAAATCCGGCGAGTCGAATCCTAAAAGTTCCAATGTAGAATGTAAAATTGACAAAACATGATGCATGACTTAGTTAAAACCACGACAATCGCAATGTCTTGTTGATTTCAAACTAAGTAATCCAAAAAACAACACTAATATACACTCAACATCCTTAAAAACAAAGTGATTTCCAACAACACCTCCCATAAACCACACATGCAATTCACAGTAAACCCTATAAACACATCCAACTACTAGAAACACACAAACTCCAAAAACTACACAAAACACAAAAGAGATTGTTGAAAGCAAAATCTAAACCCTCTCACTTCACGAAACTCTAAAACCAGTCCATCAAAGCAAGAAAACGACTATCTGGTGACAAACTCCAACACCGTCTTCTAAAACCTTGACCAGTGGGCTCAAAAAAAAACCACAACAATCACACACAGCCCAATTCAACCTAAGTACTGAATTTCAAATTCCAGAGGTCTCGCACCATATACACATAGCATTCCTTCACTTGGAAGAGCACCAACTCCGCATTGCTCTCCTGATCATCAACCGTGACGCTCTCCATCCCTGCCGCCATATTTTCGAAATCGCGATTTCCCAATCATGCAACAATCCACTCACCAATATACCCCAATGTACCCACTTAATTGCCTAGATCGACAAACATAACGCTCTCAGACCAATCAATTTGCTTGCTCTACTTGGCTCACAATTCCTCACTCGTCATCGTCATCCTTAGCATTCTTAGCCGGCTCGCCCTCCTCTCCGGATGCGTGTATCCTGAAGCTTCGCCTCGAGCTGACTACTTGCAATGATCTGTAGACCCTAGTGGAGCCTCACTTAGGCTAGATAGAACGCAATATGATCACGAATTGGTCGATAGAAAGGAATTCATAACAGAAGATAGTCTGGTTAGAATAGTACATTATCTGCCATGACATTGTGACGTGGTGTTTTTACTCCTCTACGCAGCCTCTTATGGGCAGCGCGAGAGCTCTCCAGGGGTACTGCCGTTAACGGCAGTACCCTAAGGCTACATTTTTATGTCTTGAAGTTGAGGTTTTACTCTTCAACGCTGCCTCACATCAATAGTGTGAGAGCTCTCCAAGGGTACTACCGTTGATGGCAGTACCCCGAAACTCCTATTTTTGATTTTTTTGAAGTTGAGGTTTTACTCTTGAGGCTGCTTTTTTAAATTTTTAGTTCTGTTTTAGATCTTCTTTGTTGCCTTTCTTCGGAAGCCCCAGAGCTCTCCAGGGGTACTGCCGTTGACGGCAGTACCCTAAGGCTGCTTTTATTTTTTTGGTTTTTGAATTTAACCCCTTAAAACAGCAGAGGATATTTCTAGAGATGTGCCATTGACAACACAACCTCCACAGCAGATTTATTTCAACAGATCATAAAATGACCAAAAGAAGTCTGAAAAAGGAGTGCCGTTAATGGCACTTCTTTTTAGGCCTTTATCAAGAGTTGAGAAATTATCAAGTAAACCTTCAATTGGATACTTCAAGTACTTCAAATGGCAGTAAAAAAGTACTGCCCTTAACGGCACTACCTTTGAAGGTCGTCAAAAAATTAATTTTGAGTCCGTAATTGATTTATAAAGGCTATTTTTAGGAGTTTGTCGGTATTTTGTGCATCTCAGAGATGCTTTTGGGATATTGCCGTTAACGGCACATCCTTTTTCATGCCTTATGGGTATTTTTGAAGCTCAAATTGTCCTATATTTTTATTTAGTCCCAAGTCACTTGAGCACCACCGTTTTCCCTAAGATATTCTCTTAAAAGTAGTGTTCTTGCTTTGCTGTTGACAAGGCCGTCCAGGGTAAGGAATTTGAGCACTTTTTAGACATCTTGGGAGGTCATAAAAGTAGTGCCGTTAACGGCACTCCCTTTTGACCCTCCCTTCTTATATAATTTTCCTCCCAAAACCGCTCCATGTCTGGTGCATCCTGTAGAATGGTCTGTCTAACGAAACGAAGTTGAGCACTTGCAAGACATCTTGGGAGATTATAGAAGGAGTGCCATCATTGTGACATTCTTTTCTTCCTCTTGTGATATATGTATTTTCGTGTGTAAGTTGTTCAATGTCTTGGTATTGCGTCGTGTGCCAAGCTCGGTTCCGTCTAGTGGATGACGTTGTGCCATTGTGGTTGTTGGATGGAGAGTAGTGAATGAAGACTCTGGCCGGGCGTTCACGGAGATGATGACTTTTAGGCCTTTGCTTATAAGATGTTCATGGTTTGAAATTTGGTTTAAACTAAATTCTTAAGGGCATTCTTCCCAACTATCGGTAACGGGAGTGGGTTTGACAAGGGAGAAGGAGCTGGATTTTCTCAGCTTAGGGGTGGGCAAGTGGTTAGGATCGAGAGGGACTTTGCTTGCCCAATTGCTTAATTTTGAGGAGCTCCTATCTCCCACTACCAAAAATTGCAGCGGATTTAGGAAGAGATAGGGAGGTGTATTTCATAAATAGTAAATTGAATTCATCTGTAATTGAATGGCTGGTCACTTTTGGAGAGATAAATGAGTTTTTACTTTATAAATGCCATTTAATACTCTGATTCTTCTTCTATATTTGACCCTAATTCATTACAATTTCCGATTACTCATTGTGCTGTACATATCTATATTGGATTTCACCTTTGAAAATATGAAGAATCACGTGTTTGAGATTCATGTTATTACCTGGATGTTTTTTTTTATAATTTTTATTTGCGTATATGCTTCACGATCTTTTGGACACAGTCCCCTAAAAATTCTCAATGCCTCTCCCTATCCAATTTCACTTGAATGCGCTGAAAAGAAATACATGTATGGAGTGTTGAGATTGGAATACAGTTTTTCTGAAAATCTTAGTCCCAATACTGGAGCCTTACTTGGTTCTCTGCTTCGCCAAAGTATGAAAATGGAAATGTTTAAAAACAATCTATTCTGTGAATTTTCCTACAACACTCGGAATTGGAATTGCGTGGAATCTTTTATTGTTGAACCACTGTGCATTTATAAGAATCCACGAGCGCAGTGCAAGCGAAACAAGTTGGCAAGACACTCAGAAGACTATTAAAGGGTGATTTAGCTTCACCCTTAATAAGCTAGTTTACTGTCCAGATCTAAAGAGAAACCCAAAAAATTTTTATACCCACCTAGCTAGTTCTACTTAACACCATTCTGCTCCTTTATTGCACCAGATTTCTAAGTCTCCTGCCTTTTTCTAGTGACATTAAAGCAACAACCCAACAAACCCACATACATTTCCTATATCCTAACATCAATGTATACACTCAATCTACTCAAAAGAGTCTTTGTTTTCTCATTAATCTCTACTTCATACAATCAGTCCTGCCCTGTACAGTCCTATCCTGCCCTCATAACTACTCCTAACTTCTACAACCCCCATTCCAACCTCCATAGTCGCACAAACTCCAAGGGGAGAGAGAGAGAGAGTGAGAGCCGCCAAGGTCTCACTCCTTACTACCCCCCCCCCCAACCCTAGCCGCCACCCTCCATCTGTCCATTTTTCATGCAAGTCAATTTTTTATCCGACTGTCAAAACTTCATCCAAAACGCAATAACTAAGAAATCTGCAGTAACTAACTGTTTTACTGCTCCTGGCAATTTAATGTTCCTGCTCCTGTTTTACTGCTCCTAGGTAAAAGGCAAAAAACCCCTTTAACAAAGACGACTGTCCATTATGTGATGAATGGCCGCACACTGAGGAACCTCAGTGTCGTTGGAAAATTCAGTCGGATGGAGTCTATGTGTCTCAGTTCAGTCCTCCAAGAGGTTGCAAGCACTTTCTAAAAAAACGTGAGTTCACACTGAATCCATACACATGGCCATTGGTTGAGAGACTTGGCGATTACATGGTTACAATGCTTAATGACCTTGACCATGAATTGATGCTTGTTTACGGACCGGTAAATGGAGACAAGACTGTCAGAACACTTCCATCCCGCATTCAGAGACCTTGTGCAAATGAACGTACCACAGGAGTTATCTTGAGAAGGCATTCACATCCTCATTATAGTACAGAATGGAAATGCAAGTTCATTTCTGTAGCAACAAAGAAAATCTGCAAAGATGTATTCATTTGGATACCACCTGATGATCCAACACGCATGACGTGTATTGATTGCGCTTGGAAAGCAAATGACACTCGTATTTATCTAGATACCAGAGGGTGTAACTAAGATAGACCAATATGGGTAAAACAATATGATTGGTCCAAAATTCGCGGATCAACTATGGAAGTGGAGGAAGCAAGAGCACCCATGGAAGTAGACAGTGCTGGTTTATCAGTGGAGTCAGAGATTGAAAATCCAAACAAACGTCCAAAACTTGACTACACTGAATTGTGACTATAGTGAGCTGTAAAAGGTTTTCTAGAATATGCGTTGAAGGATAATCTAACCATTCATAGATATCGATAGATACAAAGTGCAACTCATGTAATTAGCCCGAATGCACATATAATTGAAAGACTCATAATATACATACATCACTACTCATATATAACTGTATTGCATTCATGATTTCTTAATCACACCAATCTCATCTATGCTTAGGAGAGACCCAAATACCATCACTAGGAATCAATTTCTCTCCCGGTTCCACCCATATTGGTTGATTTCTGTTGTCCATGAGAATCGACCTCAACTGACCTAACTCAATGCAACGAAGTTCACCAAATGACGTTATTTCTAACCTGTCATTGCGAATCGGATGTGCTAGAATCCAGGAACTCTTAAAAAATATTCCAGTTCACGTTGAAGCGAAACGCTTCAAGGTCTTTCTTGGTAGTCCACTGCCCCTCTGAGTATGAATCGTAATTCCATTTTGCAAGTCGGAGGCAAGCATATTCAGTACTGTTGTCAATCTCACGTCTCCAGAGCTTCGACACAGCACGAGCATTCTCCACATCTTCAAACGTGATCACTAGTGGAGGACTACAACTTTGAGTTGTACTAACACACACTGATTCCCAGAGATCAGGTCCATCTGCCATCCGCCAAAGCAGATCCTAAAGAATTGTTTCACAAGCAACTACTTCAAAGGTATTGCTCATTCTCTCAAACAATGCCTATGAATTGCAAGATTCTGTGTATCGATTGATGACTCTAAACAAGTAGACCAAAAACCTCTATGGTTTATATGGAATCGTGAGACATAAAAAGCTAGAATAGATCTTATCTATAGCCGATGGAATTATCAGTGAGGACAAGCAATTTTGGGAAGGATAAATTTTTGACTAAGTAATATAATTATTGTACACGATTTTTTAGAAATCTCAAGAGGATTTCAATGGCATGCTTTATAAAGTGGCAGAAGCAACGAAGCTCAACTTATTTTTAAATCTATCTTTAAAATTATTTTCTAAAGTATCAAGTGCCAATTATTCACTGTTTTTATCATATCCTAGATCATAGCAGGAAGATGGATTCCTATTGTCAATCGGCAAGGTATATGAAACTGAAAAAGATGTAGGATATAAAACAACTTTAGAGGTGCATACTCAGGGCAATACGTCATCATGACGTCAGCCCTAATTTTACTTACTCCCTTTTAACTGTAGGTTAAATATGGGTTGGGAGAAATTTTCCACGGAATTACACACAATTACTATAAATTATTCTAAAAATATAACTCTAAATTTAGATACTACCCACGGTTATAGGATATTTTTTTTAATCAAATGGGTGTTCAAAGGTCAAATCTCTGCTCTCGAATCTTCGCTCGCCGCTCTCCGCTCGCCGCTCGCCGCACGCATGCTAACTTTCCCCCAGAAAAATTCCCGTTCCTCCCAAATACACTATTAGAAGAAATACTTCGAATATATGAACTCATGCCAGAATACACCCACCCCCCACCATTACCAAACATACCCCACGTCTCACCACAACCAACCCCCACAACCGCCCATACTACAAAATTGACTACATGGAACGCCGCATCACTCAATACAGCCCTTCCAAACCTACAAGAATTAATTACCAGCACAACAAACGAACCTGCCATCATAACAATACAAGAAACCAAACTCACTACTACAAAATCCACAAAATATATACAACGCTTATTTCCAAATTATTAACTATTCTTTAATAACACACATGCCTTGACACGTTGCATACAACAATGGATGCCGTACACACCGACAAGAGGCGGTCTCCTCACAATGATCAACAAAAAATATGCATACCCAGGCAACATCACAAAAATCCCCACTCCAAAAGATATATCTCCCTACCTACAAATAATAAAAGTTAATAACAAACCACTACAAACACTCCTCATACTACATATATATATGCCATCCCACGTAGAGGACATACAATACATACCAATCATACAACAACACATTACACAACAACTCAATACACACCCAACTTTTACCCACATTCTTTGCGTCGATTTCAATCGCGATATTGCTCTTTGTGGGCGGCAAACTAAACACAACACTACACCCCCACAATCTGAAGACCTTGAGGGGTGAACCTTTATAGATAACCTCCAACTCCAATACATCCCCACAAACTGCCCATTTACAAGACAAAGAGGAAATAACTATACTCATACCAGCCTCATAGACGGCTTCTACATAAAAACCACAAACAACACACTATTTACTTCCACTACAGACAACAACCATAACCTCAACTCCGACAACTCTCTCGTCACGTTTCACATTCCAACGAACATACTACTAGCAAAACCTAGTCTCCCAATAAACCAAACTCCAAGACTACTCAACCCAATTCCACAAGAGAATATGGATAAATTTAAACTCGAATATTTTGAGGAAAATGCCCTGCTTATAAATGAACTCACTACACTACTCTCCACAGAACATCTTACAGACAACCAATGGCAAACTTTGTGCAAGCAACTAGATCATTTAATCCACAACATTTCTGACAAAATCCAGGAAACTTGTAGTGCACCTCCCCTCCCAATACTAACAGCCCATACATCCCCACAAGGAGGTTTTCTCCCTCGAAAACTACAAAAAACATGGAAGAAACATCTAGCTACATACCACCTCATCCGTAAAACCATTTATATAACAAAAAATTTACCAAACTGGCAAACACACCCCATAATAGAAGAACTAAATAATCACACCAATACCATAATCCCACCACTTCCAACTAACGAAGCCCTTCAACAAGCTTGGATCCAAACCATAGTTGACATAGCCAAACAATCAAAACTCCACACTCGAAAAATCACTACTAAATACATCCAACAATGTGTCAAAAAAGCAATATTTAAATACAGACAACTATACGACAAAAGCCCAAAAAAAATAAACAAATAGGTCTTCAAAAACCAAGACACATCCCCACTAGATTGCATTCTAGACCGTAACAACAACATTCTCACCAACCCAGAAGATATCACAATTGAAATCCACACTCAACAATCCATTAGTAACCGACCCACAGTACCTACATGCTATTTCCAACCTGAACACCCCCCACAATGCACCTATGGAGTCAGACAATACCCCTGGCACGACCTAGATGGCTTTGTCTTAGAAAAACGCGGAAACCCCCATATCCCACTACACAAACATTTTACTAAAGAAATATTTGAAACATGTCTTAAAAAATTATCTAGCAACAAAACTCTTGGGCCAGACAAAATCCCAAACTCAATTCTTAAAAACATGCCTGGAAATTTCCACGAACTACTCTTCCTCTTTTTTACCCATTGCTATAAACAAAAACAAATTCCCACCTCATGGAAAACAAGTCTCACCATATTACTCTATAAAAAAGGAGACCCTACCCAAGTGCCTAACCCTAGACCAATTGCCCTAGCAAACACAATTTACAAATTTTTTACAAGCACTTTAACATATATACTATGAGCATATGGGGAAAAATATCAGATACTATATGATAGCCAAGAAGGCTTCAGAGCCGAAAGAAGCACAGCCCGTCAGCTACAACTTCTCATTGCCGCACTAGAAGATGCAAAATTCACCAACCAAGATATATACTTGCTCTATATCGATTTTAAAAATGCATTTGGCTCCCTCGACCATGCCAAACTCCTTGCTGTTATGAAAGACCTCGGTTACCCAATCAACGCAATCATGCTAATTGGAAACATATACTCCCACTCTCACACAATAATTTCCGGTGAACATTTTGGTAAAACAAAACCAATACCGATTCAAAGAGGCACCATACAAGGAGACACACTCAGCCCCTATCTTTTCCTTATATTTCTTGAACCACTACTTCGCTAGCTACAAAAAGGGAACCATGGTTACACATTTGGAACATCTAAAATCAACATTAGCCCCGCAGCCTACGCAGATGACCTTGCTGCCCTAACACATACTTTAAATTCTCTACAAATCCAACTCAACAAAATTGAGAGATTTTGCAAATGGGCTAGAATGGATCTCGGAGTTACAAAATGTGTTGTCACTGGTTGCCCTAACAAAACCAAAATGCAACCCACTAAATTCAAAACCTACATACAAAACTACCAAATCACCTATAGAAATCAACTACTCCCAGTACTTCATCAAAACGAACCCTATACCTACTTAGGCATACAATTAGTCCCCTCTCTTAATTGGAAAATTCAAACACATATTACTACTACTAAAGTAATTGACCTATGCAAACGACTAACCAAATGCCCAGCCACAATAAAACAAAGAATTAGCATGATTGACACAGTCATCCGAGCTGGCATTGCCTATAGTTTCTTTGCAGTCCCATACTGACTACCAACCATTCAAAAACTTGACAAAAAAATTATTGCCATCCAAAAACCAAAATGTGGACTCCCCAAGAGCACTGCCAACGTAATCACACAACTCCTCCACGAATTCTTCGGCTTGGAAGCCTTCTCCCTAAAAAACGCATACCTCAGATGCATTAGTGAACAACTTCGCAATGCACTAAACGACAAAGGACGCCTCGGAACAATCTATAAAGGATAAACTCACCATATACTTGCCAAAGCAGGCGGTGCCAAAGATATCCCAAGAATTAAACCTCAAGACTGCGAACGATCTCCAACAACACGCACACTCTACCTTACAAAAACAGCAAGTGGTATACATCTCAAAAGCACAGAAGAAACCTTTCCACTACATCAAACCAAATTAGAACTAGAATAGACGTCTATTACAACCACTGAACTCCCACATTTAGACCCCCAACTATTTCTCAAACTCTTATATAAACTTCTAGCCCATAACATATATACAATAAAACATCTTACTCTCCCAAATGGCACACACCTAATGTCCCCAGAAAACTCTTATTTATGCCAATGGATTGATATAAACCAAATCATATACAAAAAATGGCTCGCCCAAGGACACTTGTTCCCATTAAACCGTCCACTAGTAATCCAACACAACCAACACCTTCTCACCAATTACTACACACAACACAGAAATCAACATTATCAACATATCATAACCACATTATTTACACCTGCTCAACCCCGAGACACAAGATTCATGCCCCCGCCAACTATCACTTCTAACATCAAAACCTCCACAATTGAATGTAACCCTGAAAGAGACATTGTTGCCACAAAATGTACCCT
Organism: Ceratodon purpureus; assembly: GCA_014871385.1. NCBI lineage: Eukaryota > Viridiplantae > Streptophyta > Bryopsida > Pseudoditrichales > Ditrichaceae > Ceratodon > Ceratodon purpureus. The sequence continues at coordinate 97,528,928 of CM026426.1, forward strand.
CCACACACAAACCAACATAACCCACATATACAATGACTCTGGAAAGTATCTCACCACCATCCCTACTACAAGGATAGCATGGCTATGGCAACAATATAACGCCAACAAACACAATAACCACATAATCATATCTGCCATACAAATTTTGAAACAGAAGTAGCTTGGTTATATCAAAGATACGCACACAAAACCAGCAAAACAAACCCTAAACAAACGCCACACCACTCCATCCCATCCTCAATTCTAGACACACTCATTACAACCTTTCAAATAATCCACTCATACTTCTCCTCACCAATTACATGCTCCACTACACATACCCAATTTTACTCACAATTTCCACGAGATAAAATATTTGGCTCGTTAGGCACTGCCTTTGAATATAAATGGAAAGGCATTGGATATGCTCACCCTCACAATGCTGCAATAGCACAACAAGCCATCCACTGGGCCCGATTAGCAGCAAAACAAGATCCTAATACCATCACCATCTTAGCTCTCCCAGACTCTAGTTGGTACCAAAATCTATCACCATACATATGCCCCTATCCAGATACACATGCCTTAATCCACTTTGCCGCTGATACCATCACATATGACGAACCCACTCCACTTCTCGACAAAACGACACCTGAACCTTTAGCATTACATATTTGGTGCATTCACCATCAAAACAACACTCTTGTTAACCCCAACCAAATCAATACACTAAATACAACCCTAAATACCCTACACATCCCACACTACCACACCCAAATTATACCACCAACACCACCCAACACACAAGTCAACAAAAATTAAAAAATGGAACACATCATTATACCCTCCATACCAAAATCCACAACATCATCCCACACCATCCATACCAACCTATGACATCCCTACCACACTCAAATTCTCACCACTTCACAGTTACTACACAGATGGCTCCTTCCTACCACCGCAAAAAGTAGATGACGGCCACTGGAAAAAAGAAAGAGCAGGCTACAGAATATACAACCCATCTAAACCTGACATACAAATATCAAAAAGATTACCTAGACTCCAAACATGTTTTCGTGCAGAACTCATGGCTATCCATGAAACACTCTTAATACTTACAACTAAATATCATAACGAACTCGCACATATCTTCACTGATTGTCTCAACTGCATTCATGTTCTCAACACACAACTCCAGCATCCCACTCAACAGAATAACCATGCAGACAAAACCATCCTACAAGAAATGGTTGAGATACTCAAAAAACGTACACAATCCACGACAATATACAAAGTCAAAGCACACTCCAAAATTGACGGCAATGAACAAGCAGATAAACTAGCAAAAGCCGGTACTATGAAACGCAACTATCAAAAAGCTGCTAAACCACATGAATTTGCACATACAACACCTTACTACTTTCATAAAGACACATGGCCCGGTCCACACAAACGACCAGATAAAGGACCAGTCCGCAACTTAGAAGAATATATAAAAAAATACGACCGCGACAATAACCTCATAGAGTTAGCACTGAAATTTCCTAATATAAACAAATGGACATCAAATCCCATTATTGATAAAACACTATCTAATGACTTTTGGAAAAACCTCAAAATAACCGACTCCCAGAAGACAAGCATACTCAAATTCAGAACCGGTCACTACATGGGAAACTTTGAACCCCCACTTCGCCCCGACAAAAACTTGACCATACAATTTATCGAATTCACCTACACAAACGATAGATTTTCACCTGAAGCAATTGGTAGAAAAATTATAAAATACCTACCTCTAATTAATGACATCACTAACCACGAATGGGAAGTTGACCCTATCCTAATTATCACAGCCGGAGCCCGAGGCACCACACACATCCCCCCAATGCAACAACTCGAAAAAACATTCAAAATCGGTGAAAACTCTATTAGACATACATTCAAAGCAATCAATACCATTGCCATCCAACATGCAGCCTCAATTCTACTTCAAAACGCCGAATAGAAAATAACCAACCAGCACCAACATAATAAATTTAACACCCTAACAATAAAACAAAACTCTGTAAAAGTGAGAGTAATGGTAACAACCACTACTAGCCACTCTTTTTTATTTTTATTTTTTATTTTTCATACTAGCTCAACTTCTCTCAAAGGAATAGGAGGCCGGTTGGTTGCCACAAACTTTCCTGCCATGACCACTCACTAGCAGCACCAAGTCATGTGTATCACATCACCGCTCAAACGAGCCCAACAAGGTTCGAACCCGGACCAATTAAATGAGATACCACACCTCACTCCAACCAACCACTGATGTCATGACTTGGTGACAATGTTCTCCTCAAAATTGTAATTATGCAAACTTTACTGATATCCTCTACTACTAACAGACTAGTCACTTGTTCCCTAGTTACTATAGTGTCCATTCTCGAAAGGGGAGAGTAGTTTTGTCCCAATGTCCCTCTGTCCTGTGGACACCGGGTCATTAACATTACGAACGGACACTTTATTCACGCCGGCCCATGATTGGGTTGGTGTTTCTATCTATCTTCTATGTGCTTGCAGAGCGAGCCCCTTAATCAAAAACGCGCTGTTTGGATTCTTCACCCTGATTACCCAAACGAGACCATTGCCGTAGGAAAAACAAGACCACATTGGAGATCATCGGAGACGAAGGTCTGGATACCGAATGTGACGAATGTCGCCTGGGAACCCGGCATGCAGCAGGTGACAATAGATCACATCTACCCGCAGTACATGGACGTCGAACTCCTGCACCCAGCTCAGCAAAGAGAGGGGATTCAAAAACTGTCTGATGCCCTGGACGGAGCGTTTGCAGAAGACGCTACTGTTGTCTGGAAAACCCGCTTCTTAAAACTCGTTTCATAACAAGTAAAATGAAGTGAGTATCTGTCTGTTTTCAATTCCGTCGATTCCAAGGGTACATTCTGTCGTTGCTTTCGATTCCCCTGAACAGCGACTATGCAGTATTTAATTAGCCATATTTGATCTGTTGTGTGCAGTATTAGAGTTTATGATTCATGCCATACCGAAATATACGAAGTGAATGTCTATTCTCATCAGAATCTGAGCTTCGTATTCAACCTCAATTGTCATTGTTGTTTACATGCGTACGTTTTTTATTACCCCGACAGTACAATAAGATTATAGCTTTGACATATGCAGATGTTCGAAACATTCAGTGAAGACGTTTCTGTAAAATTGCTATTCACATGATGATTCCGACTATAGTACGGAACCTGGGGAAGCGGATTTCCCCGATGTTCTAGCGGTTCGTGTCCATCGACACCCATTGTAAGTTAATACGTACAATCAATATATTTTACGTTTACATTACAATTCTGGGAAATGTGTGAACCATGATCTTGATGAAAGTTCTTGTACAATTATTGCCGACTCTTTCATTTTTTGGATGTTCTGGCTAGACGATGGTGAAATCCCCTTCTGTGTGAACTAGCATAACGGAAACGGTATGCCACTTATTGGCCAAGGCCACGTAGATGACCCTAAACCCAGCTTCAATTGTAGCATAAGTCGGTGCAAGGTTACACACATTTCTGTAAAAAGGTGAGCAGTTACATGCATTGAAGTCGTACTGGAAAAGTCGTGGCGATGTTGTGGAGACGCTGCAGACGCCCCTTCAGTCGAAAATGACGACGATCAAAACGAAGCGTTGAACCATAGGTACATGCGGACGCTGTCTCATATGAACACTTTTTCAAATTAAATCAAGGACACTAGAGATATGAATAACTGGATAAATCACTTTTTGATTTTCACGGAATGTCAATGAGGACGTTGAACATTTGTGACAGACTCGGGCTTTATGACTAGGTTTCATGTCTTACAGACTATGTACTCATTTTAAATTCGTAGACGACAATGAACGAATTGCCCGCATAACCCCTTCATTTCTGATTCAATTAATATTCCTGGTGTACTAAAAACTGGGTCCAAACGTTCCAATTTACAGGCTTCGAGGAACGTTTTGTTTCATTGTTCGTAGGGTGCAGTTCCCAAGCTTGTACACTGTCAGAATGGGTGTTCGGTTCAGAGAACTAGACAATGAATATATCGATGACCAAAAATGTCTTCCAAAAACATCGGACTAGGTGAGTGAACTAAGATCACGTCTCATAATGGGTTCACAGACGTCTTCTGACTAAGCGACCTAATAGGGAATTTCTTGTAGATGAACAGGCTATTCTGAAAAGCCTTCCGCTATCCAGTGACCGAAGTTGGAGGCAGTTATATCAGGGGACTACAACTTTCACTCGTAAAGGATTCAAATAAGAATGGAGTGTGGACGATCTACAACGCTCTAGAACAGTTTAGCATTTACGATCTGCTGTACTGGTGAAATTCGATTGAAATTGGCGAGTGGCCTAGAGAAGGTCTCTGGTACGTTCTCCACCTCCATGTGTTTCAATGACCTATAACTCAGCTACTTCCATTCCGAAATTACTTACGTAGATTCAATGCATACAATGAAAGAAATAAGCTACTTTAATTGCTCTATCACTGTAATTCTGCGATTTTGTATCTGTTAGATGGCTTAACATTACACTGTTCTTTTGTCGTCCAGGAGACATTATTAGCCACACGTAGTGTCCACATGACATGTCAAGTCAATTTGCGAATCTACCTCGGCCAACACTAACAACAAAGCTGAAACTGTGCCGGCAATGTACTATGCTGATGTACAGGCAAGCACCCCTGACTCTGGGAAAATACGCTCTCCATCAACCGTGGTTTAACATGATCTATAGGCATGTATACAGAACTCGAAATCTCTTGTATTGAAGCCGTTTCTCTATGTCATATTTTCCCCCTAACCCTCTTACAGAGAGCTCCGAGTCACGGAATTATAGCGAAAGAATAAATAACTGAAAGCACATGAACATGGAAAGGATAGAAGAACCGCCGTTGAGAAAAATGGTCCGGCAAGCACAAGGTAAATTCTATAAGAATTCCAAGCATCAAAGGGTCTCCTGGATGGTCGTCCTTACTAGAGTTTCGTACAATTCAACATTGTCTTCTTATAGCAGGGACACATGTAGCAGAGGTGACCTCCGGCTATGGCCCCGGGGAATTGAAGGGTGGGGGCAGGGTGACCCGGCGCTCACTGGGCGGGCAGCCCCATAGAATTTTTTATTTTTTATTTTTTTATTTTTTTATTTTTTTATAAAATTTACTTCGGAAAAAATAAAGGCTATAAAAACCAAAATTCAATGAGATCATCCCTAGCTACCCTGAGATCGTTGTTTTGAGTGAACCCTAAAATTACTTAACGGGCAACGGGTCCTACCGGACCCGTCGCCCTTATTCAAACCCTTCTCGCTCCGCTCGATGGGTTTGAAAAACCTTATATTATTCATGTAAATTTCTGAGACCATATGTCTCCCAAAAAAAAAACAAATTTTTTTTAAATTTTTTTAAAAAAAAAAATTAATGAAAGTTAGGGCTGCCCGGTGAGAGCTGCCCCTTGCTGGATGTCGGGTCCTCCTGCCCCCGACCCCCCACTCCGCCGGGGCCATAGCCGGAGGTCACCTCTGCTACATTCATACCGACCCTGAGCGAGGACTGTGGACGACACCCGATGTTCTCTGCGTCCTAAATCATCCACATACTTCGACTCATTCTGGAACTCCATTTTCACTGATACTGGCGATGCTTTAGCATAGAACTTTAAATTGTCTTCAATAAGGATAGGATTTGCGGCTGTACCTCCAGGGCGTCCCAGATTAGGAGACAACTCACACAAGTAATCACGGAACGGCAGCCCAGAGGCTTGTCCGAGCTCCTGAACCTCCAAATAGCATAGGTCGTTCCAATTAAATTTGTTGGAACACTGGATGAGTCGCCCAAGCGCTGGTGCGTCAGGATAAAGTAGGCCATGGTCGTTACAATGCCAATGGATGACGGAGAGCCAGCCTAAGAGGATACCTTTCTCCATTGAACCGCGTCCCACACCTAAGTCACACAGATCGAAATTAACTTGGCATTAGTACGTACATTGGTTACACTGTCCCAGTGAGACACAGAGGTGATAAGTTCTATAAATTTCTTACTTCATTGGATCTTGCGGTATGGAATGGGTTAGAGCCACCATTGCTTTGACGCCTCTTACCTGAGTAAGCAGGTTACCCGTACAATACAGAACACCCTTGCTGCCACAACAACGTTTCTCCGGGCAATATGGTCGAACACGGGAAGAGCAATAGACGCACAGATTTAAGTTTCAGTTCAGAAACGCCAACAACAATGTAACTACAGGAAGATGTATGCGGTATTTGGTGCCCACTGCCCAGCGTGCAGGACCGGCCACGCAAGATTGGCAATGATGACGATTCGACAGCCTTCGTCACCAGAAGCGGCTGAGGTTATAAAAACGATGATTGAAATCCAAGGTACGGTAACGCCAATGATCTCGGATGTACGTAGTATTTAATTTACCTGTCTTTGTTATGATTCATTTTGATTGCTTGACAGGATCCCAGCCGTAAATGCACCCTGGGCCAATCACTTCTCCGTAAGTGAAAATCTTACTTCAGTCCAGATACAGTATTCCGGGTATTCATGTCGCACTGGGCCTGTCTCTAGAAATGTCTGTCACCAATCTTATCATAATTGTAGATCGGAGCGGAGAAACGCAAATTCTACTTGTGGTTTTGGTTCACTGAACGTAAAGTTGGTTCTGTCCAGGAGGCAGGAGAAAACAGGGATTCGAAAGCGAGTATGAACCTACATCAACCGCCGGTAACCCAGTATGTTACACCCTAAACACGATGTCAATATTGTATAGGTAAGTAAAACATGAACCACTTCCAATCGGAGAAGATATTGACTCTAGAAAATAACTTGAACACAAGCATCCAGTTTTGTGTCCATATTTCTTGGGAAGAGGAAGCAAGCGCGTCAGAGCTTCACTATGTCCTTCGTAGTTAGTGAATAAGCGGAATCATTTTCTGTTTTTATGTGTCTATGTCTGTTCCTCTTCTTCATTTTCTCATTAAATTACGACAGCATCTGTCCTCTCAAGGAAACAGTTGCTGCTTACAAACACGGTCATTGCTCCACTCACGTTATTGATTACCAATGACGTCCCATCATATTAACAGAATCAGGAAGTAAGTGACATTACACAGGTAGAAATTCGGGATTTCTCAAGGCTGGGTGGAGGTCCTTTTCCATTCACAATCTACTCCTAGTATGGAAATACTGGCGGACTGCAGACTGTCTACAAAACCGCCCAACCGGCATGGTTGGCGCCATTCCTCGCGAAGGTCGTCTGACATTTATGGATGTCGTAGTTATATTTCGACATTTTCCGCAGGTATTGATCTTGGCGTTACTGCTTTTCGCCCCGATTCTCCCCCAAACAGAGTTAATCACTCTCCGTAACACCGTAGGTAAAAGCCAAGGGTCCACGAAGGTTCATTATCGTGGCCCCCTCGCTTGGAACCCTTACAAAATTAGGTAGTTTGATGCGTCGACTGCCCGCTTTCATCATCTCGACGGACAGTAATGACACCCCCTATCATCCATCGACATCTCCGGATAAAAAATCCTGTCTTTTTTTCTGTATGAAAATGCTTTGACTGCGATGTAACCAACGTCGAGGCTTCGGTTTACCTTGGTTCCTTTCGGAAGAGCGAAGTCCTGGACATCGAAGACAGAGATACAACCGTAGCATCAACCGGGCACCAGGTTTCGATCACGCGAGCATTGTGTTAATGCTCGCGATTTACATCTTACAGCTTTATGAAGTCCCCAATTTTTTTTTTTACAATACAAAATATTTCCCAAATGCGATATCTTACCAAGCCGACCCCATCCACCCTTCCACCCCCAACCCCTCCCCCCCCACACCCCCCCCCCCCAACCATCCCTCCAACGCACATCATCCAGACAGGAGCGGAAAACAAAAGGTTTAGGCCATAACATATACCATAACATACCCCACACTAGAGCACCCAACCCTCCCAAGCCACACACGAAATGTAAGCATAGAAGCAAACACCAAGCGTAACCCCCCAACCAAACACCAAGCGTAACCCCCCAACCAGACACCAATCGAAACAGAGCATCATATACATACCCGAATTTCCAATATTGCTATCGAAATTTTATATATGTTTCAGAGAATACCATGCCACTCCGTTCAAAGTTACGGCAATTTGTGTTCCAAGGTTCCTCACATGCCTTACTGGGAAATACAAAAATTACATGAACCGTCTGCGGCGGATTAGGGGACACTGTTTGGTTTTCTAACGAGGGAACTATTATCTTAGCTCCATCCCCACTGCAACGTCTTCCTACTAATTACAAAGCATTGAAGACCAAAAATTCACAGAAATAGAGTCTAACGCCGAACTATCTACATGATCCTGCACTCTGCATCTTGACTACAGGTGGCGGTGGCTGGCGTCCACAACGAAGGGAAACTCGCATGCTGAGTCGGGACACCTGCATTTCAAGGAAGACAACTGAAGAGCCTCCTCCTTGCTTATGTCCTCACGGTTCATGTACCGAAACAGGGCTTCGACGACCTCCTCGAATTTCCCTTCCCACGTGGAAAATACGCGCTGGAGAGTCTCCAACGACTGGTAGATGACCCATATTTCTTCTGCTCTGTTCAGCCCATTACTCCACAAATTATAGGCCTCCTTCTCCGCGATTTCCAGGCGATTCTTCACCTCTGCCTCTCTTTCATTTTGCTCTGCTACGGCCGCACATTCTCCCCATTTGTTGAGCATGTAAGACGACACAGCTCTCTCGAGATGCAGCTGGTTCGTGAGGTACTCTACTCGCACGTCCTGCAATTTGAGGTGCGCACTCAACGTTCTTCCCTTCTCCTCCAGGTCGGCGATCTCCGCAGACTTCGTCTTCTTCACCTCTCTAGCTCGCATTATCTTCCCCTGAACATGCTGTTTGCAATTTTCTCTCGTTGCCATACCTTTACTGATTGAAATAGCCTTTGCGACAAAAATTGCGCATACATCCAATGTTGAAGGATCAGCGTGCCACACAAATTTAAATGCCCACGACATCCAACAGACTCCGTACACACTCGTCCTACATGAATGCCAATTTATGAATCGATACTATACATAGACGCAACAATGACATGCTCCCAAGACTTAACCACATTCGGAGGGAACCTACGCATGGACGGCTGTTCAATCCAGCCTCTACAACCTGTAATTTGTAATGCAATCCACAATCAATACTGAGTCAGACATTGAACCTACCCCAATCCACGTCCCACTGTGTGCCTCCAGGAGTTTGAAGAGGAGCAACAGAAGGAGCTCTAGGAGATCGAGTCTCATGTCCCGTCTGCGATTCTGGAATGGGGATCTTCGGTTTCTCCTCATACTCCATCGGTTCGGGTTTCACTTGGAATTCCGCTTCTGCATCTTTGAGCAAAATAAAACGCTTCTTATTCAGTACAGTCTACATATGCATTTGGGAAAAGCATTCGCTTCCAATTGATTACACATTACTCTGACAATGTCCGGGACCTACTCCGCCTGTTCCGCACGGTACATGCTAGAGCTTGCCCAAGAGATTTCTATACTCTTGCTACTTCAAAATGTACTCACCTCCTTCTGGAATGACAGTTTCCTCTACGCACTCATCGTTTGGGGGATGTATCCACCGCAGAGGCATTTGCTGAATGTCATCGTTGGGTGCAACCTCGTCCATCTGGGCTTCAGGATCCGCGTCTCCCTCCACTGTCTCCTGTACTGCATGCACCGCGACTGAACACAATTCCAGGTGAGGATTCACTGACGATGTGCGGAAGGACCATCCTGTCTAAGAGCTGCGTGTGCCTCACGTAGGGAAACCATATGGAAGACTGAATTGGCGATCACACATACAACACTAACAGGACTGGCTCATACAAATGAACTTACCCGGGTCGCGCTCCACGATTGCGACGGGCTGAACTTCCTGCACTTCAACTCGTCGCTCCGCAAGGACACCCGAATCTGTATGGAGGGGCTCCATAACACGCACCGCCGCGTGGATCACATTTACCTCCCAATCATTATCCGAGCCTTCTTCTTCATCGGTTTCGCTGCCGACCTCGTTCTTCGGCCACATATGTGCTGGCGTCTTCGTCCTCAAAGTTTCCATGGATGTAAAGACAAACGGAGCCCCCTTCTTTGTCAGGCCGCCTACCACAGCGTCCCCTACGCCAATGTGTGCGAGGTCTCCCGTTCCGCAATGTGTCATCTTCCTTGCATAACCTGCCTAGTCGATGGGAATGCCTTTCCTCTCCGCCAGAAGCCCTCTCCCAAATTGATAAGGTATGGCGTCCGCAGCTCCAATTGGTCGTTGAAATACTCGTTGATAGAGATAGCAAATTCTGCGCACCATTCTCGGAGAAACCCGCTTCTTGTACCTGCCGCCGTTGTGGTAATTTTTCCTCCCCCAGAATTCAACGTACTCCGCCTTGCTGCAATGCTTGTTCGTGAGATCCATCCCAGGTATAAACCCCCTTCCGTTTAGGCCCTGATCCTTCGTGAACCATGTCTTCGAGCCCTGGCCTTCGTCGGCGCCTGCTCTCTGACGGCGCTCTCTCTCTTGGCAAATTGTCGAGCTCATCCCCCTCGTCGTCACCATTGTATCCGAATCCTGCGTGGTTGAAGCAGCAGCACAGATCATGAAACTTCAGTACCAACGTACATGAAGGTCTAAGACGGCATTCTAACAATGGACGACACTGTGACACGCGAAGACAAGAACAGAACGAGACGTCGTTGCGCTGAGAGGGCATTGAACATTACCTGTGGTACACCGGAGTCCTCGGAACAGCAGACAAACACCAGAGAAGTGACCTCCTATCTGCGAGAAACAAGCTCCTCCTCCCGGCGACAAAGCTTGCATACACAAACCGCCACAGAAATCGGGGCGCCACGCTATGGTGCAGAATGCTGAACTCACCGCTGGAAACCGCTCAAAGAGCATGGAAAACTGTAGACACATCTGCGAATTCTAAGGCTCCAATGCTTATGTAGGGGATGGTAAGACAGGCCTCGCCTAGGTGACTGGGAATACCACACCCCTACTTCCCCTGCTAGTCTACATCCCCAAAGTGTCAATTTCACGAAGCACTTACTTTTCCAGTCATTCCGCCCCATGGTGGAAGAGACATATATGATGATTTGTCGTTTCCATCCCATGTGATATGAAATGCCATAATCCCCAATTACATGGTTTTGACGGACCACAACTCCATTATCGAGCAGTCGCAGCAAAATCACCATGCACGTCGTTGGAAGTCAATCACATGAGTTTCAGACATATACTTTTGTGTTAATACAGTAGTCTTCTATTTAATCTGCGTTAGTCAGTTTGTGACATTAATTCAGCTCTATTCATATAGTGATACTCGGGTTTAATGATCACCATACGAATGTCTAAAAATGAAATTTGCTACCTGAATTTAATTTCTGATCCAAACAACCATAAACTGAAAAACCTGCTTGACTATCTGGATACGCTTCTGTATTACTCGTTCCTTCTACACTACTCAATATGTACTCCATTTCAAATTTGAATTTCAATCTTATGTTCGTATGCACATCCACTGTAACTTTCGTTCTGGACCAGTCGTAAAAAATAACTACGCTTTCCATAATCGATTCACCCATTTCATTAGCCAAATCCTTATACATACACTTATTCACGCAAAGACATCAAAACAAACAGAAAGTGAAAACTTCATATTTTCAATTCGAGGGTAATCTACAGTAAGATAACTTACTTCAACATGTTCTTGAACCCCACCCCTCTCCTCCTTGAGAAAATTCCTGACGATGCTGTTTGAAAATGGAGAACATTTGTCATCGATAACCCAAAGCCTCCAAACTGCTCCTGAGTTCTGTAAATCTTAATAAATGAATTATAATACAAAGACCCAACATCACAACCGTCCCTCCACAACATTGCAATTACCAAAAAAGATTTTAAGTAAATGATGGTAGCTGCACATGACTGCAAGTGCAGATTCGACAAACCCTGCGCTAACATGGAATTTACTGTGCCCAACATCCATTACATTCACCGATTGCAAAACCGACAATGGCTTCCTCCCACGCCATAATCATTTTCACCAATGAGGTGCCACTGCCGTGTATCAGTGGTTTCATGGACAGTCATCGTCTCCACAGTAGAACTCATTGGCTTTCCGTGACTTAAAACATCATACGAGGATGGCAGACATAAATCAGCGGATAACATAAACATATTTTCTTACAATCCACTCTTTCAAATATATGTTCCACTTAATATCATTTTTTATTTAATTAAAGAAAATTAGTACGCTATGAGAGAAGTGCATAGTGAATCCTCTATTGATGTTCTACAGACAACCCGAATTGTGGCGGACCTAGTCAGTATGCATTATGTACTGCGTTTCTGAGTTCAAGGATGCACAACCTACATTCTACGGCATTCACCACTGCCGTCACGTGATTTATACTGTGGATATTACACTTCCTCTATCATTGCAATTGTGAATGGATTAAGTTCTAATTACATCCTCTCACATTTCAGTTCGAAGATTAAATAGTGTAACATGGTGTAATCCAATCAGACGTTAAACCTTGTCAGCATTCCTTATTGTGTTCCATGATTTCATCAACACTCACTGTAGCTTCTACTATACACCTGTAATTGTAGTATTACCATTACTTTCCTAGATAAAAAAAAATAACAAAAAAATATAAAAATTAAAATTAAAATCCAAATGAAACAACTCTGCCCACTTCCTTATGTAGATCATCATTGCAGGGGGATTTTGCCATCGGCACAACAACTCCAAAACAGTATGACATATGAAGTTCGTTCACGTGACAACGGAGTTCCCAATTTTCAAAGAAAGTATTACATGAAATAAATATGATTGCGAGGTGCACATCCTATGAGGCAGAGATAATGAATACGTACCTCCGCTCTTTCACATGCACAAGCAGTTGCCACCACCGGATCCTCCTAAATGGCCACCTCAATCCAGAGTTCGCCGGATTTGCGAATGTTGCGAGCTCGCTTATCACAAAGATAAGAAAAAAAAGTTACCAACGTCGTCCAGCATATGTATCCTTCTTGATTGGATTACACTTTCCCAGCTGGCAATTCAGACACTGTTAATCACGTTGTGCTTTGAATTCCTGTCCTTGTCTTCTTAGACTCATATAACACACAATCAATATTATGTTCTACAATTACAGTCACCTAGAATTAAAACATTTACTGTTAGGGCTTTCCAGATTTCAAACCGGCGTGGAAGCCATTGTATTATGAGGAGGATATGATCTCAAATACATGCTCGTCTCGTATATGATTTCGACCCTACGTGTTCATATGAAACCATAATTCAAACAGTCTAACACCAGAAAAACCTACTTAAGGGAGTCCGTCAACATGCACATACATGATATCCCTCTACGTAGTCGTAGTCCAATAACATAAATGTAAATCATCAACGTCAAATCCAACTGTGACTAACCTAGAACAGAGTACTAAAATCAACTGCTCCAATTACGCCACATCCGCGTAATCGCCTCGTACCCATGTATCATGTTGTGTATCCACGTCGTCATCATCATCCTCATCGACATGGTCAACGTCCTGCAAGGCATTCTCAGTTTCCTCTGTCTCTCTCTCAGCATCCGCTAATTCGACCTCCTGGACGGGGACATTTATCCCAGCCGACCATTCTCCGTCCTCGGTAGCATTAGTACCGAAGCTAATGTCATCTAAAGTCACAGGTGTTGCCAATCCGGCAGCCCCAATTGGGACGTCATTGTTGTCCTCCTCCACCCTCCTTTACCGTGGTTCCTTCTGGAGCACTACGCTCCAATGTGGATTATCATTGTCAGCCGCGAAAAAAACCTGCAATCACTTACGATCCTCTCTGAATACTCCACATTTATATCTCTTCTATTGCAAACGGCAACATTGATTGAAAACAATATATACACGGAAAAAAACCATAACATACTAGGCTTCATCTAACACACCTGAGAAGCATGATACGGTAGGATATACTTCTCCCCACGAGGATTTGTGAATGCATCTTTTATCACAAGCCAGAATCCATGATCATCGACCTTCATAACAGCGTTCCCACCGACACTGGGCCTAATCCAGCTGCACTCCATTACGGTGATTTTTGTGTGAACATAGTCAACCTGAAGGATGTTACGCAGAACCCCCACGTACTTGAGATCTGCTCTAACCGGCCTTTGATCCACATTTGAGGCCACACAGTCCGTAGACACTATAGCAGCTACTCCTGAATCATAACTCCCGTACGTGTTACCAACTGCTACATCTTCAGTTCGGTAATGATTACCAAACGCTTTCATCCTCTTCTACTCCTTCACGGAGTTCGGGGGGAGTTGTGCCAAGCTACGAAGGTCCACTAACACCTCTTCTCCACGAGCTAGCATTAAGTCGACGCGCCTGTCCAACCAGGTCGAGAAAGGTTCCACGTTCCGAATTCAACCTCTGCCACGCTCAGTAGCCGAGAGGATGTCGTACTCTCTAATGTAAACAGAGGATCGTAAAACAAGTCAATCGCTAATCACATACCGAGTTCACTTCCACGATGCAATGCAAATCCATTAATGCACAGCTTATGATTTTAAGATGAAGTGAGATGTCATAACTTGCAAAATCAATAGGAATACATTAAGCCAGTGATAGATTAAACGTACTGCCGTAGTGTTTCTGTGTCCTGCGTGTTCATTATGATGAACTCGTGGATGCTACGAATGTCGGCATCCGAGAGTTCTCTGGTGGTTGGCACCCCCTCCAATACCTCTCCATTGTCTCCCTCGTTGTCATCTGGATCCCACATCTTCTGGTGTCCGGGATACAGAGAGAGATGTTCACTCATAAAGCCAAGTGCTTCAGCATACAAATATCCCGTAGCAATAGAGGCCTCTGGTTTAGCTCTGTTCCGCACATACCTCTTTAGAACATACAGATACCTCTCTGATCCATAACACCACCGTGCATGGACGGGGCCAAACCAGTCCAGCTCCTCCACTAAGTGGAGGACTAAATGCGGCATGATATCGAAGAAGGTGGGTGGGAACCATATCTCCAAGAGGCTCATGGTCTCGGCTACGTACTTCTGGAGCTCTTCCATCGCCGATGGGTCCACTCTCTTCGTACAGATTCGCTGGAAGCAGTGACCCAGCCTTATTACCGCATCCCTAGCGCCAGGGTGTAGCATTCCCCGTATAGAAGCTGGTAAAACATTCTGCAAAATAACATGGTGATCGTGTGACTTGAGCCCATGTAGCTTCTTGTCACTCACCTTTCTCCCGATGTTCGAGCTGTAACCCGTAGGGACCTTCAGGGACTTGAACGTTCTGAAAAACTTTGTAGATTCAGATACTGTCAAGCAGTATGGAGCATGCGGCTTCACATAGTTGGCTGCACCTGGACGAGAGATCAGATGCAATCCCGGACGTATACCGACGGACTCCAGGTCTTTCCGGACTGCGACTGTGTCCTTCTCGCCTAGTAGGAACCCGAGGATGCTTGCTGAAACATTTTTTTCGACGTGCATAACGTCGATGGTGTGTCGAATGCGCATAGCCTGTGGCAAAAAAGGGGTCACAATTAAATATTGTCCATTTCGAATACTCTTGTCGTCCTATACCAAAAGAGCATATGTCCCATTCAGAATTCACTGTTGGGCAACATCTACCTAGGCAGCATGGTGTCCGAAAATCTGTAAGTTCCCATTCATGAACTGTTCGTAGGATTATGATATTTAGCAACCTTGATCGAGTCACGGAAGTGAACAAGTGATTACAGGTTAGATGAGGACAACGGATCAAAATGGAGAACTAAGTACTGCATAATAGTAACTTTAAGGAAGTCAATATAAAATTTAATCGGTATGATAATATGATATCCAAACAGTTCCAAGTGACGTGTAACCCCGACAACGATACTCAACTCCCCAATGCCATGGCGACTACCAGAGTGAGAAGACGCGTTTTCGCCCCCCACTGACAAGTATAAATTTTTTTTTAGTACATAACCATTGCGGTAGACTAATCTAATGTGATTCACTACGGAACAACATTCTGTCCGGGCCTCTACAGTCTGGGATAAAATCCTGTACATAGGGTTTACCATCGGACATGCTGTTTACAGAAAGTGAAATACAATTATCCGGACATAACTATAAAAACAGTTCAACTAAACGATGATTTGACAACATGACGCTCATACATATAAAGCCACCACTATGTAGACTGCCCACAACTATGTTGACTTAGTATGTCAGGTATCATGCACATCCCCAAAACCCGAATCTATATGTCCTCATCTCTAACCACTGGCAAAACACTTAATCGTAATGACGGACGAGGGCAACGGCCGAACCAGAATATATTATAGATTCACTTCTATTCCACTCAAGATTAACATGTGGTTTCTCATGTTCATCCGACTCTCCATCTCGATCATGTATCCGGCTCTTTCCTACAACATTAAGTTTACAGAAACCACGCGATGAAGTAGCATCTGGCTACCACATCGAATCGAGTGCAACGTATCAAGACATATGACTGGCGATATAATTCATAAGCATCATAACATAACGTATGTATGTAATTAGGCATAATTCACATTCCTGCAAATCGTTGTACAGAACCGCTATGGTTTTCCACTTCCAGATAGAACTCGTACTTGTAAACTACTTGTTCTGACAAAAGTTTTAATGTAATTGACAGTATGTAACGATCATCCTATATGTCCATTGACATAATTAACAGTGAGCAGACAAAGATGCCATGGAAGTAATTACCCAAGCAGCATACAAAACATATATAAGCCTACATATATTGACGTCGTTGCGTTCACAATGTCCTAAATGTTTTCCCGATTTCCATAAATCGTCACGGTTAAAAAACAGACTTTTCCACATTAATTCTAAATCACGTAATGGCGTCTAGATTTTACTCACCTCTGAGTACGGCAATCTGTATAGAATGAACAGCCTTTTTACTCCGCTGATTCGCACCGGATCCTCTGCTCCTCCAACTACACCCCCGGCGTCGAGCCATTGCTGTCGCTGCTCTGCAAATGCTACCACCTCGGATCCTGTCACCCGCGGTGGAGGTGCCTGAAACTCAACCTGGCCTCGGAAATCCCGACTATTGGACCGCAGTTCGTGATTATGAGGAAGAAATCTGCGAGCCTGGTGTTCGTATACATTCTTCTTCAAAAAGCTCGATCTGGGGGATATAGTGTGTTGACCGCAGACAGGACATCCCTTGTAGCCCTTCGTTACGCAACCAACCACCATGCCATAGGCTAGAAAGTCGTGTATGCAGAAGATTAACATGACTTTCATCACAAACCTAGGCTCGTTTCTAAACCTGGCGTCATCCTCCATTATAATACCCTCATACCAGAGCATCTCAAGCTCTTCTACCAGTGGCTCAATCAAAGTATCGAAGTCATCTCCAGTAGGTGATTTGGGACCCGGTATTAGCAACGAGAGCATAATGATGTACCTTTTCGTTGTCAACCAAGGTGCGATATTGTAATTCTGTAGAGTAACTGGCCACGTAGAGTAGACGCTCTGCTTCTCTGAAAATGGATTCATTCCATCCGTGGCAAGGGCAAGGAAAAGCCTTCTTGGATCTGAACAGAACGCAGGGTGTCTCTGCCGTATATCCGCCATGTGTTTGGAGTCCGAAACATGCCTAACAAGACCATCACGCTCCCTTTCCCTTGCTGTCCAGGTCATCGCTGCAGCCTGCAGTGGGCTTCAAAACATGCGACGCAGCCTCGGCGGCAAAGAAAAGTGGCGGAGGACTTTCTGAGATACCCAGGATTTACCGTGCCGCTTCCTCTTCGGTGATCCACAGCTGGGGCAGAGGTGGTGGTCTCTAAACACTCCTCTAAAAAGGATGCAATTGTTCGGGCATACCTCGATTGTGTTGAACTCCAGGCCTAGCTTTCGCAACATTTGTGAGGCTGCGTACTCAGAGTCCGGTAAAGTGTTTGGTTGAGGGAGAAGCACCCGATGCGTCAAAGCAAACGACTGGTCTATCTGGACATTGGTGGCGTTGTTGGCCCTGTGATGGTTGAGCATGAGAATCACGGCCTCCAGGCTTGTCAGAGGTGAACCCTCGTATAGGGGTATCCGCGGCACCTCCTGAATCCTGTCTTGTTCAGCTGCAGCTTGCATGTCCCCGTTGTCCGAATTCCCCCACGTCAAGTCCTCATTGGCATCAGACCCTTCATCAGACCCTTCATCCGATTCAGCGTTATCGTGGGAGCCTGTTGCAGTCGGGATAGCATCGTCCATTCCGTCTTCAGGAACGCCGTAGTCGGGCCCTGCTGGCGGTGGCGTGCCCTCACGTCTGTTCGCTCCTTCGGCAGCAACATCCCTGATGTTGTCTGCGACGCCGTATGCCGTACGTAGAACTTCTACAACGTCGACGTTGGCAGCGGCAGGATCATGTTCTGGCTCGTGGCTCCTGCCGGCTTCTCTACCATACTCCAATTGGATGGACTCGTCCCACTCAATGTCTGATGCGTTGGGGTCGACACCCTGTACACCCAAAATACCATAGTTACAATACCCTCGTCTTCAATTTAACGGAGGCCCACACTTAGGCCGATGGTCACATGCGTAATACATGGCGTTAACATGTGATATAAGCAGTGAACTATGCTAACTTGAAGAGCAGGCTTTGAAATCAACTGCAAATCCTCTATGAACATAATGAGTGCGGGAAATTACCACAGTGCTACCCCGTTGGTACGGATGGTACCCATACCATCGGACATGCTTGGTGATTGTGGCGTGAGACAACATAGTACGGAGTCCTCTGTTGCATATGCTACAGGGACATAAGAATCGCCGCTGACCGAGCTGGTTTGCGATAGCGATTTCCCTCCGCAGCAGCTTCTGGTCTCTAGCTTTCTGACGACGTTCATTTTGAACCGGCATTGGAATCGCAGGCCGTCGTTGCGGCATGTCTGCTCACTGGTCCCGGACAACCCCATTTCCCCCATTTGTCAGACTGGATTGTAACCTTACGTCAGTCATGAAGGACTGTTCATGCGAACATAGACATTTCGAACCATAGATGCAATGTAACAATGCAAATTCTCCGTGACCAGAGTAAGTCATGTGAATGATAGTGAGACACCTAAATTACTGTATGGGAGATGACAAATTACGAGTTACATGAAGTCAGGTACAGAGAGTTTGCATCCCACGGTGAGATACACAACGTCTGAGCTACTGTGGAACACATTTGCGGTTCTAATTACAATATGTTACTTAATGGGCGAACTGAAATTAATTGTACTGTAGAAAATACAATGCAAATTTAAAAATATAACAGAACTTCGAATGTAAACAAGGAAACAGAGCAAGGGAGGAAAGTTGGGAAGAGGGTTATGGAGTTAAGGGTCTAAGTATGAGTACCTGAAATTCGACCGCGACAATGTGCCCAAGTGGTGCTTTAGAACAAGCAAACTCCATGCTACGACATGTGCTGTTGAGGGAATACGCTATAGACCCCACCGATTGCTATGTCAGAAAAGAAAAAAAGTGGAAGAGCTCAAGTTTCGGGGAACTGGAGACCAACGGCACTCGGAGGTTACTCTGTAACGTCCATCACTGCCTCCTTGATGATGGATGCGTCCGGCTGTGCACATCGTCGATTCGAACGTCACCAACGCCACCTTAAATAATTACAGGACCACTAGGAGTTTTAGCAGATTCTAAAAATGGGTTTTGCGAATCGATCACGGATGGCAAGCAATCTAAATTCCTAGGGCGGTTTACCTCAGGACAGAATTAGGTCAGAAAATGAACTCACTGGAACTGGAAGCTTCTTAATCGGACTGTTAGTGCCAATGCGCATATGGGTCTGCATTGAAAGAACTGCAAGTTTCAGCAGATTCTGAGAAGAGTTTTTTCAAATCTAACGGGGATGGCAATCGATCCGTATGGCTATGGCGGTTGACATAACGAGAGTATTAGGTCAGAAAAGAAAGTGTAGTGAAGCGGATGGTTTTTTTTTCCCTACTGGTACGAGCAATGCAAAAACGGGTCTGTGTTGATAAATGTGGGAAACCAAGCAAATTCTAAAAAGAGGTTTCTCAAATCTAACCGGCATGGCAAGCGCTCTGTATTCCTAGAGCGGTTTACCTTACGACAGAACTAGGTCAAAAAAATAAGCGGGGAACTGGAAGCTTCTTTTTCTGATGTGGTAGTGACATTCTGGCAATACGCATATGGGTCTCTATTGATACCCGCTGATTATCATGTACGGGTATGGAACTACTTCTATACTTAGACTTTATCCTCAGTGTTCCTAAATAGGGTATAGTATATGGTTACATGCATCCATCGGAGCTGATACTGGCACATCATTCGACGGGCGAAGATGGGGCTATACATGAGTTATGATAACCAGGGAGACGGGCCTCTGCTAGACACCTTAGTCTCACTGCAGAGTTGTAAGCAAGTCTTCGTTGTAGGGCGTGATGACAACAGAGTCGAATCTTCCATAAGTGTGGGTTACTCTGAGCTGTAGTGGACTATATTCTCATTTGAGCATTGGAGTGCTAACCTGGTGTAGTGCAGAAGTACCATGGGACATGTGGAGGGGAGCGCCGTCTACATGGTAATGCTCAATTGGTTTGCGGAGTTGGACCTCGACGGTGCAGACCGACAGTACGATAACTATGGAAGGGAGTTTCGATGTTTGTGCCTGGCGCAGAAGAGAGGTGTGGAGTTTTACGAACTGTGGGAGAAAACAGAGTACCAGAAATGTATGATGGGACTCCGCGATTATTGGAACTTCTTCTTCTTTAACGTAATGGTCAAATAGGACTTCGATATTGATTACCGATTGAGTGCAGAGCTCTCAATCATAACATTATCTACTGAGATATCACTTGCAGAACTGAATCGCGATCGTAAATTGCAGTCAGATATAGCTATGACTCCATATCATGTAGTCACTGAAAGTGACGCAAAATGATTTTCAAATCAATATGAAGCTCTTTTTATTTCAGCTGTTGTTGAATTACAAATCACAGAGCCAGGTAGTCCTCTACTGGGAGCAATGCCGAGGCGGTTAGGCAATCCGATAGCCAATCTTGGTAAACTACCTTAATAAATGTTCGAAGGGGATGCCAGTGACCGATGAGGAGGACGATGTCCTGCACATCCTTCCCCCCGAGGCTGCAGTAGAAATGTTCAAGAAGTAGATGTTAATTTCATTTAGCGTAAATGTATTGGAAAACAGTGAAGTGGATATGTGACACAAAAAAAATTCACACTACAAGTATTCGGACATACCTCATTTGAACTGACTGTCTTTCCAAGCGCTGTCCCTTCTCTCGGTAGATAATCACATGTGTTACCTTTTCATCTAACGTGTCAGGTACTAACGCTCCCAAATACTCTGCCTCCATACAAAGACTGTCCATTGTGAGCCGTGCGAGACGTCGAGAGAACATGTCCCTGCAAACGAAGTCCAACTGTTAATACGGAATTCAGCATATGCAGCCGCGTCTGCGCGAGGTAGGAGACAAAAGCCTCGCAGGCATCACAGGCTCAGAAATTACTTTGAATGGACTGGACGAGCCATGTAAAGGGAGACTCCGCTGAACCATAGCTCCTCCGTAACGTCCTTCCCGTCATCGGACACTCGCATATCTGGAAGACGCGTCGACTTCGGGGACGACTGTGAGCAATCATCCTCGTCGTCAAAATCCTCCCATGGTCGAGGACGTTTTCGTACGCAGTCCTGGAAGCAATTTTCAAACACAAGGTCAACAACATCGACAGACGAACAAAAGTTTTGGGACAACGCATCCTGGACCGAACTGTTGGATTGCTCAGAGACTCCAAACGTTTCCTAGATGTGACATCCGCACCCCCCACGCGCTCCACCTCCATATCTGCCACAAGTAATCCGAATTATGCATCAATTGTACTGATTAGGAATTGGTCCGCTGGTGTCCATAGTAGAGGCGCTTGGATCTCAGAGAACCGTCCGTCGACCTCGATAACTCTGCGGCATTTACGCGCATAGGTGGCTGTCAAGGAGTTGGAGTTGGTACCGAAATCCATGGTGGAACAGCAGTTCCAGTCCACCACTTACGTGGACCGATAAATGAGGGGGGCGCCGCCTCTATGTGGACGGCGAGATATTCCATCCCCAGTTTCTGATAACCCTCGCAACAGGCATACTCTCCATCTGCATGCACCTGGTTGCTCTCCAGTTCAACTGTAGACACTGGGGGAAAGTTCATACGTGAGCGGAGAGCGTAGAGCGGAGAGCGGTGAGCGCAGAATGGAGAGCACAGAATTGACAATTAGGAAAATTTTCAAAAGCAAAGTAGACCCTATAACCGTGGAAAATTACTAAATTAAGGCTTAGTTTTGACACTTTTTTAAGAAAAAGAGTATATTACCGTGGAATTTAGGGTTATCTCTGGTAAGAATTTATTACGTTTGTTCTCAAAGATACAAATTAGGGCTGATGTCATGATGACGTCATGCATACATTCCTTTAGATTTATCATGGGTTTGGGCAAGATACAATGATCAGGCGTTGAGTTTTAGATCAAACAAATAATTCTTTCATAGGATTGTGTAAATGCACAAGGAAAAAAACAACTTTCACAGAACATAAAGGAGGCAAGGTATACACGAGTATAAACTGGAAATGAGAATCATGAATATTTTAGTGCTTTGCAATAGAGTAGACGATGCAGTATGTAATCAACTCCACTGAAATCAAATCAAATTAAATGGAAACAATGATAGAGCGAGGCCTCTTTCAAACTTCGAAGATGCTACAGTCGCTACTTCCACTCTCAGAACCCGATGACTCAGACTCTCCTTCTACAGCCTCTTCATCGACAAAAAGAAGGGCCCTGGGATCAAAATTAGTGGGCCGACTAGGAACATATCTAAGTGCACCACATTGAAGCGCTTGTGCTAAGCCCTCTGCATAGTCCGGAAGAATAAAAGGCTGAACCGGGCTGGAATTAAGACGCCACGATGGAGTGAACACGGCTCTATGCCCACTTGGCGGTGTTGTCACAACTACTCTGCAATAGAAAGCCAGAAGTGGTTAGATCGAATAGGTAAATTTGCGTACAGAAATAATACTAGATGCATTGCACGAAACCTACAAATTCTAGAGTAAGACTTACAATACTTAATAGGTCTTTGTTTCTTTGCTGGTGCTTCCTCTGCTGCTGCCGGTCTAGGATGTTTAGGGGGGCCCATGGGAGATTTTGCTGCCATATACGGTTTGAGAAGGGCGTTGAATATGGCTTCGTCATCCTCAAAAGCTATAATATGACGACCAATAGCCTGGAAAGCCTTGACAGAGGCCCCTGCAACTCAAAGCAAGGTGAAGACGTGAGAAACTGAGGAAGGAATCAGAGAAATAATTTTGTAGAAACATGTAAGAACGGTTACCTGTTCCTGCCTTCCAGTCCAAGACTATGTCGCCGGGCTTCGAGAGCTCTCCAATTATGCTCTGCATCATCCCAGGGGATTTTTCCCTTGGCCCTCTCCATGGAACATCCCCATTCATTTGCTGAGAATCAACGTCGATAAAGTTGAAAATCGCATCACTCTCGGTAATGTTGAGGTCGCCATGTATGACATGGGATTTCTTCGTTTGAAAGGAGAACTTAGATGGCGGCTCGCCACCACGAACGAAGACCCGGATCCAGAACCGATTAGTCTGCAATCGACCAAATTATGTCAGAATGAATAAACGGAAGGGATAGTACTAAGTAAACTGAAGGAAAGGAAAGGATGAAATTACCAGGTTTCCGGGGTTCGTAGGAGAAGTAAGGCCTAGCTCATTGAAGCCCCACCAGTCTTTGTAAAGGACGAACTTAGTGGCGCTAGCTTCTTCAAGAATCTCCGTAGCCAACGCTTGATCATTGTTGTAGATGATGCACAGAGCGCCATCATTTTGCAAGTAAAGACTTGCGAAATAGAAAATGTCGTACACATAATCCTTTTCACGGGAGTTCCAAGGAGGAATCACGGTAGGAGGATCGGAAACGAGAGGGACAGGAAGATTCTCAGGGATGTCAACGATGATCAAGTCGACTCCCAGATGATTCTCATCCTAGCACCGCTCAGGAACTTCGTTCTGGCGGCCACGTCCAAACTGGAGAAACAACGCTATAGGGTTAGACTATATGAAATTAATTGAAGTGTATGTAATATCGAATTATGTAAGAAGAGAATCATACCTTGCGCACGAACTCTAGAGTTTTCACCCAATCCGGATGGCCACCCTTGTCTTTGAGCTCCATGTTACGAACCAGTAACGGGGTCACGGATGACTTGATGATAGAAACACCAGTGGAATGGGGAGTTCCTGCGGAGGAGGTGCTTGCCGGGAGAAGTCTGGCCTTCCTTTGTTCCAGAACACCACTGGTGATAGCGCATGCACTGACCGATGAAGGCGCAGGAGTAGGGGACGGATTGGGAACGACAATCACAGGAGATGGAACGGCAGCGCCCTTCTCCGGTGCGGAGGACTCTGCACCAGTCTCCTGAGAGCCCTGGGACGTAGCACCCAGCTTTCGCAGTCGCCGCCCCCGCCCTTTCTTCGGTGGAGGTGCAGATGATTGATCCTGGAGGCCTTCGGCCTCATCAGAACCGTCTCCAGAATCGTCGATGGCTATTGATCCCCCGTCAAGCTCAGATTTGAGCTCCGCTTCAGACTCAACAACGAAACCTCGAATGCAATCGAGGTACCAACAACCAGCGGCTAGGTGCGGAGAGCTGAACCTCTTCAGCTGCAGAGGAGTATAGATACACTGATCAGAGCCTTTCTGAATCCACGAGGCAAAGTATGAAGGGAACTTCTCTGGGTCAATTGCACCTTTTGGAAGCAGCTGTCTCTTGAAGTACCTAATGAAAATCAAGTGCCATATTGATCAGAATCATAGTATTGACAGTAAATAAAAGCGAAAAAGAAAAAAGATAAAAATTCGAAGTGCATAAAAGTCATACCGGTATGTCACACGCTTAACAACATCTGCTGCTCCCGGATAAGTGGAAAAATCAGACTTCTTATCAAAAGGCTTTTCTACGCGGGTACTTATAAATGCGGGGAAAGCCTTTTCCCAAAGGAGAATACGCCAACTCTCCACATATGCGTCTGGCCGCAACAGTCCCGGGAAGGACTTCCACTTGATGACAAGGTTCTCGGTCTTGCAGATGTCATCAAACTCCCGGGTAACAGCATCCTCTATCTGCGATTGAAAGGTAAAGTCATTGAGGTAAATATTGACATGGGACAAAGAAGAAGTAGTATCTGTAATTATTACGAAGTTTGAAGATACTATACCCCAGCCCAGAATGTTGCCTTGTTCAACCAAGGGTCGAAGTCGGCCTCCTTAAAGTCCTGGGGCAAAAATCTGTAAGATTGTCGTGCACTTGCTGAAGAGTTCCACCACCTCAGCCAACGCGCTTTGAACTTTGCATCAACAGCTGCAGGAACAATCTTCTGAAGCTTCTCCACTGTCATCTCCGGCTTGGAGAATTCACTGTAATGCCGATTGATCTGGGAAGTGAACATTACATGAAAGGGAAGATTAGTGTTTAAATTACTTATTCAAAAGTAAAGTAGAGATGTGAAGAAACTAACCTCCGCGAGGAAGTCATCACCGTTTTTGGGATTGGCAATGGCGAGGTACTTGGTGAAGTCCTTCTTCTTAATGTAGTCGACCATGTTGGTTGAAGCGGCAGACATGGCATCCCATACACCTGCCGCCGTTTGCTCTGTTATGGGTGTTTTCT
Source organism: Ceratodon purpureus (assembly GCA_014871385.1). Classification (NCBI taxonomy): domain Eukaryota; kingdom Viridiplantae; phylum Streptophyta; class Bryopsida; order Pseudoditrichales; family Ditrichaceae; genus Ceratodon; species Ceratodon purpureus. The sequence continues at coordinate 97,554,798 of CM026426.1, forward strand.
CCTTGTAGGCCCGAGCAGCTTCGTCAGAAGCAGCCACGATTTCTCTCTGGAAAATAAAATTATCAACTTCTGAGTGTAAACAGCATGGCAATTCATGACATTTAGAAGCGTGAGGGGGGGGGGGGGGGGGAGAAAGTGCTTACACGATAAAGAAATGTGATGAAGATTTTGGTTGGCAAAGTAAACCATCCTGGAATTGATGGTTTGTGATTCAAACATATTTGATACTCCGCTGGTGAGAGCAGATCCTTGAATTCCTCCAATTTCATCACACCAAAAGAGCGAATACGAAAGAGTTTTGCGGAAAGATTACTCTTCACGTAATCATTCTCTGTAGACCTGCTCGAAGATATGGTAGTTAGTTAAAGCCGTGTAGTGAAAGTTCAAGCAGCTTTCAAGAAGTGAGGACAAGAAGTAGGGAAAAAATGCTTACCAGTTGATGTCGTGCATGGCATGAAGAAGGTTTCCCACATGACCTCGTGGGTCAAGAACAATGCAATGCACGGAGATGTGTCAAGCTGGATCATCATAGTGATGGTTGTTGATATGTCTGTACCATGCGGCAAGGCGATGGTTACCTTCCCAGACATAGAACATCTTCCCGGAGAACTCCTTCCAGTCCGGGTCGGCCAAGAGCTCATCCTCGAAAGCATCGTTGACTTTCTGCCAACAAGGGCTCGAGTCAGCCTTGATCTCAGGCGTGACTTCTGCTGTCATCTCCTCGTGGTTGTACATGGAAATGTACATGACCCGGTCACCATCTCTATATCCATTGACAAACTCTCGCTCCAAATGTTGAACTCCCATTTCTCCTACAGGTCGCACTCTTGCCATTGACTGCATCCTGCAGAGGGGTACGAGGATACGGGACTTCGTCTTTGGGAGTATTCGGAGGTCGTTGATGACGGTTGTAGATTCCAATTTGAAATGTTTTCTGTGTTCCAATTCACTGTCCACTGCATTCGTCAATTCAGTAGGACAAGATGGCGCTGGCAACTGATCCTGTGTTTGTGTTTGAGTTACCTGTCAAACGTCATACGTATTTAGAGTTGATTCAAAGATAATGAACGTTAGAAAATTGAAAACAATAATGTAGAATATAAGAATTACTTCGCAGACTGGTACATCTCAGACTGCAGCAGAAATAAGTAGAGCTTAGGCCACTATGTGCGTCGTGCACGACTATAATACTCCCTAGCCTGTCTACAGTTCCAGTGACGGCGCCTCTTCCAAAATCGCCTAGTCTGCTGGACAGGGCATGGCGGTATCGCCGGGAGGGCGAATACAACATGGGCTGGCCTCCTCACTCTAATAGGCGAGGATGGAGAAGGTGGAGACATAGGCGGGGTCCCAAGTCTTGGAGAGGTAGGCATGTAGCCCGGGGATGTAGGCTCATAGACAGGAGACGTAGGCATGTACTGAGGAGAGTGGACCTCGAGAGGTCCACTACCTAAACCTACAGGGTTGCCCAAATCACATCTACATAAATAAGGCCGATCAAAAGAATCCGAGAGGTCGGAGACATTGATCACTGAGATCGGCGAACTGATGGACAAAGGTGCATCTGAGAATACCTAGAGAAAAAGAACAAAGACATTGTCAGATTCCCAACTAAGCTTTCAAAAGAAAATTAGAAAGGACTATGGAGGTTGAATATACTATGCTATACTCAATTGAGAAGACAAATTCCAACAACTTACCTCAGTTTCAGCTGGAGTTGGGCCATCAAAGTCACTTGTAGTGAATTGCTCTGTGACCTCCTACAATACAAAGGGAAAACAAATAATAAGATATCAACAGAAAACACCAAACAAAAAGAAGAAAGCAACAGTTGATATTTAAACATATTCATTCCCCAGATATAATTCTTCTTGTTTTTAAAATAAGCCCCCTTCTCCCCCTCCTCCTCCCCCACATCCTCCCCCTCCTTGTGGGGGAGTGTCGGCTCCGAATGCGCCTTGGCGAGCACCTCTGCCCCCGGGTCAAGTGCTGCAAGGTGGCTCCTCCAAGCAGCACCTGCAGGCTCTCGGGCTGCGGCCATGGCCTCCGCAAAGCCCCACATACCATCATGGCCCCCATCCCCCCATTCCTCCCCACCTCAAGGGGGAGTGTCGGCTCCAAATGCGCCTTGGCGAGCACCACTGCCCCCGGGTCAAGTGCCGCAAGGTGGCTCCTCCAAGCAGCACCTGCAGGCTCTCGGGCTGCGGCCATGGCCTCCGCAAAGCCCCACATACCATCACGGCCCCCATCCCCCCATTCCTCCCCCACCTCAAGGGGGAGTGTCGGCTCCGAATGCGCCTTGGCGAGCACCTCTGCCCCCGGGTCAAGTGCCGCAAGGTGGCTCCTCCAAGCAGCAGCTGCAGGCTCTCGGGCTGCGGCCATGGCCTTCGCAAAGCCCCACATACCATCACGGCCCCCATCCCCCACATCCTCCCCCACCTCGCCAACACTCTCCTCCGCGGCCAATGCGACTGATTCACTCTTGGCTTGAACACTCTCTCTCCAATCACCCACACCCATTATCCCTACAAATCCAAAAACCCAAAATCCGAAGAAGCACAGAACCCCAACACAAAATCTCACCTCCTCGGTAGCAGGGCCGCGGTCCGATGCACCTTGCTCACTCGCCATCTCCTCCTCCATGCGCTCCTCTCCTCGCTCCCCCATCTCCTTCTCGGTGTCACCCTCCTCCGTTGCCGCACGTGTTTGTTGCGATGGGCCTTTCAAAACGGCCTTCCCTCTCCCACCTCGACCCTTACCCCTCCCTCGACCCCTAACCTCGGTCCTCCGACCTCTCCCTCGGGCCGACCCCTCATCCATGTCCTCTTCTCCTGGGCCTACCGCACTATCGAGCGAATCACTATCCTCCCCACTAGTTACAGTAGGACTTCCAGGGTGCCCTTGCCCCGCTCGTGTAGCAGCAACTAGTTCCCCACCTTCGCCCGCCTCCATAATTTGGCGTCTCGCTCTCCTAGCGACTTTTCTCAACGTCTCATGATCTGACTCCTCGCCCGTACCCACTTCTGGCGTCTTCTCCTCTTCAACGTCTTGCTCAATCCTAAACCAGTCGCCAATCTGCGCAAATGTTTAGGACTAAGACGAAATTTACTACTCCACTTTTATTTTGAACAACCGTTCAGATTCATGCAGCTTCACTATTCTAAACAGTAAAACAATGAACCCGCAGCAAAGACATTACTTCAAACCAACTGTAATTTACGGGGGGAAGCACAATAAAGTGGACCACAAAAGTGCTTAGCTCATTGTCAATTTCAGCCCGTTGTGTAAACACGCGAGAAAGTGGCATCTAAAACTTCTTGATGGAAAATTAAGTTTGGGATACGGAAAGTAGACTTGATGTACTACAACTTCCGAAATTTGCGTTCGTAGTTGTTGAGTTGAGACACCTCTATGAACACCACAAAGTTGAACAAAGTGAATGCAATCATTTGGAAAAGTGACCGTATTACATTGTAGTTTTGACAAAAATCACTTTTGACTTCGCGGGGCCCTTCGTTTGTACATTACGCTTGTAGAAATGATCAGGGTGGCCGTGTTTGCAATCCTAAATTGGCGAGAAGTATTTCTGGGACGTTTTTAAAACACTGTTTTTGGTGAAACTTTTTGTGAGGTTTTTTCATCGAACATTGTTTTTTAAACTGGAAAAAACATCCTCTAAAGACAATAGAGGGCCCCAAATGAAGAAATTAAGACTTTGGAAAAGTTCATTTTCATGATTTAGAACTAGCGGTCAAATTAAGTTTCAATTGAAGATGTTTTTTTTATAGAGATGCATGTAAGATACCTTACGACACCCTAAAAAGTGACTAAAATGTTCAAAAACTACACCAAAATGCTCAAAATCAGCTTTGAGCTATAAAAAACAGCACACTTCATATTCACTTCCTAGTGATCACATATTGCACTTGGTGGTCCACTTTATTGTGCTTCCCCCCTTACATTTAATATCTTTTTATTGATGGATTCTGAAACTTACCATATCTATATTAGCATGGTCGCCCGACTGAGTATCCGTCCCTCTTGTCGAACACTCCTTGAATCCGAAAGAAGGTTGCGGTGTCTCCAAAGTCGGACTACAATTCAACCCTAGCTCTTCCGTCATCTCCAGATGTTTCTCTCCGCTACTTATTACTTCATGCTCCTCATGCTCAACTGCGGTATCCTCTAAAACCTCATCTTCCGCCTCTACTATGGACTCTAGAATGAGTTTACGGATGCTACAAAATTTAATTGCCACAGGCAGCCCAGCTCCTCGAACCTTTAGAGGTGCACTCAAGAGGTTGCCTTTCGACTTTGACTTCCTACGTAATTCTCTCCTCTTCCTCGATCTCCTGTTAGTAAAATCTGTACCACCTGGTTTTCTTCTACGCCTAGGAGTGACATAAGTGGAGGGAGCTGACCCTCCACTCTCCTTCATATGTCTAACTAACGAGAGAAGTCTCCTCACAATATAGCTCTCCTCCTAACTTCCCTCTAACTTATGTATCCCAAACCTGCAACCCCCCTGACTCAGCCCTAAATACTTCCCATATTCTAAACCTACTTGAATTAATGAAAACTAAAAATAAATTGCAATTTGAATTAAAGCTGATGAGATCAATCTATATTTGAAGAGAATAAACCAAGCCCACATAATATTAAAAGATTTGAATTAAGCACAGGAATACTTGTATTAAATATGGATGCAAGTGACGGCTCACTCTAATCTCACTCACGGTCTGTCTGTCCAGCAATTTATTATGAAAATTGAGGAACTTTAACACTGAATAAAATATAGAATTTGAATAAATCATATGCTTGCATTAGTCCTATAAATATATAACTAATGCATGAATTTGATTAATTCAAATTCTATATATTTATTGTTTTTAATGCAGAAGGAAAAGACGGCTCTTTTTAATCCAATCACACCCCATAAAAAATAGAATCTGCTCCACCATTCAAATACGCGAAGCAATATTCTAAAAATCTTACTACATATTTATGGGCCTACAAAAAGCAACATTATAATTAGTTAGCGCCGTCTCTCTTTAATCATACATTCGTTACGTAGCAGAATGAATCATTACCTAGTCGTCCACATGGACATTCCAATTTGAATAAAATGATCAACAGCGATGCATCATTCCTCTCACTTTGCTCTCGCAATACTGCTTTGCTAGTACACTCGCTCTTCTTCCTTCTTCCTCTAGTATATTTGAGTTGCCTGCGAATATGGGGATGGTCTGTCTGTACGCCCAAGGCATGGGCATCCCTTTTAGGTTTCGCGTAGATGACGATGGTCTAGCTACGATGTCCTCTCTTCGCCTCAGTCTCAGATTCCATTTTTGTGAGGATTCCATCAGTATAAAGGAGGAGATCTTTGATGACGTTACTGCCGAGGTTACCCACACCCTCGGGCAACCTTCAGTGAGAGATGAGAACAACATGTTGCAGTGGAGACTCTTCCCTAGATCCTACAGAGTCTACGGTCTTACTGATTCTCTGATGGCTGCATCCACTGAGATCCTCACCCCCCGTCGCTCTTCTACTTGCACAATTCAGACTCCCTTACCTCGTGATGTCAAAGTCAAAGTCGAGCCTGGTACCGAGACTTCAGATGTAGAGAAACCTCCTCCGACCGTCATATCTCTCTCTTCTGATGACGAAGTCAGTCCCGTTAAGTTGGTGCCTAAGGTCCACGCAGATGCTCCTCCTTCCAATGTCTCTCCTCCATTGTCCCAGGTCACAGTTAGCATTGTTCCGCTCCTTAAAGATATTGCTAAGACGCGTGGGTCAAAAAATATTTTGAAGAAGATAGACTATCCCACTATTAGACACGAGAGAGTAGAGTACTTGCCTGCGAAGTTTGATGGTCCGGTTCTTTTTGAGTTGCCCCCAGCTGCTGCAGGATCCTCTAAGCTCGCCGCTAAGTCTATGCAAGGAATGGATAAACGATACGACGGACACTTGTGGACCAAGACCATCACAACAAACATCAAAAACGACTTCGGACTCTCTTTTCGAAGTTCCACCTGCGTCGGATGGCTGCGGTGCACGAACGAGGAGTGTGACTTCCTGAAGCGTATTCCCAAGATCTTCGAGGTTAACGAGACTGAGTTCGAAGGCTGTAACCAACAAGCTTTTGTCATGGACTAGCCTCCTCCATCTGACTCCACGCTAGTATGCAAGGTATGTAAAGAACCTCCATCATGTGTAGCTACATGCGAGGCTAAGATTTATTACGTTGTGGGCAAACCGAATCAGACTAGAGCTTGTATTCACCTAGGAACACATGATCATCCAGTGAAAGTTGGAGACTACAGAGACTCTAAAGCAGAAATTAGTAGCTTAATAGAAGAGCAGGTAGAGATGAACAACAAAGCAACAAAGAGCGCCGTTGTCCTGGAGGCGAGCAAACTCCTCATCGGGAGCTACCTTCTACAGCCCGAGGATGCACCTCCAAGGAAGCTGACGATGGAGGAGCTGGTTCCTGTGCTGGATCGTTGCAAGGACATGGCGTCACCAAATATCCGCAACAAAGTCGCCACCTTCAAAAAATTCAAAAGGTACGGAATCATGGACGGTATCACCAAGCTCCGTGGTAACAGTCTCAGGGCGTATGTCCAGGAGAATAGGTTTTCTGGTCAGGGATCTATGCGTGACAAAGTTTTCGTCTTCAAGATGTCGGAGGTCGGGCCGGGAAGTGGTGTCCACTTGGTCAGCCGAATGCAAGCTGGTGGAGACTTGGAGAACGCATGGATCATGTTCGACCATGTAAAACGCGTCAAAGACTGGTCGACCATGGCGTGCCATGTGTACGACGCCACCTACTGCCGCGTGATGACAATCGCCTTTTGCGACATGGAGTCCGAGGACACGGACGCCCAGCTCGTCTTCGGGAAAAACCTGAACCTGATCATCGAGATCAATGGCGTTGCAGCGCCGAACTTCAAGGGGTTCATGGCAGATAACGCACAGGCGAATTGGAATGCAGTGCGAATCCTTTACGGCAATGGCAACAAGGAAGACCCAATGGAGGACCGGGAGAGGTCGTGCTTGTTCCACTGGACTCAGAACATGGTGGCGTATACGCAGAAGCACTTCCCCGAAGAACTCTGGGAACAGCACAAGAAGATGTGCACTCAATACAAGAATGCGACCAGCATGGCAGAGGCGGAAACTCTGTACCACGCGTTGCGAGCATGGTGGGCATCCACCGGGGTCGTTGGCGAGAGCGGGCTCATCAAACTCGATCAGTGGCTCTCATTCTGGCACCACCGCTTCCGGCAGTGGGGGGGATTCATGACCGAGGTATGATCTCTGCACTCTGATTTGATGTTTTTGATACTAATTTCCTAGCCCTAACCTAGAAACCTGTAATCGGTGAATCTAACGGCATGTACTGTCAAATCTGCAGAAATTCACGAAAGAAGAACTCACAGAGATGCCCACCTGTAACCTCGCCGAAACAGTTCACAACAAGTGGCTCCAAGCTTCTGGAAACAACGGGAACGACCTGTACGTTGCTACCGTGGACGATTTCGTTCGGGCTTTTCTACAGGTTGTCAACTACTACCAGTTCCTCAAAGGTGACGTCGGCGGAATAGGACCATCCAAGAAGGAACTCAGGCTCCGGATGGCTGAACGCAACGCGAAAAAATGGGGAAATCCTACACTGCTCGACAAGCCCATGCTCGATATGCCAGGCGCGGATGATTTCTGCACCCGTCAGCCTATCATGCCTAGAGCGGAAGTCTTCGGTTCACAGAAGCGAAAAGCCGACGTCCTTATCGGAGCTGACGAGGAGTCTCATCGCCCGGACAAGACAAACTTCTCACGCCCAAGGGGCCCAAGACGTGCCGTCAGGGCTCGCCCTATGCAGATGCCCGTCATTGTGGAAGACGACTCCGAACACAACACCGAGGTACAATGTACGCAACCTCTTGCCCAGGAAGTTCATTCCCCTTTACCTTCACCTGTGAACAAGGGCGGCATTCGCCATGTCAACGCGGTTGAAGAAACCAAGGTGGACGTGAAGGAGTGGCACATTGCGAGACTACACAAAGTTTCTGCGAAGTGCTGCAGGGCCCAAAGAGCTGAAACGAAGAAGAAGTGCACTGACAGAATCGTCAGGGGGCCCCTTTGCACAGCTGCACCGACCTACACTGGGCTGTGGACTAACTATCGCAGGAACACAGTCGAGAAGACTGAGTTCTAATTCTGCTCCGACGATATTGAGCGCTGCGTGAAAGGCTCTAAGCGCAAGTGGGTAGCGCACTACTCAAAGGACCAGGAATTCCCCTCCATTCCTGAGGTCTGGCCAGTGAAACTAGGTACTAACCTAAAACTCACTGAGATTCTTGCCCTCGAAGCAGCAGGCTTTCAACTTCCGCCAAAGAAGCCGGTCTCCCCAAGACGCCTCTTCTTCTTTGCCCCGCCCCCTGCGAATCTCAACTCGGTGCCAGTCCCTGCAGACGCTGACCGCTACCCAGGCAAGAGAGACGGCAAGATGGTGAAGCGCACTGCCACTCGTCCCAATCCGGCGCAGCGACTATCCATGGGCTCCTCCGAGTCTCTCAAAGCGCGCCTCCGTTCCGTCACCATGATACCTGAGCCAGGCCACGGTTGCATCATTGGGCTGGATTCGGGCATCGCTCCACAGATCACACGGTACCAGATTACCATCAGTTCTTACCCTGGTTGCACTTGCCCAGCATTCAAGAAGACGATGACTACCTTCCGTGGCAGGACTCAGTTCACGTATTGTAAGCACCTTTACTACATACTCTTGAAGGTCTGCAACCGTGATCCCGAGGCCGAGCTTTTCATCCATGCGCCTACCTTTAGCTTCAATGAGGTCAAGCTTCTCCTAGAGAGTGGAATCTTGCGTCACCCCTTGGCGAAGAAGTAGGTAGCCCTCCTACTTTAGAACTGCCGTTTCCACAATGGCCATTTGTCACGTAGTGAATGATTTTAGTAATATACCATGTACTAAGTCAGCTATTCAGAAGCTCTATTGACTTTTTCATTATATTAAAGGCTTTGTCGTTCGCATTGATTGCACTCTATTTCAATACATTCTATCTTGAAGAAGTGTAATATATACCTCGTATCCCCTGACATGTACCATTTATTACGGCAAACATATACTTGTTATTAGATGTCCTAATCTTCGAACCTAACACGTTTAGGGTTGCCCACTACAGTATCAGCAGGACTGCCAGCCTCTGACTTTACTACAAGACAAACTACATTTGCATTCACTTTCGTTCCAACACTTGGAGCGTGTCCTTGGTATGAACGTTTCAGCAATGCCCCACCTCCCCGCCTCCGATTCACTGATTCCCTGGAATAGGTTCCCCTTGGGATCTTTCCAACCCTGGAGTATGCATGAGTTTGCAAAGGCACATCTGCGTTCTCCTCTAGCACTCTGATATCATCCGAATTTTCTGAACGTGGAGGGTCAGCTCTTACATCCGGTTGTACGTCAACATCTGTTGTCAAAGGACGCCCTTGGCTGTTGGCCATCACCTCTTCTTTGTCCTTGACCTCAACATATGGTTGAAATGGACAAACATCGTCAGCAAGTGATACAACAATATCTCTAACGTCTTCCATAACAGCTGTCCGGCACTACGGAAAAGAGCTTCACAAAACACCAACAGAAAAGAGGAAGAGACATACAATAATCCCACCTTAAATATCCGTGAAGATGATGCTTGGCGCCCTTGAAAACCGGCTGTTCATTGATTCGAAAGTTGTTGTCCTAAAATGAATGAAAAAGGATGAGGGTTGAGCGGAAGTCATTTAGCATTTAAAATTTTTTTTTTTTAAAAAAAGTTTAAAAATTAAATTGAAAAAGCAAATTTTAAAATTAAAAAAAAAAATAATAAAAAATGAAATTAGAAAAAGAAAAGTACACAAAAGGAAAAATAAATATTAAGGTTGAAAAAATTATGAAGGCGATTGAGAAAATAAAAGAGAAAATAAAATGAAAGAGAATTAAAGGAAAGGACTCTTTTGACCCCTTTAACAAGATAGATAGAATAATGGAAGTTAATATAAAAAATAAAAGATAAAAAGTTGTAAGGCATGTAGACTATGGCGGATGAATTCTAGCAATGTTAAGAAAATGTTAGGAAATTAAATGTTACTTGATTCCTTTTAAGAGGTTCAATACCAATATATTTTAAGTAGTAATTTGCATATAAGTGTGAGGAGATAAGGGGAATTAATGTATGCCTGAACTCGTTAGAAGGAGCTGGAGCATAGTAATTGGTGCACGTTAAAAAATTAATCACCAAGAAAAGAGAAAACGAACTACAAATTCAATGAAAATACTGTAATTAATCCACGGTTATAGGGTCAATAAAATTACCAAAATTAGTGAATTTCCAAAAATATACTAAGAATATTCGAATCTTCTAATTTTATAGTTTATTTTTAGTAAAAAAATTGCTATTTTAAGGTTCTGTCCTCCATTCTGTGCTCTCCGCTCTCCAAATCTGCGCTCACCGCTCTCCGCTCTGCGCTCTCCGCTCACGTACAAGCTACGTCCGTAGACACTGGAGAGAGTTCAGGCGACAATGGATTCCCGAGGCAACGCCGAGCATGTATGATGACATATTGTGGACATGAAGTTGTTTTGTTAGACACATTGTATATGTAAAAACAAAGTACTGTTACCTGATACTGGAGTCCTAGTACAGATCTCCTTCGATGATTGCGTACACCTGATGTGGACGATGGTCCTTCATAGTTTAGCAGCATGTCAAACCGCGAGGTGGACATCGTCGACTAACGCGTTCAAGGCATAAGGTACTTGTAAAAAACATCAACATTAGTACTAACTCATGTTTTTCTAGAATCATGTTGCAGAACACGGCTGGAATGTATCCGCACGCATTGTTCATGGACCCGCCGATGGAGCACGGCAATAACCAGCGAGAGCGAACCACGTCTCTGCAGAGCAGTATTTCTCCAACGTCGGCTAACGTGAATTACCCGCCCGGATCGGTTGCGAACGACATGGCGTTTATGTATCATCCCTTCATGCAGCACATGATGAACATGTACGTCGGAGCCACAGCCGGCACGTTTGCACAGTCAGTTCCTGGAATGCTACCCACGGAAATGCTTCCAAACGCGTCATCCTCCAGGACTCCCGTCCATACAATGACCATTGCCACCCACGTTCCATGGGGAGGTGGCAGTAGCGCTGTTGCGAACGCGTCGAATTTGATGGAATTGTTGCGCGACGAGGGCGGACCTTGAGGAGTCGGGGAGACGAGGTACGTTACTACGGCCGCGACCAACGTCAATTCGGATGGTAGTATTTCAGGTAACGGCGGGGAGGGACTTGTTGGATTCGTCTCCGCTACCTCTGGCATGAGTCGTCCCCTTAGTGCACATGTCGCATCAGTCGTTCCTCCAGTGGCGAGTGTTCAGAACAACTCTGCAGGGAGCCCGAACGACCGACGTAACCTCCAGAAGAGGCAGAGAGCTGAGTATCACAGGAACCAGCGGAACCTCGGAGTGGGTGCAAGGACGCATGTTGAAACAGACGACGACGGTAATGCCATAGGATTGAGAACAATGTTCCACCGAGCTATACGCGATATTGCTGGGCGACTCCTAGACGTGACGTCGAGGGACTTCAGCAGCCATCCGGAGTTAGCTTTTGAACTCATCGCACGAGACATTGATAGCAAATTCACCTTCGACCGACCGCTAAGACCCAGGTATATCAAGGAGTATTTGAGGGACGCACTAAGCTGGACGCGGTATGCCTGGCGCAGCCACTAGTATGAGCACAAAAAAAGACACCCGCAGTGTTCAGCAAAGCTGTATCCGGTGTTTGTGGCTCATTGGGATACACCCGAAGCCCACCTTGAGCATGAGAGGATGAGTAACGCCCGGCGCCAAAGGAAGAAACAAAAAGGTGCGGAGGAGGACGTCGGAGTAAGTTTGGAGTCATTGCCCGACTCCGGTAAGAGCAAAGTCACGCAGGTAAGTGGGGTATTGGGTTGCGGGATGTGAAATATAAGTATAGCACATGTGGTCGATACAAACAATGAATGGTACAGTTGTGCAGTTATAATTTGAGAATTAAAGATAAAGTATCCGGTAATCTGTGTGCCCTCGACAACTATGCCTTGATTGATTGAGGGCAGTGTTAGGCACTGGAGCGGCACTGTTTGTCAGGAATGGTATTCAGTCCCATAAAGAACTTAATTTGCTGATACACTGTTGTTCTTCACGCTGGGGGAACATCAACAGCGTCTGATAAGAATGACGGAACTAACGAGGGAGCCCTAAGTGACCCGCCAACGGACGTCAACTTTGATTATGACGACATCAACTTATCTCCCAATTTACTAGAGGAGTGCATGTCGACACCTCCTCCGTCCTTGGCAGCTGGAACGGAGACTGATGTGGAACGTCACTTTGCCTCGTTGAAGGAAGTGGTTCACATAATGAGACGTCAGTACGACGATCTCGTTGTCGATCACAACCAGACTAAGGCAAAGGTTGAAGCTTTACAAAGGGAGAGTGAAATGTCGAAACTCTCATTTACTAGAAGGATGGGGGAAAGTGACGACATGCGGAAAGAGGTGGAAGTGCTGTCGAGCACTGTGTTCAAGCTATCTCTCGGAGGAATGAACTGCAAAGCTAAACAGGCGGCAGGGAATGGGACTAGCATTAACATGTTCAAAGACATTACGATAGAAGAAGAGTCTGGAAACACAGTGCCAGTACCGCAGACGGGACAAAATGAGGTAAGTATCGACGAATATCGTTACTCAGAGGTAGAGTTTTCTAATATTCATAGTCACGCAGAGCTTCGCGACGTGGAGACCATTATTCCAAGGAAGGACTCAATGTGGGTGGGAGGTGGATCCCAGATTGGCTGTACTCTGGGAGACAGTCGGAGTAAAGGCGTTGAACGTGAAGTATTCGACGAACCAGAACCGCCTTGTCCCAGAGTGGAAGGTAATGTATGCGAGGTTGTTATTGTGTTTAGAGTCGTGCAATGATTTCACAGCGGTAAAACTTTGTATTTACACGTTTAACACATGTACTTCAGAGGTCAATGTGAATGCGACAAGGGAGAAAGCAAAAGTTTTGGAAGAGCGTGGTTCTGGACGTACTACACTGGGAGCAAAGATCCGTAAACGACGGCAGGAAAATCCGTCTTTGCAATTAGAGGACGGTCTGCTGCTTGACCTTGCCCAAGACCGGGAGGCTTTGGTGGACGCTGGAAAAGCACTTAAGCAAAAGATGGCGCGACAAAAAAGGAAACCTCGCCGTCTTGCTGACGCAGATCCCGCGCAGAGCTTGTCTCCACGATCGGGACAGGTGACTGAATTATCCTGACCCTGAACCCATTGTACGAAATAGCAGGAGTTGAGAGGAAGATGTTTTCACAATTTTGAGTATGTTGAAGGTAACTGGATGACATGCGTGTTTGGTGCTGCCGGTTTATATTCCTCTTCGTGGTGGAACCGCGAGGTCGTCGGCCATAATATGCAGCATTCGTCTCTGATATTTGGATGTATGTTTGAATTGAATTTTCCTGCAGAAACCAATCCGAATGCATAAGGATGTCTGGATTCTCCATCCAGAACATCACGGGACTGCAGTGGCAAAAGGACGATCAGGATTTCACTACAAGGTTGCAAAGTCGAAGCTACCACGGGATAGACCATGTGAGATAGGGATATAGTGGGTTTGTGTGCAGGATGTCTTCGTTCCTGGAGTCGCTCCAATGTACGCGTCCAGGTAAACACATGTCCGAGTAATGGAAGATGCGATGGCAGCGAAAGATGAGGGTGGCGAATGGATTATGTGGAATACCGATTACCTGCTGGAGGTATTGTGAGAAGTGTATTTCGAAACAGAAGTATGCGAAGTGGGAGCTGATGCTGCTCCAGATAAGACTTGTTGTTCTATGGTACGATGTTGTGTGTTAACGTTGGAAGGCTAGCCTGTAATATGTTATTGTGCCGCAGTAGATTGGGGTGTGAATGAGGACAGTGTCCTTGGTTGTAGTGAGGTGTATTGCTGTTTGTATTGGTGAATCTCGAAATATAGAATGTTGGAGGGTAATCTCGCCCAAGCGGTGGTGCTATACTTCTGAGATGTACTTGTGACTGTAGAAGCTGATTTGGAGTAATATACTGGAGGTGTCTGGTAAAGGCAGGAGAAAGTGGACTATATCTTGAGTATGTGGTAAGCGAGGCAGAGTCAAGGTTTATTTGCCGCACATAGCTGTAGCAACATTCACAGGAGTTACGAGTAGTCCTGTCCGGCTAGGCTATCCATGTTTCGTTGATTGCTATCGGTTGGAAGAGGCGTTTAATTTACCGCAATTAGCGGATATGTTGTTTACAATCGTGTCCACTGCAGTGGCAGTCCTCTATTATGTTCCGAAGGTATTATGTTCCAGTATTATTGTCTGATGAACTCCTTGGTCGGCTGCAGTATACTGTATGCATGCATTCAATCTACGCCAGAATCATTTATGTTAACTGCTATGCGAACATGTATTTGCGAGTCTAGGTGGAATCAGTGGGAAATGATTTAATAAATGTTTCTATCTGCTGATTGGTCGGTGTGATTGGTATCGGAACAACCGAATTCAAGCGGTTGCTGTAAACGAATCACACCCGGATAAAGCGGGCTTCACATGGATGGTTGAGGATTTCATATTGTGACGTTAAAGATGCAAACAATCGTACGGATAGCATTCAAATATGTGGAGGGCCTCGATTAAAAGTATCCAATGGCCCCGTTCAATTACAGCGGACGTCTAGGATGCATTTCATCGTCTGGTTTAAATCACAAGAATCGAACGACCCAAACGTTTTATATCGAACGATTGACGGTGAAGAAGAGTGGACGGCTCGATGAATTCTTATCTGACGGTCTACGGTTCGGCATCCTAAGGGTGCAGATGCAAACAATCGATCGGGCTCCATTCAGCCACGTGGTTGCGTCAAAGTTTCGAGGCTAACGGCAAGTGTCAGTCACAGCGTATGCCACGATGCATACGAATTCCTCTACGTATCATTATACGGGCGAGGGTATTTATTACGGTAACCAGCGGTCATACAGGAATTTTTTCTAGAGAGACCGCGGGCAGCGACGGGAGAAACTGAAATGTTTCAGTTTACTGTCGGAGTTAATTACAGGGTTAAACCGAGCATGTATGTCGGAAATGTAACCGATAACGCCGCAGTTCACCTCTAACCTATATGGTCCAGTACTACTCATTTTCCAGGGCTCCTGAAGCCTCCATCGCCCTGGAGACGTCACTTTCTAGCAGAATCAGAGTCAATATGTTACATGGAGATAACCCAATTTTCTGCTTGTGTTAACAAAGAAGCCATCGTTTCTGGATACCGGTTTTAATAAACCTTTGATGTGAACCTTCTAGGTGAGGCCACCGGTTGAAGATCTAGGAAGGGCATTTGAAATGAACTTTCTAGGGAGGCGCTTCGACAGTCCAGGGACACACTGGCTATGCAACATATAATTACTACGCAACGAGCCGAGGACTGAACTACGAATCATGGGTTTCAAACAGCGTACCTTCCTGCTACCATGGTTTGTTATGGGATAGTACATGTACTTCATGATCCAGTTTGACAATGGAAGTTAAGTTTTTTTTATTTTTTTTATTTTTTTTAATTTTTTTTTAATTTTGGGATAGCTTAATGTGAAGCACTGGCGATCCATGCTGTCACCGATGCGAAAGGGCTCTTTGAAGAGTGGATTACGAACCCATTGCATGTTTTTAATCAGAAGTCACACGGGTGTGTTTTAATCCTGAAGTGCCTCCATTTTCAGCGTGAATGCAATAATCGTCGTTATACAAGGTCAATATCGAAGGCTTCAAATGTGAAAGGTTGCTATTAACCCCTAAAGGACCAAGGTGTTTTGGCACCTCCAAAACCGAAAACTGCAGATTTTGACCACCTTATGGAAATTGATGTATGTTTCCTATAAAATTTGATTTTTTGGTATTTCCAACCATAAGATCTTCAACCTAAGTATCTTTACTTACACCCTGTCAAATTGCAACCGTTGGATCCTAACCATTTGTGAGATTATAACAATCAAAGTTTACTGTTTTTTTTTTTTTTGGCATTGTCGTAAAGGCCTAGTCTAAATGGTGCCAAGGGAGACTTGATGATTGTTAGCCCAAACATTTTGCTCATATTTTTTTCCATGTAGGTAACTAAGTTGGGCACCTTCGTGCAAAATTTTGGAGACTCATTTTGATTTTTTGGCCTTCATGCAAAAAACATTTTCTAGAAGAAGGGACAAAAACCACAATATGGTAAAACTTAAATAACGTTAAATCTTTTTGGTTTTTTGAAAATGTGAACGGTTAAAAGTTACATCTATGAGTTTGTGAATTTTAGAAAGAAAAAAAAATTTGGAAAATTCTTAAATCTCAAATTTTGACAATTCGTGAAAGGAAAAAATGTAAAATTACAAAAAACTTTGAAGTTTGTTCATGTAATTTTTGGAGGCTGCCCTTGTACAATTGGTAAACTTTTTGACTTGGGTCACTTTGGATTTTGAGTAGTGATTTGGTTATAAACATATTTCTAAATTTATTTATAAAAAAAACCTAATTTGAAACTGCCTGTTTTGCACTTGAAACCTAAAATTTCTAGATGAAGGGTCTAAAATAGGAATTTGACTTTGAAAATTTTACCACGTACACATTGCAGTAAAGGGAGCATCCAATAAAAAATTAAGACAAAAATATTACTTTTAACCTCTTCATCTAGGCTGCCCAAAACAACAAAAAGCAGTTTTCGCTTTTCTGGTCCTTTAGGGGTTAATGCAATCAAGCATCCAATATGGATGAATTTCCGATACATCAGAACCATAATAAAACGAATACCGTGCTTACATTAATATGTAAACAATTCATTTACCGATCCACGATATTTGCAAACGTGGAAATTTGATATATTTTACAAAAAAATAAAAAAATAAAAAAATAAAAAATAAAAATTCTCATCACCCTATCAAAACAGTCCCATCTAACGGCTACAGTAAATGAGAATTTAATAAAAGAATATAGTGGTAATAATGTTAAACTGTAAATCCTATACAGTAATTAGTAGTTAATCCAAGTAACGATTACTCCAGTAAACAAATGAAATTCTTACTCCGACGAGATAATTACCGGGTCGATTTCCACCTCCCCCAGAAGCAGCGTCTCGCGGGACCCAGCGATATGCACTGGATCCACTCTCTTGTCTGTAGTGACGTATTTGATTCTACTCGATTGAGTTCGATTCCAGAGCTTCTGAATCAAAAACCTGTCGCCCGCTGTGCTTTTTTGCTAATTACAGGAATTAAAAACGTCAGTTTCTCTACCAGTGTCAATGACTGATTGCGAGCTCTACAACGAATTCAGAGTCGTCCTAAAATTATAATTAAAAAAATGATTGAACCAGTTTAGCTTCTCTCACCTTTACAACTTCATTAGATGACTTCTCCTTAGTTAACACATTTCGTCCTTCGACAATGTTATTCTACGACACAGAGTAATAAATTTAGTTCCATGCAAATCAACTACAAGCAAAAGTATAAAGTGCCCTAAATAATCAAAATACTTACATTTCCCTTACACCTCCAAAGCTTTGTGTCATACTAAAGTTGTCAATTAAATCAATTGAGATTGAATGCATTAATGAAATAAGAAGATACATTAAATAAAGGTAAAACAGGGACTTAGATACAATTCCTTTTATTCACTGAAAACAAAAAGCAAAAATGCGATTCAGAAATGAAAAGCTCATACGCGCATTGATGAAATTGGCATCTTTTTAATTGAAAAAAAAAACAGCGTGCAAACATGTAAGACTGAGAGATGGCGCATGCTGTACAGTACACATGAAGGAAGCACATCATCTTCGCCAGCGGCTGTTTCAACAATTTCAGCAAGACAAGAAGACAATAAATAAATATTCCCTCAGCGGTAAGGAAACAGACTATTAGTTTCACATAATGCATCTCGAACTCACTCACATGCGGCCGCAGGAGGTTTATCGGACCTCGGGCCCGTGCGAATTTTCCATGATCATTCTCCTCGTCTTCAGAGGATTTGCACATCGAATCCCACCATTGTTCACTCCTGCCCTTCCCACTGGAATTGCGTAAATTTGAGGCCCCGAGGTCCTGACAGTCCAGTGAGTTCTCTTCTCGTTTTGTGATACTTGCCGATGGATTCAACACTTACGTCATTATTTGAAAGAGTAGAGAGAACAGATTTTAGCATGCTCTGTAAGTTCAAATTGCTCTGCATAACATCTTCCAGTCGGGCTTCCAGTCTTTTGTTTGGAGGTAGTCTTTCGGAGTGGGTGGTTTAGGGTGTATGGGTACATACTTAGGCTGTTTAGGGCGGAACGTAGCCCACCCGGTGCGTACATTGATCAGAGATGTAAGTGACGGAAAACGCGTCAGAGATGAAAAACAAAATCATATCCAACCATTCCTCTAAGTATGATACATGCAAGAAATACAGATATGCCAAGAAACATACCCATAAGGATATACGACGAGAAAATGAATACACATTCATCTAGTACGTATGAAATACAGGAATACCATTGGGTATAAAAGAAGTCAAGTGTGAAGCAAAGAGGAATCAAAGTAATAGTTTCGAACTAGTAGGCCCAAGTCACACGTGATCCAGTGATGTCACTGGCCCTGCACAACTAATTGCACATCAGGCGGAACCGAGGATTTGTGAGCAGCTAGGTAGCAACATTCATGGGAATCGTTCCTCCGACCACCATGACATGGCGCCGGCGCCAACCAACCCGAACAGTCCTGCATTGGACCCCACCGCCGTCGGATTTATACAAACCGGAGCACGCACTGGCGAATTGTAAAACATTCACATGACCTGAATCAGAATGCTCGAAGACTCCTTGTCCAAAGCAGCAAAACTTAAAAGATCGGTACTTTGTACACGGAGATCCAAGATGTGCTCTCAATCTTAGAGTTCGGATATAAAAACATTTGTTCCATTAATATATTTTTGACAAAACATCAAGGTTAACTAGGGTGGAACACCACTCACAATATAGGAACACTATAATTCCGGTAACATCTGAAAATAATTTCTATCCTATTAGACTGTAGAAGATGGCGCCAACGCCATCAGTGCCGCAACACAAACGCAGAAAACCAATATGAACAAATCGACCAACTCAGGGAGAGCAATCTGCAAAGCAGCAACAATATGCATTAATAACGTTAGCGTCATGAAATTTTGAAACTAAAGATAAAAATCGAACTAAGGAATTCCAAGCACCAAAAGAAATAGAAAAGAAAGTCATAAATACGATGTAGCAATGCGAAAGCAGACTATACAAATCAACATAAACACCTTGGGAGATACTGCGAGCACGATAAGTCAACTAAGGGGATTGGAGGCCTCTGCACAAGTTCATTATAAAGCAGAGAAAAATTGCAAGACGGACCTCGGCAGTAAGTCTTGTCTCTGTCGGGGTGGGAAAGGGATATGTCATCCGGGTCTTCATTGGCAGACTCCTCACCAGAATCAGATAAAACAATCACAGGAAAAGGATCCCGCAGAGGAATATCTCAATCCACCGAGGATACGAACCGATCAACCGGGGAGACGCTCCGCCCATCCCGGATGACATTGGGACCAATCGGGGAACCGCTCCGACCACCCGGGGAGACACTTCGATCAACAAGTGTAATTCAGCGATCTCCAAGTGGTAAATTAGATAAAGCTACGTCCTCAGCCGCCCGAAGAACCCGGCGACGCTTTCTCTGCCCCGGGGATCGGACCACTTTGGCCCTGGTTGACTGCTTCTGCAAGCGAACACTAAGCGGAGGATGCATAATCGCAGAGGAATTCGCTGCTGCCTGAAAGGATAGAATAGCCTTCGGAGTCCATACCCCTGCCCAACTTGGCTCTGCGAGGTCCCAGACGGCTTTATAATTTGGGCACTCCAATCTGATACTTCTTCAAACTCGGACACATTACGCAACCAATGAAGCAGGTCAGGCAAAGTCCTGGGCGCATCACAAACATGCTGAAACTCGTTCCTGTGTCGAAATGCAGTACCAATCCAAATGGGCAAATCCGGCTCTTCCCATTCAACAAGACCCACACATTCAAAATCAGAACCTACTTCTCGCCCCTCGCATACACTCAAAACCACAAACTCCGACTGCACAGGAGATCAAACGACCAGCTTGAGCGAACCAGCTCGAGATAGAATGTTTTGACTCAACGAGAACATCCATTGTTATAAAGGATGAGCCATACATGGAGTCAGTGCAATGTCCCAAAATATTGTAGCAACGGATACAAAACCAAAAATGTAGCTCTTGCCAACAAAATAAGAAGATCCGTAGATGAAAAGAACCCACTCAACCCATTCGAATCAAGCTCGGTTAGGCAAGCCAACGGAAAAACATTTATTAAATATGTAACCTAATAAACTACATCAAAGAACCGACTAACATACCTGGACTACCTAATGAGATCATGACTACCTAGAATGGCCTATCGGTAGGTAACCCAATCTTGGGCTTTGCGATTCCATTGAACCTGTGCTTCAGCAACAGAGCAGGTAACCGACCATGTCCGGACATTTAGTCAATCAGCGTTAAGTTCCGAAAAATGCCATCCAATTTCATTTTTCACTTTACTTTTGATTTGAGCAAATTCAAATTTCATTGCAAGACATACTTTTCAAGCCTCCTGCTGTCCAATTTCTTTTGCGCAGAGTTCCAGCATAATGTTTTAAAACTATCTTCCTAATATCATGCTATAAAAGTCGAATAAAGATGATTCGCGTTCCATGCAATATATGTATAGCAAAAAACAAATTAAATCGATCACTCCACTAGTAGACAAGAACCGGTGGTCCAATATCACTGCTATGAAAGTACAATTTTCCCGAAATAAGCCAATATAATTTAGTTCAAAAGAAGCACTAAAGCAACTTCAATATTTTATTTTAAAGACAGAATCACGCAACAAATCGCATCCCACCAAAACTTAAAAAGAGAGAAAAAACAAAATCACAATGATTTGGAGTTTATTTCGAATGCATCAACTTGAATTATAATTTCAGTAAACACCATATTCGTTATTTTGGGAGATATTCTTGAATTTGGGAAATCAGCGTGTAGAGAAATGGCCACATTCGTGCCTTCCCATTTACTTCAATCTTGCGGAAATCAATATTGAATCATTAAAAACACCTTAAAGGAACAATGAGGCACAAGTCATTTAGGTCGAGTGGACCTAAATGCACAAACATACAGGAGAAAACTTAGTAATGTTCATTGATTCATTAAAAACATGTTTAAAGAGAGATGATGATTAAGTCATTTAGGTCGATCACACCTAAACGCAATATAAACAAGGAAAAAGAATATACCACGTCCCCTGTATTTTTAGTAATAACTATTCGCTACCTTTCTAAACCAAAGTTTCCATAAAAGGCAATGTCCAATCACATAAATTACATTCGGAAATTTGAATAACACAAAAAGTGTGCAAGACAATGAGGCAAAAATAGCAGACGAGAAAATTTGACAAACAGATCAATCGTTTTATTCAAAACATAAATACATTGAAATAACACAGTTGACTCTTATAATCGTCTACATTGTCTGCGCCATTGCTATACAGTACATAGTATCCTCTATATGGTTATGGAGTCCCTCCGTAAGCCTCAATTCTTGACTTGACAAATTCCCGTTGGCGGTGACGTGTCCACGACATTCCCTCGACCTGCATCATTGGACTATCAAGAAGACGTTGCAACTTCTGCCTACGCTTGTCACCAATGCTTGACTCTGGCAGAGAGTGGCAACGGGTACTGGATGGTTTAGAGTGGGAGTCGCCAGACTTCCTGGCCCCGGATCCTGTAGTTGTTGATCGTAGCCTCGGCATCTGCAAAGGGGATAAATTAGCATTGGGAAGTGATTTCGGTTTAGGTCGAATCGACCTAAACTGCTGAGTGCAAGTGTAAAGGTCGAACGGACCTTGAACGAAGAGGCCTACATAAGCTAGAACCAGACCTAGATGAAAGTATAAAAAGATCAATCATTTTAGGTGGCCTCGAGCTAAAATAAGGACATCAGAATGAAACATCATGAAAGAAACTTACAGGACTGAAACATCAGAAAGGAATGAAAAGCGAATACTCAGGAATGAAAACCAACCTTTGCCGGTGGTGGTGACGGCATGTCCTCCACATTGTTATAAAGAGCACGCTTCGTAAGGGTAGAACTCTGTCGTTTCAGAGATAGAACTTGCAGTACGGTCCGTGGCCACATAGGAGAAGGGGATTTCAGGGTCTTGAGAATGGACAGATTAACTGGGCTCTCCACAACCCCTTCGTCGACAGCCATAGTTGAATAGTCCATCGTGGACTGCGCTGTTGCAACCGATTGCAACAGAAGCCCTCTGCTACGCAGAGAAGGCCCGCAGCCATAAGCATTATTCAAAGAATCCATTGAGGCTCGACATGCATTATCCTGCAATACATAAAGCGAATAGAAACATACATCCCCCAATAATTCAGCAATGGTTTAGGGTTCGTTGCAAGGGGCAGCATAGATCAAGAAAGAAAAATAAACTTCGTATTACAAAAGGAGTAGTCTGGATACAAAGATTACGCAAGTGGTTAAGATGTACAATATCCTAATAGCTCCGCGGTAGTTCAAATCATGCCAAATTATGCTCTACGACTAATTGCCTCGTTCATCTTAGCGTATTGTTCACAGGTAGAACGGTCATCATAATACATTTTCTTCCCGATCGGACGCTCGGCCCTCAATCTAGCGATTGTCCCCACAAAAAGGTGTAGGTCTACAAGATATGGCAAAAGTTTCGACAACAAAAAACTATCATCCGCGGCATTGGGTTTTTGGTTGTTCCAAGTGGAGAGTAAAAGGACATTGTAAGAATTATTCTGACAGTGCTTGATCGGGCTGTCGTCGATAAAAATTGTGTTGGCTTCGGAATATAGGCCACCAAATTTACGAAAGCGACCATCACACATCGGCTTAAGGAAGATGTCCTTCTGAGTCCCGGGTTCCTTCATATATACCGGACGACCTCGAAAATCTACGCCCATAGGAACTCTCTGACAGTCCTCTTGACCTAGAATTCTGAGCCGATAGACAGGACAAATCGGACCGAACAGATAGTCGCAGATCATTTTTGTCGTTGAAGTCTTCATCGAACTCCAGACGGTTATGGTTGCGAACGTTGACAACCGACGAAGGAAATGAGCGCAATTGGGCCTCACACAAACAAGCTTGGGGCCCACGACTGCTGGCTTGGACGCTGAGTGGATGTTAAGGTCATGGCTAACAAATGATTGTCCAGGCCAATTAGGAGTTCTGGAGCAGAGTATTCCATTGAGGTCGAGGACAACGTTCAACCAACCACTCTAAGGTCGCGTCGGGACAGGACTCAATTCTTCACTAGAACTTACGTCACATCTAGATGCCTCGCGCACCTGGAGAGGAAATACCGATGACAGATGGACATTACTATATTATACTAGGACGGAGTTATACGAATGATACAATGAGGACAGTCGCAAGGCAAGTCAGTACCCAAGGAAACAGTGCAACGAGATATAACGAGGGATGAAATACCTGAACATCCTCGGCTTGTCCTTCTACAACATCCCGATCCTCCACAGGATCCATCGACCCTAATGAATCCTGAGGTTGATCGTCAGGAATGACCTCTACACACGTTGGCAAGGTAAGAGCACATTGGGCTGTGACATCTAAATCCATATTTGTGAGTACAGGCTCATCCGCAGTTTGGGCCATGACAACATCATTTAAGATCAGAAGATCGTCCACTTCCTCATGTACTTCTTGACCTGGGCATTGCAAGAGAACTATAGAATCATCAGAGAGTGATCAATGAAGCTGACATAGAAGGGATTGGTAAAACGTTGAACGGTTTAGCTCGGGTCGAGCTAAACAGCCCATTTGTATTAATTATAGTCGCTTTGGTACAAAATGCACATTTCAGTGAACTACTCCGGTATTAACACCTCATCTACAAAATTCCGAGTTCAAAAAATCTAAGTTTGGGAGGGACCTGAAGATGTCTCGGGAGCATCTCCCTGAGTCTGATTGTGGGAGGGAGAACGGGGTGGGCTTGGACTAGGGTCATGCATGACCTGGTCGGTGCAATGATGGCTTGGCTCAGGCACTGATGCGGGACTCGGATCCGACATTGGCCATTTTGCACCACTGGTAAAGAAGCCCAAAATCTCAAGTACTCGCGGAGTAGGTGGGGCGCTACCTATCGGCTGGGCGTTGGGCAGAACTGGACCCGCATTCGGAAAAATAGGGGCATTACTGATGCCTCGCAGAGCACCCTGCAGTGCCACCTGCACTGTCTTCTCTATATCCATGCTCTGCCTCGCCATCTTATCTTGTAAGTCTTTCTCCCTTTCCCTGGACGCCTGTAGTTCTGCGATAAGAGCTTGAACATCCGGAGAGGGAGCGACTCTCCCCAACGGGGAGGCTTGCCGAGCTGTAGGATTAACCTTCTTTTTCTTCTGTGCCGGCTTTCCAGTACTTCGCGCACCGCCAGTCTTTCTCCCACTTTCGGATCCGAGCTCCGGTGCATAACCCGGTCTCTCATCGTCCGTACGTGTAATGTCGACGTCAGAAAAATCGAGTCTTCTCCCCACTCCACCCTCAGATCCTGTCTGAATTACTGGATCAGAAGGGGGCGCATCGCTCTCACTGCTGATGTCCGCAGCGCTGGAGGAGGGGGTCTGTTCTTCCGTAGGGGCATCCTCCTCCAGTTCTTCATCGTCACCCTCCTCCACAGCTCTGCGTTTCCCTTTCCGCACGGCTCTGCCATATTCCGGAAAGCGTTCCATATCAACACAATAAGCGTCGATACTAAAATCGGTTGGGTCCAGAGTCAAACCAAGTAACTGAGCTTTGATCATATGAGACGAGTCACTATCATCTGCGACGACAAAAGCCGAGATCGAGTGCATCTGAAAAAAACAAAGCCAAGGTAAACAAGGTTTAGGCCGACTTGAGCTAAAGTGTGGAAGTGTATGCATACATGGCCCATAAGATCAAAACAGTAGAACGATTTAACTCGACTCGAGCTAAAGTATGGAAACACTTACCGCGGCGGCCATGAGGGACTTCGTTCCACCATAGAGCTGATACACCGCCCCCCCGTGATTGCAAAAAGTGTCATGGACCTGCATGTAGAACTCCATCCTTAACTCGGATGGATACACTGCGTACCTCCTTTCGTTGAACTTCCTGTTGTCCTTGTACAGTGGGTGTTCTGGAGTTCTGTACTCGCTCAGAGGTTCTGGCGTTGACACTTCGTTCTCAAGTAAATTATCATCAATGAGAAACAGGAGTTTAACGCGTTCCATCGCGAATACATCAAAGGCTTACCATGTCTCCAAGGAGTCCAAGCACGTTGTCTGGAATGAACCCCTTCTTCTCATAGAATTTCTTGTGAGGTGCTTCAGTGTCGGGATCAATGAGTCCACCACATGCCGCAGACGCGATCACCTCCTTCCACAGGTCCCATGTTTCATCACTGGATGTGATGATCTTCAGCTCGTTTGTCATGGACATAGGTTTCTTCCCTCCCTTCTTCGCCACCAGGGCTTGATGCTTCGCCTCATCGATCATAGCGAAGCGCTCCCTGATTGCTTCTACAAAGTTCTGCATACGCACAGGAAGAAACCGTAGATGATGCTGTCACGGAACTACACTTTAGCTCGACTCGAGCTAAATTACTCGAGATACACCAGAATATTGAAAACAAAGAAGATTATATACATTTAGCTCGACTCGAGGTAAACTGCCTGCAGTTTAGCTCGAGTCGAGCTAAACTGCTAATGCTAATGAATCAGTGAACTTACGTCGTATGTCTTCGACGTTGGATTACTTTTTGGACCTGTACTCCTGCGCTCGGCTGCACCAGCGGCAGCATGTTTCTTTTGCGGCTTACCATACTTCACCCACACTTTTCTTGAGGCAAGTATATTGCTCGCCCAAGTTGGCTTAAAGGGTGCGAGATGGTTCACCCGATTATAGAATGCTGAGATCTTTTTCAGCTTATCAACATCATGCGTCCAAACGACGTACGCGTCCCACCTCCTGAAGTCTCTCACCAACTTCTCACTGGCGTTATTCTCGATGACAGATTTGGACGCCGCAACGCTGTGTTGCCCGTTGATGATATGGAATGTACAGCCCCTTAGATCCTCTTCTAGTTGTGGCCGTGCCTTTGTGTCTGGCATCAGACACAGGGTTTGCTTCTGTGTCCTATCGGGCATGTTGACCAAGTAATTCTTCATCTCCTCCATGCCCCGCTTCTCATATGCACGGATAGTCCAATGGGCCGGTGCGGGCTTGCACCGCGTCACGTCCACACTACACTTCTTTGGTTGCCCATTCGTTTTGAAGACAAACTCGTCCTGGCAATCCGCGAAGAAACCCTAGTAAATTCGATTGGCATTATCAAAGTCCAAGACCTCTCCAACCTTGTTCACCTTAGGGATTTCCCCAAGAACAGAGTTCAAACTTGTTGCCAAGTCCTCCGCAGATAAGAGCAAGTCCTTCTTGGGCTTTGGCTTGTCAGTTTTCTTCTCGAGGCCTTTCTTCTTCAATGGAGAGAGGGGTGTGGGAGTTGCAGAAGCGCCCCGGCTTTGGGAAGGAACTATTGCTCTCCCCCTACTGCGTCTTGTCTGTTGGCTTCCCATTTGGCTCCCGGTTGCTGTCACTCCAGAAACGTCAATATGAGATTTTCCCAAGTTTTGCTTAACCTTTGCCTCCGTTGCGGCAAGCGTAAGGGTGCTGACAACATTCCTCAGTTTCCAGGCTAGGGATTTTGCTGGGAGAGTACGTCCATCTTTTGTTGCCCACTACCTGTCCAGTACTTCTTGCCTCATTGTGGTCACTATCTCGTCGTAGGGTGAATTCGACAGACTTTCCATTAAGGAAATTGGGTCGAAGAGGTTCTCTGCTACGTCTACTACCATGGAGAAGAGGTATGGATTAGCCCACATAGATGAGCAGAGGATCTTTATTTGCTCTTTCCCCTTATGGTCACACTCGGTGACCTTTGTTTCGATGTCGATGACTAGGGGATCTTGTACTTCACCCTTGTAAATGGTTGCGAACGTAAGATATGGTGTGTGTGCAACCCATCGCAATGTCCAGTTTTTCACCTTCGAGGGGTCTTTGAAGGTCCACGGCTCAAATGTGTTTGAGTCATCCCCGTCATTGTCATCCGAATCCGAGTTAGGAACAGGCTCGAAGAAATGTTGTAGCGCCTCAAGTACCCTTGCTTTCTCCTCACTGCAAGGAGGAGACGTTTAACATTAGAGAAATTCAAAGCCATTTAGCTCGATTCGAGCTAAATGTTGGTTCTATTAAAAAATATAATAGAGTAGGTGCAAGGGGCCCATGGTAGGGGTGGAGCAGTTTAGCTCGAGTCGAGCTAAACTGCTTGGGCTTCACAATGGAGCACTCACAGTTTAGCTCGACTCGAGCTAAACTGTAGTGGATCTCCTGGGTATGTTTCGGGAGGTTGACCTTTAGTTTAGCTCGAGTCGAGCTAAATTGTGAGTTCTCCCATATGAAGTCTCAGCAGTTTAGCTCGACTCGAGCTAAACTGTAGCCAAATGCTTTTCTGCACACTGAATTTTAGCTGGAATTGAGCTAAAATTCAGTGTGCAGAATAGCATTTGGCTACAGTTTAGCTCGAGTCGAGCTAAACTGTATCAATTACTGAATTTGACTTAATAATTATTTTTGGATTTCAGTCATTCTTATGCATGGTGGATGTGAGTTTAGCTCGAGTCGAGCTGAACTGTGAAGCGGTAGTTGTCTTCGGCAAGCAGTTTAGCTCGACTCGAGCTAAACTGTCCTTGCATTTGGAGGTTTTGATTGGGCAATTTGCAGAAACATGTAGTACATGTCGACCATTTTGAGAATTTTCCTCAGCTTACTCTATTGTAAAGTTGCTGCAACGTGTTTTACCTGCAGGAAGGAAGGCATTTCAAAGTTCAGAACACAAATCCATAGAAGAAAAGATATGTATCCCATCCCATTAGAGTGTATCCGGAAATGGCGGAAGAAAAACTAATGCGGTGCTTTCAAGAGACCCATTATAAGATTCTAATGCGGCTGTACCTACATAGATATCCAAAAAAACAGAGTTTGAAGACTATGTTTCGCAATGCAGACGACGTTGATATATAATACAGAAGTAAGAAAAAATGCTATTGCAAGCATTTAATAATACAACTTTGCAATGACACAGCCATGTATAGAAACAGACAATAATTCTCCGATAGACACACACGTTCACAATTGGAACAGAATCTAGACATCGATACACATAGACAAACACAAACACAATAGATAATACACACAGACACGCACGTACAGATACAATACACAGAATCAGACACACAGCCACAGTAGAAATGCACAGAATCAGACAGCATGCACATTTTTACACACACACAGACAGACACGAAGGCAGAAACATTAAGAATCTGGACAGAAAATGAAGAAAACACGCTAACCCTAAGCTTGCAATAACATCTTAAACCTATGCTTGCGATCACATGGTGAAAGAGCAGAACCGAAAGAATGAAAAACTGAAGAAGGAAAAAATGAAAAAATGAAGAAGAAGTCACCTGAATTCTCAGATTCGTACGTGTGAACCATCGGGACCAAGGACGTGCAGGCGTTGATGTAGAAAACCAACTCCGCTTCGCTCAACGTGCAACCCAAAACCCTCCGATTGTAATAACTCGTTGAATACAAAAAAACCTAACAAATAATCTGCGCAACTGTAACCTAGGACCTAATCTGCACAACTAAAACTCGCAATTCTTATAAACAAGACACCTAAAACCCTAATGCTCACGGCTGTAGACGAAATCGAAGGGAAACAACATCAAATTGCGACGCCGAATACACGGAACTGTAAAAGAAATCACCGCACACGGAAGTGAACTCGCGGCAAATACTACCAGCGGCAAACACTCTTCCAAAAACAAAACCACCGGCAAACACTGCCAAGAAGGCGTCCAGAAGCGCGGTAAACAAGCTCTCACACTACATAACAACGCATATAACCCATGAAGCTTCGCGCCACATAACTCCTCAACCCACAACAACAAGATTCCCGCCACCACAGAAAAAGAACGCAAGAACTAAACACACACAGAAGCAGGAGAAAACACGCGTGGACGAGGTCTGGGTTGGGATCTCTTCCTCGCCCTCGCGGGGGCCAGTGACCGCGCCGCCGAAAAGAAAAGCCCCATCCCCGCGAGGTTCAATGCCCCGTCCCCGCGGGGTTCAATGCCCCTTCACCACGGGGTTCAATGCCCCATCCCCACGGATTAAAATGTTTCATTTTTGAATTTATTGTGTAATTTAAACCTAGATTTAACCAATACTTTTTCGAATTTTTGAATTCTTAAACGGAACTTAGTTTTCTTACTCTTTTATATAATTCCAAAAATATGAACCTCAATCTATGGATTCAAATGAATCCACTTACAACAATGATCATGATTGTTGTAGTATTAATATATGATATTGGGAAATAATCCTTTCAGTATTAATGTATGATTAATTAATAATCCTTTGAGATATACGAAGTTAAAATTTGTTCAAAGACAAATTCAATTTTAATTACACAAGATTAGAGTTTAAATAATAGTTTGTAATTATATTACAAAAGCATCCAATATGAATACACTATTAGCAATGAAAATTAATTTACTATACTCTAATTGGGAACATGTTTACGTAAATGTTATCATCATATTATTCTTAAAATACATGATAGAACAACTATGAATTAGAATTCTATTCCAAATAAATTCCATGCAATTTTGAAGATTCTGGTAATTTAGAATTCATATACAAGCATGTACATAGATACTGCAATTTAAAAATTTAATTTTCATTACGGAATAATAATTTTAGTTATATCAGAATCACTGAATGGAATTATTAATATTTGTAAGAATTGCGAGTTAAATATTGCTGTCCCTTTTTTTATTTTATTTGTATGAACCTGATTCAGGTAGTGAGAAAGTGAAAATAACTTTTTATAGGAAGTTACTTTAAAGATAGATAGTGCGGTTCAGTCTCCATATTGTTAACCCCATATGGTTTGGTAAACCTGCTCTTTCTTACCTTAAGAAGAATTCACCATGATGGCTTCAATAACTCACATGGGATTGGAGAACCATGTCCCTTAATGTGTACTGTGAATGGGGTTGAGGTTGCCAACCCAATGTAAGTTCCAATGAAAACTAAACAGGATAGGGAACTCCTTTGTTTTTTATTCTGATGAAAAGTATTGGTAATTTTTTACAATGCTTCAAAAAACGCTTGCATTATGTGAAGTTGGTATTGCATTTTTTTATATTTGGATTCATATAAATTTATGAATCTACATTAGTTTTTGATTTTTGAATTTTTTGAATTAACTAAATTTTAATCAATTCAATAATGTTCTACCTAAACAAATGCTTCTTCTAATTTTGTAATAATAATTTGTAATTATTTGACTAAAGCATCAAATATAAATACACTATTTGCAATGATAATGAATTTCATATACTCTAATTGGAAACATATTTACCTAAATGTAAGCCTAATATTCTTAAAGTACATGATAGTATCATAATTTAATTATAATATAATAATATAGTATAGTATACTAAGGCACTAATATATTCATTTACAATTTTATATTTAATTATTGATTATAATACTAGAATAATAATCTATATTCAAGTATATAAAATCTAAAAATGATATACAAATATATTCAAGTATATATACGAAGTACAGAGTTAAAAATAAAAGTATTAAATTATAGAATTCAATTCATTTATTATGGCAAATTCTTTATATTTTTTAGAAGGTTAATGGTTTTTTATATTTATTCATGAGAAGCGAATATTTAAACAATTGGAATGCCTTGTATGATTGGCATGTAATTTACAAAAATCGTAATCAATTCATTAACGTTCTACCTTGACTAATATTCGTACAAGTTTATTACATTCTAGTAAGAAAGTGGAATGTTTGGTTCATTCATATAATTTTAAAAAACAAAATTCATAATTCACGGATTCAAACGAAATTTACTACTAAATTTATTAGAAAGCATGGAAATATTAGAATACGAAATATACAAATATGAAAGCATCAAATGAAACACTGGTTTTTATCTAAAACAACCCTATTTTGAAGGCATTCCATTCCAAAAATAGTTTACAATCCACACGGGGAACACCATCCGCGAAAGTTACCAAAAGATGAAAGTCATCTGTTTTTACATCTATGGTTGCCATACATCGTATAATATAACGGTCCTGCTAACTACTTCCTGAAGTCCCGTTTCCATATCTGAGCTGATTAGCAGCAAAAAGTTAAACCGTAGAAGTATATCGAAGATGCCTGCAAGTTCAGGAGCAAAGAGAAAAAGATGATCAGATGGTATGATGTTTAGGGTTTAAAACAGAAAAGTGCATGTCAAAAGCAAGGACTCATCCTCTTGACACTCACCACGAACTTAGCATCAGCCAATGAAATTCTGCGCGATACATACAGCAAACGTAGTCTATTACTATGAAAACATCAAACTAAGGGCAAGGTTAAGGGTTCTGAGAAGATAACATTTCACCTACTCACTCATGTGGTGGGCTCCCCAAATTCTCGCTCCCCTCCTCATTAGAATCAGCCATTAGAATCAGACCTCCCCGGAGGTGAGGGGAAAATTGATGTTGGAAGCGGTCATAATCTCCACTTGCTCTAGAGTATGTGCAAGAGTCCAATCCCACTCCACATCCGGCTGCATTAGGCGTGCAATGCGGTTCCACGCGGGAATGGCTACGCCGCGACCACGGGCGCGTTCCACTGCCATAAACCACGGACGAAGCTCCTCCACTCTTTGTGGGGAAACAACCACCTCCCACTCGTCTGGCGGGTAACTTGACACCCTAAAACCACCGCCCGACCTCCTCATCACAGCAAATGAACTACAAGTAGATGAAATAGAAGGGAAACTATGAATGGAACAACCGTTTTGTTGCCCAAAGGAACTTATGCTTATGAAGGGGCATGGGCAGGAAGCCGAATGTTCCAGAGTAACGAAGGGGACTTTTACGAGACTCGGGAACGGGACTTTGACCGATGTGGACTTTTGAATGTCCGGATGAACTTAAATGTGACATTTTAGTTTATTATTAAATAATTGATTAATGGGATTGTGTGCTTGCACAAGCATCTAGAGCCTTTCTCGATATCATATATTCATACTACAATTATAATTATGATCATTGATTTAATAAGTTTCATTTGAATCCATGATTTATGAGTTTTCTTTTATAAAATTATATGAATGAACCAAACATTCCACTTTCTTATTAGAGTGTAATAAAATTGTACAAATATAAGTCAAGGTAGAACATTAAAGAATTGATTAAGGTTTATGTAATTTCCATGCCAATCATACAAGGCATACCATGGTTTAAATATTTGCTTCTCATGATTAAATATAAGAAATTCAATCTTCTAAAAAACGTATATAATTTGCCATGATAAATGAATTGAATTCTATAATCTAATACTATTATTTTTAACAATATATTTCGTATATACTTGAATATACTTGTATATCATTT
The DNA here is from genome assembly GCA_014871385.1 of Ceratodon purpureus. Lineage (NCBI taxonomy): Eukaryota > Viridiplantae > Streptophyta > Bryopsida > Pseudoditrichales > Ditrichaceae > Ceratodon > Ceratodon purpureus. The sequence goes on from CM026426.1 coordinate 97,587,581, forward strand.
TAAGATTTGTTTATATTTGAATATAGTTTATTATTCTCATACTATTCTTAATTGGACATTAAATGGTTAATGAATATATTAGTACCTACTTGTAAATGAACATATAATTATATTATACATATTATGATACTAACATGTATATTAAAAATATACATGTTGAGATATAGAGTTCCAGAAACGAAAGAACAAAACTACACCATTCACGGCGTGAAGAACACATTATGAAATAAATAGAGACATAAATAAAAGTACATGAATATATGTACATGATAATTATATTTGACTAAATATGTTGAATAAATAAATAAATCTAGATTTAAAAATATATCTACCTAGGTCTATCAAGCACTATTCATGAACTCACATATAATGATTTGATTTTATACATCATATATACTAATGAAATTGAGCAAAAATACATACTCTAGAACATGGAAGTATGAATATTTGCAACGATATACTTCCCTGTATGAACCTTACTCACGAAATTCAAATAGGTTCAAACAATTTTCCATTTAGTTTTATTCCATATACAAGATATTTAATGTCCCTAGAAATGCCTTAATCCTATACCCTAAACCCTTCACCCTGGACCTAAGACCCTAAACCCTTAACCCTGAACCCTATACCCTAAGCCCTAAACCCTGATAGAGGAGGAAAAGTTCGGGGCCAAAAGTCAACATTCTGTCTGGCGCTATAGGGACTTCCAACCCATCCCATTTGATTTAATGCACCAAATATTTCGCATCTGCATCTATGTAAAGGGCTGAGAAGTATGGAAAGTGGTAATTCCCACGCTTTCTCACACCCCGAAATGTGGAGGGACGAATGGTCATGCATGATTCCAGCCTATTTTCAAAACTCAAGCGGCATGAAAACGGTCACACGTTAGAGAATGACCTCTGGAATCGTCCCCGCTCGAAGTCTTTCCTCTACTCACTTGCTTCTCTCGCGTGTAGGAGCTCTCGGCGCTCACTTGGAGGTTGTTGTTTTCTGGGCCGAAGCTGTATTGCGCCGTTTCTCTAATACGTCTTCTCTTTAGTTTTCTCCGATCATCAGTACACATCATTGATTTCTGGTTGTTGTATGCTTGCGATTGTTTCAATTCATGGTGTATTAGCAGTGCCTCTCTTTACTTCTTGGAAACGTTTGAGAGCGGACACCGTAAGCGTACTCTGAGTCTGCGACTCTAAATTCTGAAGATGGAAGCACCTATTAAAGCGCCGGTTTTTGCGGACAGCAGTTTATCTCGAGTTGAGCTAAACTGCTGCATCCTAAGGGCAACAGCAGTTTAGCTCGACTCTAGCTAAACTGCTGCATCCACACGCAGCAGAAGTTTAGCTCGACTCGGGCTAAACTGTTCCTCGACTAAGGGAAGCACCAATTTAGCTCGAGTCGAGCTAAACTAATGCATCCAAAGGGCAGCAGCAGTTTAGCTCGACTCGAGCTAAACTGCGCATGGGATAAGTTCTCAAACTTAAAGATGAATTTTCTTCAAGGAGTTTAATATGTTCTCATAAAATTGGATCTCTTGCATTCCAGGTACAATGGATTACGTCTCAGATGACGAGGTACCGGTTGAAGTGCCCGTAAACTCAGACCTTCCAGACTTTGTGGTTGTACCCTCAAAACTATGGCAGAACAAGACTGTAACAATATACAGTGACGACAATATCCCGTTAGCAGAGGGTTTGATCCGGAACCCACGGTCCAGCTTGGTATCTGACACGGTTGGTCCCCTTGATAATTCCGTTGTCGTCGTCCAGGTATCACGTTCGTTAGTCGAAGAAGAGTCAGAGGATGATTGGAGGTACTCCTTCAAAACGTGGCCTATCAGCCACGTCTATCTGGATGGAGTTAGCCTAGAGCACCATAGTCAACGTGATGTACATAACCGTTGGGTTGCGGAGCGTAACCGATCCCTGGGAGATCGTACCCGATCGTATGATAACTCCTCTAGGAATACCCCCCCACCTATATCACGTCACGCTGAGTTTCAAATGACCCAGCCATCAATCAACTCTGTAGCGGCAAACACGTGCTACGCTCACCTATGCGTCCAATACTATCCCAGAGATAAAATCTCTACTCTACGGTCGCGTATGTACGACAAGACCACAGTGCAGTTCCGTAACCACATAAAACTCGACGTGCATAGACAGATCCACAAGAATTCAGCGGGGAGTGTGGTGACTCTGGAGGGCATAGATGTTTGCCCCTTTGCATGGATGAAGATTATGGGAGTGAGCTCCAGTACATTTTATAGAAATGCCAAGTATGCTGCTGCTGGTTTCGAGGCTCAATTTCACGGTAATACTGGTTTACGTAAACCTAGAAATCACACAGTGGTAGCAACTGCTGTCCTAGGGGCCATCCTTGACAGGCATGCCGACCACATGCCCCACAAGAGTCGTGTTCTGCCTTCAGGGGAGACAGTTGTAGCTAAAGTTCTCGCTTCGAGTTTCAAATGGAAGGAACAAATTCCGATCCTCGATGAGCATTTAGCGGACTGTGGATTGCCTCCTATGTCCGCTTCTAACTTGAGCAAGATCAGGAGGCTGAGCTATCCAGAATATTACGCCAAACGGGCAGGAGACAACTTCGCTCGTTGCTCAAAATGTGATGAGTTCCAGTCGCAGAAGAAGTTGACGTTAATAGGATCTCACGCGTCCCTGTTATGGTCTAAGAAAATGAGGCTGCACAATGACTCTGCAATGGTGCATAGGGACTTGTACTACCTAAATCGATTCACGTCGAAGGCTACTCCGCATGAAGTTCTTACAATTATGCATGACAAGATGGACCACTCGAAGACAGCGTCGCCGGCCTTATCCCACAAGGCCAATCACTTAGACGGTCTCATGAAGCTTCCTCTCGCTGTCATGGGAATGCTTGCTCATGGGCATGTGGACCAACGTTACGCCCATTATAGCCTTGACATTTACTTACACGACGCTAATTACACGGTTGGATCGTTTGCGAAGCTCCTTCGGGATCTTAAGTCACCCCCAAAATCCACCTCTAGGGAACTCTTTCAAGAAAATCCGTCCCACCCATTGTATGCCGCGCTTTAGCATGGTTCAGAGATGTGTTTGGATCCTCTTGGCCCTCCTCCTGAGGTTCCTGTTGCTGCTAAACCGTTGCCTCCCATTCTTAACGTCCAAATAGATAACGCTGTCAGTGATAACAAGAATAGATTTGTATTTTCATTGTGGTCCCTATTAGTCGCGAAGCGGGTGTTTCGCGAAGTGTACGTGAATTTCATGCTGGTCGGCCATACTCATGACGATATTGATGCCCTTTTTGGGCGATGGAGCATGGCTTTGCGGAGGGAGGACTTCCCCACAGTACCTCTCCTCATGAAGTCCTTCATGAAAAATGAAGCTGTACCAACAATTCCGTATCTGATTCAGGAGGTCCTTGATTTCAAGAAATTCATCGCGGAGTGGATGCTTGATGGCGACGATACGTTAATGGGTCACACTAAAGCTCATCAGTTCAAATTCTATGTAGATTCTTGAGGTTGCCCAGTCATGAAGTATAAAATCTTCTGTCACGACGACGACTGGTTGCCAAAAGGAGATGGTTGTGGCATCAAGTTGTGGAAGGAGGATTCAGAAGGCCGATCTTTATGGCCCCGTGGTGTTCCTGGTGCCGTGGCGCCTCGCGAGATGCGGCACCTGCCTGATGTGATTAAGGGCTTCTCGGGTTTTGTAGATCATTGGGAGAGGCTATCTTCTGATTCAGTCGAGTCGAGAAGAATCTATGAGCCACTCTCATACTATTGGAACGATGTTAAAGAGGCTCTTTCCATCCCCTTTGATGCTGTCCCCGCCTTGGAGCATGGTTTTTGGCCATCCACTCGGCTCGCTCACTCCGTCGAAGACGAGTTTCAGGAAGATGGAACTTTGTGCGAGGAGTTCGCAGAGGATGATCACTTTGTTGGTCACAAACGAGATCGCCCAAGACCGTCATTCCGTGTTGCGCGAGACCTTTTTGCAGGGTACTTCTTAGCGTTACGACCCTGCGATGAAGACGATCGTCTTTTCTCGCTTGCGAGGACCTTGACTGACCCTAATTCGAACCCTAACCTCCCGAACACGATCCAAGTAGAGTTCTACCGTCCAATTTCCCGAGATGAAATTTTTTTGAAATTCTATACCGGCTGGGATGTGGATGGGAGACTTCGTTGGACAATAGAGAAGGATGTACCTGAGTCGTGGCAGAGTACTGATGCAGTCATAACAACTTGGAAATCAAAAGTTAAAAAAAATGTCAACGAGCGGGGGCTTGGCAAGGATCCAACGCTGAAGATCCCACTCAAACAACTGGACATTATTAAGGCCTCCTTGGAGAGATTTGTTTCTCCGGATTCTGAATAAACATGTAGCTTTCAAGTTTGTAGTCTTGAAGTTTTGAATTTAGTTAGATCGCTTATATTTGTTTGAAGACGACTGAACTCAATTTTGTTCGTCCCTTCATCCAACATTATGTTTTCTAGACAAAGGTAGATGTTTAGCTCGAGTCGACCTAATCAATTATAGCGTATTAGTTCTAGCGTATTTATGTTTTGAATACTAGCAAATTACATATATTTTGTTGGAGGGAACACTACTTAAGTGTTTCAGTCCATTCCTTATTTATCATGTGTACCACATTATAGGCCGCAGTTTAGGTCGAGGCGACCTAAACTGCATTTGGCGTTGAAGTTCGTACTTTACGAGTGCGGGATACCAACAGGTCACCTATAGTTCTTCGTGTAGATTTTTACTTAGTACCCTAAAGCGTTGATTCTATATCATATGTACTGCCACATACCAGCCATTTAGGTCGAGGCGACCTAAACGACATCTAGTGCTGAAGTTCCTAGTTTGGATTTCTGAAGTAGAGCCGATAACATACATTTGTTGGTATGGGACTATACTGAAGTCCGTATGTTCTTTAATTGCATATCATACTGTGGAAACTGTAGGCAGCTATGTTGGTCGAACAACTTGATTATTTGTACAGGTCTGAAAGAGCTTGTCACGGATTCAGCATTTAAGGAGTGTCGACCTAAATTGTATTTCCACACATATATATAATATAGGATTTCCGAGCATATCCGTTGTGTCCATTTCTTGTTATTTGCATGATGTTCATTTAGGGTGGTTCGACGTACCTTGTATTTTTTCAATTATTTCTAGTAAACCACTACGTTCTTTCATTTCCCATTACTACTGTGTGATCATGTCCTAAATTAATGGAAATTGCTTATAAGCTTTTCCTTGCCAAGTATGAGACCATTGTGCCCATTTTAACTGGACATGACCTAATGCATTATTTTGGGAGATGATAAATCTCCCAAAATAACGAATATGGTGTTAGTAGCAGATTCCTTAATTTCCAACGAATCCGAATGTGTGGCCAGCAAATCACAAGACACGCCAGCGCCGTTTTGACCAAATTCGATATCAGATCCAAGTTCGATGTATACAACATACCGCAGGCAAAGCTTGAAGATGTGTCAACGGAAATCAGCTCTGTTCATCCAAAAGTGATCACATCCAAAGATTCCAGATTTCTTGTGTCCAGCAAGAGACCTTGAAAACAGTTGGAAATCAGAGTATGGGTTGGTAGACTCGATTGGCGCAGGCGCCACCTGACAAAGCATGTAAAGATCATAGCCGAGCGAGTATTAATTTAAGATAATAAAACATAACAATTACGACAACTATTCTAGGATCTAGAAGTCGACCCTCTAAAAAGATAGAAAGCAGTAATCATCCTTGATATGGATACTTCCATAGCAAATTATCAAAATTCATAGTCTTACATCCTGGGTTGTCACGGTCGTCCGGGACGCTCGGGACGTGGGGACGTCCGCAGACGTCCGCCTGCGCCAGGGGACGTCCTGTGACTTAGAAAAAAAAAATCACCCGCATAGGTTTCACCCCGGGGTGAAACCACATCTTCTACGCGGCGGAGGGGTTGCGGGGGAGGGTGCGGCCGTCACCGCGGAGCGGGGGGGGGCCGTCGGACGCGTCGGGAAGGGGCCGTCCCCGGCGACGGCCCCTTGCCGTCGCCGCGGTGGGGGGGGCCGTCCCCGGCGACGGCCCCTTCGACGGCCGTGACAGTCCATGATCGGACGGCCCCTCGTTGACTTACGGCCTCGACGGCCGTCCTCCGTTGATTTTTAGGGCTTACCCCTTGGCATTTCATGGAATGAGTATAAAAGACCCCTCCTGAAAGTTGCCATTACACTTCTGAATTGTACTCCATGTGCTACTAGTTGCACTAATATACGTGTGTATCTGTTGCATGGTGAACGGCGGCGTTCAAAAGTGTGTTGAATTGGAGCTTCTTCGGAGGCTCTAGTTCTCTTGAGGACGTGGTACCCTGATTTTTTGAAGTTTTTCCGGGCGATCTATCAAGTGCACCAATGGCGTCTAAAAGTTACTCCCCATGGTATACCAAAGTCCATATGATCGATGCGGAGAAGAAGAAGAGTGAGATGGTTCAATGTATGCTATGCAAGAACACTTTCGCAAAGAGGATTGAGCGGATGCTCAGTCATTTGGGCTATGACAAAGTTCTAGGGCTACGGACTAGTGGAGTAGGTCGTTGCACTAATTTGTCACCCGCTATACTGTCCTTGTTCAAGAATTGCGGTGGCAAATTCCCTAACGACTCCAGAATATTCATGTCGGAGCAGAGTACTTCCCCCGTGACTCGTGGCAATATATCCCCGAGAGTGAACACTCCCATGGATGTGGACTCATGCGCTGGATCCCGGGTTTCTACTCCGAAGAATGAACCCGTTTTATTTGGTGAGGGTGTACCTTTCATTTCCACTTTTCCGGGGGAAGGTAGTGGACCGTTTCCTCCTTTGAAGGCAAAGAGGCAATCTACCCTTCAAGAGGGCTTCGAAGAGACTCAGAGGCGGGAATGCGACAAAGCATGGGCCACATTTTTTACGAGAACAGTATCTCGTTTAACGTGGCTCGGAGTGCCTCTTTCAAGGACGCGGTGTTGAAGACGTCCAACATGAAGAGATCATACACACCTCCATCTTACCACCATCTCCGAACAAATTTACTAGCCCAAGCAAGGACTGATTTGGAGACTTCCTTGAATGATAGGATTTTTTCAAGTGTTAGGAAGTACGGGGGAACGTTGGCCCTGGATGGGTGGACTTCTGTAAGCAGTCGCCCTCTAATAAACGCAATGCTGGTATCTCCAGCTGGTGAGTTATTCTTGGGAGCCGTTGACACGAGTGGGAAAGAGAAGGATGCCGTTTTCGTAGCGACCGTCATTGAGAAGTTTATCCAACAAGTTGGAGAACAGAACATCATTCAAGTATGCTACGATAATGCTCCGGTGATGCTTAATGCCGGAAAGTTGGTCCAAGCACTCTATCCATCCATATTTGTCCAAGGATGTGCTGCCCATGCGGTGGACCTTTTGCTGGAGGACTGGAGTAAGATGAAGTGGGTGAAGGAGCTCCTAGATCGGGCTAAGAATTTGGTTAAGTTCATAAAGATAAGGCAAATGCCACTCTCGGTATTTCGAAAGCACGAGGCAAAACTTAGCTTGCTGATGCCTGGTCAGACTAGGTTTGCATCGCACTACATTATGATTCGCGTCTATTGAAGGTTCGAGGAGCATTGGAGCAGAGCGTTGTGGATCCTAACTGGAGAAACTACGAAACGAAGAAGACCTTATCTGCCCGTGACAAAGCGAAGATCTCACGCGATGTTAAGAGGGTTGTCTTGGATGACGTTTTCTGGGAGCAATGTGCAAACTTCAAGTGGATGACGAGTCCCGTTGTATATGCCCTACGAGACTTTGATGCAAAGGAATCGGCATTGGGTAAAGCCTACGTCGTTCTACGCAACCTTGAGAAGCATGTTCTCTCTTTACGCCATGAGCCATTCAAACTAGACTCAGACAATGCTGATTTCTGCGAGGACTCATTTTACGAGCGTAAAGCCATGATTAAATCACCCTTACAGTGTGCTGCTGCGCTTCTAAACCCTTATCTTATTGACGATGAGGACCTTCGCAATGATACTGATGCAATGGCATCGGCGAAGGAGGTCTTGTTGTCGATGGCTCCTCCGACACTGAAGGAAGTGGTCATAGAAGAGTTCTTTGCATTTCGTGAAGCTTATCCTCCGTTTCGTGACTTACGTGACTCCTCTAAGTCACAATTGCCGCCTTCTGGTTGGTGGGATATATACGGATCCGCTGGTAAATTCATTTCCCCAATTGCAAAAAGGATTTTAGCTCAGCCCCTGACTTCTTCTTCATGCGAGCGGAATTGGAGTAGCTACTCCTTTGTCCACGACAGGAAGCAAAACCGTTTACTTCCGGAGAGGGCTAATGACCTCGTGTTTGTGTATACAAATTCCAAGATAATTTCCCAGTCCAAGTTGAGTGGCTTAGGGAGGTTCTACGGGGAGTTGGAGGGGAAGGAGGATCCGAAGGCCGTGGAAACCGAGGATGTTGACTACTCTAGTGAGTCTGATGTTGATCTACCCTTCGATGATCTATCAATTGACCCCCCCATCAAGGCCCCAGTCGACGACCTCGAGGTGTCTCCAAAAGGAAAATCCTGTTGTTCTCCTGCGTCGATGGAGCGTGCTTTCGAGTATGATGATGTCGAAGAAGAAGGTACCAACGAGGAGGATACAATTCATCTTTCCTCTTTTTTGAATGGAGACGGTTTATTAAACAATGATAAGATTCTCCGGGGAGGATCCTCTCATACTACCGTGGATTTGGTCATATCAAAGAAAGAGGGAGACCCCACCATTGATACTTCTAAGGTTGTTTCTCCAAACTTCAACCGCCTGAAGGACGATATGGTTCCACCCACTACAAAGGAGGATGTGCCCGTACCCGTATCGGGTGCATCTCGCACATTGTTTGGAACCGCAAAGACTAGGGTCCAAGTTGGTGGGTTCGAATCGTCCACGAGGTTGGTTGAGTTGTCTAAAAAAATGAGGGCAGATGCTAAGGCTGCTGAAGTAGCGGAGAAATGTAGGAAGAGATTGGTCCGAACCCGACAAGCGGACGCGGGCCTCCTCTCTACTGATGACGGACTTCCAATTGGGAATCTCTTTTGGCCGAAGTTGGCTTTGGGAAAACCGGACATATTTCTTGAGAAACCCCCTGCTAGAGCCACGTCCAAGCGAAAGGCTGTAGACAAGACTCAGAAGGTGTTGGCTTTCAATCCTGGGAGGCCAAAAACTCCTTTGGATGACCCGAATGGCCCAAAGAAATTCCTGAACCCATTCGAGTTAAAGAAGAAGACTAAGGCGAGGGTGAAGAAGGTACGCGAGAGCGATGGCGATGACGAATACGATTCTTCCGGTCCTAGTGGGGCCGAAGTGAAGGACGACAGCGATTATGTGGCCTGATTGGGCACGATAGTTAGAAGGCGGCATTTCCAGTGCACCACCCTAGAATGCCACTCTTTTATGAATGTCCATTTCTAGAAACCATTGTCATATCATAACTTTTAAGCGGTGGTGCTTGCCTCTTCAATATTGTCCTCCACGTTGTGTACTTATGTTTACTTTGATTGTTCTTCACGCAATTTTTTTCTCGTAATGAATGTACAAAATCTACATATGAAGTTCGATGCATCTAAGTACTAACAATTCTTTCAACACAAATGCAACTCCGAGAAAACATAAATGAAATTGTATTAAAGCCAGCGGTAATTTTTGCAAGTACATATAGAAGTAGTGTAAAGTCCATACACCCGGCTCCGCAACCAATATATATATATATATATATACTGCTCCAAATACGACTATCACCCAGTGTATTGTCACATTAACCGTAGTAATGCGGGTACCATGTCCAACGTAAATACTCTACTCAACATCCATTGTTTGCATTTGACCTCCGAGTTTGGCGTCGCTGGCTTGGATGTGTAATCGTACCCCCCGATCGATATTCTTCTTCCACGCGATCCAAAGAACGACGATTATCTTCCCCCCATTCGGGATCATCTTCATAAGGGTTGTCTCGATTGCGCTTCTTGGAATTCTTCCCATTCTACAACTCCTTTGCCTTCTCAATCTTGGCTACTGTTTCTTGCACAATCTTCTCAATCCTATTGCGTGAGCAACGAGAGGAATTATCCTCCGCACGAAGTGCCCTCCTCCAGTCGCAAACTATTTTCTGAAGAGCATCGTCAGACTTCTTAATGATCACCCAGTAGTCTAGGTCCGAATATTTGAAGGATTCCTCTGTAAAAGTGCGACGATGGCGAATGGCTTCTTCTAGTTTGCTCAATACAAGTGCCCTCCCGACCAAGGTCTTGTCGTACATCTTGTACTCATCAAGTTGGCCATAGTCCCGTTCTACTTCTCTTCTTTTACCGTCGGCATCTACCACAACTTCCGGTTTTGGAAATCGGAAGAAGCGATTGCCATGTACACTCCAATGTCCACCGAAGTTCCTACAAAAAAATTCTCGCTCCTTGGCATCCGGAATTTCACGTGTTCTCATCTCCACCTCATAGTCGTGTGTCATCCATGAAAGATCGTCCATTCCGGCATCGTTAGCCGTAGATAGTTGGTGAGTCATTGTCTCCGGGTTCCAAGCTAGTGATTTGCCCCATTCATAATAATTCAGCTCTTTCTTAGGTAGTTGGTCTAGTGGTAAATTCCACCGATCAAACTCATGCCCGGGCGGCATCACGTGTTGTAGTCCCAGCATCTCGTAAAAACGTGAACTAATTGAAGAGCGGCACATAACACACTGTTCGTTGATTAGAGCAGCCTTCGCGATGCAGGTTATGTGGAACTTGTGATTACAATTTCCCATCTCAAAGGCCCCTTCCGACCCAAAATATTGTTGACAAATGGGACACGTTTCCTTCGAATATTCCTCCGACGGTTTGCGGGTATGGATAACCACACGTTTCGATTCATCCAAATGAGATGATAGTACATCGTACGGCATCCACCCCTCCTCGACCTCTAGCGCCCAGTCAATGACCCCTTCTTTATTTTTGGAACTATGTAATGTGCGCTCCATCATTTCTCCTACATCGCGCCATATCGTGATTTTTGTAGCATCCTCGCCGCCCTTGGCTGCTGCCTCGTTATACTTCTGTAAAGATGATTGGATAGCTTCTTCGACATCCATAGAAGTAATTGCACATTTCTTCATATCCTGTTGTGCTCTAGAGACTATTGTCTCCTTATCTCGTAGTTTGTGGACCCAACCAAGCCACGATAATGCCCTTATGGAAGATGGTGTATCATCTACAATCTTTATGGTGGTCTTCAGCCTTTCCAGTTCCGTACGGGCCTCGTCTCTTTCCCTTCTAGCCACCTCCAAATCCCGTAAAAGAATGTCTAATTCTATTGAATCATCCATTGGCCCTTTTCCTCTATCCTCATGTCCTGCTGTTGCTTGGCTAGAGCCAATGTCCAATGGAACTGGACCAGATGTCATTTTAGACTTCTGAGACGCCGTCCCTTGTGTGGCCCCATCTCCACTTTTATTTGAAAATTTAGAAAGGCCAAGGTCATCGGAATCCTCACCATCGCTTAGTACTTCAATGATACGATCCTTTCCTTCCACCTTCACCACTTCCTTCTTCACCGTAGGCTTCACTTCTTTTGTTTTGTTTTTCTCCTTCTCTACCGGGTGGTAGATTTTGCACTCTTCCAATTGTGCATAAAAATTTATCTTCACATGGTCCAACCTTCTTGTCAAACTCTTGATTTGTTCTGTTGCATCCATTAAATCCTTACTCAGGGCCACGTTCTCTTCGCCTAACTTCACACGGTCTTCCAGAAGAGGCTTAATGGAAGATGCCAAAGTGTCAAAGCCAAGGGCACCCTGTATCATGCCCGGAGTGATACTTCCAAATGCATGAGCCATGTTTATGAGATTTGGTGCCATAGCGCCTAATACGGAAGCCCCTTCTTTCAGGGTGTGTGCAATCTTCAACACATTATGAATTTGTTGCACTTCCTCCGTGGTTTTTCTTGCAGCGTCTCCCTCTGTGGTATTCTCTAAGCCCCCACGCTGTTCATCAGAGGACACCTCCGTCAATTTGATGCTAAAATCTAGTAACTCCTTCAATGATTCGTTGTTTGGCATCGACTTCACCAGCTCCATAATCTACGAAATGGAATGAACTGCATCCTTTGTGCTATCCTCTTCGGTAGGCACTTGTACTATTGCCAAGGAACTTGGACCATCATCCACTGAACGAGGGTTGGAGCATCCGGCTTCCGCAGCCGTAAGATGTGTTGAGCAGTCATTGTCCACCTCCACTTCCACCTCATCTACGGCTGCCTTGCCCTTTGTATCGTTGGAAGATTTCACCGTGATTCCCAGGTCTGCTCTAGGAATAGTAGGGACATTAGTTTCTGTGGCAACGGGGAACATCGTAGCGATCACATTGGCAATGGCAACGGGCTTCTTTTCCTCTGGACGATGCGGAGTTTCATTCTGTACTTTTTTTACTTCATTCTTCGGAGAGCTCTTTAGATGTGGCCACTGCCGCTTTCGGAACTCCGCTACAACCTTTTGTGCTTGCAAAGGATCTATCAGACATAAATCCGGAATGTCTCTTACCATCCATCCAATTTGCAACGGCCTGTCTTTCGTAGTGGGGTACGTACACCAACTAATCTTCCGCTTCAATATTAGCTCCGCATATACCATACTGCAAATGGTATAATTGAAATGGCCTTTGCAAGGCTTCACTTGCCCAAACATAGTAGTCCAGACTTCATATGCCTGATGCAAGAAATGGTCATCCATGCATGACCAGGGCTTGCAAGTAAAAGTCCGTGTGTTCATCTCGTGTTCTTCTCGGGGCCACAACTTGTCAATGTGATACATCTTCACATACTTCTTGCACTCCTTGAAAGTCCAGAAAATCTCCCCTACAGATTCCCAGCCTTCTTCTGCTACAATGTTTTTGTTGTCTAGGATCTTCCAAGAAAAGTTGTGGCACGTTCCCTTCGGCGTGTTCCTCTTCCCGGTTCCTCTAATCTCATCATGTTCCGGATCCGCCATAGTAACCTCGTTTTAAACAAAAACGTAATGGTTTTGTTTTAAAGAAAACAAGGAGTTGATAAATGACGGTTTACAAAATATCGAATACAGAAAATTCAAAAACTCCACCCCCCACAATAAAAAGGGACCCCCATCTCCTCACCCCCACGTACCAACAAGCTCCCAAGTGAATTGGGAAACTGTAGCAATAGGAGAGTGAAGTGAGGAAGTGGGGGACGGCCGTCGCCATATATGGCGACGGCCCCCAACCCTACGGCCGTCCCCCCGAGCCTAGGGCCGTCGCCCCCCGATCCTACGGCCGCGGCCAATGGCCGTCGTCCCGAACCTGACGACGACCGTTGGGGGCCGTCGGCTCCGGGGCCACCGTGACGGCCGCGGAGGCCCGTGCCTCCGCGGCCGTCCGATCGGGCCCTCTCCTCGACGACGGCCGTCCGATGAAGGATGTCGCCGAGGGGACGGCCTTCGAGACGGCCCCCGAGGGGGCGGCTTGCGGCCCTCCGATCGCGGCCGTCCCTGCGGCCGTCGCCGTCCGATGGCGGCCGACCGCGCGGGGACGGCCGCGTAGACGGCCTTGGAGACGGCCGCGGGGACGGCCCCGTCGGCGACAGCCCGCGGCCGTTCGATCGGGGCCGTCTCCAAGGCGACGGCTGTTCGATCACTGCCGCGGTCGAAGGGCCGTCCCCGCGGACGGCCCCTCGCGGAGACGGCCCACGGCCGTGGAGAAGGCCCCCGACCGTGGGGACGAGGCCGTCGCGGCCGCGGGAAATTTCCCTCCCCCCCTTTTTTTAAATACAAAAGAAAAAAAACATATAATGCTACATCTTCCGACCATATATTACACTAAACCTGTTAATTTCTTTCACCAATTAAAATGAGAACAGCAGTTAATGTAAACATGAACTAAAATACTTCATGGTATGCAAAGCATCTAAATTCTTCAACGAGTCATTATTCCGTACGCTCCACCGAAGTTAATGTATGTGTCATTTATTCGAATCATTATTACTGTTGTTTCTATTGTACGCATTTCATGTTGTCTATCATCGCACTCTAGAAGTTCCTTGCAGAAATCGAACTCATCTAAACTTGTTTCAGAAATTGTAATCTAAATAGTTCTCCGTCTTCTTATTCTCCGCTCACTATGGCAGAGATGCGACAAAAATGACGTAAATCCACACTATCCTGAATTAGTGTGGAAAAAATATCCAATTAAACATGGCGCGCGTCAAGCGTTTTAACGTGAAAAAGTCACCAATAACGTCACTGCGTCAAAGAGGATATGGGTGAAACGCGAATAAAATTTATACGTTCCAAGTAACGGCATAACGTTAAATTAAACGGACACGTTCCTATTGGGCAGTAATTTTTTCACCTACTTTTTTACCTCAAGGAACTTTAGATTTGACTAAATATAGTAAGTCTCCACGTCAGCACGTTTCTTATGACAAGAAGGACGTCAATCTTAACAGGTGCTACGATAAAATGTGTTAAAAAAAACGTAACACATTGACTGACGTGGAATGAGTGCGCTGACGTGGAATGCTTGAAGAGTCAATGGCTGATGTGGAAGGTAGTTTTGACTATGGTTGACTATAGTAGTATCTAGAGCAGCGCGTTTCTTATAACATTGAGGCGTTACAGGTAACATGCGCCACGTTCAAGTGTGTTAAAAAAAACGTATCGAGAAGTCTGACGTGGAATGACTGTGCTGACGTGGAATGCGTTGTAGGGTGATAGGCTGACGTGGAAGGTTTAGGGTTTGACCGGTCAAGCAATGTTTGAGAGCCTGAGGGGGCTGTCAACATTGATGTGCGCGTTTCTTGTGACAAAGAGTGCGTTAAGAGTGTGTTACAAAAAACGTATGAAGATATCTGACGTGGAATGCGTGCGCAGACGTGGAACGTGTGCGTGGAGGAATTTGGTTACGTGGAATGTAAGATTTGACATGCAATATTTTATTTGGGAGTCTTGGAGGCTGTCAACAGTGACGCACGCGTTTCTTGAGTTGGAAAGTGCGTTTCTTGTAACGGGAAGTGCGTTTCTTGTAACGGGAAGTGCGTTTCTTGTAACGGGAAGTGCGTTTCTTGTAACATAAAGTGCGTTCAAATGTATTACAAAAAATGAAGGCAGCTAGGGTTGGCGGCTAGGGTTTTGCGGCTAGGGTTTTGCGGCTAGGGTTTGACGGCTAGGGTTTGGCGGGTACGTTTTTGAGGGGGTTTTGGGTTGAGGATTGACTCTTTTTCTCTCTATCTGGGTGTTTCAGCTGGAGCTAGGAGTGTGTGTGTATGTGAGTATGGAGCAAGGAGTGTGTGTGAGTATGAAGCAAGGAGTGTATGAGTATGAAGCTAGGAGTGTGTGTGTGTGTGTGTGTGTGTGTGGAGCTAGGAATGTGTGTGTGTGTGTGAAAGTGTAGAAGTTGAATATTACTTTCATGAGGCCATTACTTTCCTCTATCCTAATGATGACGCAATTGTGTATACAGGAAGAAGTTGGGGGTTTGGAGAATTTGCTGGGACGGAATGCAACAGTGCCGGTGAAAACCTTTAAACGGGTAAGAGCTTTTTGATACTAAACCTTCAGATGGGATTGTTTGGCTGATTTGTTGCTGTGACCTCACTGTTGGCTTGATCACGTGGGCTGTGTAGATTAAGAAGAATCTAGCGTGAGCCTCCTGGGATGTACGCACCGTTTGTGTCCTCTACATGCCAATTGCTCCTCCAAGAAGTGGACGAGCTCATTTTGGTAGAAAGCTGTATGCCATCGCAATGTAGAGGTAGACTTTATGTATTTTGTATTTGAATAACAGAACATTGTATCAAAAAAGTTACATTGCGTTAAATTGTGTTTTAATTGACGTTTCGTTTGCGTTTTAAATGACGTTCTCTTGTGTTCCAGAACGTTATTGCTTACGTTCAATAGTGTTTGTATGTGTCATAATGATCATGAGCTATGCGTTCGGATAAACATTAAATTGCGTTTCAGTGAACACCCAAAATCCACTTTAATGTTACAAAGAGTTGATACTGCGAACGTCAACTTCCGTCTAAATGCGTTTTTCAAAACGCATTCAAATACGTGACACATGCGTTTATCAGCGTCCAAACACGTTATAATGAACGTCCACACTACGTTTACGTAAACATACAAAACATGTCACACTACGTTTACATAAACACACAAAAACCGTCACCCTAAACCGTTTTTGTAAACATACAAAACCCGACACCATAAACGCATCCGCGAATATTCTACGATCCATGATCATGACACGTGTCACCATCTCAACCGTTTAAATCAAGTGCCACGTCAACTGCCACGTCAACTGCCACGCAATATCTGACGTGGAATGGACAATGGAGGGAAATATCCACGTAAACTCCAACGTGGAATGAAAAACAGCGGGAAATGCTCACGTGGCAAAAAGTAACTCCCTCGATTTACTGACCCCAGGTAACTTCTGGCAATTCTGAGTAACGTGGTTTAACAGAGATGACGTGCGCACGTTAAAACGTTTTAACGTGCCATGACGCGCCGCGTCATAATCAAAAGACCTATGTGACAGGGCGCGTCACTTTGGACTAGTCAAAAAATCCACGTTAAACCGCGTTAAAAACCGCGTTAAACGGCGTTATCTTTGACGCATCTCTGCCATAGTGGCTTTGAATTTTTGTTTTTTTAAATACATAAGTACTTCTATTATACTTTCATTAAACGGCTTCATATTCTCAATTTAATTCGAGTTACCATCTCTTTATGTACTTTTAACGTTCCTCCCTCTATACAATTTCCACTTTCGAATATTGTTTTCATTTACTTCTTCTTTATTTTCCTCTATGTTTATTCCCCCCTAGTTTATGCCCTTTTTTTAACGTCTAATTTGTCTAATTTACAACTTCAACCCTCGAAGCTCCATAAATGTCATTTCGTGAATTTCTTCCTTTCATATCGTTTTGAACGTTCGTATTTCGATTTATTTCCTCCATGACCCATGTTAAAGTATATTTTACTAATTCGACCACTATTCCACCATTTTACTAATTCTACCCTACTGCTTTAGTTTTGAATTATATTCTACTAGATGTACCCTACTGCTTTAGTTTTTATTGAGTACTGTACCCCTCTTTCATATATACGTTTTCAACTCTCCATGTATCACTACATCATGGCCGACTTCTATTTCTTGTAATAATTATAATTTCGATACTTTCCCTCTCAAACTATTCTTTTTTCGTCTATTATTTTGATGGTTCACTCATTTGTTTACTTATGAATATACTTCTACTTCACAGCTTTCCCCAAGTGTATCGATACGTTATTTCTTAATATTATACCCGTCGTCGTTATAGTTCTAATATTCATATCCGTCCTCAAACTTCTTGTTCTTTGTGTTGTTCATTAATTTAATTAATTACTATTCCGAAACAATACCACCCTACTAAACATCGTTCATCAGTATTTTTAGTATTCCAATAATATATATATATTTCTAAAATTATGTCCCGTCAATATACGTTTTCGTGTAATAATTTTATTTCCGTACTTGTAGCTCCAAGTATTTCACGTCGTGACTTTTTAATTTTTCCTTGGTACAGTATAGTCTATATGTCTCTATGAATTATCGTGCTTGTTAAATTCTCTCATTGTGTCATTAGTAAGTGATTACTTTTGTACGTATGTACTATACATTGTACAAGTTAGAATCCAATTCCATATTTATATTTACGTTGAAGTGTATATGAATAAACATATATTCGTATAGTGTATAATGTAAATGTGTTACCTAATTTATTTATTTTATTTCATATAAGTTGCAAGGTACAACTCAATTCTGGGCGTTGGAAACTATAAGTGTTTATAAAAACAATGATTTCAATTTAAGTCGTTCACAAATTGGCATTATTCAGTGACCGTTGAATGTATTCTGTTTTAATTTTGTTTTTTACTATTATCCCTTCCTCATCTCATAATGTGAGCTAGTGATTTTTTTTTTTTTTTTAATGATAACACAGTACTACGGTATGGAAGTGTGTAAAATAAAAGACATTAAAGAGCAAGGAGAGTTTTTATATTTCATATAACTCTAAACCAAGCATGAAAAATTAGAATTGGACCATTTGTTATGAAAACAATGATTTGAGTTTTATTCCTCCCATGAATTGCATAATCCCAAGAGAATTGAATGTTTGTTTTGGTTTTTTTCAATTTATTATTATCTCCAGTTTCTCTCATAATCTAAACTACTATTTATGTTTTTATTTTTGATTCTACCATAATACTAAAGAACGAGAGTATGTAAAATTAAAGAAATAAAACTGGGGTAAATCATTCCATTAAAAATTAGAGTCAAAGAATCTATATAAATATTTTCATTGTATACCATTATTCGAGAAGAAATTGGATCTATATTTCTAAGTGATTTATGAAACCGTAAACCGGTGAAATATAAATGCAAATCACTTAACCATTTAAACGTAAGGTGCACCGCATGAAAAACCAAGTGTGTACATCAATTTATGCGTTGAATTACTTCTAGTGCATTCTCTCCGCGATGTTCCTCTTATCATATCGTTGTTGACATTTACTCTTTTGATTCGTTAGTATAATATGTTAATTCATTACCGTATGCTAAAACATGAGTAACTTCGTTTCTTTAAATGACAATTGGTAAAAACTGTTTTAGTGTACCCACAATGTTTACGGTTCTTTCCATTCAATAGGATATATATTCTTCCTCATAAATGTGTTCACATTATTTGTAGATCCTAGGGGGTTATCCACCCCCAAAGAACCAAAATATCACATAGTTCATTGGATCCCAATTTCAAATGTCGACCCCACCTCCCCGATCACAGGATCTTCAGGACATTCCCCACAATATCCGGGATATGTCTGAATTTTCCATTTCTAGGAGATATGCTATCCAAACAATCCCAAGTGGGATTGTTTGGGACAAGAAGGAGGGGGGAGAGCAGGGGACGAGAGGGGGGAGGAGAGGAGAGAAAACACAAGGGGAGGGGAGTTCCATCGACCCTCCCCCCTCAGGCCGTCCCCGCGGACGGCCGTCGCCCACGGCCGTCAGATCTTCTCCGACGAGAAGATCCTACGGCTGCGGACAACGGCCGTCCACGCGGGGTCGGCCGAGGCCGTCCCGGGGACGGCCGTGGCCGACCCTACGTGGACGGCCGTGGCCAACACCGCGGTCGCAGCCCCCCGACCCCAGGGTCGGCCGCGGCCGTCCCCGCGGGGTCGGACAAGGCCGTCCCCGGGGACGGCCACGGCTGACCCCGCGGTCGGAAGGGCCGTCTGCGTGGACGTCCGTGGCCGACCACGGAGTGGAGCACAGCCGTCCCCGCGGGGTCGGACAAGGCCGTCCCCGCGGGGTGGAGCACGGCCGTCCCCGAGGACGGCCACGGCCCACCCCGCGGTCGGAAGGGCCGTCCGCGTGGACGGCCGTGGCCGACCACGCCGCGGCAGCCTCCGAGCGCAGGGTGGAGCACGGCCGTCCCCGCGGTGGGCCGCGGCCGACCCTGGGGAAGGCCGTCCACGTGGTCGGCCATCCCGACCGCGGGGCGGCGGTCCACCGACGCACCCTTTGGGGAGCGCTCGCGGCCGCATGACCGGTCGCGGCCGTCCAAAAAGACGGCCGCGAACGGTCTCGCGACGGACCATTTACGGCCGTTGGGTTCTCCATTCCCCGAGATCCAACGGCCGTAGGGGGGCCGTCGTTTTACCTAACTGGCCGTCTAGGGATTCGGGCCAGCATAAAAGGTTGGCCCTGCATCGTTTTCCTCCACTTAAGTGCTTATGCTACGTGTGCTGGATTTACTTCAGCTCAGTTGCGTTCCTCCAAGCTTTTACTACTTCCCCACGGGTTATCGTGGGATTGTGTTTAGGGTTGTCAGCACCGTTTGTTGGTTATTATGAAACCAACAATATAGTATTTCATACGTACGGTTTTTTGGCAGGAGTTTTGGGTTTTGTTTAAGTCCTTATGCACTAGATATATACGAGATTAAATCAACTTTTATACGGTGGGGAGAAGTTACAGCCATTGTTACGAGGTTGGTTCGATACACGGTATTCACAGCTACTCGCTTACCGGACTTTCGCCATGCCTCGTAACGACCGGGGAGGATCCTCCACTCCAAAAAAGAAACACCCCTTGGATCCATAGGCTAGGAATGACCCTTATTGCGTAGCCGAGTTTGGATGGGAGGAGGAACCATCACCATGGAGGATGGTAAGTTGCAAGGAATATGTGAAGATGAAGCACCTCATGAAGTTGATCCCAGTACATCTACATACCGAGGGTGCGGAGAAACAGGCAACACGGGGTGAGATCAGGGTCGACAATTTCGAAAGTGATCATTTCAAAATTCGATATAACGAGGTGTTTCGAGCAGCACAAATCCAGAACTCCCGACCTCATATCATGTTGTATTCGAATATGGCAATGGTGTGGGCGGAGATAGTCTTACACAAGAGGGTTGACTGGACCACAGTCTCGGGCCTGAGGACAGATAGAATGAACAGAGACAGCATGGATCTTGTAACAGACTGGAGTGGACATAGCGATTGTCCTCCATTACATATTTCAAACCGTCGGAGTCCACCGGCACAAGATGCAGGAATACAAACTCTAGCCATCGAATATAATGATGAAGAACAGGAGAGACGTCGTTTAAGCTATGATGATGATGACAACTATCAAGGACGTCGCTCAAACGAAAATCCCAGGAATCGCAGAGGGCATCGTGGCAGAGAGTTATCGCGTACCAACCATGAGGAGTATGGACAATTCTCTGCCCACGGGGGACACCGTTCGCGAGATCGTCAAGACGTGGGACCCCACGAACGAGGCTATGGCTACGGGGAACCGGAAGGAGCTGATTTACCCTTTGACTTTGCGGATGGTGCGTATGGACCCTATGGGTGACGGCCGTGGCCAGATTATGCAACGGGATTAAGATACTTTAGTAACTATGACGACGGCTGGTCGGAAATACCGAGTCCTCCAAGGAGTGCTAGTCCTCGCCATCGAACACCTCCGAGAGAAGTACCTCACGGTTATTCCCCAGATCGCGAAGAAGATACACAGAGACAGGGACGTGATGATTACGCAACTCCCCCTCCATACCGCGGATATGGTGGTCATGGTACCCCATCTGCCCTATTTGCAGAAGATGATTACAGATCATCTTCGCGGACTCCGCCTGGAATATTTCCTCCACCTTTAGGTTATCACACCAACGGTACTGATCACAATAGCGGGGACAACCGCAACGTACTTCATCGCGATGACAGAGTACCACCTCCTCCTTTTGGATACCCTCCCGGTCGAGT
This sequence comes from Ceratodon purpureus, assembly GCA_014871385.1. Lineage (NCBI taxonomy): Eukaryota > Viridiplantae > Streptophyta > Bryopsida > Pseudoditrichales > Ditrichaceae > Ceratodon > Ceratodon purpureus. The sequence continues at coordinate 97,608,965 of CM026426.1, forward strand.
TGTAAGAGATAGCTATTTTGAGGAAGAATTAGAGTTGGAGCGGACAAGGCAAAATTATGTACTACAGATGGAGAATCATGCATTTCACCTAAGATGGGATAATCGAAGATTGATGGAGGAGAGAGAGAGACTTCTGAGAGCCTCCACAAATTCTACAAGGCACGGGCCACAAGAAACGTACGATCGGGGAGGTCCAAGCGAACTCCCCAATGATGGGAACTATTATCATCCATATGACTACAATGGATTAGGGTGGAGGGGAGACTATTAAAATGGGGTGCATGGTAGTACTTTCTACAGCATCGGAGCGTTCTGAGACTTTAACGTGGACTTCGCATATTACAAATTTACAACGGAAAGTAAAAGATGCAAGCATAGTATGTACGTAGTTTGCAGTTTTGTAGATGGAGGTTTAAAATGTACGGACTCAAGAATACTGGCACGTGCCACATTTTGCAAGTAGAATAGATATAATTAGTGTTTTAGAGTGTAGTTGTGTTGTCTTTTATATTGTAGTTGTCTTCACATTTGAAAGGAATTTACCTTTTTAATATTCTTGTAGCCGTATTCGAAGTGCACATTACTATCAATATCACTATTTTTAAAATGAGAACTACCTATTGACATGGGTTACGAGTCTACGACTTACGAGCACTAGAATATAATGAATCTCAAGACAAGTATGCAAAATAATTTTCAATTATTTTTTTGGCTAAATTAATAAAAATATCGTGAATGATATTTTTTGAGGGATGCATATTTATATCTAAGGTATTTGTTTGTACCGGGGATTATGAGCAATCACGTTTTGCGGCCCTTACGCTTTCGTCTTCACGAAAAGAACTTCAGTATACGCTTGCCAATATTTGTAAGAATAAAAATTACAAAGCATAACAGTTACAATTCACATATCGCATCATTTTCATAATTAGAATTGAGAGTATCGACTTCTAGCTAGATGTGTGGAGCCAATCCGTTTTCCTCATAATACAAGGGGTAGAAATAGACCAATCTCAGTACAGAGACCATATTTGAACCAAATGCAAGTAAACTTTATAAACAAGCTATTGACCGGTGTACAAAAATTGAGATTCCAACATCTCATAATAATATAGAGTGTAAATATGACTATTCACTACTAAGAGCTATGCCCGCCGTCCGGTAACAAAAAAAACATTATGCTTTTATAGGAATACGGAAAGGTAGATATGTAACTCCATATCAGTAACCCTCGCGATAGTGCTCGATGGGAGTGGGCCAGTTGTGTGTATCTCTGAAACGGTTAATAAGATGTCCGAGTCCACCAATCGTTCCTCTGTTGTTTTGGCAAACTCTCTCAAGGTAACCTTCGAAAACCATTGCGAGTTCTCCGATATTCTGGAAATGGCGTGTTTCTACAGGCTCGGCTTCGTGGTATGCCGTGCACATGTTGCCCCTGTTGATCTTCGCCGCTATCTTCGCAGCTGCGAAATCCTCCGATGCAACCGTCAAATCTGGAATGATTTGAATATCTTGGTTTTCCTTGTGTACGTATACCACGCGAGGATCCACCCAGTATCGCCTCCTCATAGTCTCCTCCATCTGATGGACACTCTCAAAAACCCAAGGCGACCTTCCGTTCTCCTCTATCTTCGTCATCAAGCCCCAATCACAAACACCGATGTAGATCTTGGACTCATCTTCCGGAAAGTGAAGTAGGATGTTGTCCGGTGACAAGTCATTGTGGAGGTAACCGTATTTGTGCACAGCATCTATGATGTTACACAATGCCCAAGCAAGCTCTGTACGCTTACTTCGGAAAAGTCGGAGACGCTTTCCTAGAATCGGACTGTCCTCTGGATTCCTACTGAAGATGTAGTCAATGGGGAGGTCATCCGGGGCCTCGTTGTCTCTCTGTAGCATGGCTCAAAGGGTCCCACCGTTCCACCAGAACATGAATCCCACATGTTCCAACTGATGAATGGCCTGGAAGCGGATGACACCAGGATGGGGAATCCTTATCGCAAGAGATTCATTGTTGTGGTCTACACGTGCCAAATCCGGCCTCATAGACCAATTGAGCGGCCGTTTCTCAGCAAACTCCCAGTACGGTGGGATTTCCAGGTTTCCTTCGATACGAACCCTACGTATGGTAGCATAACCACCTCTTTGGACTTCCTTGTCTAAGTAATAGAAAATTGCAAAGTCTGCCAAGATAGCCAAATGCCGTTTACGTAAGTCAGCCGCCGTCTCCATCCCAATCGGAGAATTCCACCAAAAAATAGACGCCCGTCGATGCTTTCTTGAGCTATGGGGCGCCATTAGTCTCGTGAAGCAATCTGCCTTTGCAATAGTATCCTTGAAGGCCTGGACTCCCCCCCTTTGCGCCTTTGCATACTTAGTAATAACCTCTTTAGCATTCCATAACGCATCGTGTGCACGTTGTGACACGAAATGATCGTAACCGGGCTTCTGTGTATCCGAATGCCAGCACGGATCCATCAAACGATCCCTAATCTTTGTCTCCATCTCGGACTTGAATTTCCTGGGCCCATCTTCCTCATACCGAACGTAATGACTATTCAATGAAACAAGGGTATTCTCCTGGTAAAATTCCACGATGAATGCCACAATATAATCCTTGCAACGTAAGCTCGGCATGTCATCGAATTTGTTCGCCCATTCCCCCACATTCTTCTGCTTCTTGTTCTTCGGCATCGTGGAAAGCCTTCAAGGCTTCAAGATATCGTAACCACAACTCCAAAGAAACCCTCAATTCCCACAATGATTAATAAGAGCAATACAAATCCAAAGGATTTTGAAAAAAGCCTTTTAAAAATTCGAAAAGTCCCCCCCCCCCCCCAATGAAGGACCCCTTTCCTCCCGGTGAGAACGACCCACGGAGAAGGATCAAGTCCCCCACCAGTAGCAATCGGCCACACTCGAAAAGATAGAAAAAATGTAAAAAATGAAGAGGCGGCTTCCCCTTATATAGGGGAAGCCGACCTCGCGGCCGTCCCCGCGGCCGTCCGATCTACGCCCCCGCGGCCGTCCGATCGGACGGCCGCGTCGGGCGATGGCGCCGCGTGGCCGTCGCCCGACGCGGCCGTCTCCGCGGTCGGCCCCGTCTGCACGCGGTCGGCCACGCGGACGGCCGTGTCTCCCCGCGGTCGTCTCCGCGGACGGCCGCGGGATCGGACGGCCCTCCACGGCCGCCATGGTCGGCCGTGGACGGCCGTCCGATCTAGTGGCCGTCCCCGCGGCCGACCGCGGAGACGGCCGCCCGATCGGACGGCCCACCCAGGCCGACCATGGCTGCCGCGGGCCGTCGGATCCCGCGTCCGTCGCCGTTGCCGACCGCGGGGAGGCCACGGGGGCGGCCGCGGGATCGGACGGCCCGCGGTCGGCCGCGCCGATCGAGCGGTCCCCGATGGCGTGCGCCGGGGTCGATCCGGGCCGTCGGATCCCGCGGCCGTCCCGGAGGCCGTCCCCGCGGTCAGCCGCGGCGACGGCCGTGGGATCCGACGGCCCGCGATGTGCCAGCACGGCCGCCTCTTGGCCGTCGGATCGACGTGCGGCCGTCCGCAATGACTTCATGGCCGTCTCCGCGGCCGTCCTCGGGGCCGTCCCCGCAAACGGACGGCCGAGATGGGGCGTGGTGGCGGGATCGGCCGATCGGACGGCTGGGGAATGTTTTTACTCCTCCGGGGTCGCAAAATTATTACCGCGACGTAATTCTCGAGCGTCGGGGATGCCACGTCCGGGACGGGGGACGTCCGGAGCCGGGTCGGATGTCTATTTGAACAACCCTGCTTACATCTAAGGATTAGTGTTCAACAAATTTGCACAAGAGCATCACCTCATTACATATGTAATTCTACGCGTCGCTACAATCAAAAGTGTAGTTGCTCTCCAATTTGATGCAATTTAAATGTGAAGAATTAGTGCAACACATACATAGTACAACTGTGGCTAACAATGCAACTTTGAATGTCGCCAGCGCCAAATGATAGCGTGACGACCATTTGGGTAGGGCACCGAATGAGTTGAGAAAATACGGTATGAGATCCATGTGACGGTTGTTAGCGCATTTTAACATTATAACGATAAGCGAATACCATTGGACTTCGATCCCATTGAGAGCATTGTTGGTTCATGTTGTCAGATCGGCCAAGGACCAATCACGATTGATAATATAAATGCCCAAAATAATAACTATATAACTAAGCACATTGCGCCATATGCAATATATCTGTCCATGAGTGGACAAAGGTGGCGCTGGCGCGATCTCTAATAAGTTTGTTCAACTATGCATGTCACACCACATCTATCACACGCTATCGGAAGATACGAATCATAAATGGGGACACACCTGCTAGGCGTCAATCGAATTGATAGGCAATGGTCTGCCTTCAAGCACTTGCCTGGTACAGATTTATTACAGCGTTTTTTATAACCTTGTCAAACCCTTCAGATCATATAGACGTTGTAGTAGTCCGGGAGGAGCATTAAAAGAGAAATTTGTAACGAGTTGTCATATCAATAAAGTTTGAAGAAATTATCCGGCAAAATTTGAATTTTAACACTGTATTGGAAGCATCTCCCTCCTTTGCCCACATGGTCTGAAACTTAGTGCGTGGAGACATTGAGGGTTCCGATCAAGAGCTGCAGGATGAGTAGTAAGAAGATGGAGCGAGGCGAGGAGCCATGGTTTGGACTGGAAGTAGGGCTTCCACTGGACGGCTTGGATCCTACATGGGATTGCAACCACATTTCAGATGAGGAGTTACGCTTCTTCTTCGGAGAAAGAGAAAGCCATAGGGGATACACGTATACCTCCGCAAAAATCAGTGGTTTGGTTATTCGAGTAGAGGAACTGTACCCAGCTGTATTTCAAACTCAGTCGATTCCCGAAAGCAACTTTATCCCTAAGAGTTTTGCCCGAGCGCTTGTCTCCAAGGTCTGCCACCATCACCCCATGAACTAGGCCAGATATGCCGCTGACCGCCGGACCCCGAAGAAGGCGAAGGAACCGCAGTTACCAACCGTGCATTATCGGGCTCACAAGTACCAGAAACCATTCCTAGATGCAGTACCTGAGAGGTTCGACAAGGAGATCAAGGCAGTAGAAGAGGAGCATGACATAGTGGCCGCATCTCACCATGAACAGGTCAGAAAAGTGGAGTCCATGATTGCAGCTCAGCCAACTCCGCTACTCGATTTCCAGCGTGAGAAGCTCGAGTTCGAGGTGAAGTGTCTGTTCCCACTCTTAGAAAAAACAGAGCAGCTCTTGGAGAGGATTCAGCAGATGAAGCCCTTTTACATGCGATCCAGTAATGAAGCTCATATCACCAAGTACCACGCAGAAGTAGATAGAGAGTTGGGGGAGGTTCTTGCTGTTAAGCAGAGGATTCTCAAGGTGGAGGAACAGCTGAGGGTGACTGATGAAGCCATGAAGTCCGCGATAGACGAGGAGAAGCGAATTAGTGGCTGAAACAGGAGCAGTGGACTCGTGTTCAAGATCTCAGGGCTTGTAGGAAGAGGTATTCTGAGAGGTCAGGATATGCGCTATGTCGTTCCCCAAGCATGTTCATTGAAAAATAGGATTGCGTAGCTCAGCCTCCCAACAATCAGCAATCAATCTCTATTCTTCCATGCGCCCTTTGCGGAACAGGTTTCCCCAGTTTCGATATAGTCGTTGCTCCATGCCTGTGCACGTACCACCCTTGGTGTGTTGTGATGCAGACTTGGATACACGACAAATGCGCCAGCGCAACCTGCAAGAAAGTTTTTTCCGAGCCATGGAAGCGTAGCCATGGATTATCAGCCGTCCCAGATACGTCTCAATCGCATACTTATTTTACTCTGGCTTTATAAGCAAAACCAGAATTGACATCATTTGAATCAAAATTTAACAAATTATTTAAAATTCTTGCTTTGATGTGGCTGATATGTGTCTACTGAAACATGATCACTTAGATCCTTACGCAGCACTTCCAAACACCAGGAGACAAAAAGGACACCTCAACTCTGATATTGGTGGGTCAAACTACAGAAAGAAACGTAGATCAGATGGTGTAACCTACAATGAACTGTAGAATCAGGATGCACTCAAGGACAATGAAGATTCTAGTAAGATCAGTACATCGAAAACTGGAGATTAAGGATCACCTTGCTTAGACTGAAACGATCACCGTTGCTATTTCGCTTTGTATCTTAATGCATATGATGATTGTGCTGATCTGATTTTCAGGCCGACGCTTCCGGGGTTTTTGACATCAATACCGATATAAGGATAGTTTATGTGCTGAAAATGGACAATTGGCTCAACTATTAAAAATTGTTTTGAGCTATTCACCAGTTTTGAGCTATTTGGTACGGATTCACCAGTCTTACGAGAATTCACCACTCTCATGAGAATGTGATATCTGTTTATCAATGTCGTTTCAAAGTCCTCGCTTCCATGTCTATCCGGGTATTTGCTGTGCAATTAAAGAAGGGGAATACCACTGTCACAACCTGCAAGTAGACAGTCACTTTTATTTCCTTTTTACCATCTCTTATGTTTTATTTTTTATTTTCAACACAAATAGAGCTCTATTACTAGTAAAATGTTTTCAGCGACAGTCATTTCTATCATCATATATTTTAAGTGAATCTTTGTTAAATTGTAATGCTTTGGTTAGTGCCGCAGCTATTCATAGAACTATAATTCATCGCTCTTACCATTGTTCATAGTTAAAACATTTCGCATAGAGCGCTAACGTCAGGTGAACACAAGCCTGATACTGTACATAGAACAGGTCGGTTTGTATTCCATGGTTCATTCTCTCATAATTCTATACTAACTTTTCTTGGTTCATTACTAAATTCTTCTCGTTGATTACTAATTTTCATGAAATATTACAAATTTTTCCAAGCCTTTGTGAGATACAGAACCGAACACATAGATGATCCCAGATACAAACACATTACTAATTTTTCATGGTTCGTTACTAATTGTTCGTGGTTCACTACTAATTTTTCGTGGTACATTACTTGCTTTCATGGTTCATTACTAATTTTTCCAAGCCCATTTGTGATACATAACCACAGTCTCGTGGTTGGTGACGCAAAATTCTTGTTAGAAGCATTCATTCATACATAAGATACCTTACATTATCCTGTTAAGCACAAAAGCAATGGGAATGGGAAGGAAAGCTTCGAACTCCGAAATTTGCTGATGCACCTTTGTTCTCATGCCATTTTAGGTTACGATATTCTATCTTACCGCCTATTTTGATGTCTATTCTTAACCTCGTTGCGTACGGCGCCGAAACAATCAATAACGTGCATGAACTCTTTACTTTTTGCGTGTATTTAAGGTGCGATTCATGTTGTAATTCTCTATGACTTCCAAACCATGTAATATGACGTGAAAGGCCAGGTAAGAGATGTATTGCAGTGCTAAATTCTCGTATGTGCTCTTCAATGTTTATATTTTTTCTTCTGAACCAAGTTGTTTATTTGATCCAGACTTCATTTCTTGATGTGAACACTAACAAGTGCATGCAACTGGCACCGCCGCCATGTATGTCGAAGCCCATTCAGAATTTTGAAACAGCGATCTTGAAAAGGAACATAGATGACCTCATGGATCATAATACGTACTGCAGTTAAGAAATCTCAGCCTTGTTGCAAGCTAATCGCATAAGCTAACGAATCCATTCAAGGTAAGTTGATCTTGCTTGGATAAAATAAAACCATTTCTAGAAAATTAAAATATTTTGGAGCACATCTTATGTAAAATCGCGACACTACTTCAAATGTTATGAGAAAGGTACATAGAGTCTTCATTTTTCTTCGCAACTTTGTTGGCTTGCCAAGCTCAGCTGCAACGAGTATATATCCTCGGAGCCAAAGTATGACTGACAGCGAGACGTAAGTGCCACATTTTAGACTTGTTTGTGATGAAGTTTTATTTAACTGTTTAATCTAGTTACTATCATGTACGAAGTGATTCTAGGCTGCGTTCAATACGGCAAAGCCTATAACTGATCAACTATACAATATTTCAACTGAGTTGTGCTCCCTGTTCAACAATGTCCATTTAATGCAGTCAGGGTTGTTCAAATAGACGTCCGACCTGGAGGTCCCCCGTTCCGGACGTGGCGTCCCCGACGCTCGAGAATTACAACGCGGTAATAATTTTGCGACCCCGGGAGGGTAAAAACATCCTCCACCCGTCCGATCGGCCGATCCCCCACCACGCCCTATCTCGGCCGTCGGATCGCGGGGACGGCCGCGGGGTCGCTAGGGACGGCCGCACCTCGATCTGACGACCAAGATGAGGCCGACCTGGCACATCCCGGGCCGTCGGATGTGGGCGGCCCTCCTGGGCTGTCAGATCCCGCGCCCGTCGCCGTGGCCGACCGCGTGGACGGCCACGGGGACGGCCGCGGGATCCGACGGCCCGGATCGATCCCGCTGCAGGCCATCGACGACCGCCTGATCGTCGCGGCCGACTGCAGTTCATCGGATCCCGCGGCCGTCCCCGTGGGCGTTACTGCGGTCGCCTATGGCGACGGCCGCGGGATCGGACAGCCCGCGGCAGCCATGGTCGGCCTGGGTGGGCCGTCCAATTGGGCGGCCGTCTGCGTGGCCTACCGCGTGGAGATGCGGCCGACCGCGGAGACGGCCGCGTCGGGCGACGGCCACGCGGCGCCATCGCCCGACGCGGTCGTCCGATCGGACGGCCGGCGCCTTCGGGCGGAGTCGCGCCGGATCAGACGGGCGCGGGGGCCGTAGATCAGACGGCCGTGGGGATGGCCGCGAGGTCGGCTTCCCCTATATAAGGGGAAGCCGCCTCTCCATTAAATTCCCTCTTTTTTCTCCCTTTTCGAGTGTGGCCGATTGCTACTGGTGGGGGACTTGATCCTTCTCCGTTGGTCGTTCTCACCGGGAGGAAAGGGGTCCTTCATTTGGGGGGGGGGGGGGGGACTTTTCGAATTTTTAAAAGGCTTTTTTCAAAATCCTTTGGATTTGTATTGCTCTTATTAATCATTGTGGGAATTGAGGGTTTCTTTGGAGTTGCGGTTACGATATCTTGAAGCCTTGAAGGCTTTCCACGATGCCGAAGAACAAGAAGCAGAAGAATGTGGGGGAATGGGCGAACAAATTCGATGACATGCCGAGCTTACGTTGCAAGGATTATATTGTGGCATTCATCGTGGAATTTTACCAGGAGAATACCCTTGTTTCATTGAATAGTCATTACGTTCGGTATGAGGAAGATGGGCCCAGGAAATTCAAGTCAGAGATGGAGACAAAGATTAGGGATCGTTTGATGGATCCGTGCTGGCATTCGGATACACAGAAGCCCGGTTACGATCATTTCGTGTCACAACGTGCACACGATGCGTTATGGAATGCTAAAGAGGTTATTACTAAGTATGCAAAGGCGCAAAGGGGGGGAGTCCAGGCCTTCAAGGATACTATTGCAAAGGCAGATTGCTTCACGAGACTAATGGCGCCCCATAGCTCAAGAAAGCATCGACGGGCGTCTATTTTTTGGTGGAATTCTCCGATTGGGATGGAGACGGCGGCTGACTTACGTAAACGGCATTTGGCTATCTTGGCAGACTTTGCAATTTTCTATTACTTAGACAAGGAAGTCCAAAGAGGTGGTTATGCTACCATACGTAGGGTTCGTATCGAAGGAAACCTGGAAATCCCACCGTACTGGGAGTTTGCTGAGAAACGGCCGCTCAATTGGTCTATGAGGCCGGATTTGGCACGTGTAGACCACAACAATGAATCTCTTGCGATAAGGATTCCCCATCCTGGTGTCATCCGCTTCCAGGCCATTCATCAGTTGGAACATGTGGGATTCATGTTCTGGTGGAACGGTGGGACCCTTTGAGCCATGCTACAGAGAGACAACGAGGCCCCGGATGACCTCCCCATTGACTACATCTTCAGTAGGAATCCAGAGGACAGTCCGATTCTAGGAAAGCGTCTCCGACTTTTCCGAAGTAAGCGTACAGAGCTTGCTTGGGCATTGTGTAACATCATAGATGCTGTGCACAAATACGGTTACCTCCACAATGACTTGTCACCGGACAACATCCTACTTCACTTTCCGGAAGATGAGTCCAAGATCTACATCGGTGTTTGTGATTGGGGCTTGATGACGAAGATAGAGGAGAACGAAAGGTCGCCTTGGGTTTTTGAGAGTGTCCATCAGATGGAGGAGACTATGAGGAGGCGATACTGGGTGGATCCTCGCGTGGTATACGTACACAAGGAAAACCAAGATATTCAAATCATTCCAGATTTGACGGTTGCATCGGAGGATTTCGCAACCGCAAAGATTGCGGCAAAGATCAACGGGGGCAACATGTGCACGGCATACCACGAAGCCGAGCCAGTAGAAACACGCCATTTCAGAAATATCGGAGACCTCGCAAATGTTTTCGAAGGTTACCTTGAGAGAGTTTGCCAAAACAACAGAGGAACGATTGGTGGACTCGGACATCTTATTAACCGTTTCAGAGATACACACAACTGGCCCACTCCCTTCGAGCACTACCGCGTGGGTTACTGATATGGAGAGGCATATCTACCTTTCCGAATTTCTATAATTTCATATTTTTTTTTTTGTTACCGGACGGCGGGCATAGCTTTGAGTAGTGAATAGTTATATTTAAACTCTATATTATAATGAGATGTTGGAATCTCAAGTTTTGTACATCGGTCAATATTTTGTTTATAAAGTTTATTTGCATTTGGTTCAAATCTAGTCTGTGTACTGAGATTGGTCTATTTCCGTCCCTGGTACTCTCTCGAAAAAGGATTTGCTCCACACATCCAGCTAGAACTCGATAGTCTCTATTGTAATTATGAAAATGATGTGATATGTGAATTGTAACCAATCTGCTTTGTACGTTTTAGTCTTAGAAATATTGGCAAGCGTATACCAAACTTCTTTTTGTGAAGACAAAATCGTAAGGGCCGCATAACATGATTGCTCATAATCCCCGGTACAAACAAATAGCTTAAATATAAATATGCATTCCTTGAAAAGGATCATTCACGATATTTTTATTAATTTAGCAAAAAATATATTTGAAAATTATTGTGCATACTTGTCTTGAGATTCATAATATTCAACTGGTGTTAACCCATGTCAATGGTAAGTTGTCATTTAAAAAATAGTGATATTGATAGTAATGTGCACTTAGAATACCGTCAGAAGAAGATTAAAAAGACAAATTCTTTTCAAATGTCATCAAAACTACAGTATAGAAGACAACACAAGTACACTCTATTCCACTTAATCTATCTAATTAGTCTGCAATATGTGGCACGTGCCAATTTTCTTGAGTCCGTACATCTTAAACCTCCACCTACAAAACTACAAACTACGTACACACTATGCTTGCATCTTTTACTTTACGCTGTAAATTTGTTATATGTGATGTCCACATTAAAGACTCGGTACGCTCCGATGCTGTAGAAAGTACTACCATGCACCCCATTTTAATAGTCTCCCCTCCACCCTAATCCATTGTAGTCATATGGATGATAATAGTTCCCATCATTGGGGAGTTCGCTTGGACCTCCCTGATCGTACGTTTCTTGTGGCCCGTGCCTTGTAGAATTTGTGGAGGCTCTCAGAAGTCTCTCTCTCTCTTCCATCAATCTTCGATTATCCCATCTTAGGTGAAATGCATGATTCTCCATCTGTAGTACATAATTTTGCCTTGTCCGCTCCAACTCTAATTCTTCCTCAAAATAGCTATCTCTTACAACTCGACCGGGAGGGTATCCAAAAGGAGGAGGTGGTACTCTGTCATCGCGATGAAGTACGTTGCGGTTGTCCCCGCTATTGTGATCAGTACCGTTGGTGTGATAACCTAAAGGTGGAGGAAATATTCCAGGCGGAGTCCGCGAAGATGATCTGTAATCATCTTCTGCAAATAGGGCAGATGGGGTACCATGACCACCATATCCGCGGTATGGAGGGGGAGTTGCGTAATCATCACGTCCCTGTCTCTGTGTATCTTCTTCGCGATCTGGGGAATAACCGTGAGGTACTTCTCTCGGAGGTGTTCGATGGCGAGGACTAGCACTCCTTGGAGGACTCGGTATTTCCGACCAGCCGTCGTCATAGTTACTAAAGTATCTTAATCCCGTTGCATAATCTGGCCACGGCCGTCACCCATAGGGTCCATACGCACCATCCGCAAAGTCAAAGGGTAAATCAGCTCCTTCCGGTTCCCCGTAGCCATAGCCTCGTTCGTGGGGTCCCACGTCTTGACGATCTCGCGAACGGTGTCCCCCGTGGGCAGAGAATTGTCCATACTCCTCATGGTTGGTACGCGATAACTCTCTGCCACGATGCCCTCTGCGATTCCTGGGATTTTCGTTTGAGCGACGTCCTTGATAGTTGTCATCATCATCATAGCTTAAACGACGTCTCTCCTGTTCTTCATCATTATATTCGATGGCTAGAGTTTGTATTCCTGCATCTTGTGCCGGTGGACTCCGACGGTTTGAAATATGTAATGGAGGACAATCGCTATGTCCACTCCAGTCTGTTACAAGATCCATGCTGTCTCTGTTCATTCTATCTGTCCTCAGGCCCGAGACTGTGGTCCAGTCAACCCTCTTGTGTAAGACTATCTCCGCCCACACCATTGCCATATTCGAATACAACATGATATGAGGTCGGGAGTTCTGGATTTGTGCTGCTCGAAACACCTCGTTATATCGAATTTTGAAATGATCACTTTCGAAATTGTCGACCCTGATCTCACCCCGTGTTGCCTGTTTCTCCGCACCCTCGGTATGTAGATGTACTGGGATCAACTTCATGAGGTGCTTCATCTTCACATATTCCTTGCAACTTACCATCCTCCATGGTGATGGTTCCTCCTCCCATCCAAACTCGGCTACGCAATAAGGGTCATTCCTAGCCTATGGATCCAAGGGGTGTTTCTTTTTTGGAGTGGAGGATCCTCCCCGGTCGTTACGAGGCATGGCGAAAGTCCGGTAAGCGAGTAGCTGTGAATACCGTGTATCGAACCAACCTCGTAACAATGGCTGTAACTTCTCCCCACCGTATAAAAGTTGATTTAATCTCGTATATATCTAGTGCATAAGGACTTAAACAAAACCCAAAACTCCTGCCAAAAAACCGTACGTATGAAGTACTATATTGTTGGTTTCATAATAACCAACAAACGGTGCTGACAACCCTAAACACAATCCCACGATAACCCGTGGGGAAGTAGTAAAAGCTTGGAGGAACGCAACTGAGCTGAAGTAAATCCAGCACACGTAGCATAAGCACTTAAGTGGAGGAAAACGATGCAGGGCCAACCTTTTATGCTGGCCCGAATCCCTAGACGGCCAGTTAGGTAAAACGACGGCCCCCCTACGGCCGTTGGATCTCGGGGAATGGAGAACCCAACGGCCGTAAATGGTCCGTCGCGAGACCATTCGCGGCCGTCTTTTTGGACGGCCGCGACCGGTCATGCGGCCGCGAGCGCTCCCCAAAGGGTGCGTCGGTGGACCGCCGCCCCGCAGTCGGGGAGCTCCACCCCGCAGTCGGGGGGCTGCGACCGCGAGGACAGCCACGGCCGTCCACTCGGATCGGACCTCCGACCGCGGGTTGGGCCACGGCCGTCCCCGAAGCCGGCCGCGGCCCAACCCGCGGTGACTACCGTGGCCCACCCCGGGGTCGGAGGCTGCGGCCGCGTGGTCGGCCTCGGCCGTCCACGCGAAGGGCCCCTCCGACCGCGGGTTTGGAGACGGCCGTCCCCGGGGACGGCCTTTCCGACCCCGTGTACACTGAGGTCGTCCGCAGCCGTAGGATCCTCTTGCCGGAGAAGATCCAACGACCGTGGGCGACGGCCGTCCAGGCGGGGTCGGCCGTGGCCGTCCCCAGGGACGGCCGTGGGGGGGAGGGAGGGGGAGGGTCGAAGGAACTTCCCTCCCCTTGTGTTTTCTCTCCTCTCCTCCCCCCCCCCCCCCCCCCCCCCCCCCCCCCCCCCCCTCCTCCCCTACACTCCCCTCTCCTTCTCGTCCCAAACAATCCCACTTGGGATTGTTTGGAGAGCGAATTTGCCATGAATGGAAAATTCAGACATATCCCGGATATTGTGGGGAATGTCCTGAAGATCCTGTGAACGGGTAGGTGGGGTCGACGTTTAAAATTGGGATCCAATGAACTATGTGATATTTTGGTTCTTTGGGGGTCAATAATCCCCTAGGATCTACAAATAATGTGAACACGTTTATGAAGAAGAATATATATTCTTTTGAATGGAAAGAACCGTAAACATTGTGGGTATACTAAAACAGTTTGTACCAATTTTCATTTAAAGAACCCAAGTTACTCATGTTTTAGCATATGGTAATGAATTAACATTTTATAATAACGAATCAAAAGAGTAAATGTCAACAACGAGATGATAAAAGGAACATCGCGGTGAAAATGCATTAAATGTAATTCACCGCATAAATTCATGTACACACTTGGTTTTTCATGCGGTGCAACTTACGTTCACATGGTTAAGAGATTTGCATTTATATTTTACCGGTTTACCGTTTCATAAATCTCTTAGAAAAATAGATCCAGTTTCTTCTCAAATAGTGGTACACAATGAAAAATTTTATATAGATTCTTTGACTCTAATTTTTTATGGAATGATTTCTCCCACTTTTATTTCTTTTATTTTACATACTCCCGTGCTTTAGTGTTTTGATATAATTAAAAAATAAAAACATAAATAGTAGTTTAGATTATGAGATAAACTCGAGGTAATCAGAAATAAAATTAAAATAACATTCAATTCTCTTGGAATAATGGAAATTAGGGGAGGAATAAAACTCAAATCATTTTTTTTATAACCAATGGTCCAATTCTAATTTCTCACGCCCAGTTTAGAGTAATATGAAATATAAAAACTCTCTTTGCACTTTTATGTCTTTTATTTTACAAACTCCCATACCCTAGTACTCTGTTAATATTAAAAAAGAAAAAAAAAATACTAGCTCACATAATGAGATGAAAAAGGGATAATAGTAAAAAACAAAAAAAAATAAAAAAATAGAACATTCAATCGTCATTGAATAATGCAAATTTGTGAACGAATGAAATTGAAATCATTGTTTTTATAAACAATTCTAGTTTCTCACGCCCAGAATTGAGTTGTAACTTATATGAAATAAAATAAATAAAGTAAAAAAGACATTTACATTATATACTATAGGAATATATGTTTATACATATACACTTTAACGTAAATAGAAATATGGAATTGGATTCCAACTTGTATAGTATATACGTACAAAAGTAACCACTTACTAATGACACAATGAGAAAATTAAACAAACACAATAATTCATAGAGACATATAGTGTACCAAGGAAAAATTAAAAAGGCACGGCGTGAAATACTTGGAAATAAAATTATTACAAGTACGGAAATAAAATTATTACACGAGAACGTATATTGATGGGACATAATTTGAGAAATAAATATATTATTAGGATACTAAAAATATTGATGAAAGATGTTTGGTGGGGTGGTATTGTTTCTAAATAGTAAGTAATTAAATTAATCAACAACACAAAGAATAAGAAGGTTGAGGATGGATATGAATATTAGAACTATAACGACGACGGGTGTAATATTAAGAAATAATGTATCGCTACATTTGGGGAAGACTGTGAAGTAAGTCATGCGAAATTCTTCTGTAGAACTTGGCACAATGCTCCCTTGTAAAGCCTCTCAGTAACAACTCTGTGGTGAGCCAAGCATCTTCTTGCTTGATATCTAACCTGAGACGATAACCTTTCCTCACTGTGTAGTTTAAAAAGGGAGTGCTAGGGCTTCTGAAAAATGATTCCAAAAGCCACTGCTTGGGATCCCAAGGCAAATCAACTAAGAAATTGTTTCCAACTAACCATACCGTATTTCCTGAGGGGGCTTACTAGTGGGGTTGAAACCTAAAAATTTACCAAGCAGTCCTTCTCTAACTGCAACTCTAACCTCTTGGTAAAGTTTCCTAGGAAGTTCTATATCTCCTGGAAGGTGGACAGTCGGCATACGATTGTCTTCAACTTTATAAATATAAGCAAAAAGTTTACCTTGTTGAACATTCATACTGGAGATGGTAGACGTACTTAAAAGTGCCATCTATCTTTTCTGAGATCCAGGATTGTAAGGAATCAAAAAACCTGGACGAAGGTTGCCAGGGGCTATTACAGACATTTCAAATGAAATGTTTTGCTGTCCGTTCACCCTCTGGCATGATCACTTTAGGGGTTTTTTCAAAGCCAGTGAAGGCTCCCCAAACCATATTGGAAGACCTGCCAGATTTGAAAGTAGGTGCTAAATATGTAGAAGCATAAGCTTCATGCGACTTGCGCCACACTCTAAACTGCCGTGATGACTTTCCAAGTTCGAAGGAAGATTCATGAGTCCAGGTCACATTTTTCCAATCATGCTCAGTCCAATGACGATGTTCTCTTGCAAAGGCTAATCTTTTTGCTATGTGATCTTTGGTCAAATATGGTTTTCGACGGGCAATCCTATTGCGACATCCAAGCTTATGTATATAGGTGCGTATATTGTATCTATGTATATGGAAACATCCAGCAAGCATTGTGAGAGTTTGCTGGTAGTCATAACAAACAAGCCAAGCTAAATCCCGCAATGCACAAGCTGTGAGTTTCAGTTTAGGACATGCTGGTTTAGTTTGCATAGAGCCTATCAATCTATATTTCATGAGAATAGTGGAGACGGTAGAACGAGGCATTTGCAGCATATCTGCAATGTCTTTACATTTCAATCCTTTCTCTCGCATGGTAACAATGTAATGTCTTTCTATGTTTTTTAAAGTGCTTGTCTACATTATGACAAGAGCGGGGGACAGAAATGTCTAGAAGCAGGAATAGACAAATATGCACAAGATTTTTGAATCCAGTGCAAGTTCAAATCTAAAGAAAGAGATGGTGAAAGTAGGCACAAACGAGGCCCTACGCACGAATCAAGGAGGCTCAAATCATCACGCTATAAAATCACAAATGATCCCCTCCAAGTCTGCAATAATCAGTAATGAGCTGGATATCCAAGTCTGCAATCCACCTTGTTGTTAATCTATCCTTGCAGGATGACACACATGCTTTCTCAGTGAGGATTGCCATCGACCATCGACATGCTCATTTGCCATGGACCATGGACATGTCCCATAAGGAATGTCAAACCAGATAGACACCCAACCCACGACCTAGAAGTACAAGCCCCCCCCCTCCCCCCCCCCCAAAAAAAAAACCAAGAAGCTACAAAAGCGGAAACAGGGACTGCAATGCGCTTAGTATCGAAAATGCGATGAGGTCAGATGTGTTGGTATGGATTTTTGTAGCTGGAGCAAAAGTGCACAATGGAAGGATTGCAACGCATGCTCGATAAGCGGCTACAAATCATTCTCTGTAGTGCATTGCCGCCATGTGGGAAGGAGGGGTCTCATTGTGATAAAAAGATGGTTCTTAAATGAAGTGGGCGCATTGATGATGAGGGCTGCGCATTGATCCCACAAAAATTTATTTGAGTAGAGGACTAGAGAAGGAATGTCCCTACAAAATTCTAGGTCCCTAAGAGCCATAACGTAGATTGTGGAATTTTCGGAAGGCCCAGTATCGGACTGCGATATACACAAGGAAGGGGTCAAAAATTTGTAAGCATGTTGTACCCGAGTGCGCTGGAACTAGCTGGACCAGAGCCCACATTGACCTTCCAACATGGAAGGGAGCGTTTAAACTGAGTTGGGAGCAAGCCCGATGCACAAGAGAGGAGAAAAAGAGACTCAACAAAAAACGATGTCTCAAGAATAGTGTATCCACACCATACATGAAACTTGGCCAAGATGAAACTTGCCTACATTGAACAGAGATTGCCAAGTGCCTTCATTCCCAATTCTCCATGTGATCAAGTAATCCGTTTGAAAACCGTTTTTCACAATTTTGATTGCACATTAGCTTCTAGATGTGAGAATTTCTTGTATAGGTCATACTTAGGAAAGTAGAAGGAATGAAAAACTGAAATAGATGCAATTATGATGTCGCTTCAACTAGTACCCAGGTTCCTTTATCCTCTCACACAAAAATACGTCTCAAAGTTCCTCAAACGAGCTCTCGCTGACAATCGCAAAACACTATAAGAAACCTGTGTTTTTTGTGACGCCCTCAATCATGTCTGGAGAGACATGTAGACATCCAAATTTACATCCCTCTAAGGTGCCAACGTGAGTAACGCGCGGTAACGCGTGGAGACATCACCAATAACGTGTAAAACTTCCTACGACAAGGACAATTTTTGGTGATTTTGGGAGCCTATAAACAATGCAACTAGGCACCATGGCGACAACACCTAAGCGGTAGAATGACAGGCAATGCCACGTTGCCGGGATATTCATCCTCTCCATTGGTGACGGGGAATATGACGTGGTCCCGCCATACGCTGACGTGGCGTCTGACGTGGACTCAAGAAAATCAGACGTGGACTTGGGAAAGAGTGACGTGGCGGGTCACGTCAACAGAGTTATCTGTGGTATTTTTTTTCAAAATTGTGTTTGCTAGGAAGTCAACGAGAACATGGCTGTGTTTTTGAAGACGTCCAGGGCTGATGTAGAGATGTCTGACTTGATGTCTACGACAACGTTGCTTGGATTTTGATGCTCATTTCTTTGATCACCGCCATGTCCCAAAGGACATGGCGATGGACATTTCGATGGACATGACCAAGTTCTAAAGTACGTTGTTGATCCATACCCGTCGATATAGGGGGTGTCATCGCGGATGTTTCAAAGAATTTATACTTGTTTGACGTAACATCACTTTAGACATGGTATTGCTCATAGTGTTTATTTGATGGTGTTTTGGTGGGACATCGAGAGATGTTGTATAAGACATAAGTACGTTGTACAAGACATGAGTAAAAAACATGAATAACTCATCACACACGTACACTCATCCAACTTCATGGTAACTAGCCTCACTTGCAAATGTGGTAATATGATATGCCCGCAATTGAAAATATGAATGCCTTCCACTTTATAGTCTTTACATAGACAAATGCAACCTACATTGTACTCAAAATTGAACATTGCTAAAGTGTCACGACATTGTAGTCTAAAATATTTCCGTGTTCAAGAACGTGTCTAGGGATGTCCCCATAGATGCAGGGATGATTCAAAAGACGTTTCCTAAGTGTTGCGGCATACATCTTCCACAACATGGTCATGTCTATATGACGCTCAAAACACATTGCATGTCTGACGCTGTACATATTCAATAGGCCAACTGCGCATGCGATTAAACAAAGGATTCACACAAGAAGGAAATGCTATAAATCTTGTTAGTGGGACAACTTATATATGTATGGTTTACTTCCTAACATCCATAAATTGTTAGCTATAATCACAACACTATGTGAACATTCAACATGCCTCACAAAGTCCAATACAAGTTGCATCATATGGCAAGACGTCTCATAGGATGTTCTACCAAACATCTTAGATGCTCATGGAAACATCGATGCGTTTAATTGGACATCTTTGAAGACGTCTTCTAGATTTTCTATGTTGTTCATACATTGTGCAGTGGCTCACCTAAGTCTCATTCAAGCCATAATTAGATAGTGCAATTACTTACTTACTTGAGTGCCTCTTTCTTCATTTCTTCTTTGTTGCCTCTACACTCTAAACTCTACACTCTCAAAGTCTGACTTCTAACCTCTAAACTCACACTATAAAACTTTAACCTCTACCCTCTAAACTCTAACACTGTCAAACCCTAAAACTTTAACATCTAAACTATAAACTTTTGAACTCTAAAACTCTAACCTATACACTCTAAATTCTAACATTCTAACTTCTAAACTCAATCTCTACTTTTAAACTCTAAACCTCTACATTCTAAACTCTTACTAATTTGAGAAATGAAGGCCAAAGTGAGCTTTGTGCAGCCTCAAATTCTACTTAAAGGTCTCATGAACTAACTATGGTTGCAGCAGTTAGCCCTCGCCGCCTCTATTCATCCAATGAACTTGACAAAATTTATACAAGTTGGTGGTTATGTTTTGCAAGACACAATGACATTTTCAAGGACGTGTCAATGTTTTGCCAGACACTTCTGATGTTTTCAAGGATGTCTCCGTGGACATCCATGGGAAAATTTCTTCAAGACACGGGCTTCATCATTGCGGATGTTACTACAGACATGGAAGTGATAACATGCGGATATCTTATGGGATGTCGTAGCACACGTTCGGAGTGATGCCATCACGGATGACCTTCGAGACACAGGTGACATCCACATAAACATAACTACATATGGGCGTTGTCGTCAATGTTTCTAGTGATGTCTCCAAGGATGACTACGAAGACAATGGATGGGATGTCTGTTAAAACATCTTTTAGGATTTCTGCAAAGACATTGTTGCGTTTTTGAAACATTATCACGGACATCCCGGAGGATGTTATTAGAGACATGGTGACGTTACTCTCAACATCTAGAATCGGATGTCTCAACTGATGTGGACCTAAACAAAGAATGACATGTTAGCTAGAATCGGATCTACTTTCTACCTTGCACTTTGCTAACTTTGACATTTTTATCCATACCAATTAGCGCAACCAACCATGAGATTATGGAACCACAAACAGAATGCACTAATGCCTCAAGAGGTGTATCACAAACAGTGATCATAGGAGGGGACAACCACCCATGTGCCCAAACGGAGCCTCAGACATCATGCACGGAGTCTGCGCAAACTACATGTCCGACCACCAGTTCAGTGGTTGATAGCAGTGTGTTAACGAGAAGTTGAGGGGTGTAAGCAGGCTAAGGTTACTACAGTTTGGGCAAAATTCGAAGTATATTGAGTACGTCATTGTCCCGCTTTCCTTTGTATTTTTAAAATTATTCGTCACCGTTGATCCCACTGACAGCTCAATCGCGGCCGTTCAGTTCAAATGCCTTAAGTGGATGTGACAGGTTGTTATTTTGACTTAATTGAGATGGTTGGCCCACGTGTAAGGGGTAGGTGGAATTTGGTTCATTCCCCTGCGAAAGAAGCTCGCGCTTCCTGGATACGCGCAGGGGCACTAACCTTGGCTTGGCGGGAGTCGTCTCCTTCCGTTCTTTCCGGATCGTTGTAACGAGGAATCTGTGTGGAGGTGTTGCCGTGAGGAGGTGTGGCGCTGCAGAGGTTTAGGGCTGCTTTGGAATTGCAGATCGAGGTGTTTTGTGGGTTTTTTTCAATATCCTTTTGAAGGATTGATGGCGGGCGTCGTGTTGGGGGATTGGCGGTACTGAGAGTAGAATGTGGGAAGTAGGCGACATTGGGCCTTTGTACCGGCTTTTCAGAAGAAGTTAGTCAAAACAGCGAGAGTGGGAGCTGAAATGTGGCATGGTAGGGTGTGGGAGCTGGGCACCGATACTTCGAACATTCGGCGTCCAGCCTTTGGTGAGTTTTCCCTACTTCACTGATGTTTCCGTACTTCACAGATTCTCGCAGTGTTTTTCTTTGTTCAGTATCAGTAGGATTAGGTTTCCAGTCCTTTGAAATTTTTGGTGTCGAAGCTCTCTGGATTGTAGTTGCTACTTCGAATGACATGGGTTCTTTGCTTGGGAGGGAAGTGGATTTTTGAAGGTTAAATTCTGCTGCCCAACATCGGAGAACACCGTGGACATCTACCTCAAGAAGACCAGGTTTAGGGTAAGGTATAAGTTCTCTTACGCCTTTTTTCTGAAGGCTGAGATTTCAGCTCAAACTATCTAGTTTTCAAATGAATTATTCCCTTTCTCTTGAGATATGTTGAATTGGTTCCTTTCAGTAGCTTACTTCGTGGTTACATTGCAGGTTTCGGGTTTAAAAGATTTCGTGCTCTGGAGGGTTGGTGGAAGTTCAGGGTTGAAGGAGGGGCGTCTATCCGGGAGCACGTGCGCGAAAATGGTGAAGAAAGAGAAAAAACCCGGCCCTACTCTATCTGGTGAAGATGATGGTGACACAGCGATTCTCACGGTAGAAGACGTTGATGAGAAGATCGCGGTTTTGCGAAGGGGTGCACCTCCTCCTGCCCTATCCTCAGAAGACTTCAGGGACAGGTTTGGGTTGAATGCTACGGGGATCAATCCACACAAGAACCGAGATACTGCAGAGATCCTACATACCTACCTCACAAGTGTGTTCGGTGCTCATCGTGGAAAATCAGGTTTCTGGTTCGGGGATGTCAAGAACTCCAAGGTGAAGTCCGCCATTGCAAGATTGTACCCTATCGTGTACCAAAAACCACACGTCATCAAGACAAAGCTGATTGGAAAGGAGTTTGCGATTGGGATTGTTGCCGATGTCGTGAAGGGCTTGGATGTGGACTGGGCGTCTTTCGCTCATGCAACAAACCGTAATCAGCGAAGTGCCTGGCAAAAGAAGATGAAGGCAGCGTTGGAGATGAAGGCGTCGCTGACTGATAGGAAACTGAGCGAAATATTGGAGGAAGAAGATTTTGGGACCTTGATGCTAGGTGACGTCGTGGTGAAGGGCGAGGCTCCGCAGCTCGGATGTAGAGGGGCGGATTCAGTGACGCCTAGAGAGAGCTCGTCCTGGATTGAGAAGAAGAAGCAAGAGAGTCTGGACTTGGAACGATTAGTCCAGTTGGAGCTTCAGGCTGTGAAGATGGACGCTGAGGTGTCTTCGAAGGAGAAGCAGCGGCTGGACTCGAAGGTGGAGGGTATTAGTTGCATGTTAGAGAACATGAAGGCCACCTGCACGGACTTTAAGACGAAGTGTGACGACTGCAAAGACGAGGCAGAGCTTAAAGAGATGAAAGCTACTCTCGCTTTCTACGAGGCGACCTTAAGCAAGACGGAGGGCGAGTACAATTCGATACTTGCAGAACAGGGCCGCCAAGGTGATGTACAGCAGAAGTTGGTGCGTAGAGAGGCGTTCCTCATTGGACAACAGTCAATGCTCGCGAAACAGTTGAGGGAGCTCCGTGGCGGGCGGAGTGGTTTGGCTTTGCATCCCCACCCCATGTGCAACTCGATCGGCCAAGAAGAATGGGACTGTGATTATCTGAAACTATGTAACTGCGTTTTATGTGAATCTCCATTTACCTATAATGACATTGTAGTTTGTAGCTGCAGGCATCTCTACCATCCCTGGTGTGCTATGTCTTGGTTTAGTTCATCAAGTAGGTGTGTAGATAAGAGCTGCTCACATGTCCACCCAGACTGGTATAAGAGTTTCGGATTTCGTGAACAACCTGTTGTTCTTGAAGAGAAGGCTGATGCGCTGAACTGCGAGGAGCTAAGGAACATGGCCCTCTCCGAGAGAACAGCTGCTGCCAAGCGATCTGGTGCAACCATTGGTAAAGTGCCCATGTCTCCCTGTTTTTCCTATGGTCTTGCAATATTATCTCATATTTTTTTTCCTACATTGAACATGATCATGATATACTAGGTTTAGCCTACGAGACTCCAACTGTGACGCTAACATGAGGGTTGTAGTATATTAGAGTTCCATACGCTTTCAGATTTATACTTAGAAGTACTCGGACATGGTACTGGTGGTACACCGCGGTTTTTACATCAGTCACGCGTAGTTCATGAGTTAAGTATAATATAGTATTTCAATGTAATTGACTTAAGTATCTGAACAGTATTCGGATGTACTCTGAATTACGTGAGTATATTCTGTTTGAGGTTCTTACTCTGAATACCTTCTCGAAGTATGAATTTATACCATAAAGGGTGTGTTGATATACTAACATGTTTAGGATAGTACACTTTAGTGGACACCTAAGTACATGCGTAAAGTATATTGACAGTACTTATTGCACTTAGAAGTATATTTATATTGTCTCCGAGTCTTTTTTCACTCCGAATACATTTTGAAACCATGTCTTCATACCATCTAGTTTGAATTCGTAAGTCTACTTACATACTTACTGTAGTTAGAAGTGTATATAAGAAGGAAGTTCTCTGATTTCATACTGTGAAGTACATAGACTAAGTATGTCTTTCACGTAATTTAATTCTTATCTATTGGTTTAATAGTTTTAAATGTTTCATTTTTCTAAATGCAGGATCCTCCCAACACCTTCAAGTTGGACAAGCTTCGGCATGTACAGGGACTTACAGCTTGGGGGAGACTAGCCGTGCTAAGGTTACGCCTTCACGGGTACTGGATTTGGAAACGCCAACCTTTGGAGTGGACGTGCAGCTTCGCCAAATCAACAAGTCATCTGACAAGCAGAGAACCGAAAACTGTACATCCGGAGAGAATGATCCCGGAGTGACTACTCCGACCAGAGTTCTATTCGCGGATAAGGTTTCTTCGGAAACACAGAAGTCTGATGCCCCAGTGGTAACCTCTGAAGCTGCTGCGGGAGAGGTGGGCCGTGCTCTGATCCTCTTCTTTTTTAATTTAATTACGTAATTCTTTTTTTTTTTTTTTTTTTTTTAAATGGTTCGATGGATAATGGTTTAATCAATGATGTCGGATGGAGAATGGTCTTACGGTCACATAGTTTATGGAGATTGTTGTTTTCTGACAACACTCATCCGGTATATATTTCTGTTGCGGCCTCATATTTTTTATTTTGATCATATTTTTATTTATTTGAACTTCTTTGTCCAGTTTATTATTCTAATCTACATCATGACTAGACGTACGTTGCTATGCATCACCAGGCTATTCAGGACACTAACGACAGCACCCCAGGAAATAACGCCCACCTAGCCTCCCAGGATTCCAGTGGTCCTGACCTCTTTCTGTCACAGTACCCGGGCTGGACTGCTGGAGAATCTCAGCTTCCCGAGTTGATAGGGACAGAAGAAATTGACACGGGTGAGGGATCAAAGGATGACGAGGTGGCCAGGTTGAAGGCTAAAATAGAGGAGCTTACGAAGAGTGGCGGAAACAAAGGAGCTGTACGTCGCCCACCACCATTTGAAGCAGACCATGGAAAAGGAGTAACCGCTGTCAAGACGAGGAGCGTTGCGGATGTTGACACCCGTGGGAAGCCTTCTCCTGTGGCCACAAGGAACAAATCCAAGGGTGAGAAGGTAAGAACTAGAGGAGATGGGCCCGCTGAACCAGTGGAGGGCTTGGGGCATGGATCAAAGAAGCCGAAGAAAAAGAAGGGGTCCACACCAAACGACAAACCCACTGAGGTAAAGCGAACCTCGAGGAAGTAATCTCCATTGTCTGATACGGTTGGAGAGGTTTGGCAAATTACTACAACCGTATGGTTAGACCATTGTTCAGGTTTAGGAAAGGTTTGGCTGAGTTAGTATATAGGAACTCTTAGACTGGTTGGGTTCATTCTTTATGTATGCTATTTTGAATTTAAAAACATCTCCATTGTCGCATGGATTCTGTAGCCTCTTCTCACAGAATTGAGATGCACTGATCCATATAGATCAGGATGCATACTGTTTTTAGATACAATGTATTTCTTGCTGTCGATTTACTAACGTACATAGGTATTGTATTAGCCATGTATGTCTGGCTGGAGCCTTTTATTTCTGATCGCTATTCATGCAGGGTTTGGGTCCGAAAGTAATATCTTATGATATTTCCTTGGGTGTCGAGAAAATACCCGTGACTGTCACCTGCAAAGACGGAAGTAACCGATTACCAAAACCATTTAAGTATATCAGGGAAAATTCATTCCACAAATCTGTTTTGGAAATGAAACAAAGTAATGGGAAGGACATACTCTGTGCATGTCGTGGTAGGTCAGGTTGTGGCAAGAGTAGTTCGTGTAACTGTGCATTCAGTGCTGGTGGATTACCTCCTTATACGAAGGCCGGCCTCCTACATCCACATTATATTGAGATGGTAAGGAATCCTTTCAAAACGTTATGGTGTTCCAATCTCTTTTTGCATGGTTTAATTAGAATTAGTCAATGTCCTAATTCAAGACTATTAATCTATTCCATTGTGTCGGCATTGTAGGTGCTAAGGGAACATATGGGTGAAGACGAGCATCTATACGAATACTGCGACAGCAGTCATTGTTCGAATTCACAGTATGGAGAATGCTGTGGGCATGTGACTTATACTTTTCTAAAGGAGTGTGGTCATGCTTGCTCATGCCGTAGTAGTTGCCCAAACCGAGTGGTCCAGCATGGTCTCACTAAAACTCTACAGGTAACCATCCGAACTAGTTTCCTTTCGTGTATCTGTAGTTTTGTTTATTTTTTTTTATTTTATTTTTTTTTCACGCACATTGTTTTTTTTCTCTGGTATTTGGCTCCCTTTAGGTGTTCTGGACGAATACGGTCAAGGAATGGGGCATCAAAACTCTTGAAGATTTGCCTGCTGGTACGTTTGTATTCGAGTACGTTGGAGAAATCATCTCGAGTCAGAAGTTATCATCCCGTAAGGGGAATGGAAAGTATGCCATGAATTTGGATTCGGATTGGAGAGCAGAGAACGAACTAGACGACAATGAGGCACTTTGTATAGATGCTTCAAAGTTTGGAAACATTTCGAGGTTTTTAAATCACAGGTGATGGTTTATTAGAAATTATTTCTCTCTAAAATGATTTATGTCATAATTCATTGGGTGTATTACGATGACGTGGCCAAGGTTAGTTACTGATTGGGAAAAGCTATTTAGTGAGCGGTGAGCGGTGAGCTGTGAGCGGTGAGCGGTAACTTTTCTGTAATTTTGGAAATTTGCTGTCTCGTGAAGCATATCCTATGACCGTGGATTTGGTAGTTATTTTGAATATTATTAAAACATTTAGGGCCTATGGTATATAAATGAAGAATTTTGGCATGCCTATATCCGTGGTTCAGGCACTTGAGAGAATTTACGGAATGCAAGGATGTAAATATTATAATATATAATAGATAGTGCAAATTATTTATTCTTCCAAACTTTATTTCTTAAATTTTTGGAATTCCATTTGAATCCCATTCTATCTTCTTGTTTATTAAACTTCTTCTTTTATGTTTTCATTATTTTTTTTAGTTAACTAATTTGCTATCTTTTTTCATTTTTTTTTTCTTCCATTTTTCGTCCATCTTTCCTCCATTCATTTTATTTAATCATTTATTTATTTTTGCTTCTATTCTTCTTCCATTCCATTTTAATATCTATTTATTCTTCCATTCTTAATCACTTTCATATTATTATTTTTATTTTATTTTTCATTCTCATTCGATTCTATCTTCTTATTTACTTAAACTTCCATTCTTCTTTTCTTTATTCATTTATTTCATTTCTTCTTCCATTCTTTTTCCATTTCATCTAAATTCAACCATTCTTATTCCATTCAATCTTAAAATTTTTAATATTCTTCATTTGTTCTTCCATTCTATCT
The DNA here is from genome assembly GCA_014871385.1 of Ceratodon purpureus. Lineage (NCBI taxonomy): Eukaryota > Viridiplantae > Streptophyta > Bryopsida > Pseudoditrichales > Ditrichaceae > Ceratodon > Ceratodon purpureus. The sequence goes on from CM026426.1 coordinate 97,636,337, forward strand.
TTTTTCTTAAGCTTGAGAACCGGTTTAGCGTCTAAAGGCTTAACTTATGCAATAATAGGGTTTTGGTACAGAACTATAATGGGAATGAAGTGTATGTAAAATGACACATGGCATTCATGTAGTAGATATAGTAATAGAGTTACTAGAAGAATAATATTTGACAAAGCAAGTTTTCCTAAACCGACATCCTTAAAGATAGAAAGTCTTGTAGCAACAATAGGTGCATCACACATTATGTCTCAGAAGTTAAATATACATGGACGTTGAAAAGCAAAGACGGTTAGGAATACTTATCATAACAAAGGCCGTGCTCGGGAACTGTAAGGTACCAGATATACAGCATGCGCCAAATAGATTACTAAAGATTCAACCAACTGTAATCCTTGAAAATCATATAAATCTTCAAAATCTGCCCTACAGTGAAAGACTTCAACTAATGTAGGAATTTTTCCAAAACATCATCAACAGGTGTATGGTCTCTAGCTAATTGCTCATGTCCTATGGACTAAGTCAATCTGATGAAGAGAGTGTCTCAGAATTAGCGCAATCTGAAATGAAGGAAGATCCAGGTTCTGAAAAACTATCTAGATCAATACTCTCGTCATCACAAGAGGCTACTGCATCCGACTCAACAGCCTCATCATCTACATATTCTAACTGCCTAGGGATAGTTCTAGTAGAATGATTAGTACGGTAATGCCCTTGAGCTAATTGAATAGCCATAGCATCAGCATATGAGGGAAGGTGCCACGATTTTGGAGGGCTCGAATGGAAATGAGGGTTACAAAAAAAAGGACGGTGCACAGGATACTTCAGATTATCATATCTGCAATGGCCAAAGATATCATGTATATAAAATAACAAAATCAGGAAATCCTTCAAACAAAATAATAGAATGTCCACTCTATGAAACATACTCACAACATAAAACGAGACTTCTTCGTAATCTTCTCAACTGGAGCATCTTCAACACTGATATCATCTAGACTGATGCCAGTTTCTTCAACAAGTGCAACAGTCTCTTTTGCCTGCTGGATCAAAGGAGCTATGAGGGCGTTGTAGATTTCAGTATCTGGCTCCAAAGCAGCTACATGGCGATTTACATTGCGACAAGCAATGATAGTAGACCCTGCGACAAACACATTCCAAATACTTGTCAGAATTAATGACATTAAATTGAGTGAAATGAAATGAAGAAACTAACTTGACTGGAGAATTTCATACCTGTCGAAGCAGTACAATCAAGAACAATATCACCAGGCTGGGTTGAAGCCAAAACAAGCGTCTGCATAAACGAAACTGATTTCTCTCGAGGTCCACGCCATGCCACGTCCCCATTCATGTGTTGTTCCTCTCTTGTGACAATATTTGGCAAAATATCATCAACGGCAACATTCACTCCTTGCCGATCCAGAGCGGGAATGGTCTGGAATTTGAAGTTGGAAGTTGGTGCCTTGCGTATAGCAAGGCATATCCCAAACCGTTGGGTCTGTTACACACAACATGATGTAGAATATTATTACAACTGCAGGACATACACGGCATATATACAACATTTAAATCAATATCAAGAAAATAAAAGTACTTACAGTCAAAAGTGGATTAGTTCCAGAAGTAAGATGGAGGCGGTTCATCCCCCACCACTCCTTTTTGATTTCGTAACTCCAAGTCTTCAGATATCCCAGCATGTTGGATCTTGTCGTCACTCGAAAAGGATGAAATAGGATCATAGCACCATCATCTGAGAGGTGTTGCTCAGCAAATTCAAATACTGGATTCAGCCACATCTTGGAGTCCTGGTTCCAAGGAGGAATGGAATCACCTGGGTTGGAGATCCCTGGAACTGGAAGTCCCTCGGGAATGTCTACAAGCATCAAGTCAACACAAGGGTGGGGCTTGGAAGAACCCTTGTACAAGCGGCTTCTACCAATACAATGCTGTAAAAAAAGACAAATAATTAGTATATCAAGGTTGTAAATATTTCTATAGATAAATAACTATAATCTGAAACAATTTTTAGGAATACAAAATCATAATTACATCAGTAGTTCCATGGAGAATATTTCCTTATCAAATGTTGCTGCAATAAAATCTCCATGCAAAGAATTTCAAATTAAAAGCTAAGATCTAGTAAACTATTCATTGATCTAGTAAGAGGCTAAGAGCACATGAACAAAAATTCAGAAGATTGATATGAATTCAGAACAATGCATGCGAATCCAGAGCAGCCAAAATGAACTAATTAATTTCAGCATATATTAAATCTCCTCTGAACATGGTGAACAAGTGATATGAAGCATTCACATAAGTAGAAGCTGAAAGAGAATCATATTACCTTCCTTAAAAAACCCACAAGTTCGTAGTAGGCCGGTGTGGGGACATCTGATTTACCCCCCAGAATCAAATCCATTGAAGAGTTCAAAATAAACTCTCCAATAGAATTGTTGGCTTCCTCTGTGCAATCTAATACCTGCACTTGAGTGAGCTGGAGCTCAAAAGTAGTATCTCTCTTTGTCCCCTTTGTTGAAACACTTCCTGAATTCACAGTAGTACTTGGGGCATTGGGGCTTTTACCTTGCACTTCCCCTGGAGTACTAACCTTCCTTTTTCCTTTTCTAGATGCCTTCTCAGACGCCTTATGCTCCTTCTCCAACTCTTTCTGCTGTGCCTTGACCTCTGCTTCTTTCACTTTAAGAGCCTTTTTTCTATCCTCTTCAATTCTTCTCTTGATTGCCTTTGCCCTCTCTGTCTCATCTTCTATCCCCGCAAGATCCACCATCTCTACTCCCGACTCACCTATAGCCTCCCTGGACTTCCTGAGCTCAATCTCAAAGGAAGGAGTGAAACTAGGAACGCAGTCAAGGTACCAGGCGCCTGCAGTAAGATGCGAAGTTGTCCATGTCCGCTGTTGCAATGCTGAAAACATGCATGCTGCATTCGATCGATCGACCCAAGTAGACAAAAAAATAGGGAGATTTTCCTTGGTAATTGCCTGCTTTGCTAATAGCTCGTACTTGAAATACCTACATCATTTAACCAAAGATATTAGCAATTCTCCATAAATGGAGAGCATATTAAATTTCAGCAGGTGCTCCTAACAACTAAAATTCAGCAGGTGCTCTGAATTAAAATCTAGCATGATCTCCTAACAACTCAATGACAGTCCAATCAATTAAAATTCAGCATGTGCTCCCAATTAAAATTCAGCAGATGCTCCTAACAAGGCAATGACAGTCCAATCAATGACACACCATAAGACACCAAAGAGACCATGACACAGCATGTACATGACACAACATTAGACAGACCATGACACAGCATTAAACATCAAAAAGAGACTAGCCGCAGCACCAGCTATAATTTTGTACATTCAGCACTGAACGCAACTCATAACAACTCATAACAGAACATTAATTTCTTGACATGTATGGCCATCTATACCCAATAAGTATTATGTATGCCCATGAACCCATCTATGCAATGTACTGCAAGTAATTCAAAAAGCATGGAAACTAAGAGGAACAAAGTTCCAAAGCTGTATTAATGATGAAATGTTTACAAATTGAAAGCAATGCATAACAGTTGAATAAAAATTACCTGAAAACAACTCTCTTCACAACAAGGTCAGCTCCTTTATACTTTGAGAATTCATCCGTCTTCTTGAAGCATTCGTGACCCCGAAATGAAGAAGAAAAAGCCGTGTCCCAAAGCTTCATTCTACAATCTTCAATGTACTCTGATAAAGACATCGGCTCAGATGCCACTGTCAGGTCAACGACAATCCGGTCGTGTCGGATCATTTCATCATACATGCTCTGTGCCTGATCTGTAATCTGAAGATTGAGATACAATCATATCCATTGAATCAGAATCAGCGACCAAGTAATACAAAACCTTTTAAAAAAGAAAAACCTGGAATTAAAATCCGAGAACACAGTTGGCCATATGATGGATGATCATGTATATACAATCTATATGGTATGATCCATCAGTTGCCCATATGATGGCCATCATGTATGTACCATCCATGATGTACCATCCATGTACCATGTATATGGCCATCATGTATGTACATCCATATAGATGGTATGATCCACAGTTCAGCCTTGCATGATCATGTATGTGCCATCTATGGTATGTACGAAACTGAAATCTCAAAGTGAGAGTATAGATTAGTGACTGTACATATGCAGAAGACTAACTATACATGACTGTCTGTCGATATGAGAGCTCTAATCTTACTTTGGATGATAAGCAAATGAGAAACCATTATTACGTTCCTGAATGAAATACGTCATTTAAAAGATGAATGCTAACTCACCCCAGCCCACCACGCTGCTTTAGCTAGGAACAAATGTAGCTTCTCTTCTGTGATGGTGGACGGTGGAACTCTCCTTGCCTCACGAGTAGCAGCGGATGAGTTAAAATACTCTAACCACTTGATCTTGAAGTTAGTAGAAGCTTTAGCTGTAACAATGATTTGTAGTTTCTCAAGATTGAGCTCTGGTGTTATAGAATTGAGTGTGTAGTGCCTCTCGATCTACAAAGATTCCAAAGTAAAAGTTAGGACATGAATTGTACTGGAAAGTAGCAAAGTAGGATAATTCAGTGATAATATACCTCCACTAACTCTGGGTTCTTTTACAAACCTCTTGCAACCAACCATCCGTGAGATTAGGGTTTGCCACAGCAAGAAGTTTCCCCATCTTCTGATACAAGGCTTCATGTCTTTTTTCAGCAGCAGTCTTCATAGCCATAGTTCTCTGACGTGGTGTAGTATCCCCATCTGATTGTTCTATTAGAATGCGAACGCCTTCATCTGCTGCCTGGCTGATTTCATGCTGTATATTGAAAATGGTAGGAAGTATTAGATTGTAAATTTGCAAAGTTCGCATCAGTAGATAAATAGGAAAGATTTAATGCTCGAAAAAAGAAGTAATCCATTGTATACTGAATTAACACAAAATGTTTGACCTTAGTTTTTTGGGCGGTTATGTTACATCAGAGCTACATCAAAGGTATGATGCTACATCAAGCTTACCATTATATCTAAAATTACAAACTCCGAACAGAACTGTTCAAGAATGAGAACTATATGCTGCATTAACAACTTAACATGAACTATATGCAGATGTAATATGTAATTATTGATTTCTGATTTGCCTAGTGCTCTCACTAAATCTAAACGAAGAAGAAAGATTGAACATCATAAGTACCTGGAATATAAAAGATGTGAACACGCTTTGAGTCAACGAATACCACGTATTCTTCTTAGATCCCTGGCAACGCCTAAAGTCAGACGGTGATAAGACATCCTTGAATTTCTCAAGCTCCATAAGCCCATACTTCCTCACTCTGAAGAGTGTATGAACCAGGTTTGTCTTCACATGTGAATCCTCTGTGTGTCTGAAGCAAATGAGCAATTAAAATAAATGAACACCACATGATAGGAATGAAATAGTTCACATTCAATCTAGTAAACTTAATGAAAAAGTGAATAATACTTACTTGTTTATGTCATGCATAACTTGCATGACAAGTCCAATTTTTCCCGCGGTGTTTAGCAAAATGGAGTCTACCATGTAATGCCAAGTGGAGTCATCTTTATGAAGACGGTCAATGTGATTTAACCAGGCCTGAAGTCTGTGATTTCCATCACACACAAAAAACATCATATTAGTAAATCCTGACAATTCTGGAACCGAAGACAAGTACTTGTTGAATTCTTCGTTCTTGGAGTTCCACATAGGGCTCCACTTCTCCTTGTCTTTTGATGAAATCTCCTTGCTCTTGCCATCTTCATCAGTGATAGAAACATAAAAGACTGAAGCGCCGTCACGATAGCCATGAACAAATTCTTGTTCAAGCTTGGACAAGTCACTCTCAAGAGTAGGTCTGACCATGGGCATGGGCAACATCCTGCATAGAGGTATAGGAAACCTTGAGCAAGACAATGGCTGAAATCTCAAGGAAGCAATCGTTGCCACTGAGTTCAATTTCTGCCGCGTTCGAATTGCATCTTCATCTAACCCAAAATGCTCATCCTCTGGAGTTTCTTGGTCACCGTCAGCATCGACGTGAATCATATCGGTTTCCTGCCCCACTTGTAACAATGGTTCGGCTGATGAAGTTGTAGCATCCTTCTCGACCTCATCCTATTCAAGAAACGTAGTGAAGGATACCAACATGTTACAATGCTAACATTAAATTGAAATTGCATACCAAAAAATTGCTGCTGCATATCACACCATCTGCCTACTCCCTCATTCCGCCACAGAACAAATTAATCATGAATAGATTGTCTGTCCTTGTCTGAAAATCCGACACAGCACACAATCTTTACACCAGTATTGTCATTCAACTCTTCTAAACACCGCAGCATCTTACCAACAGAGTACTCTGCCACACTTTTAAGCCAGAACGGACTATACCATATACTATTGGCTACTTTGAGATCAGAACAGGAGAAGATTTTAAGAACCGATATAAAAAGATGATGCTGGAATTCCAGGCACGTTCAAAATGAATTCAGTGAAACGCTCTGTTGTGGTGCATATCAGCACGCATATTATATCAACATGACCCAATTCACGAGAGCACTCAGACTCGAGCTAAACCACGAGACAAAATCTCGGTTACAAATGCCTTCCTTGATTCTACAACTCAGGCTATACAAAAAACTGTTAGTAATTCAATTACCAAGAAATCCATAACCACTCCATCAAAATATAGTAACAACATCTAACGCAGTCTAACTCACAGAGACGAGGTCAGCTGACGGCGCTCAAGGGATCGAACTACTGGCCCGAGTTCTTAATCCCTCATTCTTGGACCGGTCTGATATCTCCTAGATGAGCTTTACACCTGCGCTAATCTGGTTCAGGAGAAACTAGAAGTGACCACCGAGCATGAGCTTCGATGTCAAAGCTGTAGAGCCTCGGTAGTGGCATCGGGTCCGAGTGGAGAGATCTGAGAGTATTTTTTGATTGCAAGTCATCACTGTTCCACGACCTTTCGGGTCCTATGAAATGCACTGACCTTCGAGGCCATTCACAACCTATGAAAGCTATATCTATGAAACCTATACAAGAGAAAGCGTTCGACTGAATGTATGATTCCTGCTATTCATCAAAAACTTATGTGAAACCCTCATGCAAAAAATCCTTCTCGACCTCATCAAATTCAAGGAGCCCACACCAGATTAGAAATATGATCACATCGAACAGGCATAAATGTGACTTTCAAGAACAGGAATCACAAAGAAACCACCAGAAAAGCTATAAACCAGAAGCTGAAGCGTTTTTTGCAACAGGGAGACACGGTGATCAGTATCGCTGTGAACAATAGAAGATTACTCAAAGAAGTCCATTTGAACTTTTGTACCTCTATGTCTATTGTTGAGCAGGGAGTTGAGAAGAATCCTGATTTAGAAACCCAGTTGCATTAATCAGAAAAAGGTCAAAGATGGCATAAACATATCTTGTAACTCACTTCAGTGTAGCTCCTAATGTACACGAAAGGTGAAAACTCAGCCGAAATAGCCCCCTTTCATAAATCTGTACAATTCGTGACTATGAAAATGATGCTTCAATAATAATAACAGGAATCTCAAGCAGAAAAACACTCGCTGTTGAGCTGGCTGCAATTCAATCAACCTTATCACAAAGCTGTCCGTTAAGCACTATAAAGTCTATCCAAACGTGAAAATACAAAAAGAAGAGACATTTTCACACTGCAATCATAATGAATTCTACACAACCGATCTCCCTTACACAGCTATTTCGACTAAAACCTTTATTGTATTCGCTTCTTCTCAAGAACCAGAAAATGAACAGGTAGCATGCTAATTGAAAGAGAATCAGCAAAAACAAACCCACCCATCAACTTCCCAAAATCCTCTAAGTAATACCTCTGCCCACTGTGTTCAAGTACAGCACGAGACAATGTCTGATCATTCAGCTCGGGCAAAAAAAGCAATAGTACGAATTATACCAACTAGTACGTAAAGATAAAACAGAAATGCTAAGCAGAGCATTAGCAATATGGCAACATCTTGAGCACCAGATGACGGTATACGAGAAGAAGATGACATAACTAAAAAAATGAGAATGGTCACTGGAGTGAGACACCGGATTCGCAATACGTTGGAAACATGACTAAATCATTCTCAAAGTTTCTGAATTGATAACAAACTTATGAGCATCCCAAGTGGTATCGGCTCCGAATGAGTTTTTGACTACGGTTGATTCTGAGCAAAAGTCCGTTTGAAAACAATCTGAGCTGCTAGTTCATGAAACAATCTATTGACATCATCAAATCCTGGGATCTATCTTAGGCGTATGGGATCCGAGAGCTCTATTCACGGTGCTCAATTGATCCGAAATCATAATGTTGAAACGATCAAGCGATGATGATAATATGGACCAAATATCAAAACTGTAAAGCAAAGCAAATGCCATCGGGTCCGAGAGTAAGGTTCATGAGACAGGTTTTGATATGATATGTCATGTTCGAGATATATCGGATCCGATGGAAGGCTTCCTTCTCCGATATCACCCAATTATGCTCCGAGAAAACCTAACAGGCTTCAGATAATATAATATTGAGAATATTTCCTAGTAGAGAACCCTTGTTTTGTCAAATATTATATCAAATTACCTCCACACAAGACTACCTATCGGACCAGAATGATGTCACTGAAGATATTGTATATTCAATTACATGTCACCAATAGGATATACTTGTTTGAATGCGGAATAGACGTGCATACAAATATCAAGAATTCTATACACTAAGCTGAAACATTTTTCACAATGTTAAGGGTCTCGGGTCCGATTGTGTTTTTCAAGTTGCAGATTTTGACATGTCCACTGTGCAACATCGACATAGAGAGAAACGTGACCTGAGGAATTCTGGCCCGAAATGCTAAGAATGCATGAAGGAATTGATTCTGGAAAACAGTTTTTGATACTAAGACATGTCCTATTCTCTGCGTGACGCGTGATACTGTGTTCGGCACATTGCAGCAATATGAAACTCACGTCTCTGAATGCAACGATTCGGGCCCGACAGTAATCCTACCATATCAAACTCACATCTCTGAAGTTAACCATTCGGACCCGAGAGGAATCCTGCCCTACACTACACTTGAATGAGGAAACAAATTGAACTTGATTAAATGGGTTCAAACGGTAGTTTCTGCTCATGAAATTCAAATGGTATAAATTAAAGAGTGAAGGTCTACCTCTTAAACCTTCTCATCACACTCCACTTTAATTTAAAATTACCCTAGAACCAGTCTACATCTAATGACATCGAGGATAACAAACATGATTTCTACGAACAACATGGAACCCAAGTAAGCCCAAAAACACTTGACCATTGACATGAATCACTTTCAGCACTAAAATCAATCATTCGTTCTAGAAAACTAGAAGTGATCTCATAACCCCTGATTGTACTCTCCGATGAAAACCTACATTACTCCTTTCTCTCGTTTGGCAGCTCGGGTCTCCCAAGCCTGGATTGAGTCTCCCTCAAGCCGCAAGCAGCAAATAAAACCCGCAAACGAAAATTCAGCCCGCAAACCTGGATAAACCTAGGTACCCATAAATCCGCTCATACAATGATTTCGAGGACCACCAACCCTAAACTGTTGCGGAAAAGAACGCAACCCAGTACTAGTACTTTCAAATCTGAACGGAAGGAGCGAAGTTGAGGAATACTTACATACGCTTGAGTACCCAAAGACATGGCCGTTGAGTTGCCCTCCATCCCTACTTCAGCTCTTTGTCGAACTCGAGTCTGCAAGTAATCCCCACCAAGATCAATATGCGAGGAAGGAAGCTGGTCTCATTCAAAAGTCGGACAATGATAAAGCATACATGTTGTACAGCAAAACACATTTCGATTACATGATGTTACCCCTTCCTAGTATAACCGGCCTTACGTTCTCTTCGTTGCCCAGTGACTTCGATGAATCACCTGATTCACAGACTGTCGACCCTCGACCACGCTGCAAGACAAGGGAAAGACGACCTACTTAGAATAGCACTTCTGGCTTAGATGTCAATGATGAGAAAATGGGATCTACATTATGTAATAATTGCGGAACATTCATCTGCTTGTGCTCTTACAGGAATGAAAATAGTATGCATGGCATTAGACACGATCACGATTTACTTAGTCATTAATCCGTCTGCTCTGAACGTGCATCCCATCAGTAAATCCAAAAACTTTCATGACAACGACATATATTCAACAAAGAATAAAACATGTACTATGACGCTACTCTACATTACTCGACTGTCGATTTATCTTCATAATAAAAATACGGAAACCTTAGTCTAGATTAGCCACTACAATTTCTTATGCACACCGAATACTGTCAAATGATGTTTGTCTAGTGAAAGGAGACACTCACATCCCTAAGGTAATGATTGTGACTCACGATTAAAGCTACACTACTAGACGCAATATCGGTGATACCATCTCTCTATAATAATACACGATAAAAATCAGACAGGTTCTCTCTATAGTGAAAGTGTTAGACATCATGAATGATCATACCTTAGTGACGGGCATCTTCATGGGAGTTCCGTCTTCGTAACATGTTAATAGGTTCCGTGGTGAAACATCGTCCCGTCCATTCGATCCTGTGCCGCGCTTAGGTTGTACCGCTGCCCCTCTGCTGGAATTCCCACCCCTCTTCCCCATTGTAGAACGCAAGTTGTACGGGGTTTCAATGTCCTCTCTAAGTGCTAACCTCTGCTTTCTGTCAATACGCTTCTGTTTCTCTATGGTCCTGCTCAATTCAGTCTGAGCTCTCGCAGCGGACCGAGTGATCATCTCTGTGCTCTATAAGCCATTAGGACCACTACTTATGTGCTTCAAACAATCACAAGGGACAAATCTATGACCTCTTCATTTGTTCATAATTTTAGATGTTGATAAATGCGGATTTTATTACTAGACTGCGTGTTATAAATGGCTCTCACATCGTGTGCACTAAATAAAATTAAGAGAATAATTATGCTCTTGGACCTCTTAAAAGCCTAAAGTCGGCGCTTACAGATACTCCTTTATCATGTAGGGTAACTACTTTTTGAGGGACACTGATATTTGAAGCTGTTAGTTGATAGTATAAGTATAGAGCCCATTCGAGTCCGTTGTAAGTCTATTTGGTCAGTACCTATTACGTCTCGAGTATGACAGGTGTTAAAGGCACTAGTACAGTGGACGTAGTTCTGCCAGTTGAGCCGATTTCGATTGATCAGTTTGAAGGCCCTTTTGAGCACGTTCTTGTAAGTGCTCTCAATAAGAGCATGGGTCATGGTTCAATAGATGACGGTTGTATTGAAGACTTCAACCTTGTACAACCTGAATCTACGATCGATATTAAGGTAGTAGAAAATTCCAAGCCTGTGCGGCATGCCTACTCTAATGTTGGAGTCATCAAGCCGGGGACGTACACGAGCGCTTTACTCAGAGGCCATCCTAAACCTAGAGGAGTCAGACTCAAGACGCCTGGCTGTGTATCATTGTGTACTACTGCTCCATTGCCTCGAAAACGTCAGAGGCCACCAGACGATGAACCTATTAAAGCACATGATGAGGACAATCACAAAGAAGATGGAGAAGAAGCCGCCAAGCACTGTCGCCTTTACTAAATAACATTCACTACTGTAGCCTCTAATTAGAGATGATTGACAGATGTTTGCTAGAATAGACTTAATTCTAGTTAGTGTCATATTCGCCGATGACAGCTAAATCGGATCCTCTCTTCTTCTACATTAAATATGAGATTCATACAAATCTATCCCGCCGTCATTTTTTTCCTTTTGAATAGAAATCTTCTATTCTGGTATTTAAAAATAGTGTGGTACTAGACAATCTTGATTATAGTTACGCGCAGTTACTTTGTTACTATCATCTGTCCCCTCACCTTCTTTATGAAATTATGAATTATCTCGTTATATATACTTATTTTGTTATCTTTTAAATACCATCTATCATGAACCATGACGCCGTCAACCTCATACCAAAATAATGTTATACAATATAACGACTCAATGTCATTCTTATTCAAATGTTATTTTCAAAATTTCATGCAATCCTTTGTTAATTTCGGCTAAATTCAAAGAAATCTCACAAATATCTGCAAGACACGTGTTGTATGTGATTATGTTCGACCATGTCAGGCGTGTCAGGCCATGGTCAACAATGGCTTGCCATGTGTACGATTCGACATATTGCCGAGTCATGACAATTGCAACATGCGACATGCAGTCTGAAGACACCGCGGCCCAGTCAGTTGTATGGAACAATCTCAACGCCCTCATGGCTGACCATGGAGTGGACAATGTCAATTTCAAAGGCTTCATGGCCGACGGTGCCCAAGCCAACTGGAATGCTGTTCGAATAATATACGGAAGTGGAGATGCATCTGTTCCGATGAAGGACAAAGAGAGAACGTGTTTTTTCCATTGGACGCAATCCTTGGAGAAGCATACCAAGGCCGATATCCGTCAGGACCTGCAATCTCAGCATCGAAGACTTTGCCAACAATACAGGAATGCAAAATCCATGGCGGAGGCCGAAGCAAAATATCTAGCGATTCGAGCTTGGTGGATGTCATCTGGTGCAGCAACTGAACAAGCGCTTCCTCGACTGGATCAGTGGCTGGCCTTCTGGCATTTTCGCTACCGCCAGTGGGGTGGATTTATGGAATTGGTAAGTTTGGAATTCAGTCTAGTTTTCCTCTCGCTTGCATTCTATATAGTTTAACCACTGTAATTCCTCCATTATTCTAATATGAACATGTTACGTCCTTTGTAGGGTCTCAATGAAGACGAACTAGCGGAAATGCCGTCCTGTAACCTTGCAGAAACCATACATAACAAGTGGAAGCAGCAATCTGGCGATAGAGGTAGCGACCTCTATGTGGCAACAGTGGATGACTTCGTCCGCGCTTTCATGCAGTGCTCAGCATATTATCAATTCCTTAAGGGAGCAAACCCTGGTACAGGACCGTCGAAGGAAGAATTGAAGCTGAGGAGTGCTCAGAGATCAGCCGCAAGGACTGGAAATTCCAAACCGCTTCATGAGGCCATCTTGAAAATGCCTGGCGGTGACGAGTGGTGCACCCGGACTCCACATCTAGAAGGGGAGGAGGTGTGTATTTCTCTGAAGCGGAAACCAAATATTGCTTTTGGGGACGAACGTGAATCTCACAGGCCAGACAAGATCAGTATATCCCGACCACGGGTCCAAACCAGATCAGCTCGAATCAACGACTCTCCACCTCCTTTGACAACTCCTGACTCTCCATCAACTACAGATGATGAGCAACCGCAACTTCCAACGCATGATGCTCCGCAGCACCTCAATAGCTACCACGTCACCGCAGTTGAGGAGACAGCATGCAACCCTGCTCATTGGCACATTGCACGTCTGCCTAAGACTTCCGCAAAGGCTTGCTTTGCTCTGCAAGCAATCACCAAGAAGAAGTGCGTTGCTCGGATTGTACAAGACGGGAAGAGCACTGTTGCACCTACCTACACGGGCCTCATGAAGAACTATCGGAAGAATAAGAACGACCCCATGGACTTCTTCTTCTGCAACGACGATATTGAGAGATGCGTGAAGGGCACAAAGAGAAAGTGGGTTTTGTCAGTGCCGACCGTTCCAGAGATATGGCCAGTTAAGCTGGGGACCAACTTAACTTGTAAAGAGATCCTCTCTTTGGAAAACGCAGGCTTTAGACTGCCCCAGCGGAAGGAGATGGCACCTACAAGACTTTTTCAGGACCACCCGTTGCCTGTGGACCTAGCAAGCTATACGACTCCTACATTTCCAGATGAATATCCCACCCGGCGTTCAGGGAAGTTGATTCGGCGCAACAAGAGCGCTCCGTCAACAAAGCACGCCAATAACTGTGCCTCGGCCCTATCATTGAAGGGCACAGTGCGCAAGTTGTGCATGCTTCCAGCCCCTGCCTTAGGATGCATTGTCTCATTGGATTCCGGCACGTCCCCAAAGGTACAACAGTATTTCTTGACCATTTCGCAGCTGCCGGCATGCAGTTGTCCTAACTTCAAAGAGATGGCTACTAAAGCTATTGGAAAACGGGGTCAGTGGGCAAACTGTAAACATCTCTACTTTTTGTTTACTGTAGTATGTGGTTTGGACTCAGAATCAGACACGTTCATTCATGCTGCAAGTTTTAGCTTCAACGAAGTGAAGCGAGTTTTACAAGGTGGTTTACTGAAGTATCTTGAGTCGTAGAGTTTTCTATTTCTTCAGAGGGACATATAGATGGAGGGTTTGTTATAATCATGATGTAGTGAGACTAAAAGGGCCACTACAAGATATTTGACTCATCACATGTATTTCAGTATTCCAAAATTGCTTGACCCTTTTGGAGTACTTATAATTATCAATATATTGAAGCTGTTTGTTTTTAACTTTACTCAGTACGTTTTTTAATTACTGATACAATAACTCTCAATTTCCTATAATAGTAATACTCATTCACCGAAACACAAATTTGTATCATATAACTAATACACTTATACATCACCTTAGTGATACAATAAATATCGTTTAAAAGTATATTTTTTATCATTTTAAATTTACCACATTTACCACTTTTTTCACTAATATATTTTTATTCTTTTCTGTATCAAAGCCCGTACTTGTCCACGGTCATAGGTCCTAAAATTTACTAAGATTAGAAGACTTTTTTTCATTAATGACGGTTAGTCCAAAAATACCTTAAACTTACTGCTTAAAGTTTCATTTTCATCAAAAAATCTCTGAAGTTACCGCTCACCGCTCACCGCTCACCGCTCTACGCTCACAAAATAGCTTCGCTCGTTACTGATTCCATAAGTGACATGCTCCTCCAGGTGTTCCGATGCAAACTTACTTGACCTGCCCGTCGTAGTCGACAGCGCCAGAAGAGGGTACTATCTGGTACTCGAAGATATCTTTCAATACCTGTTCTGTACGATATCATACTTCGTAAAGTCTCAAAGAGAACAGATGTACTTCGATTTTAATCAATCTTTGGTATTTCTGAATTGGTATGCTAAAGTACAGTAGCGTTTGTGTTGATCAGGTGGCTTTCTTTACAAACCGGCAAGTACTGGAAGGGGAAGAGCTTACTTGGGACTACGGCTTAGATTTCGAAGATGCAGATCATCCTATTCCTCCATTCCTTTGTGTCTGTGGTAGTCTGTATTGTAGGTGCAAGAAGCAATAGACAAGGGTTTACGAAGGAATGTGGAAATTCGGGACTATAAAAATTCAAAGACTTCTGTATTTGATACATATCAGCCACTGAAACACAAACTGAATTGACAGAGGATCGTAATTCACAACGAATTGGAGTTAATATAATATTTGGTTTTTTTATTATAATCAATATGTACAGAAACTGAAATGGAAGTTCAAAAACCTCATTTGCATAATACATTATAAAGCCTCCAAAGATGTCCTAATAACATCGATGGTTTCGCTTTGCAATTGATAAACGGGTTCATCTCCCTTAACTCGGTGGGCCGCTGGAACCATCTGAAATCTGCAAGCAATGACTAGTGTAGCATTCAGGTAAGCTACTCTCGAATCTCTCAAGTATACATACGAATTCTGGGACTTCCCCCATTTCTGATAATAAGTCCCTGCAATGACATACTCCCCTACTTCAAACTGTCCGCCCCAAACACATGTGAATTTCTCCCTGACAATCTGTTTTTTCCTTTGGCATTGAAGAATATAGAAGTCGACCCCTTCGTCATTACCTTCAATTGCTGGGACAGCAAAATTATCACCCACATTTACCAAGTCTCCCAACGTCTCTTCTGTAGCATAATCCCAAGGCTCCTCACCTTCAACTTCGAACTGTCTTGATATCATCTGCTCCCTTACAAAAGAAACATCGGAAGGAACAAGTTTGATGACTCTCCAATCTTGGACATGGCCACTCTTCTCGCAAGCTGCCCAATCACCGTCCATGCAGGGGCTACAAAAACAAGACAATTGTCTCACCATCAGCAACGTCGGGTCGGAGATAGACACTCCTTGTATGGAGTGTAATTTCCTAGAACCAGATATGGTTTCACAACCATGGAGGTGCTGGCGGTCCACATCATCAGGTTTGATGAGGTGAAAGTACCTATAAGATACTATTCTGTTCCCAGCAACAGAACTTTCCACAAGACCTTCCATTTTCTCCTTCAAAAAGTCGACAGCATCTGCAGCATCTTGTAACTGCCGCCATGGATTGTGCAACTGCTCTGTTCTCAAAGCCCTCTTCACAACAGCACCCGCTCCATCCCATTCTCCTTTGCCGTGGCCTGTACCAAAGAAATTCCATGACATAACACACCCACCAGTAAGACCAGGATATCTACTAACAAAGTACATGGGCCTTGCTCCTTTGAATTGCCCAGCGCAACCGTCACTCCAAACCCAATGACGCTGAAAAGTAAGACCTTGCAATTTCAACCACTCCCAATGATGCAAGAAACAGTGCTGTACAAATAAAGTGTCATGTGTTTTATCATCAGATACATAGAAGTGACTCTCCTTGACCATGTTATTAGTCAGCGGATCCAATCGGTACGTAATGTGAACAAGGATTGTAATTTGGCTGGAATGCCAATGCATGGACTGAATTTCGTTCTGGATCTCAAACGAGTAATTTTCGGCAAAATCAACATGCGATAGAATAGCATCAGCAGGTAATTCTTTCATACTAACTCTGCACTGTACATCTTGCCACCTAGCAACAAAGTTGTGTCTAACAAACTCTTTCAACTTGGGTTTTAAATAATCAATGAACTCAACACAAGAGGTTTCCATGAAAACTTCCTGGATTCTCTTTCTTGGTTCCCCATCATCGTTGACTCCAACCACTTCATAACTGAAGCACCGCCACTTCAATTTAAATGCTGCATTTGCCTCCTCGTTGGGGCAGAGTTGAAGGGAATCTACACCGCACTGCGAGCATAAACCCATCAAGCACTCAAGTTTGTGGAACTCCTCTGATTCCCCTTTTGGGCATACAATCTGCTCCCAGAATTTAGTAACGCCATCACATTTAGTCAAATGAGCAGAACAGGAATCCTCAGGTGCATCAGAACAAACAGAACAGAGACAAGTACAAGAAATGAAGGTATGTACTCCCTTCATGGCATCCCTCATTGTGTTGTAGGCCTCTCGTAGCATGTCCAATTCAACGTGGTACTTGCAGCAACATACATTCCGGTCTTTACACTTCTTAACAAAGAATGGCTTCAGGATCTCGAAGGAACGCATGGAAATGGTAGCCTCGGGATGAGACTGAAGAAAACGATCATAGAATGAAGCCTGCAAAACATATAAGAAGACGCGGTATGTAGTTAGTGTACTACCACATACTTCGAGTGCTCTTTGTGTACTATATGAGTATATCTGGGAAGGAATTTAGTACTTAAAAGTATACCAAGGACTACTGGGTACTAGAGAATACATACCATTTATATATTGAGTATAATTAAAATCCCTCGAAGTATATTATTTCACTCTAAGAGTGCTAATATGATGTGTATGTTCTATAATGAAATATTTCTATAGTATATCATACTACTGTTAATTTACAGTTACGAAGTATATCAAGTGTAATTAAAACTTTCTAAAGTATGTGATTTTACTTTCTTTATACAATAATGACTTAAGAATGCATACTAGAAGGACTTTGGAATGGGTACTAATACTATTCAGGTATGTACTGAATACCAAAGTGAGGAAAGAAGTATACTAGTAGTCCTATGAATGTACCGCACGAGTATCTATGACAACATAAACAGACTTTGACGGTTGATCCTTAGGACATTGGTGTGTGCCACAAACTACTAGCAATACTGTAAATCAGAGTGTGTGTGGGTACTATATGTAGATCAAGGTATACGCAACTGCTATCATAGAATGAGTAGTATGTGCAAATTCGAAAAGTATAGTGTATACTGTGAAGATGCACTGTTTCGCAGTATGCCTGAAATCACGACTAAGGCAGGGCCTTTATAATTCCATGTTTACTAGCGTACAACATATGGTAAAGTAAAAATGTTTACCTGGCTTTCCAGCAGAAGATGTGTAGCGTGGTGATTGTAAACTTTGGGACCCAACCTCTTTCTTGTTACATCTTTCTTGTTCGGACTCACCCGAGTTTCAGCTGTCCACCAAGTAAACACGAGCTCCTTCGTCACGCTTGGAATTACATCCCTCCTTCTCCTCTCAGGCAGCTTGAAAATGGAAAATCCGCTCATCTCAAGACTCCGACGACGTTGAATAGCAGAGGAAACGTTCTTGGGATTCGTGCCCAACACTCTAGATAAGGCTCTTAAGCCAGTAACATCACTACTAACTGCTGCTTCTAACAAAGTCGTCCTCCTCACGAGCTTATCTGCCGAAGACGGGTTTTTCAACATCTGTAATTCATTTTTGTATGACTGAATGAACGTATGAGCAGCCTTCGCCTCCAACTCCGAGCTATAGTATTCTGGCAAATGTGGAACAATGGCAGCATTCCTAAGAACCGATTCCAAAACTGCCTTACGAAATCGCGGACCGTCACACTCGTTCTCTAACTCATCTACAATGAAGGAGCAAATTCTGGTCGATACTCTAAGGACATCCCGTCTAGCCGAAATCTCCACTTCCCCATCGTCTCTGGCCAAGTGCTCTGACCTCTCAATTATCAGTCTCTTCCTTGCCCTGCTTTGTCGTTGTTGTTCGGCAGCATTCTCTCTTGCTGCCTGGAGAGACGGTGGAGGTTCTTCAGGAGCCAGCAACAACGCTCTTTGGGTGGGTCCTGGCCGTTTCAAACCGCGACGTCGATCTTGAGCCCTGCTGTTCCCCATCTTCCAAGCACCACGTAGAAAACAAGTCAGTACGAAGTCATAAGCGTTCGCATACAGAAACAATACAACAGAAGTAAACTTGTGTGAAGTCGATGGTACCTGGTTGTTCCACAGCAGTTGTCGATTAGAGTTCTAGCACCAACGACGTAGCAGCCGGTCCTCGCAAAACCAAGGTAGAACCCAAAGCGACATGCAGCAAACTCTGAACTAAGGAATCTGGAACAGTATCTCCATGCAACCACATAATTCAGCCTAAACCAAACCGCCCTAGCATTGAGAGAGAAGTGGAACCACTTGGAAACCCTAACCAAAGTCTGCTCCAGGTATTAGAAAGATACGTTACCACCATTAACGTATGCTCAATTTAGTTGGAGTCGCTACTTTTTCCCTGCCCCATGACTGTAAGTGCCGGCGGAAAAGTTGGATCCAGAATGCCACGCGTCCCTAGACCATTGGCCGAATGACGGTGACGGAGTATATCAAGATACTATGGCAGTACATATGGTATGTGCAAACTCCCAGCTCGCCCTTTTTGATAAAGTATTATATGTCGAAGGAATCTGTTTTATCGGACGTCTATACAAGAAGCCCACATAGTATTCACTGTATTCTGTGAGGGCAAAAAAAAAAAACGAGCAAAAACTTTTTTTTACCCCCCATTTTAAACACAGATAAAAATTTTGGTATTTTGTAAATAAATCATTGTATGGATTGCAATTGTACAAATTTAACAACAGAATATGCATCTAATACATGTATCACACCTATCACCAAGAAAGCATTGAAAAAAAAAACATAGAACCCACAGAACTAAGTATATTTCCACAAAAAATATACTCTGTGACAGAAAACTGTAGTATACAAATATACTCATGACGATCACACCATACCTATTTTATTATTAGCAAGTACAAAAATAGATGGTAGGCGAAGTCCACAACCATATTATTTTATCAAATCACTAAAAAACAATGTATAATGCAATGTAGAACGAATTGAAATCAATGTACCGCTGAAAATGTGGTTTGTGACACCATTTTTGTACTACCTTAGCCTGCTTTCACCCTGAGGCGCTACAACCGAATGAAGTATTTGAGAGGGAATCACACATGGCGTAGAGCAGACTAAGTGCGCGTTGAAAAAGAAGGATGAAGCCAGCCCGTGCATGCGAACTTATTGGATCCTTGACCATGATGTAGGAGACAAAATTGTCGAAGTAGGTAGAGCCGGCCGCTCGTATAAATCTCCTACACAAATGTTTGACTACTTCTGCGCTTTTGGGGACATATGGTCTAAGTGCACACGATGTTTTATGGCAAACACTGACTGCTCCATGCAGAGGAACAAAATCCAAATTTGTCTACCTTGAATCACGCGGTAATTAAGCCGAAGTAATCTGACGTATATATCAAATGGAATAGCATATTTCTAATAGCTAAACCTACCAAAACATGGGTGATTTATGACCTTGTTAACACAAATGTGATTAATACATGTTCATATCATGAGGCAAACCACCGCAGGCAATTCCCTTGCGGGAGGTGCGTTGGGAAGAATAGGAAAAAATTCAAAAGGGGGTTACGTAGGTTTAGCTATTAGAAATATGTATCTCAAGGGTACCCTCGCGAACCCGGACAGAGCATACACGATCATTGACATGTACTGCCGAGCCACAGGAAGTAAAGTGAACTGGGACAAAACGAGGGCCATTTACGTATTTAACCAGCGAAGCTATAGACATGGGTGAACACCTCGGGCTCACCTGGATGAGAAGGAGAATCCACACCCTATCTAGGCTTCCCTTTTGGCTTCAGACTCTCGCAAGATGAGAAGGAGAGCGAGGTAATGCAACAAATAAGGTCAAAGCTCAATACCTGGGTTGGAAGACCGTTGTTGCTAGCTGGCAAGGTTCTTATAGCAAACCAGGTGATCTTGGCAAGTATCTGGTATCTTGCAAGCTGTACGGACATCACCAGAGGCTTACTCCTGAAAGTGCGTACTCTCGTCAGGAACTTTGTCTGGTGTGGTAAACCAGATAAGAATACAAGGGCCAAGGTGGCGTGGGCCAAGGCCACCCACCCAACCTGCAAAGGAGGAATCCAAATTTTTGACCCCTTTGCACAACCCTCAGCGTTGTTGGCTAAGATGGTACCGCGTGGCCTTGCCTGGAGACCGGAACCTTGGAAGGTTCTTCTCAGGTACAGGCTAGATTAGCTACATCTTAGAGACCAAGGAGAATGAGGGATGAACAACAAAGGGCTCTTCACCGCACCACGGATTAAGATGGAGTGCTCACCCCTTTGGCTTGGAATCTGGTTGGCGTGGGTTGAAGACAGAAGAGGAACAAAGAGGAAGCCGCCGCTGAGCCAAGAAGAAATACTCAGACAGCCATTGTACCTGAATAAGGCCATCAAGAAACCCACGGGTCAGTTATGGGGGAATGAAGCCAACTCCCCCTACCGCAAATGGTCCCCGCACGGAGTTAACGCAATCAGAGACATATGGGATGAGGAGGGCCAGACGTGGAGATCCACACAGGATCTGCGAACCCAAAACCGGGGACACGAGGTTGACTTACATAGAAGAAACCTAGTGGCTAGCCTCCCATGGCAGACCATCAACCCGGACCATTACAGCAAAGGCGAATGGGTCATCACCAAGGAGACCAAACCGCCATTAATTTACCACCTGATGAGGCAACGGGATGAGCGCTGGCAAGCTTCGGTCTACGGCACAGGCGCGGAATCAGAGAGACTGAGGATGCAATCGGAGGACTGGATGACGATCCCGGACACACCCCTCACAGCGGCCCGGGTGGTCCACTTTGACGAGGAGCGTAAGGCAACTTACAATCCAACAAGGGAACTCCGCCCCTCAGAGGAGTTGTGGCTCTTCAGACACGGGAGAATCGAGGATTTGGATATCGATCCAAAGGAATGGAGCTGGAAGAGGATTGGTTTCTAAAAACCAATCGAGCTCTTTTCTTACACCACAAAGAGGGGCTATCGCATTATACAGTAGGAGCAAACTGTAAGGTTTCCTTTCAATGAGGAACTCCAGGCCAGGGGGCTTAGTCCGGCCCAAAGAAGGGCATACTTTGACTTTGGCACCCATGGAAGCCTCGGAAAATCGCAAGCACTCAGTGGCTAGCGATAGCGGGGGGGCTTCTTATAGGTGCTTGGAGTTCCAAGATAGGTCAGTCAGGAATCTGTAACCTTTGCAATGAAGGCGTCCTTGAAACAAACGAGCATGGCATCTTTGCTTGTCTTGCAGTGGCTCCACTATGGGTGCAACTTAGAGATATCAGGGTTAGAGCAGGTCTAAACAGTGGCCTTCTCACGTGGGAGCAAGCATTGTACGGATCCCTCGCCCCCCCAGCTCTTGCACCGCAAGACGAAGCAGAGGAAGAGGACCGAACCTGGCAAACATGCAAGAAGAAATATACGGTGGACAATGACACACTCTGAGACCTCGCGAGAGCAGCACTAATCTGATACATTTGGTGCCAGAAGTGTGAGGTGGACTTAAGGGACGGAGAATATCACCCAGGGATAATCTTATATCGGACATGGCAGACCATCGTACAAATAGGTATGGGGGCATACAAAGAGCTCAAGAGATATCGAAGGAAGAGGCACCCGGACAAGCATGCAGAGATGGAGAAGCAGTTTAAAGAAATATGGCCTGAGGGAGGTCTCTTCTGTACACTAGGAAGCTTAGGAGGACTGCAATGGAAACCCACCCCTGACCCAATTTTCTTGCCAAAAAGATGGGCAACTGTCCGGCAACACGTGAACCATGTGCGGGACAGATAACCCCTACACCCCCGGATTCGGGTGGAGGAGAGCCTCCTCATCCGAGAGGCTATGGGCCACTAATGCAAGAAGCTGATCGGTTGGCTAGAGAGGAAGTAGAGGCCCTAGCCGAGAGGATTATGGAAGAGTTAATGAAGGAGGTTGAAGAAGAAGCGCTTTGAGAACAAACTCCGGAAAACTCGACTGACAGGGAAGAGCGACAACAGCTACTTACCAGTATTTTGGCGGAGGCATTTGAAGAAAACGAGCAGGACTACCATTAGTCCTTGCTCGATACCTTGGAGGAGAGAGAGCAACCCTTGGATCAGCACCTACACGAGACGACCCCACAATGTCAACTCTAATTTTAGGGATTACAAGAAGAGGACGAAGCGGAGCGACAGCGCAAGGAAGATGAGGAGAGAAGGGTAGAAGCTACTCGCACCAGGAAGGAACGCCACGCAGCAGCAATTCAAGTCAACAGGGAGCGAGCAGAGGCGAGAAGACTCAGAGAGGCGCAAGAAGCACCACCGATGGATCAGGAACCTCAGCCGAGGAGAGTAGCGGATTGGGGGAGGGGGCTTCCCCTCTCGCAAGCGCAGCTCACCCGCTTCTGGGAGGAGCAACTCGCGGCACTCCCCGAGACGTTGTCAGAAGATTAAGAAGACTTCCTTAGTGAAGGAGGCGACACAAGTCTAGATAGCGATAGCCTAGCGTTTGACTAGTTTTTGAAAATAGATTTAGTTTGGACCAGCGTTGGACCAATTGTTTCTACTTGAAGCATCCTAGGATGCCTCTTGGATCTCACTAGCTGGGCCCGCAAGGTACCCCGGCAAAACCTTAGGCCTGTTATCGCGTGGTTAGGTTGTGTTGTTACGATAGCTTTCTAAGCTTCCTAATTAGTTTTGTTTTTGGCTGGCTCCGTGAGGACCGGCGGGGATCTTCGGGTCTTGGGTCCAGGCCTTGCCTGGGTTGGTTCTTCTCCTTGTTCCTTAGACCTTCTAGGCTGGTTATGGCTTTGGCTGTGGGTTCCCCGCGGGGGGGGCCCCGAGCACCCGCTGGGTGCCCTTTTCCCCGCACTAGGGCTGTATTTGGTTCCGTTTTTCAATTGCCCAGAAAGGGATCTTCAAGCTAGAGGACAATGAGCATGTCGAGTCCAATTGTCGAGATACCGAGTTCAAACCCTACCAACACCCAGGAGACAACAGCTGAGACCAATAGTCAGCGTACGGTGCAATGGATCTAGCTCTAAGGTTCGAACCGCAGATCTTCCTTCTAATAAGTAAACGTCCACGCAACTCCATCTTCAAATCCATGCTTTTGTTCCGAGTAGTACAATTTCAAAGTCATATAACGGGCAGTGAGGCCACTAGGGTTACGTAGGGTGAGCCCCTCCTGGCGTGGCTCTTGCAATGGGAGATTTCCTTACGCATGGGTCGGACTACGCCCTACTCCTTTGCTATGGGGTACCTCCCATTGTCTGAGCCCCTCCCGAGAGGGAATCACCCTGTACATCAGCCATCCATAGGCTCTTGTATCTCAATCGAAAGCCTATAAGTTGCCATGATCTCATAAGTCCTTGAGAAAATGGGAATAGAAATTGCTGAATATCCAATTCTTTAAAAATATTGACTCTGCCCTCGGGTGAAGAAACAGCAGCTTTCGAGATAAGAGTGGAGGGCAGCCGCAAAGGCTATGACCGCTCACCCTCAAGTGGTAGTACTTGTTTATCTCAAAAAACGATATGTATCCATTGTTGGAAGCATGTCCAACAAAATTAGGGTTCGAGGCTTTGCCTCATTCTTTGTAGCTTTGACTGGGTGGCAATTGTGTTGTTGTCAATTCTGTGCAATTGACTGGATCTTTATCCATGAAAGGAATAGTGTGAGAGTAATTATTAATCGTAAAGTTTGTAGCTTTGATAAAAGATTGGTCGGTGAGAAGGGGAGTTTGAGAAGGAGGACAGGTTCAACTAGAATATATGTGATTGCAATTTGCAGATTCAGGGCAGTATACACCACGGACCAAAAATTTGTCTCATCGGGCTATAAAATTTGTGTTTGGCTCGTTGAACTTATCTTGGGACTACTTTGATTTACATTACAAGGGGAGGATGATCGTACGGTAGGATCAATCCACTGGCACTTCTGTACAAATTGTACAAAATGCAGTAGCCTAGATATTTCAGCACACCAACCAGTAGCACTATACGTTTCTAGACACGTGGGAAATAGGGGGCTACGGCCCCTAGGTTTAAGACAAGTTACACAGGAGAACCAAAGGAAAAAGGGCCCCACCACCTCTATCCTGATTTATCCCTTACGTATGAATAGGGCGATCGAAAGCAAGCCATTTAGACCTACTTAAATTGATCTTGCAACAAGCAAGAGCAACGTACATTCGCGCGCACTCCCATTTGCTCCGCTACAACAATGAATTATCTATGATGATTCAGAAGCTACTAGCATAACGGCTAATTCTATTTTGTTGATATAACATAAGAGTATAGCCACTTAGTTCGTGAACAAGATCGATTTGTCAAAACAACATTTCAGCTTTGATTTGAACCTTTGCACCTCTGTGAAATTAAATGACCCGGCTTCCTTTGGCTTGACCTTCCGGTTATGCTCTTGCAGCTCTACTAGTTCCTCCCCCCGGTTTCCCCCTGCTCTTTATAACAACAATGTTTCCAAAAAACATGCAGGCACCCGGCCCTGTCATTTGCTATGCTAAGAGTAAATCAAGTAGATCCCAACTTGAATGCCACGTGGGAGGTGATGATTGGTTTAAACTGCACAAAAAGTACAAACTATACAAAATTAAGCACATACAAGTACAAAAAGGAATCTATAGAAGATTTTTAAGGGCCAAAGTTTATTTTAGGGCATAAATTTTGATGAACCAAATGGAAGTAAAAAATTGAGTTCTATCACAATTAAATTCTTGGCTCCTCTGCACCAACAACTCTTTTTATCAAATTCCAAAATCAATTTAAAAACATTTGACTTTAAACTCATGATTGGAGCCCCTTTAAAAAAACCCACAATTGCCAATTTTTTCAATTATATACTATAACTTGGTATAATTAAATAGTATGGCATGGTAGTTAAAGAGTAGGAGATTGTCTACAACTCTTTTAAATGTAAGAATTAAAAGTATAAGTTGACAAAAGAGTACAAACATGTGAAATCTATATCTGTTATAGTACAACTTTTGTAATTTTGTACTCATGAAGATGCCTATTTTGCCTGCAAGTAATTTTTTGTTGTGCTATCTTTAATGTGTAGTCGATGTAAAACAATGCCTATTTATAGTAAAATAAATTGGGGTAAATTTGGGTCCAAACCCTCACGATGCCTTAAAATTGTGCCATGACTACAAATACATACAATTGTAGTGTTATTTCAATTGGGAAAAGCAAAGTGACCAAATGAGTTGTGGTCTTTTTAAAGCTCAAAACAAGGCCAAGTAGACATTGTTGAAAAACCTGTGGAATATTGCGGCAAGAGAGGCAAAAATGGTTTTATAATTCCTAAACAAGAGGACCATGGGCCTAAAATTGTTGTTTTATGAGATTTTTTAATCAATTTGTTTTTTGTAGCCCCAATGGTATAGTATGGATAATAACGGCCACCTTTTATTACCTCATACCGTTACACTTTGAATCCAAAGTAGAAAAGGCAGTTTCTTTCTATGTAGCACTCTCTTATTTGTCTTATATGCCTTTTTTTTGGCTATGTTTTGTTGTTTTGATGTTTTTTTTTTTTTTTTTTTTTCCTAAGCATGGCATGATATGTTCCCAAAGAAGTTCCTTGGAAGGAGTTGCAAGGACAAGAATGGCTCCAAAATTCAGAACGGATGCAAGCTATTGTAGCTCCAATTTTCATGACCAATTCTAGTATTTACCTTCTTTTCATCTACCTTCATCTATTGCTAGAGTTGAACTTTTACAAGTAAAAGTACAGGCCACTTCAATAGGAAAGGGCATAGGATATTAGAGTACAGTAGTTTACGGGAATAGACAAATGGAATAGAAGTCAAGAAAGTATAACCTTGTTAGATTCTTTTTAGCTAATCTTCTGGCTCCAATTTGTCACACATATATCTTGAAGTACTAAAATTGACTCAAGTCTGACTCCTAAAATCCTTCTTCATTCATAAACCCTACAATAAACAATCCACAAATCCAAACATATGGACTTAACTTCAATTGCTCCTCTCTCTACAACCCAAACTTTCATGAAGCATGCTGAAAATAGCAAACTTCTCCCATTCTCCTTGCAAGATCAAAACTTACATATTTGCAACTTGCCTTGCAAATGTGTATAGAGACATATATAACCCTAAAACTAGAACAAGACTCCTTCTCCTTTCTTCCATAAAAACCATGGTTGCTAAAAGTCTTAGGGAATGGAAGAGAAGAAAAGAGAAGAAGAAAGAAGGTAGGAAAAACATGGCCAAAATTTTCAAAATTGTCGTTTTTGACATTCCTTAAAAAAATTCAGCACGCCCACTTCTTTGTACATGGTCATTCCTCCTAGTCCAACTTCAGATTACAGCTAGTTAGAGGCCCAAGGACTTCTAAAATTGCATTTTTTCTGAAATGTAACCATCAAAGTGTGACGACAAAGTGTGACCCTCAAATTAATCCAATTTCCTTTATCACAATTCTTGGTCCATCGTATAAAGTGCCCCTTGGTTTTCTCTTCAAACCTTGGTTACCTTGGTATGCCCCTTGGTTTTTTCTTCAAACCTTGGTTACCTTGGTATTGTCAACATGAAACATACATGCTTTAATTGCAATTTTATTATTTTTTTTGTCGTGATTTAGTGGTGTGCTTTGTGAGGGATAGGGTAAGGGCTAGTGTAGACTATGCTTAAGTTGACAAGATGATGGTTAGTTTTTTGGACTAAGCTATGTTCAGAGGCGAGGACAGCTTATGAGCGTACGTAACTTTGAGCAACTTAAAGCAAACCCATCGAGCAGAGTGGGAAGGGTTTGACTAAAGGCAACGAATCCGGTAGGACAGGTTGCCCGTTACGTCTTAGAGTTATCTCAAAACAACAAATGCGGGGTAGCTAGGGTCGATCTCATTGACTTTTGGGTTATATAGCCCCCATATTCATCCGGATGATGCTAAAGAACAAATAAAACTCAAGCTTATTAAAATAAAAAATTAAGATGCAAAATATCATTTATATTAATTCATTTATCAAAAAATATTCACTTGATCCAATTAATCAAATTAATTAATTATTTTTAGAAAAGTCATGAATGTATTAACTAAATTTTGAAAATTTAATTTTAAATTAATAATAAAAAAATCAATTAATTAAATTATCCAAAATATATAAAACAAAAAACAAAAAAATGAGTGAGTTCGAAGGTTGTAGCTTTACTGTGGCAGTTTCATTCCCCATTCATCCAGTGAGTATAGTCAGTCTCTGAATGCAAGAGACAGTCATGCTAGTTTTCTACAAAATATGCCTGTAATCTAGTCTGTTCAGGCTATGCACATTTCAAATTATACATGCTCAAGAGACTACCTCTCGTGAGGCCAAACTTTGGGCTAGAAAATTATATTCAAATAATCCACTTAACCCCTAAAGGTTCAAGCCATTTTGAGACCTCCAAAACCAAAAACTGTGATTTTTGACAACCTTGTTGAAGTTGGAGTATGATTCTTATTTTTTGACTTTTTTAGTACATCTAACCGTAAAATCTTGAACCTAACTACCTGCACTAATACCATGTCAACTTTCAACAATTGAATCTATACCATTTGTGAGATTATAACGTTCAAATTTTACTGTATTTTTTTTTGGGCTTTGCGTGAAAGGCACTCTAAATGGTGCCACGGGAGACTTGATGATTGTTACCTCAAACATTTTGCTCATATTTTTTTCCATGTAGGTAACTAAGTTGGGGACATCTATGCAAAATTTTAGAGTCTCATTACGCTTTTTTGGCCTTCATGCAAATTATTTTACCAGAAGGAGGTAGAAAAACCACTATGTGGTAAAACTTAAATAACATTAATTGTTTTTGGTTTTTTTTAAAAAGTAAACGGTTGGAAGTTACGTTTATGAATTTTTGAATTATTGAAAAATCTGTTTTAAAAAAATTCCTAAATCTCAAATTTTGACATATTTTGAAAGAAAAAATTGTAAAATTACCAAAAATTGTAAAGGTTGTTTTTGTAATTTTTGGAGGCTGCCTTTGTAAAATTGGTAAACTTTTTGACATAGCCCACTTCGGATTTTTAGCAGTGAATTGGTTATGAACACATTTCCAAGTAAAAAAATAAAAAATAACCTAATTTTAAACTGCCCGTTTTGGACTTGAAACCTAAAATTTCTAAATGAAGGTTCTAAAAGTGAAATTTGGCTTTGAGAATTTTACCACATACACCTTGCAGTATAGGGAGCATATAGTAAAATTCTTAGGCAAAAATATTACTTATAACCCCTTCACTTAGGCTGCCGGAAACATCCGAGAGCCATTTTGGATTTCTAGAACCTTTAGGGGTTAAACCGGCCCTAAGTTAGTATTGTTTAAGATTAAGTGGAGTGTTTAACCGGTAGTCTCCGCATCAATGCCGAATTTACCTCCCCTGTTTCCAAATTCGGAGTTGACTACTGCTATGATTCGTTCAGAGCTCCGAGGAGGTGGCGAGACCTCACAGGATTAGGGTTCCAAATGGTGTAGAGTCTGTCACTGCTTTATATGCCTGGACTACCGGTTTCACTGTTGAGGCTTTCTTGAGGGAGGACATTTAGAAGCAGTAAAGGATTGGGAGTGTTAGTGCAGGATAGCTATGGCGGTTTTTGAGTGTAGGTTTGTGGGGTGTGGGTCGCATTACAGGGGGATAGTTGGTAATTGGTAGTAGGGAGAGGGGATTGGGGAGTGGTGGAGGTGGGGATTGAGTCGGTAGTATTGCGGTTAGAATTATGGGAGCACAGATATCAAGGCAGATTCAAGTTGTGTTGGAGGAGCAGGAGCTTCAGAGCCTGGAAGAGTCTCGGGGGACGTCGTTTCCTGGTTCCAATATCAAGCACCCAAACCATAAGGAATGGATGGCGACGTTGTATTCGGACGAGATCACGGCTCGTGATGTGGTGTGGCCGGGGACTCACAATTCGGCAACTGATAGGATTGGCATCCCCTTCTTCACCCGTCCCTTCTTTCAGTGCCAGAAGTATTCCATCTATGAGCAGCTTGAGAAGGGAGTGCGTGTGTTTGACATCCGTGTTCAGCAGGACGGGAAGGTGTGCCATGGAGTTCTCTGCACCTACAGTGTTGACGTTGTCGTCAACGATGTGAAGAAATTTCTTGACGAGACCTCGCTGGAGTTTATTATTCTTGAATTGAGGACGGAGTGGAAGCGGTCTGATCCCTTGAGGTTCGACGAGTATCTTATCTCGCAGCTGGGCGAATACCTAATCCCACAGGACGAGCAGCTCTTGGACAAGCCGCTGCGTGAGCTTCTACCTGGACGAGTGTTTTGCGTATGGAAGCCCAGTATCGCCAATCCGCCAGCCCCAGGTAGTCCTCTCTGGACCGGTGATCATTTGCTGGATAATTGGATTGATACCGACCTTCCCCTCACGAAGTTTATCTCCAACTTGGAGTATCTGAATAAACAAGCACCGAATGCAACTCGGCCCTACTTCTATCGCGTGGAGAATACGGCCACTCCGCAGAACACTGGAATTTGGTGTGTGTACCCTGTGACGAACCGCATCCGGGGCTATGCCCGGCTGTTTCTTGCTGAAACGTTTAGGCTGGGCCTTGGAGATCGAATACAGATATTTTCGGAGGATTTCGTCACCAAGGACTTCGTGGATGCGTGCATTGGCGTCACTATGGCCAGGTTTGCGCATTTCAAGCAGGAGAAGCAGGATTTGTTGCAACCGTATCAATGTCTGAGATGACAAATGCAGATATGTTTTTTTCCTGAACAATGTTTGCAACATGCCTATGCATGGTGACTCATTTCTTTGCATACTCATTGCGTGGTAGCTTCATTTCTTCTGTTTATGCTCCATGACGAATATATGGTTAATGAAATACCTTTGGATATCTGGCTCTTTTTTTCTTTGATATGATTCAAGTAAGCAAGAATTGAGCACATCAGATATTGTCCTGATCGTGGCAGTCTCTTGTATAACATTGGTGATCAACGTTTTTAAAAAAAAAATTGAAGTCATCCTTGTATGATAGTTAACCGTGAATAAAATGTGAGCTATCCGTCACCTTGGCATTTTGAACCTTGTTAAGCTATTCCAGTACAGTACCACAAGAGTTCTTCAAATTTTTAACAGAAGGCGATCATGATATTTTAGGGATGGTTTTTTCCCACTGCTGTTCGTGTTCTACACGTAGGACAGATTTATGATTCAAGAACCTGGAGATCATATGCCATCGTTGTCGTCATCCTCAGAGTCTGTGCTTGACAGCGTTTGTTTCCATGACAATACTGTCTTAGGGAGCCAAGTGACTAGTTGGCAAGCATATCCATGTCTACTCCCGAGTTTTTGCTGCAGTAGCGTGTTTTCGAGAGGTGGGGTTATGTGAATCCTGGATAATTAACCAATGAGGGTATGAAAATTGATGCTACTGTAATTACTCTGGAGCTCAGCTGAGTGACAAAGCTGGAAATAACATCAAAAAGACGCTGCAGAAGTGGTACAATTAAATTGAGAATCTTGCAGATTCACATTCATACAAAATTGTTCAAACCTTCCATGGCCCTGCACGGCTTTAATAATGCTGACGGGAGGGTTAGTTTGGAAAATAAATCTAACTTTTTTTGTGTGAGAGTCCTCGGAAACTTGTACCCCGGTGTCTGGGCTCTTTTTCCAATTGTAGATCTTGGAAACTCCAACCCTTTGGGAAGGTCTGTGTGAATAAAGTGTCCGATCATAATGTCAATGACTTGGTGCCTACCGGACACGGGGACATTGAGACAAAAGTACTCTCCCCTTTCGAAGATGGACACTAAGGTAAAGATGGGTATTCCCGTCAGGATTCTAATTCCGTGGCCTATTAGTGCACCAATATCTGAGCAGACAGCACCTGACTACCACACTCAGCAGATTGTATAACAACCTATCATGTTCTCCATGCAAGAATCTTTGTATTGCATATACATACTCACGGAAATAGTGGTCTACAATGTTGCACTTCAAATATTCATGAAAATTTGATAAATTTTTAAAAAAATATTAAAAAATTAGATTTGTGATTTCCGACCTAACTTCTATTTGTATAAATTTTATCCCATAGTTTTCTCAATCCCAAATATGCTGAATGGCTTAAACTGACGGGAATACCCATCTCTACCTTATAGTAACATAAAAACAAGTAAGTAGCAATATTGTAAGTAGGAGGATATGGGGTAAAGTGTGTATAATTTAATTATTTAGGAAGGCATTGTCACCAAGTTTCCAGTTGTACTAGTTTGCAATGGAAAATCATGCTTAAGGGGTTGCACCAGCGTACTCAAGTTTCCCTTTAATGAATTATGCAAATTTTGAACAGGATACTTACACCATTCAAGTCGAAGATGTGGCAATGACTACATTCTTGTTCACACATACGTAACTCTAAATCAATTCATTTTGTCATGTTAATGTTGCAAGTTAGACTTAACATTCCATTACCTTTAACTACTAAACATTATAGTGTCCAGACAGTTGAGCAATAATAGATTTGCACTGTAGCATCTCCAAGGTCGTTGGAGTGCCTTAACCCCTAAAGGACAATAGTCTTAGAATGGGTTTTTTTGGAAATCGGGCATGTACCTATGACTTCAATTGAAGTCAAGATTTTTTGAAACTTTTCAGAATATAAGCCATAACAAGAACTTTGAGGAAACCTTTTTTTTTCTTTTTCAAGTGGACATTTTTAAAATTAGTTATGGTACCCGAAGTGAAAAAAGCTGCTTGATAGGCAATTTAGGCAGCCATGCTAAATATATCAATTACCTATGAGAATATTTCTATAAATACTTCATGATGTCATCTTTGAGGTTTTCAAAAAAAAAAAAAAAAAAAAAAAAGACGACTTTGAGTGCATAATGTTCACTCCACAAAATATCAAAGTTTTCTCACAGTTTTGGGCAGTGTACTAAAAAAACTTCTTCTTTCGTTCATAAAAGTTAGAAAAAATATTATTTGAGGTTTTTTCTTTTTTTTACTTAAAATATCAACATCAACCTTTACATTTACCGTTTGGATTGGGACTTTATAGCACAATGAAATTTCTAGGAAAGAAATAAGATTTAGCATTCTTGTGTATAAAACTTAATAAAAATATTGTTTTCAACATGCTACACTTGACTTTTGAGAGTAATTTTTTTGATACAATTAGCTAACAGTCTTCTTTGACATGCATCAAAACCCCCAAAATCCATAATGCAAAAAACCTAAGAAAAAAAAAATTAGAGTCTGTCAACCTAGTCAAAAATCCTGTCAAAAATGTTTGTTTTCAAATTTCAATTGCTATAATCTTCTAATCTCTTTGGTCAATTATGTTGAAGTTTCTCCTCCAATTCTCCTCCAATTCGTTGATCCTTGCAATTGGAGGAATCAAAAACCTTGCAATTCGTTGATCCTTGCAATTCGTTGATCCTTGCAATTCTCCTCCAATTCGTTGATCCTTGCACTTGTGTAACCTGGCCGAGCCACGGTAGCCAAAGATGCCAAGATGGTGCGAACTAGCAGTTGTAGGAAAGAAGTAATAAATAGCAAGTGTAAATAGAGTAGCTAGGCAGGAACTTACACTCTTTGTTTTCCCATAGTTGAGTCGAGTCACAGTCTTGGTTGCTTGGCCGCCACTTTGTATGCCGAGTGCTTGAAGCTCTTGGAAACCTTGGCACTGCTCCTATAAAAGACTGGTCCTTGCTAAAGCTTGCTGACTATACTCTGGTCTCAACCTTCTCTCGCTTTCTCTTTCTCGTTGCAGTACATCAGCTTGTTCCTATTCCTAAACCATGTTTGTCTCTGTTGATGCTATTGTCGCTCTCTTTTCCAATTACTGTTGCGTACCCACGGCTCATCTCGGTTTTCCTTCTGTAGTTAGGAATATTCCAACACCCCGTTGGAGGGCTTTAGATGCTTAAATACCTTATTGTCGACAGTCTCGTTGCCTCCCTCCCTTGGACTTCCCTCGGTCACACTTACTCCCTCAACAGTCTGAGTCCGCTTACTGGGATGCGCTGTTACCTACAATCGTGGCCTCCGTGGCCCACCTATATGACCGCCAGGTTTCCCCAACCCTAATCACCCTTGTAGGACAATCTCCTCTCCTTCCAGCATCTCCATGACATACCCAGAGCAACAACTTGCCAATTTTCCGGATCTCAAATCCTATTTCTACTCCTAGAACACCAGAAACTACTTACTTATTACCTATTCACCAAAATCTTAGATACGTGGGAAATTTAAAGGCCTTTTAGAGACCTCAAATTTCTCCTAATGCTACAGAGAGATAATCCATTAAATGATTACATCAGGTTTGTTATTTCAATTTCACCTTTTTTTTTTTTTGCATCTTACTAATAAAGAAAAGCATGACTAAATCTCGAGGTTTTAATAGTTTATTGTTTGACCAAATTGAGCTCTATGCAACAAGAATTTCATATGTTTCACCAAGTTGAGCTTCCTAGCATCATGCAAAAACAGATTCATTAGTTGGAGACATGATAAGAAGTGATCAAGCTACTCACATTGTCATATGCAATCATGGGAGGTATGTTGCAGGTTTTACTATTTTCTCTTTATTCTTGTTAAAAGAAGTTGTAAGTTCTTTGATTGCATGCAAGGCTGCTTAGATGGACAATGTGCTTCAAAAACATGCTCCATTCTTGTTGCATGAGGCTATACACGTCACTTATCTTACCTGATGCACTAGGTGCAGCATCTTCTTGTTCATTGTATAGTAAACTTCGTATTTGGACGTAGAGCCAAGTTTCCATCTACTTTCAAAATGGAATCCGGTACGCATTGCACAGAAGTTCATAGAGATAAAATGGCAGGTCAAAAGTGCATTGAAGTCGTACCATAGGTGCCTTGAAGTGTCAACAATACAATTGAGTCTTCGCTACAAAGTGCTGCCATGTACCCTTCTTCCACCCACTTTCTGTTTTCAAGTCTTGTAAAGCCTTTACTCAACATTCTTTTAACAAAACTTTAAAACCTATACTTTGCTCTTGAAATTATACATTTTATCAATACTTTAAGCCTCTCCAAATCTGCACAATTCATGTGTAGATACGATCAAGGTGCAATGGTGCAATACAAACATACTATGGTGCAATACAAACATACTATGGTGCAATACAAAGGAGAAGTAGATCTATTGCACGTTCTAGTAATCCCATTCAGCTCACATTCTCTTCTTCAATATATTTAGTTCTTAAGGATAATCATTTGACAATTTTTGTTAATTTGCTATTGTTATTCCTCAAATTTATCACTTGAAGAGCAAATTGACCAAAGATACAAGCATGATTTTCCAACAATATATATGCACACTCTCTCTCACGTTGCATGTGGCTTGTCAGCTAACGCGACTACTATTGCGCAATGCTGTGACGGCTAAGTGTTTCAAGACAACAATAGAGTTATTTGTAAAGGCATCCGATATTTGACTTAGATACCATGAGGTTTGCTTTATTGTATTATTTTTTTTTTTTTACTTCAAATAGTTGGAAGGCATGGAAGAACTTGGTGGTCTCACTACATTTGGTGTGTAAGAGCTTGGTGGACTCTAAACTCAAAGAAAACTAGTTTTGCCGTTATTCCATCCTTAAAAACTAGTTTTCCTTAAGTTTGAAGACCACCAAGCTCTTATACACCGAGTATAGTGAAACCACGAAGTTCTTCCATGTCTCCCAACTATTTGAAGTAAAAAAAAAATAATACAATAAAGCAAAACTCATGGTATATTTATAAAACACAAGGTGACTTTAAGGATAACTCTAATATCATTTTAGGGAGACCTAAGGATCGGTGCAATTCACAGCTCGCCAGGTCACTGAAGGAGTGTCTCACCGTGATTCTGCCATCAACATAGGCGAGTGAGGTCGACCTCGTTTCCAGTATAGATGCAGCAACTGCAGCTGCGGAGTTAGTCCTCGTCTTCAAATCCATTGGCGATGTTGTAGACCGTCATCTTACTGAAGTAGTGGGATTTGTGTCCACAGATATAGCACAGAATGGGCAAGCGCTAAAGGAGGCAGAGACTACGCTAGAGACGGGTAAAATAGACACCCTGCCAGGTGTATCAAAGTGGTCATCTAATACAGCTGTGAGTCGGGACGAGACAGTGGACAATAAGGATTATGCGGACAGAAGAGGTGGATCAAGTAGTGGACAAGAGTACCCGGTGAGCAGGAGCAGAAGTAACTGCGGCCAATCTACAAGGAGTCCCGACGAAGAAGACCTAGGAAACAGTGGGAGTAGTGATTTGGAAGATATTATTAACAACGAGGGTAGCAGTTTCAAAGACAAAACTAGCAAATCGGTGAACACATCGGAGCCATCGGACACAAGTACCACCGTCGAGACAACCTCTGCAGGCTCGGACTCTAGGGTAGGTATCTGAATTTTTTTTAAGACAGTTCTCCAAGGTGAGACAACATTGAAGCAATGCTAGCTTCCACTCACCCGTGACCTGGTTCGATTTAGTCACCATAGAGGAATCCCAGTTTAGGACTGTCCTTGTATGTCACGAGTATCCAGGATTGATTTTTGGTTAGGGCATTGAAAATACATATCACGAGATTCGACCACGGAATCTGATTAACACTCTGCCCAGTCCTCTGTGCAGGGTGCGGTTTCCCCCGCTAAATCGGATCGGGGGACAGAATTTTTTCCAATAGAAGAACCCCGCCCAGTCCAAAGGACGTACAAGGGAGGATGGTGGTGATGCCTCATCCTACAGAGTACGGAAGGCTAAGAGCAGAAGCAGAATTGGAGTTGGAGAAGGGCAACCTGGGCAATCCGCTGAAGGGGGAGGCCATGACGATAATTGGGACAAAGGGGGTGCCGCTGCAGCAATATCTCTAGTAGAGAGTGGACCCACATCACAGAGTGCTGCCGGAGGTTCATCGGCACGTCTTCCTCCTAGATTCAAGCCGCCTAGACAAGTACGCAAGATCGGCTCCAGCGTACCTCTTCCGAGGTCGTCTAAACAAGAAATAGTTCATGAGCAAACAAAGGATATGGAACTTGATTGCTCCACACGCATACCGCCTAGAAGGCTGGCTACGAAAGAACAGCGGCAATCTGCAGCCGTTGTAGGTGACGTATCCGCTACGAAAGAAGTGACTGCATGACCACAAGGTTAGACGGTATACCCTGCTCAAAACATTCAATAACCAAAGAGAGATGATCCAACTGTTTTCAGATGCTGCGTTCGGGTCTTTAGTAGGTGAGCCTTGAGAGGCTCCAATATGTAAGCCTTTTTAGTATGTGATTTACCTGCATGTTCGTACATTGTTTTGGAGAAGTATTTTCCAATGTCATTTCCCGCAGAAGGACTGAACGTCCAGTAGGGCCCGTATAAACGAAAGCATGAGTACCATTTTTGAGAATAACTAAGTCTAAATTGTATATTTTCTTTTATGTGCTTGACAAGCTTAGTTAGTGAGAATAAATAAGATTCCTTTGAAAGAGTTCAACAAACGACTGTAGACATGCTTGACATTGGTAAGCCCTCTGAACTCTCTTTTGTTCCCTGAAGAACCGAGCGTCTTGACATGCACACTATGAGTAATTTTTTTGTCTCTTCCCAAAGTTTATGAAGCAATGAAGTGGAATATGAAATGTCGTGTACTGGGTTTCTCTGAATTACTTCTGACTCATTTTTTTATTTTTATTTTTTTGAATTGGTATATTGCAGACCTACATTGCATTTCTGGGATGAGTGTCGAGTGTCTACTATCGTACTTTAGGGTCAGCTTCAGGCGAATAATTAATTAATTTCAAGTTTTCACGTCCGCCACTAAAAAAATTAATTTTTTAAAATTTTGACTTTTTGAAAAAAAAATTATTGTAAGTTCGACTTTCATCTAGAAGTGATGAAGTTTTGTCAAATGTTTGTTAATTCTTCATCTTGTTTTGAAAGAGAGAGCCGACCTTTCAATTAACTAAACCTAAACGTCAATTTTGCTTTGCTTAACCGACCCTAATTTCACTGTTTTCTATGGAGTTTGCTTATGCAAGTGATTGTTTGACAGTGTTCTTTTGTGTGTTTTGCAACATTGTGTTCTTTTGAGAGTTATAGGATTTTAATTTGGAAGATTGAGAGTATGGCAAAGCAGCAGCTTTTGAGCAATATGTTCACCATTATAGACAAAGACGAAATGGAGGATAGGGTTGAGCGTGACTTTGCATAGCTGCATGTGAAGATAGAGATGGAGCAATCAAAGAAGAAAGAGGTTCAAAAGCGACCGGTGGGTAGGCCCAAGATGCAAATTAAAGCTATACTTCTTCCAACCAAGGAGGAGAAACCAAAGGCAACACCAAGCACTACAAAGGCTAGGGGGGCATACACAAACTGGTTTGTTCCATCTCTTTGGGATCCTATCTACTCACCTGTCAGTCACCACAGAAGTCTTAACACTATATTCATTAATTTGGAGATAAAGGGCGAATTTGGGACATTGGTAGCAAATTGCATCATCCAACCTTCTCAGAGAAGTATGTCCTGTGTTCCATATAGTACTATGAAATGAAAATATTTGGCGAGCGAAAATTCATATATTAGCAACGGATCATTATGTTCCAAATCATATATGACGCATCTCCTTGTATGATCAACCATTCAGTCTGGGGGAAATTTAGTCTTTTTTAAGATGTAAATTGAATACCTATAAATAGTACTATGTGCATGGCATCATGAAAGATAACATTAATGAATAACCAATACCATTAACATAACGTCGTACCAAAATTTCATTGCTGTATATTCATAAGGTACAAAATACATATATCTATGCCTAATATGGGTAAGCATGGTCAATAAAAATACTCTTTATCTACTTACGTTACCAGAGTTGTTCATGGGACATAAGGACCGGTCCGTCCGTCCGGTCCGCTCGTCCGTCTGTTAGGGGTCAGGGGAGGTCCGTTTGACCAGGACTTACGGTTGACCACCCAAATGGTGAAATGGGAGTTACCTTGGCCACCTAGGATGCCACGCGTCTGACATGTCACCAAATATTCCACATATACAGTTGACTTGGGGGATGACGTGGCTAAGAGGAAGGGCGCCAACGCCTTGAGGGAGGGGGGCGCGAGCGTCTTGGGAAGGGGGGCGCGAGCGACTGGGAGGGGCGCGGGCGCCTGCGAAGGGGAGGCGCGAGCGAGGGGGCGGGCGCGAGCGCCTGCGATGGCGGGGGGGGGGGGGGGGCGCGAGCGCCTGCGATGGCAGGGGGGGCGCGAGCAAGGGGTTTAGGGTGGGGGCGCGAGCGCCTGCGAAGGGGGGGGCGCGAGCGGGGAACAAAAATCAAGCATTGTAGGAAATTAAGACATGAGTGAAGTTTTCATAGTGACATAAATGAGAGAGGTTTCAATTCATGTCAAAACAAAATTACATTCAATAGCCTTAGCTAATGTTTTATGGACATTGACTAAGGTTAACATATAAGTATCTACGTATAAAATTTAGATATATATATATATATATATATAAAAATTATATTTTTTTGTGATTTTTTAAAATTATTTTAGAGTCATATATATTATACTTTCTCTATATAACTTCTATATGTAATATGCTGAAAGATGTATTACTTTTTTTATTTTTTTTGGCGGTGCGCCGCTCTGGATTCCTTCGAGTACCGGGCATACCCAATGGTACTCTTACAACAATGTCTTCATCATCAAGTGCTTCTTCACGGCTATCTTCCGATGAGTAATATCCTTCTAAGGATTTCGAGCCCTCGTCATCTCCATTTTCCCCCTGATTAGGCACATATTCCTCCACCGTGGAATGAATGTTGCGCAATTCGTGGTCAATTGTACCATCCACCACCGTGGTCACAATTCTTTTGACCTTCCGTCTTTTGGTCTTATCAGTGATTCCGTCCACATTCATTACGGGTAATCTACATTTACCCACAGCCACAAGTAAAGACGGGGTAGTCCCAACAGTATATCTTGAAAAAAAAGGGCGAACGTTTGTTGGACCTTTCCGTGACCGTATTACTCCACGACGCGTCGTAGAAGGTCCAGCCGGTAGACCTCGTCCAGAAGAAGTGAGTGGAACGCTTGTATTCGGTGTTGGAGTTAATGAACCATGCCCAGTAGAAGTGCTTGAACGAGGTGGGGGAGGTCTACCCAACCCTGCAAGTACTGCTCCGATTGAAGGTGTACTCTGGGGCAGGGGTGTTTGAAACAATCGGCCAATAGGAATTTCATCCTCTTGTCCATTTCTGACTGTCTGTGATTGTTCATTTCTTGGAGGGCTTTCATCCAAACCTCCGGACCTGATTGTTTCCTCAACATTTACTGGCAGAGTGCCTGGGAGTTGCTCAACTTCTTCTCTTCCCTCAACGTCTTCTGGAATTGGAATTTGCTCTCCCATGTTGTTACCCCCTCCTTCATTGTCATTGTTCGAAACGCTACGAACGGGGTGAATGTCATCATTATCGCCACCATCGTCGCTTTGATGCTGAGTCATTTCAACTTCAAATTCATCGTCAATATCATCGTCTGCCCGATCGTATGCGACCTCGCCTCTAGTTTGTATTTCATTGACAACGTAGTGAGGCAAAGTAG
Source organism: Ceratodon purpureus (assembly GCA_014871385.1). Classification (NCBI taxonomy): domain Eukaryota; kingdom Viridiplantae; phylum Streptophyta; class Bryopsida; order Pseudoditrichales; family Ditrichaceae; genus Ceratodon; species Ceratodon purpureus. Next base: position 97,676,829 of record CM026426.1, read on the forward strand.
CTGCCTCTTCATCAAATCCTGCCCAGTCAAAAACTCCATTCGGTTGGTTAACGGGTTCAGTGCGTGGCATGTCACCACCAACATTGTCCACGGGTAACTCCTGATACTCATCATCCATAGTAGCAGGAGTATAATGAACTCCACCGTCGTCACCATCGCCTTCATTATCTACAACTCCGTCGTGGAATCCTTCATCTCCATCATCATCACATACGTCTTCATCGTACATGGCTGGAACTTCTTCATCCGAGTCTTCGGAGAACGGTTGGTTCTCGTACCAAAGAACAGGATCCGCTCCACGTCGTTCTCGAAGGAGCTTACTGTTCGTGTAAATGTACACCAAGTCCTCTGCCTTCTTCACGGCCAATCGGTTGGGAACCTTACTGTGAACAAAGGAATACATGCTCCAATTTCGCTCACATGATGATGCCGAGCATGTTAACGAAAGGATGCGCTTTGCTATCAAGGGCAACGCATCGCCCCTAACCCGCTGCCACCATTGATGAGGTAGCATCTTGGTCTGCCGAATGTTTGGGGCCTCCAAAGGGCTGAATGGACCGGTGCGTTCCTCAAACTGTGTTAGCTCGAACAACACAGTATCGTGGTCCAGTTTAAGGGACTCACTCAAATGAATTAGCACTTGCAGGAGTGCACGCTTTGCAGCACTGCAGCACTCAATAGCTTGTGGCTCTCCGGGAAAATGTAGGGATTCAAAATGGCGCCTGCGTAATGGAGATCTGTCGTAACATCATCTTCCATCTCTTCGTAAAATGTTTCTCAAAGCGCCCTGCTATAGCGGGGTCTAGGAAAAAAGGGTCACCCCGTAGACGGAACACATGCTTCTTCAAATTATTCATGGCCAACCATGCCCTCCCCATTGCTGGTGTTTGTCCATCAAAGGTCTTCAAGGTCACAACAGCCGGCTTCATAACATGCATAAGATCCTCACAACGTAACCAAAATGTCTCATCGAGAATGGTACTCCGTACTTGACATGCTAAGGCGTGAGCTCGATACCCGTTTGACCGATTGAATAAAGTACCCACATATTCGTCCCATTTCGGATTGGCTACCACCTGGATTAGTGCCGCCCTCAGTTCAAGCAATCGAACAATCATCAAGTACTGGCATCCAAATCTTGTCTCCGCTGGTAACAACAAAGACAACTTTGGGCTGAATTGGCGAAACAAAGCCATGGTGACATGACGGCGACGTATAAAATTCGGTATGCGTTTTGCCAAGACAATCAGCTCTTTGAAGGTTGCTTCCTTCCCCCAATCTTCTAGTAAGAGGTCCATGATGTGAGCTGCACAACCTTGCTTGTAAATGTGTGGATAAGCTTCTACCACCTGGTCCATGGCTCCCAACATCGCACTAGCATTGTCAGAGCAAATCTGTACCACATTCTGCGGTCCAACTTCTTTGATGTACTCTTTCAATTTCCCAGCTATGTACGCTTTTGATTTCTTGTACCCCGTTGTATCAATGGAACCCAGGAATATATCTCCTGCTGGACACACAAGCATGACATTCATCAACGGCCGACAAACAACGTTGTCCCATCCATCCAAGCAAATAGTTGCCCCATACAAGCTAATACACTGCTTCGTTTTGTCCTCTATTTTCATCTTGAGAAGCTGCTTTGTTGGCTGGATGTGCTTGGTTTGCATTGCGTTGTACGCTGGTGGACGGTAGACAAAACCTGCTTTCGAGGTTGCCTCCACAGCTGCGATGAAAGATTGATGTCTAACCACATTGAAAGGCACATTCGCTTCGTAAAAAAAGGACGCCCATTTCTCATCCAATTCATTGCGCTTTCCAATCTGATAGGCCTCGGTAAAACTTTGTTGCCGCATAGATCTTGGTGTACATGAATCGCCTCTGCTTAGAGGCGGAGTTGACTGAGACGGTTCAACTTGAGAAATCCTCTCCTCTTGGACCTCCTCCGTTCTTTGAGGCACTTCCGTAGATTGCTCAGCAGGCATAGATTGGCTAGAACATGGTGCCAAGTGTGCCTCGCCATCACCACCGTCAGTGCCGTAGATCTCCGCATGTGTCATTCTTTTTGGTATTACATTACCACAATTGGCAAAGCGCCTAAATACGGCGGTAGGGGCCTTGGTACAATGACTCTTGCTTGAACCTTCACCCCATCCATAGTGCTTCATAGCTCTTTGTTGTTTATAACGAAAAGTGAAATTGCACCACACACATTTAACATGGTCCTTATCAATGAACGTCCACCACGGAGGCCACTCAGCCGTCGACTGACGCTGTTGACCTGCCATTCTTCGTGTCTCTCAAAAAGTACAATGATCTCCTCTCTGCAAGTGTTTGTATGACACATGTGAGAAAAAAATGGTATGTGTAGACATCAACCACAGGCCAATGTGATGCACATAGTCTCAAGCAAGGAGCCCACAAGGAGTTCCGGGACTAGAGGCCATGATTTCAAATGAAATTAGGCTTGGCCTAAGTTGGTGGCATTTATACTCGTGAGGGGGGGGGGGGGGGCGCGAGCTTCTCCAGGGGGGGGCGCGAGCTTCTCCAGGGGGGGGGGGGGGGGGGGGGGTGCGAGCTTCTCAGAGGGGGGGCGCGACCTACTGCAAGGGGGGGCGCGAGCTTCTGGAAGGGAGGGGGGCGCGAGCTTCTGTAAGGGGGGGAGGCACCCTTGTACAAGGGGCAGTCCCGGTGAATGGGCCATACAGTTTTTTAATTTTTTTTTAAAAACATTTTTTCATTCCATTACAAAACCAACAATAGCATTTCATGTTCCACCGAGGCACGTATACGCCGAAAAAATGATTTATTAAAATATTAGAAATGTGCAAACAAGGCCACATAGGCAATCAAAATGTTCCAAACGTAAATCACTATGGAACTACAATGTGTATCTAAAACAACCATTGGGAGCTTGGAAGTTGTAAGGGGGGTCATCAAATCATTCACAACTTTTGCAAGTGAAAGCCTCTTTGCAGGATCTTCGTTAACCAAGCCATCCAACTTTGATGAGAATACAATCTTTGAGATTGAATCCTTGAAGAGTTCTGGGCATTCTTCTTCTCTCCATATCTTCTTTGCCAAATGGCCTACCAAAAATGCATCAGATTGCGTTGTACATGGATGCATCCTCTTCATGCGCTCCAAATTGCGTTCCTCATCATCTTTGTCGCCATATAAAAAGAACAACTCCGGTGCAACTCCTACCCTCCTCTCCTTTATTCGTACAAGATCATCGGGGTTCCTCACACCATAAGGGGAGGCCTTCTTCTCAATGACTCTGCTTGCCATACCCAATCGCACACACCAATATATACTTTATCCTTGTCATGAGGTGGAAAGTGGAGTAGAATGTTGGATTGCGTTAAGTCGTTGTGGAGGATTTCAGCCTTATGGACTATGTCCATAACGTACCGAGGAATGTTGGCATGGAGTCTCATCTTCTTTCGATAAGCAACAATTCTTTGGCACTCTTCCATGGGCATTTCCCTCGACTTCAAAATTTCTTTGTAATTTGTTGCCTCGGTTGCCTTCTCATTTAATTTGAGGAAGTTGCGGAGGCAATCTCCATTCCACCACAGGGTATAAGCTTCCATGGTCTTGGAGTGAATGGCCCAAAATTTTATCACACCCGGATGCTCTACGAGGTTAACCGTGGCCTCAATCGCCCGTTGCTCTCGCTGCTCCACTTCAGTTTTAGCCTTGGAAAGTTTTCCCGCAAATTCGATGTGAATTGGAATACGCTTCATATTGGCTATTCGCACTTTTCGCACTTTGCCATACCCCCCCTCGGCATTGAAGCCAGATAATGGCACAACTTTGGCCGTAACCGAAATCCATATCAGTGAACCATACATGTGTGCTTCCAATGCTTAATTCAACGCTTGCTCATTCCAAGGCATAATCTTTGTTTTCCCCTTGGAACATCTCTGACATGCCTCTTGAACCGCTGTCAGTTTCTGAATAAACACTCTGTCTTGGTTGCTCCATTCTTCGCCTTGTGGTTTCTTCACATGTGATTCAAACACATGAATGATATTTGTCGTAGCACTACTCACTTGTTGTGTCAACCACTTAGGGCTGTGAAAATACTTCGTCTTGCAATCCATGTAGAACTCTGATCCTTCCAATGCGCTCCAAAATTCCCTTTCCAAATCACGTTGGAGGTTGTAGATACCATTCTCTCCTTGATCAAGGTACATTGCCTTCATTATTCGTATGGTACAGGCCCTGTAGTACTCGACGGTCACCTTCCTGATGAAATGCGTATACTCCAATGGTGGATAACCATCATCCTTCTCGTGCGCCGCAATACTCTTCTTCTTTTTACCCTTCGAGCTAGATGAAGGAGTAGAACCAGTAGAACCATGAGGTCTTACACTACTCATAGGGTCCACCGCATCTGGAGCATCCAAGTCCTCATAGATAGGCCGCTTGCCGGAGCCTTGTCTAGAAGACATCGCAAAGTAAATCTCTGAAAAAAAATCAACAACTCCCCCCCTCCCCCCCCCCCCCCCCCCCCCCAATGAAGACTTCCCTCATAAGCAGTTCCAAGCAAGGCATGTTTTCACACGTCAGGACAAGGAGCCGCTGTGGAAAGGAGTGAGGGGGGCGAGAGATTCTCCCCACCTTATATAGTCCCCCCACGGACCCGCTCGCGCCCCCCCTTGAACCCGCTCGCGCCCACCCTTAAATCCGCTCGCCCCCCCCTGTACCCGCTCGCGCCCCTAAACCCGCTCGCGCCCCTACCCGTCCGCGCCCCCTTGACCCGTTCGCGCCCCTTCGGACACGCTGGCGCCCCCCCCCCCCCCCCCCCCCCCCCCCCCCACCTTTTGTTTTACAACTTCTTTTTTTATTTTCTTTTTTTCTTCTGAAAATAGTCGAATCTCTACACTACTTTCTAAGAGAAAAAAATACAATAAATACTTAAAAAAACAAATTAAAAATAGAAACTCTGGGGCTTTTATACATGCACAACCTCTCATTCAGCTCTCTTCCACTCCATGCTATTGATTTAATTTTATTCCGTTTATCTCCCAAACCAATTGCATCAAGCCCCTTCCCAACGGTTCTTTATATTTTTAATTATATGTTAGAGCATTGTAGGATCCGTATGTACAATGAAATATATAGATTGTTTTTTTAAACTCTAATCCAACTGTCTTCCACTCCGTGCTATTGATTTTATTTTATTCCCTTTATTTCTTATAATGTTTTATCTTTTTTAGTTTTCCACATCTCTTCTAATATTAATGTACTATTTTTTTGTGGTCAACATTATATTATTCATTGTGCATTAGATCATTATTCCGTTATGGCGTAACTCAGTTTCTAATCATCATGAGATTTATTCATCTTGATAACTTTTTTCATCCCATGTTATTCATCCCTTTTTATCCCGAGTCTCTTATTATAGTCATGATTTTTTTTATATAATTTGATATCTCATCCCCAAATTATTCAAATCAGTATTCCTTATATATTATTTCTTTGTAATATTTTTTTATTTTTTTTTATTTTTGAGACAAATGGTGAAAAAAATCCATTGCATTTCTTTGTATTATTGTCTTCCAACCTTCTTCAATGCTACTCCTAAGATTACAAAAGATTTTTTTAAGGTCCAGACCCTCTCGCGCCCACCCCTGGACCCGCTCGCGCCCCCCCGATACCCGCTCGCGCACCCCTCTGAACCCGCTCGCGCCCATCCAAACCCGCTCGCGCCTCCCCCCCCCCCCCCCCCCTAAGCTGCTCGCGCCCCCCTCCCCCCCCCCCCCCCCAACCCATGCGCGCCCCCCCTAAACCCGGGCGCGCCCCCCCTGAACCCGCTCCCCCCCCCCCCCCTTGACTATATAAGTGAAGGGGGCGCCCTCCCCCCCCCCACTTTTTAAGCTCCACCTTGGCACTCAGGCCTTGAACTACCTCGCGGTGGCTTATTGCTGAGTACTTGGGTGGGGTCTACAGTATTTTGACAACGCCACGTACCTCTTTCAACCGTATTTTGTACGCTCATCCGGGAATTTGGGCCCTAAACTACCTCACGGTGGCTTATTGCTGAATACTTGGGTGGGCCACAAAGTATAGTTAGAATACCATAATCAACCACGTAGGAAATTTGTAAAATCAATTAGGGGAAGTTTTGAGGAGTTGGTGTGTTTTTTAATACACAAAACTTTACCAGTACACCACGATGGAGGGAAATCCAGCTCCGGCGGCGGAAACGCCACTCACCAAGGCGGAAAAGAAAAAAATAAGAGATCGTGAACGGAAGCGTGGTGGTAAGAAGATGAAGAAGCGGCTTCATGTGTTGAACAACCCGACGAAGTTGGCATTCAGAGGTTGGCAAGATGAGCCGGAACCGTGGAAATATTCCACATGCGAGGAATTCATTGAGTGGTGTCACATCACAAAAATATTTCCACACGATCGGCACAGAAATCACAGGATCTCTGACAAGGCTAACCTCTATTATTGCTTGAATGCGGAGTTTGTTGAACGTTCTATACAAGTTTACCAGAATCTATACAAGCAATCTTGTGTCGAACGCAATGAAGTACCATTGTTCATTTGCAGAATGGTGTATGCTGAGGTGGTGCTTCACAAAGTGGTGGATTGGTCCACCATCAAATCCACGACGAGTGTTAGGGCGCCGACAGAGCGTGACATTCCCAAACAAAGGAAATACGCAGATGGTGGCCTTGGGAAAAGAATGAAGGTAAAAACACAAGTGCCGGAGCCTGCTACAGCAGAGTCAGAACCAGATTCTGATTCCGATGGTCGTCGTGGAGAAAGAGTGCCACGTAGAATTGCAGCACCAGCAAATATGGCTGTAGAGCCTCCAATGAACCATCCAGCGGACGTCATAGAACCTCACGACGATGCGAACATCATCTTTGTGGAAAACGATCCGAATACGGCAGCTAATTTGGAGGTGGTCGGAACTGAACCTACAATGGTTCTTGGCATGCCGGTTGTAGTTAGAAATGACCAGTCTAACCAAACCGAGGAGGTCGGGGAGTTGCAATTACAGGTTATAGAAAAGGATGGCTTCATTGCACAGTTACAAGAGACCATCCGAAAACTACAATTGGAATCAGCAGCAAAAGATGCAGTAATATCAGATTTGCGCAATCAATTGCAAGAACGAGAAAGACCTCAGTCTTCTCAAGCCAATGATATACCTGTAGTTCAGGATCCAATGTTGGTGGATGAATCTTACATCAACAACACAGTTGATGTTGCAACGGCCGGTGTGTTGGAGAATATTTCCACACCAGCAAAACGACGACGAGTTGGAGTGATATTGCCTCCACCAGCTCCATACCCACGACCCTATGTGGACATTGATGGACCATTAAGTCAAGATTCCTTGTCATTTCCACCCAATGCTCTAACATGAGAAGTGGAGACATTGATGAGAGCCAATAATGAATTGCGCCTCCTTGTTTCTAAGTTCGCTAAAGCATACTACGAGTGGAAAGTGGCAACCATTCTCAGCGTTGATCGCGGTCGCCAAATTGCATTAAAGTTCAAGAAGATCGACGAATCGTACTTGCAACACAACAGACGAAGGGATTTTGGCCTCACTTCATGGATTAACGCAGATGATATGTATCCAGATGACATGCCAATGCAAGAATTGAATCCTAAACTCATAGATTGGGCCCAGTTGGATTTCGATGTGGAGAACGCAACTTCGTGCCATGATCTTCAAATGAAGGAAGGAGTTGAAAGCAGAAAGCTTTGGCCAAATCCTCAACCGTGGGTGATGGATGGTGTAAAACAATGTATGGTATGTCTAAACACATTTGGTCCTTAGGGTGGATGGGCAGTTGGATCATGTACCCACATGTTCCATCCAATGTGTTTAATTAACATTTTTTTGGTTAGGAGATTTTGCCGGATGTGCAAATCCCCGTTCCATGAACGCTTGTACGAGGTTTTTGGACTCACTCCATACATGCCACCAAGTCATGAGAGAAATCCCGAAAACACACCAGGTGAAGAGTACCGCAACATGTGGGGGGAAGATTTGATTTGGAGTTGGCGGGCCCAGACTCACTCGGTCTTCAAGAGCAATGTAAGTGACGAGTTGGGGTGGGAGAATGACCCCAATCAGATTGTGAGGGTGGCAAAGAAGATAATTGGATCAAAGAAGGAGGACCAAGGGAAACGAAATTTTTTCTATCAGACTTTGAATGGATACTGGGATGCGAAGAATAAGAAGTTCCAACTTGGTACGCATCCAAAAGGCCTCATATGGAACAAGGAGGGGGAATTGGTTACAGACCTTGAAGGTTACAACACTCTGACCGCCCAAGATGCAGTCCAAATGTCTCTTTCGGAGTGGAAGTATATTTTCAAAAATGAAGCTGTTGACTTTCTTCTGGAGGAACACTCTCCACAGACATTGCGTACATTGAGAGAATTGAGGAACTTGCAAATTTTGCGTTCTTTCAGTGAAACCGATGGCCCATTCCAGCGGACACGGACGAGAGCCAGGCGCACCTTGACGCTGGACGATGGAGCGGGACCAAGTGGCACAGCGGGAGTAGATGCAGATGAATAGGAATAGTTACAACTTAGTACTAAGTGACTAGTTTTTGTATACTACAGTTTTTGTAATGTTTTGGTTTGAATTGGTAATGAAATGCTTTTATTTTCATAAATGTATACAACATTGCAAAGTCCATGTATTTTGGCTCACGAGTATCTCATTTTTTCTATGCTGAATTTACACATTTGTCACTGCGCTTAGCCCCAATATATTATTCTGATGGAAATGTTAGGTTTTTTTTCATTGTCAAAAATTTACTATATCTACAAAATGGGCCGCACAAAGAACCCGCTCGCGCCCCCCACTGAACCCGCTCGCGCCCCCCCTTGAACCCGCTCGCGCCCCCCCTGTACCCGCTCTGGCCCCCCCTACACATGCTGGCACCCCTTTTGCATATGTGGAATTCCCCGTCATCGTTCGTTGTCCATGTCATCAATATGTTTCCCCTATAGGTAAGTTGTAAAAAAAAAAAACTAACTTAGTAATTTTCCTCCTCCCCTCAATGTCCGATTATGTCCGGGGACCGACCGGTCCGTCTGTCCGTCCGTCTGTCCGTCCATGTTCGGAAATTTTGCCCATGTCCGTCCGATAAGACAACCCTGTACGTTACAATACACTACCTCACTTCAGAGCACTTACATCCGACCAGTGATTAATTCCAGCTGCTTCAGCTGCTCTTCTCTCTTCATAAATCTTCATTATGGCATCTCTATTAGATCTCGAACTTCCACGTGGCATGGAACCCTCTACTCGAACTTTCGATGGTATTCCAGTCATGGAGCATCGTCCTGGGAATTTTGAGAATGTGTTACCATAGAAGCTAGCATTCACGTTGGCATAAGCATGAACAATATTATGTGGAATGATTGTCTTCTTGGGCATGTGTGGCCAGCTGTTGACGACACCCACTTCTAGTTCTGAAGGTAAGGAATAGTCCATTGCCGGCAAAACAAATCATTCACAGACGTTGTGAGGTGCCCTCCGAATGATATGATTTGTATCTCGAGGACAGAAACATACGTCTTTGTCTCTAAAGCCCTACCAAATTCCAACAAACTGTCAAAGTCTGCTCATGGTAGATGACACTTTACACTTAGAAAAAAAAAATCTTTCAAAATTTATTCCAAGAAGTATTTATCAACTCCCATAGTCACAGGTGCCTCTAATTAAAATATTTGTAATCTTCAAAAGTACTCACAGGTCCACTGCCATATTTGACTAAATCACTATTGCAGAACAAGTTATTCGAACCCAAATGCTCAAACAACTTGATAGCCATGTCCTCTAGGGCCTGAAAACGGTGTGTGTCGTGCTGATCTACTAATCAATGTCTGCAGAGTACCCACGTCTCCATCGTTGATGACATTAGTAACCAAGACTACATGCACTCCCCGCAACATACACATATGAAAACCACGTCTCCATAATGTACCTGAATAAAATAATCTCTAGTAATTCATTTGAGTGACTTCCTGTAGTAGTAACCAATAACCTAATTGAAACATCGGGCACAACATCAACATACAACCAAGACGAAAACGTGCTCATCCAATTTTACTTCATGATGAACCTTAAAATCCAAGGAAGAGGAAAAACGTCAAACGATCAAGACCCCAATGTTTGCCATGTTTAAAGTGATCACCTTAATCTTTTCCCTTAAAATGAACGTTCTTACAACCACTACGAACTAGCACGGGGACACTCGGCCTGATGAACCTAGTGAACGGTTCTAGTGACTTAGAAATACGACCATTTCTGGAAATTGAGTCTTGCCCAATCGACCTACATCCTTCAGGATCCACGAAGAGAGCATCCACAAATTCCGGGACTGACAGGACGTCCTGACTCAAACTCAAGAGTATCTTGAGATCTTTCAGAATATCGCTGTGAGGATCATTCGAGCTTCGCCAAGGGTGAGGATGAACGCAATTATTTGGCAGATTAAGATAACACTTCAACGAGCTATCATCAACGATCACCGTGTTCTCGGACCATGACACGAAGAGACTACTATCTATGTGCCATTGAGATTACCAACAGAGGGGAAGTTCTCTAAAAAACTCCTCGTGCAATGCATCCTCGGACCTATACATTAAATTCTTCTCCCCGTGCTTCAAGGTTGTGCAATACTCTTGAGTGAGAAGAAACATAGGCTGGCACTTCCCAAACAACCAAGAGACTATGGGCGCTGCCATATCCTTTGCCATGCATGTCCAGACCCCTACATGTGCCATGGACGACAACTTCTGTAAAAACAGATGGACATTCGGACGGGCAGTTACTAGCCTATACGTCTCCCTTGACGACGCTTTGATAAGAGCTGGCTTCTCGTATTGAATATCCTCCTGTATGTTCACATATGTGTCTGCCGAAATAGCGTCCTTTAAGCGGACAAACGCAATATTGCACAGGACATGGTTTACATTGAGTATGATCAACCTTGTTTTATTAAACCCGGACAGGACCTTTTGAATCTTTAAAGCATCTCCCAAGCTATCCTATGGAGAATAACGACACACAATATCTCAAGACCATATCAAAATAACCAAGCAAATGTAAAAACAATTTCCAGAAACTCGCATACACAATAATAACCATGTATTACTTCCAAGTAGATCTCTACTTATACATTCAGTCGACCTAGTTAAGCACTCACACTCTCTGTTTAAAAACGTTAGCACCGACTAAAGAAAAGATCTCCCAGATCGAGTAGTAGATCGGGTTCGATGGATTGGTGAAAGAGGTGAATTCCTCGCATCACAAGTGTCACTAGGAGTAAACATCGCCGTATCGCCGAAAGGGTCTCTTCTAGACAATCTTGAGTTCCTCTGAACAAAAGTAAGTACAAATTACTAGAGACAAGAATAGAAGTGCTAGAATCATACAAAGACACAATGGAACGAAACGATTTAGATATCCCTATTCTTTCAAAATTAAATGGATTCAGATGGCCACCTTAATCTTTGATCCTAAATTACGATGGACCATTACCAATTGTTTTATAGCAACCAGGGTGAACACGTAAACCAACAAATATGAGCAAATATTTACACCCTCACAATTATCATCTGAACGCAGTCTGAAACAAATGAAGTGAGGTACAATAGACTTGCCTTCAGGCGTCCAATTCATTCTAGTCTACTCTAAATTATATAGAAGAGATTAAGGTGACCTCCTTAAACTCTGCACCTCATGCCCTCAAACATAGAGGACATGGATTAAGAAGGTCACATTAATCCAAAACCTATTCGTAGCTCACAGCGTATAAATGACCATCTATAATATATACTTTATGCCAGATATGAAGACAAAACCAAGCGAATGCAGCTCTGTTTGACCCAAAAATGACAACTACCAAACACCAATACATTGTAGACGAGTCGGATTAAGATGGTCACCTTAATTCTCAAAGCACGGGGGCTGTACTCTACGCTTCGTTTCGTATATAAGCAGTCTTTCGACAGTCAAATGTACTTAAAGATCGGTTACTTTTAAGACAAAGAAATTGAATGTGGGAGAAATTATACGTACGAACCGTCCAAATGACTCACACGAATACTGTACAGAATTATTATAAAAATGCGGTACATGAAACCCCTAAGTTGCAACAACCATTGGATACCATAGCAAATAAATTAAATCAGTAACAAATAACAACCAAGACCTGGACAGCGGAAGGAGGTCCAAGATTCAACGTATAATTGTTGAGTATCTTACAGAGTCTGCCAAAAAAAGAAAATCTTGAAGACATGTCTGAAATTCGAGAGCAAAACCAACTACATTACCATGTCAGCCTCACACATACACATTGAAATAACTTCAGTGAACACAAGCAAAAACCATGTCTGCCTATTTCAATTCATAGAGACGTGTATCCAAACAGATTCGGAAAAGGGCAATTATAATGTGGAAAATGATGAACACATTTACTACAAGAAGACACCTCCTTCGGTGAGCACATTCACTACATATAGAGACATAACTCTACTACTTCGCATGCTGCCATTTTCTGAGCTCCACTAAGACATGGGCTTTACCATCTAAAGGTTCATCACCGGGGACTCTACTACGATTCTTCTTCATGAAATCCCTAACAGGTTCACCAGAACGAGCTAAATTCTCAATGAAGGGAAACGGATTCTTCACAAGGTTTGAGTGACGGTCCAGTGGTCCATACCAAGGAAACGGGTATAACACATTCCCAGAAGAGAGAACAGTTGTTTCTCAATTTCCATCAATTAGAAGAGTGTTTGATGCATCCAGGTGCACATCCTCAGGTGGCATGGGATTGAAATTCCACTGGTAAGGCCTGGTCCACAGAGTACTCTTCAGATCTTTCAAGTAATACACGTCACCCCATTTTTTGAGGGACCCTGGAGGGATTGGTTTTCGGTGCCTAAAGCCACCAGCGTCACGCATCTCTACCATGTCATAGCAAGAGAAGATCCTACCCGGCTTTACAGTAAACTCTTGAAAGAGAAAGGAGGTTATGTCCCTAACACACGCATAAGGAAGATCACTCCAAATAACGGGGAATACGTTCTTTAGAGCACATACTTTCTCCCAAAATTCTATAAAATTGGTTCGAACACGGACTATATCGTTCGTTCCAACGAAGGTCAGTGATACTTCGTCCAAGCAAGAATCTGCAGGACTGTGCACAAGCCCGGAGATATCAGATTCTCCAACATTCTGAATGTTTACCAGAACTCTTTGAAGTTCAAAGATCACGAAGTAAGTTTTGGTCGGGACATGTGGTACTTCAGGTGTTGGATTGTCGGGCAGCAACCTTGCCATATCGGTCCTACACAGGTCATCGAGGTCCTGTGCAACCACGATATCTAAGTCACCTAAAATTGAACAAGGATTAAGGGAGCCACCTTAAACCTAGAACAGATTTCAGGTATCACTCGAAACAGACAATTGACCAACACTTCTATGTTTTAAGATAATAGTTTAAGTTAAGGAAGGTCTTTTATCATACGTAACTTCCCCTTGCTACCCCATAACTTTGTCTGGGTTTTCTCTTTATCCTTGGTCTTCTTCCCAAATGAAGGCTCGGACCCTGAACTAGAATTCAAAGCTTGATTCGTTGCGTTCCTAATTGGTTGCAACCTTAATCTCCCATCTTCAGCCACTGCATCGTCGTCCTTACTCGGAACCGCACATTTTTCAGCCGCCTTTTCTGATCGTAAACACAGTCGTAGTGATGATCTTGTAGGGACTGGTTCAGTATCATTCTTCAGGATCTCGGTTTCATCCACAGCGCGGTCATGCTCCATCTGACTTAGAGGTTGAGCATCATCAACTGTTTGATCCGAAAGCTGTTCAAGAACACCATGAGGCCTCTCCAACTCATTGGCACTAGTGGTAGTCTCTACACAATCACCGACACCGAGCTCCTTCACTCCTTTTTCTTCGTCCAACCCCTGCTCCAATTTCCCATCGACATGGTCGTTATCATCATCGATCCCCTTCTTCAGCTTGGCATCTACATTAGCCACATCATCAACTAAAGCTACCTCCGGCTCGACTTCTTCAATTGTGCACACCTTCACTACTAGGATTTGGGGGGGTTTGCAAGGTCTGCGCCGTAGCATTTTACACTAGGAGTCGATGGTTCACGGCTTCGTCAGGACGTTGTTAGTGACATGCCCTTAACTGTGCTGCTACTAAAGCGCTGTTTGGGGTGTAACGATAGCAACGCCAATGGCTTTCATTCGAACGGACGTTTTCGAACGAGTTTGCCGAATATTCTCGAATCTCTGACATCGCCATGTAGCAACCAGCACAGTCACCGAGGTTGGGAGCATCTTCATGAGAACTTCGCCTTTTGAGTTCCATTTTTTATTTTGTTAATTGGGCATTTTCATCATGCATGCTGGCCATGCATCCCCATCCACCACGGCGGGGCTTGGAGGGATACCTTCCCAGTCAACGACTAGGATTTTAGCAGGGCAACTCTATGAAAGGAATATTTTTCTTACTCCTTCAAAAATAAATACTGTCCTAAAGCTCTCTGAAATCCTGCGAAAAATTCTCAACTGCCCCTGAAACTGCCCTGAAACTGCCCTGAAACTGTCCAAAATCCGGGGCTTAGATCTGAAACTGCCAACTTAGATCTACTCAAATCCTGATGGTATTTTCCTAGATCTGATACAGTTTTCTACTCTCCTTGGACTGATCTACAATACCCACTCATTTAAACACCAGATCTACTGGACCCACCAGGTGAATCCACTAACCTGGTCCCTCAAGCACTCATAACTTCAATTTCAGCCATTTACACCCAATGTAATCAATTCCTTCCCTTTACTCACTGTAAATCCGTACATGATTCTGCTCCCTACTGATATCACTATCTGGACCCCCAGAGTCCTAAAAACTGCTCTAACAGCATCCTCCTACAGTCCTACAACATGTCCTACACACAAACTACCATCTGAGAGCTCTGAACTGAGAGGGAGAGAGAGAATGAGCTTCCCAGCCCCCTCTCCCACAACCCCATCCAAAACCCTAGCCGCCACCCCCAAAACCCTAACTGCCAACAGTTTTCATCCGACCACCAGATTTCATCCAACCACCAGATTTCATCCATCTGACAGTTTTCATCCATCTGACAGTTTTCATCCAAAACAGGCAGTTTTCATCCAACAGAGTTACTACAGGGCAGGACAGTAACTTAACAGTTTATTGCCCCCCCAGTAACTGCAATTTTACTGCTCCCCTATAGTTTTACTGCCCCTCTATTCTACTACCTTAAATCCCCAGTTAACAAACTCACATCTGAGTTTACCTTGAATCCTAATATGCTCCATTTTTCATATTAAATAATTTATGAAAAACTGATTTCTGACGAATTAATTTATATGCCGCGTGGCGCCTCTAGAATGGGGAATGTTCCGCTAGGCCCCGGTGAAACGTGGCGTGATTGCATTGGTGAGGCATATGTTTAATCAATATTGAATATTTAATTTGCATATTGGTGAGATTAGGGTGTCCGTATAATCCTGAATGGCACGGTGTACGGTATTTTCATTTCGTGGTTTTGATCCAGGAATACTCTCACGCGAAATACAAACAAAGAGGTAATTACAATTCAGAAATTCATAAACAAGATCAATATTACACTGCAATTGGAAGGAATGATAAGAACAGAGAAATGCTGTTAAACGTGCAGAAGTCACAGAAATGGCTTATAAACAGTTTGGTGTGTCTTGTGAAAAAGGTCTATACAAGACTATGCTACTTGAAGGGATCGCCGGTGTCAAAATGGAAGGGGAATCAGTCTAAAATTTGGAAGTTCAAAACAGTAGGAAAGAGAAAGAGAATGCAAGAAGACCGGCACAGGAACTGGACAGCCATGCTAGTCTTCGTCCTGCGAGTCGTCGGAGTCGCTCCCTGTTCCGGTCTCGTATACAGGGGCAATCTCTTCCTCGTCTTCAGCACCCCCTTCAGATCTGTCTCCCGAAGCCTCCTCAGAACTCGTGCTTTCATCTTCTCGGCTCCCCTCTGTTCCGCTTCCGTCCTCGCTGTCGCTACTTGTGTCGGATCGTTCCGAATAGTTGGAGTCAGTGCCATCGTCCTCGTCACTCTCCTCTTCATCTGAAGTTGTATCTTCCTTTTGTTTCTTTCCCTTATTCCTCAACTCCTTCGTGATTTCAGTCGCAACACGTACTGCTTCTTGCATTTTTTCCCCACCATTGCTGAGGCGCACATTCTCCAGTGTGGCAGGGATCCCGTTTTGCTTCGCGAACAGAATTTCTTCTTCTGTCGGTGCCCTCTCAAACTCGTCCATCTGCGACATATTATGTAGACTTTAGTGACGGCAGGGAAGAGTACTACTTAAAAGCAAATTCACTTGAACACCCTCCAGGATTCTAAGGAGTGTGGGGGAGAGGATTCATATGCATCAGTTCATATGAGGAAGATGCACCTGTAAATTGTCTTCCTTGGATAAACGTAAGACTTGCTGGGGAAAAAAACAGGGAAAATAGTGAAGGGCAGAAAGATTGCGAAGGATCAGGAAAAGAAGAGTGCCTGCAAAAGCGTTAAAAAAAAATTGGGGGGCAAAAGGTCCACAAAGTACCAGAGGAGAAGAAAAACAGGGAAAATTATGAGTGGATTAAAGATTGTGAGCAGATGAATGAGTGGGAGAAAAGGTAGAGGCTGATGAAATGGGAGACAAAGGGGTGTGGGAGCTGCTAGGTTTAGGGAAGAAAACCAAAAAAAGAATGAAGGATTAAAAAAGAGACCTAGAGGAGTCAAGAGCAGCAAAGATACGGAATGGTAGCCAAAATATGGAGATAACTGAAAAAGGAAGGTGAAGAACTATAAACTTAAAGAGGAAGAACGGGTGATGGAGCAGGATGGGAAAAGGGGAAGCAGACATGCACAGTCAAGATTTAGGGTGGAAGCTGGTAGTGACTGTGGAAAAAATTTAAAAAAGGTCAAAGGGGAAATGATAAATGGAGACTTCAGGAGCAGTGAATATCGAAAAAGCTGGTAAAAAAAAAAAAAGAAATTGTGAATTCAAATGAAAAGAGAAGAGGGATCTAGGGACTGAATTGCAAGAGCGTAACTTCTACACTGAAATGAAAAGAGAGGGCACCATTCGAGTCAAAAAAAAAAAAACAAAAAACAGAGGGGAGAACGTGCTTACAAAGGTTGAGATCAGTCCTTGCACCCCTCGTGGGCCTAGCTTATGCGTGAAGCCCTTCCTCCTGGTGCGCTCATCGGCAGCCACCTTGCATTTGTCAGATTTAGCTAGGAATTTCTGGTTAAAGAGTGAGTCATAAATAGCATTCCAAGACTCTAACGTTACACCACCAGCCACCGGGACAATATTCTTATGGTTAGCCCTAGCAAAAGTCTTCCTTAATCGCACACGCCTCTCCTTAATGTTATTTCCGATCAGTTGCATGACATAAGCATCATCCCAGTCTCCAGGGTACAGTTTCTTCAATCTCAATTTAAATCTCACTTTCGTTAGAGGGTCCTGCTGGGACCAGTCAACGTGCCATGGGAAGATACGCCGCTCTATCAAAAGCAAAGTCCTTCATGTGCCTCCAGAACTGGCCTATGGGTTGGGCCATGGAATTCACTACGCATGGAGGCACATCCCTCACAGCGTCCTACGTCCCTACTGAACCAGGATCAGAAACAACATGCTACAAGATGCTGATGGGAATACAACCAGATTGGAGGAGTCACTGTTAGGGTCCCGTGCACCACCTTTTTTGGTACCCACCTGCTTAACCTTCACTGGAATAAGCTGGTTTGCTCCTCCGATCTTGTTGCCTTTTGAGCTTTCACGTGGGCTGCGGGATGATTTGCCAGTAAGCTTGTTTTTTTGCTCCTGTAATTCCAGCAGCAACTTGTTGATGTGAGCTATCGCATTGCGTATCAGGTTCTTCCTCAACCGGCTCCGGTCCATTCTTCTTCCCCACACAGTCTTTCTCCTTGCGTCTCTTCTCCTTCGTTTTCTTGGCAGCCTTGTCCCGGGCCTTGCATCCTCCACTCTGGCAGCCAGCACCTCCCTTTTTACAAGAGCACTTGGCATTCTTGTTCTGGTGCTTCGAGTTCTTCCCCGGTACGACGACCAGATCCTCGCACAGTTGAACCACACGAGTGTTGCCAGTTTTCCAGAAGCATGCGACGGGGAAGAAGGAAAGCAGAGTTTGGGAAAAGGATGATGGGATGTCAGGGAAAAGGAGCGTACCTTTCTGTTCTTCTCGATGAATGCTGCCCGTTCATTCGGTGGGAGAGTCTCGAGGAGGGATTTCAGAGAGCTCTTCACCACCATGCTGTGCACTGTTTGCCCTGGAGGTGGATTCATCCGCTTTGCAATGCTAGGGGGGACTTCCTTCGGTGGAGCATCTAGACTGATGCCCGTACGTCTTGTCACAGGTTTCTTGGAAGGGCGGGAGACGGTACTCTTGGTTGATTTGCCTGAGGGTTTAGGGAAAGGCTGGGGACGCATCCAGCAGGGACTGATAGGGAAGGAGGGTGATGCAGGTGACGAAGTTGCGGGAGTCAGAGCCGAAGGAGTATCAGGGGGAGCAAGTGAGAGTTCTCCACTCCCGACTGAGACAGCAACAGGTTCCTTCGACTGTCTTGGAGGTACGTCACTGTTCGTGGGCTGGGATAAGGGATTCTGAGGGTGCGTCCTATCGACGGAGGCACGTGTTCTAAGTTCTGGGACATTTGACGTAGGGGAGGCTGGAGGAGGGTTGGACTCGGACGGATCAGGGTCAAGAAGAGCATCAGTGACAGCCTGATCAGGTAATCCCGGGAATTCAACGGGGGCAGCAACATCACCCTCTAACGGTGTAGGGGGGTTTAGGGGTAGCGATGGAGTTGGATTAGGGGCTGGGGAAGGTGACGGGATTGTAGGAGGGCGTAGGGGAGGTGAAGGTATGTCAAATGGATTGATGGGGGGTTTTAAAGAGGGGGGTGCAGGTGTAGGAGAATGCTCGAGCGAAGAGGGATGGAGAGGCTGAGACTTCGGTGAATTAGGGGGCGGTGTACAGGGAGGCGTTGTGGCAGCACTTGAAGGGCACAGATCCGCTTGAATAAGCAGAAGGGGGTTCAGAGAGACCGTCAAATTCGAGGAAGAGGCAATGCCGGGACCGGGTGCTGGGGGTTCGCGGCAGAGCTCCGCTCGTGTGCACCAACGCTGTTCAGGTGCTGGGGGAGCGTCTGCGACAATCCACGGATAGAGTGGTGGGAGAGGCGCCTTCGAGGCTGGTCGGTCAGAGGCTTCATCGGCTGCGGGTGGGCGCTGTTCATCAGCTCTGGAGCGCACCACTGGTGAGTGGCGTCTTCTTCTGGGAGTAGTACTGTGTCGTCTGCGTTGTGTGCTGCCCTGCGTGAGGCACAATTGCTCCCACTACGTGAAGCAGTGACATTCTCTGCGGATCCACGCTTCGAGTGGAGACTACCTGCTGGAGCTGGGGAATCCTTGCTGCTGGCGTCTCCTTCCACCGAGGGCTGAGGCTTCGTAGAGGGCGTATGACGTGAGCTTCCTGCTCGCCTCGACAAAGGGGTCTTCTTCTTCTTCGCGGGAGACACTATCACGAGCCTGATCTTGTGTGACTGGGAGTTAATCTCCATCTCCATTGTGTCACTTCCTTTCTTGGCGGCGGCATCAAATTGTCCCCCCAGGTCCTTGGATCTGTGCTTCTTGCGAGGGGTCGGGGCTGCAGTCACTGAGTTACGCACGGGAGAGCTCTGTCCAGCCATGTCTAAGGCGGGGGAGAGTATTGACTACAGCGATTTTTGTGGGCGGTTTGGAGAATCTCCAGGCGCGCTTTGCTGTCGGTTCCGGGGCCTCGCGGAAGCGCTGACGACATCCAATTTTGCCTTCAGCCCCCTTCCCCTTTGTGCGCCGGCAACGTCCTGACTCCACGGATGTAGGCATACTTGGATCAACGTTCGAGGTAGCTTTCAGGGGGTCTTCCTCATTTGGGTCCTCGTGGTGGCGATTCCGCTTCGGCATTGCGCAATGTACCTGGGCAACCACTCCCAATATACTTTGAAAAACCCACCATTGCCCTAATTTGCACAATTCTGGAACAATAACCTAATCTATGCTGAAACCACGTCTGAGTTACATTAGGAGACTGAGCAAGGTATTGAGAAGAATAGGAGCACTAGAAGAAGCAAGACTAAATCTAAATTCATAAACCCTGAGTCGTTGTGTAGAGTAACTGACCTAGGTTTTTGAGGTCGCCGAGCTGGAGAGGAATATGCAGACAGAGACGTATGGTGGTACCTGAGCAGTCGACACAGAGGTCAATTTTGAGTACGAAGCACGGCGCTGCATTCTACGATTGTGAATAACTGTACATGACCAAATGGCAAATCATCCAATGTGAGAATCTGATGAAAGGACTCGCCATGGACAGGTGATCGAAAGCGCCTTGGAGGCTGTGCCGATCAGATCGGCAATGGACTAAGGACAACATCAAGCTCTAACGTAGCAAAGGCAGTTCTAAACTTAAGCAACTCCACAAAGGACTTGAAGAACAGAGCTTTCACGAAGAAGGAAATTGGGGTCTTACCAGGTAGTGGATTGCAGACAGGTGGGCGGAATTGCTGGGCGGTCGAGGCTGCGGTGGGCTCAACTCCCGCTGTGGAGAATACCGCGAGAAACAAGCTGCACTTAGCTACTGTGTCAATAGCGGGAGATTGTACTCAAAGTCTTGCTTTGCAGGTCCTATGGCTTCATCACCCGGAGGGAGAGACCAACAAGACAGATCGCCCAAACCGCCACGAAGAGTACTAGCAGATTGAGCTCGGAAACACACAACTGCGACGTCGAAGGGATTTCGGAATTCGAAGGTACGAGTCACCATACCCGAGGAAGGATCCAGAGGCCAAGTGGAAGAAGAGGTACGTGAACCCTAACGAGAACTGTACATGATCAGGTTTCGAAATGTACAACTGTCGTACATGGTGGTGAGCCCGCGGATCTAGAGAGACTCTAAAATGTACAGAGATTTGGGAGCAGAATCTTCCTCACATGTACAGTATGTGGCTTTTAGGATCATTCCCTCGTAGGTGTCAACGGCTTATCCGAAAGTACTATGTAGCAGAGCTTGGTCTGATTGTAAATCCAATAGACTGAAACATTTGTAGAATAAAATTGACATCTAGGGCCAGGGCCGATTTCTACTGTACGCTCAGATTATTCTGGAATATTCGCTACATGTCCAAATTCTTCTATTCAGGCTGAATTTTAAATGAAATTGAAATAGGGCAACCATGAGGACGCATAGGACCGTGCAAGCCAGAAATCTTGTAGCTGCGGAAGAACCAATTGGAGAAGGGGATTTACAAGAAGACAATGCGAGGGCAGGACCTAGACGAAAAAGACGGAGCACCCATTTTGCCAGAACTGTCAACGAGGAGGGACCAGAGTTTAAGGTTTACTGTCCCTGTCGGAAGTGTGACCTGAAGAATACGCCCACACTAAGGAGAAAGAGCATTTTTGACCAATACATTGCACTTTATGGTTACGGTGTGAAGTGAAAGGTGAATTTTCCATTCTCCCATATATCCGTGTGGTCAGTATTGTACATGATATTGCAGGATATGAATAGTTGCAAGAGTGATTTATGATTTCTTTTGTACACATGCTTTAAATATCTTAATCAGTAGTGCAAATCAGTAACCAACTGAGGATTCTGTGACACCTCTTAAGAACTACTTGGTAAATCAATTAGTGAAAGAATCCAATTAGTGAAACAATTTGGTGATGGTACCCGGGTTTTCAGTACCCTTAACAACTGCCACATCACATGAATTAAATGCGTCCCAGAAATGAAAGATTAGACCTATTTCAATTCCATCAGGAGTTTTAAGGGCCGTCAATTTTATTAAATGAGATTAGCTCTACCAATCACCTCTGTTCGTCATTTTGTTTTTATTTTTTTTGAAGCCGCCATGCTGTTCTGTATGGTGGGATTTTTTAATGTTACGAAATTTTAATATTCTCAAACAAGGACTCCTTGATTTTAAGTTCGGCACTGAGGAACTCTGTCTCCTTCACTGCACGGTGTGAGTGCTTGGCACATCCGTGGGTGCGGACTTGAAGGCACCATGGGCTGCAGAATTTATGTCCAGGGTCACTAATAATGGGTGGTTATGGAGCAGGCCGCCTGTGACAGCCAAATGCTGGAGATCACGGGAGGGCAGGTCCAGGGGAACATTCCAGCGGGAGGTAGCGAGCCCAATACAGGGGATGCACCTGACGCAGAGCCCGCACGCGACCTCCCCACTGCCACCGGGGACGAATCTGCGTGGCAAGATGACCTCACATTCGAGGACATGCTTGCACACCACCGCGCCTGTGACCCTGCGGTGATCAGGGTGGAGTCCTCGGCAGGCCCAGACCCGGAGATGACTTTCTTAGAAAGAGAAGCCTCAACAAAATTGTACGAGGGGGCTACATCATCCATACTGAAAATCATAGTGGAATTCCTAAATCTGCAAGCTCGTCACGGCTGGTCGAACTTGGCCATGGATGATATTTTTAAAACAATTTCAGACCAAGTTATTGCCCCACATCTGAATTCAAGGATGCCTCGCACTAGAGAGGAGGCCCGCAAGGTTATTACAGATGTTGGACTTGATTATACTGTTATACATGCTTGCCCATGTGAAAAGACACTATACTGGGGCCCATTGGAGGCTGCAACATTTTGTCCAAAATTTAAACTTTCTCGTTACGAGAACAGGACACTCAAGGCCACGGTTCCCCGCAAGGTATCACCCTCTTCCACTGCTGCAGCCATTTCTCATTAGAAATACACTGAATTTTTCAAAATGCTTGTAATGCAAATGGAGGTACTAACACTTCTTTTATATTCCAGAAAATGTTCTACTATCCGGTCATACCTAGGCTACTCGCTCATTTCAGAAGCATGGAATTAGCCCCATTAATGAAGTAGCATTCCAAGAATTATAGCGATGATGGGATTATGAGGGTCCCAGCAGACAGCCTGGCATGGCAATCAATATTGGGGAACCCCAAATTCTCTTGTATGGCTGAGGAGCCAAGAAACGTATGGTTAGGCTGCGCCATGGATGGAGTGAATTCCTACTCCAATAATTCAACGAGTCATTCTACATGGACAATCATGTTAGTCCTATACAATCTTCCTCTGTGGCTGACAATTCAGAACCGCCACATAATGTTGTCAGCCATCATACCAGGTATGGCTGTACGTTATAACAGTACTTCTTCTGTTGCTTCGTTTATGATCAAAACAATATGTAATTTTTCCTCTTCTCACTACCGGAGCTGTATCATCATTTCACAGGGAAGAAGAAAGTAAAGGACATGAACACGTATCTACAGCCCATAATCAGTGAACTGCAGACTCTATGGAATACGGGGATAAACGCTGTAGATGTGTCAGCGCCACCTGCCCAAAAACACTTCAACCTAAAGGGCATGTTACTGTGGACAATGCATGATTTCCCGGGGTACGGGGTCAGTTATTCATTGCAAACTCAAGGACACAACGCTTGCCCCCCTTGCGGGCCGGAGCAGTTAGAGTCACACAGATCTAAAGCCTTGAAAAAGGTGATCTACATGGGACATAGGAAGTATCTACCCTATGGCCACAGGTTACGCCATGGACATCATGACAGGGAATTTGGCCACAAGAAGGCTGGTAGGATACATGTTCGCACAACTGGAGACTTCTGGAAGACGAGGTGGCGATCAGTGAGAAGGAAGGAAATACCTATCAAGCAGGCTGGGGTGAAAGCCAAATCCATTTTTACCAACTTCCCTATCACAAGGTATGTATCCACCATTTATATCACAGAATCAACGTCTAGAAATGGGTATCACATTTTGAAATTGAGCGTACTGTAGTAATATTAAATGTAATAATATGTGATACCCATATGAAAATAAATCATACCTGTTTAACACAA
Source organism: Ceratodon purpureus (assembly GCA_014871385.1). Taxonomy (NCBI): domain Eukaryota; kingdom Viridiplantae; phylum Streptophyta; class Bryopsida; order Pseudoditrichales; family Ditrichaceae; genus Ceratodon; species Ceratodon purpureus. The sequence goes on from CM026426.1 coordinate 97,700,836, forward strand.
AGCCATTCCGAACTTCCCTTCCTCGTTTATTAAATCTAAGTTCTGAAAGTGTAATTCCTCAACAAATCCTACGCTGTTCCAGAATACACATGAACAGGGCCCTTTGACTTTGGTGAAATAGGTCACTGATCTTCTTATGGCCCAGCAACTACCCGGGGTACATGTGACGGACTGCCTGCTCCTCTATAGAAGTCTTCTGAGAGCGCCATAGAAGCTGTATTTATTTTTCCCCTGATTCTTATCCATGTGATTCCTTTTTTTTGGGGTCTCTTCTGTACTCCTGCCCGTTCTTTGACACTTCCTTTTTATTCGTTGCTTTATTGAGATCCCTCTTTCATTTTCCCCTTAATTCTTATCCAAGCGTTATTTTTTTTGGGGACTGTTCGTTACTCCGGCCCGTTCTTTGACATTTCTTTTTTATTTGTTGCTTTCTTGAGATCCTTCTTTTGTGTTTATTTGATTTCACAATTTCTTTTTCTATGTTTTAACCAGCGTTTTGGATGTTCACCGCTCCTGAAGTCTCCATTTCTCATTTCGCCTTTGTTCCCTACTTAATTTTTTCACTAAACACTACCAGCTTCCACCCTAAACCCTGATTGAACATCCCCTACCCCTCTTTCCCCATCCTGCTCCATCGTCCGATCTCCCTCTTCAAGTTTTCCTTCTTCCCTTTCCTTTTTCATTTATTTTCATATGTTGACTACCTTTCCGAATCTTCGTTGCTCCTGACCCCTGAATTCCTCATCAAACATCTGTGTGATTCTGATTTTGTTATTCTTCTTTCTAGCAGCTCCTACACCCCTTTGTCTCCCATTTCATCAGCCTTTACCGTTTCAGCCCAGTTCATCTGCTCACAATCTTTATCCCAACTGATAGTTTTCCCTGGTTTTCTACCCCCCAGGAGCTTTGAGGACCTTCTGTCGTGTCGTTTTTTTTTGGACACTTTGGCAGGCACTTTTCCTTTTCTGATGCCTCGCAATCTTTCTTCCCATAACTGATTTCCCTGTTTTTTTCCCTTGCAATTCTTACGTCTATCCCCATGTTAGACAAATTACTCTCTAGGTCCAAGAAGACTTTTTTTCCAGTAATCACTCCCTTACCTCTTTTTCACTAATCATTGTCTTACTTCCTTTTCACTAATGACCCCCCCCTCTTCCCCTTTTTTGGGGCGGCCTTTTTTTCCCACTGTTTTTTCAATTTTTTCGATTCCTCCTTTCGAGCTTAACACATTCTTTTTTAAAACTCTCATCTGTCTCCCTTTGCTCCAAGTGCAGGTTGTTATTCTAAGTCACTCTTCTCCCATCCCATAGTAAAACCCCACTTTATATGAACTGGCACTGTTAACCATCTGAACCTTTTTAGAGTTCCTTATGTCTGTGGTAATTTCAAGTGATCATTTAATGCATGGTCCCCTCAGCAACCTTAATCCTGGGTAAAGGCTGAATGTACTGGCCCCTTGATCTAACTTAATGCTACTCCTTGCAGGATCTACCTATTCCACACTTGTTAGATCCGATGCACATAGAAAAAAACGTCTGCGGCTCTTTTCAAAACGTTCTCAAACTGCAAGGGTACGAAGGCAGATAGCCTTGGGGTGCGAAATGCCTTCAAGGAGAACGGAATGCGTGTGGATTTGCACCCACAGGAGGATGGACGGTACAGCAAGGGAAATTTGAAATACAAATATGTGAGGGCCCCGTGGATTTGGACTACAGAAGAGTACAATTCAGTCATAGAGACCCTCACCTCTACCCGAACTCCCACCGGGTATGGTTCATCCTTTTCTTCTAAATTCAGTGATCAAAAAATTGTTGGCATGTAAACCCATGATTAATACAACCTTCTCCATGATCTCCTTCCAATAGCTATACGGGGTACTTTAACTAAGGAGATCCGAGACATTGTTTATCAACTAGGATCTCTGTTCAAATGGATTTGCTCCAAAGAAATTAAGAAGGCAGAGATTATGGACAAGAAGGTGGAAGCAGCAGAGCTGTTATGCTTAATGGAGTTACATCTACCACCCTCCCTTTTTGATATACAATTTCACTTAATTGTTTACCTTGTTGAAGAGGTAGAACTTGCAATCCCCGTCTCAGCCCGCTGGATGTACTTCCTAGAAAGGTACTTGAAATTTGACAGTATAATACGAATCCAGTATGAGAGTTTTAACACCGTCTTAATGAAGGGGAAATGGTACAATTCCATTATACGGCGGGGTTCAGCCGGTACCCTCGTACAAGACGAATGTGGAGTGGTACGCATTAAGGCTGGGAGATTCATGTCTGAATCTTCCGTTACAGACGAACCCCTGGTTTTTCCAAAAGACGTCGCTTGAGGTGTCTTTGTCTCATTTCTCCATCAATATTGTGAGCCACCCCGTTCTTCTGTTTGGGTCACTCTGTGGATGTCGCTTCTAGGTATTCGGAACTACCTCAATCTCTTGATACCCCAAGCTCGTGACAGTTTTGAATGTCCTCTACCCGGGGAACCCCAAATAGGTTTGAGCGCGTGCTAGGCTTATCGCACCCCATGTTCTCCCCCTAGCATTTACGGTAGATGTTCGTGGCTGTGGTTCCCCGGTCCCGTTGCCTTCTTCGTACAAGAAATGTCCCCTAATCCTTACTCCCTTTGTTGGAATGTAGCTGAAATAGTAGGGTAGGCTCTCATTCTCCTCCGGTTGGAGAAACAAGAGACTGATTCTCAAACCATTTTTCGGTTTAGTCCACTGGCAATTGCTACAATACTCCGCGCCTTGACAAAGTGACAACGTTGCTCCACCACTTTCAATTTTGTCACCATACCCGATCACTCCATGGCTGGAGATGGAGGACAACGTCCGCCACGGAAGCAAAGAAAGAAACTGGGGCTGGGGATGTCATTCCAGAGATGTGCGGATAAGCTTCTCCAAGGCTGCGATCAGCTCCTGCAAGAGCTCGAAGAACTGGAGGCTGAATTCTTGGAGTTCTGGCGTTCAATACGTCCGTTCAAGGGAATTACAATCTTCCTGGCGCCTCCCATTCACTCCACGTAAGCCACTGAAACCTAACTTCATTTCACATTTCCTTCAGGCATTCTTATCACAAATCTCTCTATGTAGATGAACTGACCTTTGCTCTCCAGGAATCCGGACTCTCAAACAATTGCCTCGTTCACGCTACGGAGGCTGCTTAGAAATGCAAAGCTACATGGAGCGGAGTCCAATAGCACCCTCGACTACACAATGACGCATGTCATTACGTTCCGACCCACTCATTCCAGGAACCTGGAGTCTAAAAACATTCTACGAAGGTGAAGCATCCTCCTGCCTTTTTATTCGCTGCAGCCCTTTTTGCACTGTATCTCCTTGATTTTGTATTACCGTGTGCACTAACATATCTCTGCTATAGCAGTTTGGGAGGACCGGATGTTCAACGGATTGTGACATTGAGCCCCTTCTGGCACACTAAAGGAGAGAGCATCAAAGTAGTCTACCACGACTGGTTAGTGGATTCTCTAGCTGGTGGAACGTTACTCCCGATTCAGTCCTATCTGGCTATGTAGCTCTCTCACTTTTAAATGCAAATCCCTCTTGCTTCTCATCAGAGTTTCAACACCCTTTCCGGTCCATCTGCTTGGTCAATTCTGTCCGCTGGGACGGAGTTTTTATTACTACTCCCCTGTTCCTGACCATGCACTCCCTCATGCCTGATTACTAATGTTATATTTTCCGAATTTTGCTCATCGGCACACATTCTGCACTTATTTCTGTGGTTCCCTAAACGGATGATAGTCAGAAGATTAGACCGGAGCACATTGAGAGTGCACTGAAGTTGTCTATTCAGTGTCTCTCGTATTGTATTAGAGTCCGAGCGCTTCGCAAAGTGTTTGTGTCGATGAAGGGGATGTACTACCAGGCTGAAGTAGGAGGGCAGAATATTACATGGCTGACTCTACATTCTACAAGTCAGGTCTTGCCGTCAGATGTGGCTTTCCGTGTCATGTTAACGTTTTTGGAGTTTTACAAGACCCTGGTTGGATTCGTGAATTTTAAGCTTTTACTTGACTTAGGGTTGCGATATCCTCCTCTACTTGATGAGAAACTTGAGAAGGCGGCCAACGACCTTTATGGTTTCTTGGAAGGGCCTTGCGTCAGCTGCATTAGTCGCAGAGGAGGCACCCAAGGCCGCGGGAGAGGACGGAGATGCTACAATGGCGGAGCAGGAGGAGGATCCTCGAGCTATTGAGTCTCAAGTTAGGTTGGCATCATTGCACAGCAGGCTCTCAGCGATTGATAAGGAGCAAGAGAAGCCAGCATCTGTTCCAGAAACAGCCAAGGAGCCCGAGGACGAAGACACGGATTCTTCAGTCAAACTATTTAAGGAGTTCAAGTTTTTCCTAGGGAGAGAAGTGCCGAGAGAAGCGTTGCTTTTTGTCATCAGAGCATTCAGAGGTACTGTTTTGTGGGATGGCGGGGGAGCACCTTTACCTGAGTTCGATGAATCTATAACTCATCAAATTGTTGACAGACCTACACAGGGCCACAAGTTTTTGTCAAAGGAGTATGTGAAGCCACAGGCTATGACCTCCTATGCGCCTAACCTGGGCGAATGCAAAGTTGGACCCTGGTGTTTAGAATGATATAGTTATATTCAAATTGTTAGACCACTAAGAAGCGGTACGTGCGCGTTGGACAAAACGTTTCTATGGAGTTTTGCATACTCACATGTAATTTATGAATGGGTGTCCCGGAAACACATATTCGCTGTTTGCACATTGTAAGGTGGTAACTTCAACGTCCTCACGACGTGTGTGACGGTTTGTCTAGCAGCCGGGTTGATTCGGGTCATTTTGTCTAAACCCTGCTCAAAGCGCATCTTAACCCTGTTAGGGTCGCGGTTCTGCTGAAATAGAACCGATGTCGAGTCGGAGTTGTAAATCTGCCTTGCGAGTACTCCAACGCTATAGGACTCTGATTTGTACGTATGAGGGTGCTGCTTTGCCATGCGACGTGGGGATTGGGATGAGCCTCTAGAGCCATGCACATGGAACAACTCCGAAGCAACACAACTGTACATTTATATGTGCTTCTTTATCGCGTCTTTGCTTTGTACTCCGTAGTACGAAGGGGCCGATTCGGGCATGAATGAAGCCATTCCCCAGTCACATATATCTATGAAAATAGCTCCGTCGCGGTCTGTTGGAAAGTGGAGCATGACATTGTTAGGGTGTAGGTCGCAATGTTGCACTTATTCGCCGTGTACCACATCCACAATGCACATGAGAGCCCAGGCCAAGTGAGCTCAATTTTTTCGGTAAACGACCAGCTTCTTCTGGGCCTCGAAGTCCAGACCTGCGTCTTGAGGAGTTCCATTTCATGGCTTTCCCCAAATTTCAAATCGAACGCACGCATGTTCTTCAACGAGCCTCCATTCCACCATAGCGAGTACGACTCTAGCGTCTTCCGGTTTAGGTATTGCAGCTTAATCACACCAGGGTGATCAACTGGACATGACATTGCCTCGATAGAGCGTTGATCGCGCCTTGTCTTGAAGTCAGTCACCTTCATGGTCTTCCCTGCAAAATGAAGCCACTCCGGGATGAAACATGCCTCTGCAATTCGCACCCTTTGCACGATTCCAAACAAATCCTGAAAACTATTTTCGTCTACGGGGATGGCATAAGAATCCTTCGGTAGCCACTTCAGACCGTTTCTGTCCCGAGAAGCGATGTCGTCTGCCAGAGCTCTCCCGACAAACTTCGGCAGTGTAGTCCTTCCCTTTCCCTTCGCGAGGATAGCACCTCTTTTCCAATTCTCCAGCTTCTGTAGGAGCTCGGAGTTTCCCCCACTACATCCCGAACCAGGTCCACACAACATGTTAAATGGCACTGTTGAATTGAGCAACGCTTCCTGCACCTGTTCCTCGATCCACTGTCCCCAATTGCTCTTCCCTCTATCCTCCTGGAACTCATGCCTTGTCATGCCCTCCAGCAGTAGTACCCTTAGAGCATTCGAAGCTTTCTCGAGTCCCGCCGGACCATTGTTCAAGAATGTACTCTCCAAGTATGGCATGTCCTGGCTTGCAAACCATTCCAGGATTATCTTTCTACAGCAAAGCCTAGCCTCCGTGGAATGCTGGTCACACGCGGCTACCTTCTTCTGATGCTTGTGCTTCCTAACCTCAGAACCGGACGCGGTCGACCCAGACTCCGTTCCTTGCGACCCCCCTGCCCGCTTAGTTCCCCTACGCTCTTCAGTAAACGGCGGACATTGGTCGAACGGTGCCGATGTCCACAATACCTTAGGTAGTGGTTTAGGTGGCAGGACGATTTCCATGGCGGGTGCTTGTACTCCGCTAGAACTTCCCGAGCTAGCTGGACCAGACCTTGTGCCTTGGCTGCCGATGTTTTCCGCGGCGTGGCTCCCTATCGCGCCGTGTTGCCCCCCAGATCCATGGGTTGCATGAGAGCCGTGACTCCGGGAACCATGGCCACCCCGCGCTCCCTGCAAGTGGCCTCCTCCGAGGTTTTCCATCGGGGTGAATTCCTGATTAAACCTGGTTCTCTCTCCGCCACGCCCCCCGCCCACCCCGAGTGCTCCGGTAGGGCTCCCGTTGGAGCGCCATTCCTGATGTATGCGTCCTATCTCGTTTGCCATGGTACCCTGGAAAAGAAGAAAACACAACAATCAGCAATTGGTTTTTGGGTAGGCGAGTCAGTTCAGAACCCTGATATAAATTAGCAAGGGTTTGTCTCTGAAATCGGTCCCGTGCTCTACTAACCCTCCGGACCCGCGCAGTGCTGCTATCCCGACGGACGCAACAGAGTCTCGGATCCCAACGAGAGGCCTAGAGAGGATGGGAAAGTGAGCGGAAAATAAAGGGACACCTTTATATAGGAGACGAGGAAGATCATTGATCTGGGACGATAACTGATTGCTTGGCGATCACCCTTGGAAGGGATCGGTCGGATGGCAGACGTAGGATCTAGGCCTGTGAGCGAATTAGGGTTAGCGGGTTGGTCGGATCGCACAGTCGGACTTGGCGGACTGTGAATGCGGACGAGGCGGGTCGTCGGACGGGGGGGGTTGCTATGTCCGCATGGGCTCACGATCTTATGATGCGAGCGGACGGGTCGATCGGTGATTGCACCGCACGTACTCGGACGCATGGGCGGACTCGGACGCACGGGCAGACTCGGACTCGGACGCGTGGGCGGACTCGGACTTGGTCGCATTCGCGGACTGAAGGGATGATATTTCTCACATGGCATATATCTAGACTTACACGTTGGTGACTCTAGGTGAGTCTTCGGGTAAGGAAAAAGCCAAATGAAGTTATGTTTATGCAATGGTTACTATACTTATGAAACAAAATAAAACATTGTTCATGGTTATCACTCTATACAGTTCTAGGAGTTTATCTCACTCCGAATCGTCTAATTGCAATGTATCACCTGATCCAGACGCTGCACTACCATGGCCAGGTTGCGTTGGGCCCTGGGACGGCGGAATCGGCGGTGTCGGGACTCAGGAGGGAGGTGCCGACTGGCTTGGGTTCAAACGGGTTCGTAACGCATTCTTCCTGGAATTCCCCGGCGGTGTCGCGCTCTTTGGTGTGGCCCCTGAAGTTCCTGAAGTCGAAGCACCACTCAATAGCAGGCGTTGACGACATGCGGGCTCCTTCACCTTGGGCCTTGGTCCTTTCTTATCCAGCCACTTCTTGGTAGCGGGAGAATTTTGCATAACATTTCTTCTAAAGCGAGAATCTCTAGCCGCATCATGTGGTAACCCTGTTCGTAAACCATCTCGTGCGTACAGTTAGCATCCCTATCCCAGTTTAGAAATCCTGCCAATACGTCGGAAGGTGTCGCAAGCAATTCTTGTGAATTCACTGGATTTGGATTGTCCCCTGGGACCAGCTGGCCCTTTGCACGGTCGTAGTAGTGTTTGCACATCTGGTAAAAGTATTGCCTGATTCCATCATCGACAGGCTTCCCTGGGTACAACAAAACGGCCGCTTGCATAATGGTCTTCGGCCTCTTTAGCAAGTCCGTAGGCTGAAATTGGTACCACATCTCGAGTTGCGACATGTGTAGTTGCCAGACCCACTCCATTGGTTTTTCCTTGAAATCCCCGAGCTTGAAGTCCTTGTCAAACTCTCTTGGATCGTACGCCCAGCCCCTGGGCATGAAATCCCTCAATCCAAATGTCAAATGCAGGCGAGGATGGAGAGGGGCTGAGCAGATTGGACACGCACGTCTCCTTATCATCATCGGTATTAAACAATATGGGTGAAATCCATGTTTGCAGGTCCCCAGTTGATAGCATCCCTCTGGGCCAAAAGGATTAAAGCACACGATGCAATTGGATCCGTCACTTGTCATTTCGTGCGGGACGGGCCAAGTCAGCGCCTCCAGCTGCTCTTTGGTCTTGCCCATCCCCCATTGCTGATCCCGCTTCCATTGATGATCCACCTCAGCAACATTCTCCCACTGAATGCTGCCTGTACCGGACCACATCTGCGGACTGTCCTCCCATTCCGGAGGGTACATCGTCTGTAAAGGCGGCCAATAGGCATAGAGCAAGTGTCGCAATTGTCCATTCTCCGCCCACTCTTTCTGAATTGCCTCGAATTCTTTCTCATACTGAAGTTGCCCCGCTAATGCAACAATAGCGATCATGTACATATCCTCCGTTTTTTGGAGCGCACCCAGGAGTAATGCCTTCTGCTCCTGAGTTAATGACTCGGACCAGCCCTCGATTGGATCATCGTTGGCACCACCTTCATTCACAGCGCCAGTGGCCTTCCCAAGCCGTGTTACCTCCTCTAGTAGTCGCAGGTTCTCTGTCTCCAATTCCACCACCTTGGCATTGTTTGCTTCTTTCTCCGCCTCTGCCTCCGCACGTATCAAGTTGTCGCTCGTCGTAGCGACTTCCCGGAGCTCGTTTAGTTTATCCTGCATTTTCTTTGCCAAAGCTATTGCGTCCGAAGCCTTCTTCTTATGATCTTCCATTTTGGACTCCATTGACAGGATGATCACTCCTTGCTTCGATGAATTCTTCTTCTCCTCCTCCAGTTGGCGAGACAGTCTCCGACATTCGTCTTCCATTGCCTTCGCACGTATCTCGGATTCCTCTAGTTGGACACCCCGCTCCGTGGATCTGGCTTCCGCCGCTATTGCTCGCTTATTCGCATCTTCGAGTCAGACGCTCATCTCCCTCGATTCTGTTTCCAACGCCAGAATGCGATCCTCAGCGTCCGTGAGTTGGCCATTTAACTGCGTGGTCAGGTCCTCGGCCGATTTCGCTGCGTACATGGAGGCTTTCATATCCTTTTCCCATGCATTAGCCCGTGCCTCTGCTCTCTCAGCGGATCTCAACGCCTCGTCCCTATCTCGCATCAACTCTGTGTCCGGCGTTCCTGCGATCTGGTCCTTGCTGTCGGACACGCGAAGAGCCTCTATCTTCAGTTCCAAACCTCCTATTGTTGCTTTTAACTCGCGAACGTCCGCGTCATGTTTGGCAAAAACTTCCTCTAGCAGTCGCCGCATTATCGGGTCTGCTCCCAATATAACATTTGCTGCACCTCTCGGCTGAGGAGGATCGTGATGGGCAGTGGTAGTTGTCGCACCTCGTCCAAAGAACCCGTGTTCCGATCCGGGCATCCGCCAATCCCGTGAGGTTGTCGGAGCAATTCTCCCACCGAATCTGTGGTCCGACCCACCTAAACCCTCGTCCGACGCACCCAAACCGTCGTCCGACCTACCTAAACCTGGGTCCGCATTCTCGATCCCATCGTGCGCCATGTCAAGGTCTATGTCAGCTCCAGAAAAGGAGGCTACTGTCGCGTTGACGATTTCTTCCAATCCGACCATAGCTACATCTGGCCCGGAACTCTCCTCACCAGCCTCGGATGGTCCCCATGCTGATCCCGTCCAATCGTTCCCCCCGTCCCTTGCATGGGATGCAGTTGCCGCGCCCGACCCTTCTCCCGCACTCCCGCCAATGATGGGGTCCGACCCACTTCCCTGCCAATCAGATCCGAGCATGCCAGCCATCTGATCCTCGTACGTCGCATTCTCTATTGTGCGTTGCCGTGGTCTCCAAGCCCTCGACGGTTCCCTGTCTGTCGGTATCGGACCCACTAGATCTTCAACAAGGGAAGGATTACGCTTGAACCATTCGGGCACATCTATATAAGGTATGTGCACCGGCTTCTTCGCTGTCAATTTCTCTCCTAGACCTCCGAAAGAGAAGCCTGGAGTCTTTAAGGTAGACCAGTCGACCTTCTTCTTCAACACATGCTCGGCATACATCAAGGAAAGAATAGCCTTCGGGATCTCGTTCTTGGGCCACTTCGATTCATTGGAAATTGCGCGAAGAATGCAGAGGAATCTCCACTTCACGTCCACGTCTGTCAAGGATGCGTATTTCGCGTTCTTCGACTTACAGTGTTGTGCGTGCAAATTATCTCGCCAAAGCCGATCGAAATGAGGAAAGTCAACATAACGCATAGCCATTGCAGCGTCCCAAGGCTCTGGCACTTCCTCCCAGCCATCACCAACCGGTATCGCTCGATTGTGGAAAACCTCCAGCTGCAAATCTAGTTTTTTGCGGGCTCTCTTCCCGGAACCACTGGCGGACTGCAATCCGCCGGCGGACTCATCTCCGCCCGGTCTGCTTGGCCTCCTTCTAGAGGGAGTGCCCGATCCGTCGGTGGACATCCTTGTGCTGCGAACTTCGGACCTGCTCGCAGTATCTTGGTTAGCTCCTGATACCAATATTCTTAAACCCTAAACGGACACTTCGCATATGCTGGGTTCCGGGGAAAAAATTAACATTAAGTATATAATGTGACAAAGCACACGAATAGGGTCAATTTAGTACTTACAGAATATTAAGGTCGTATAAGGACCCCAAGCTCACCCTGCACCCCGCGCGCCCGCACACTCAGAGAGAGGCAAGCGGTTTGGGTGCAAAAGTCGAGAAGTGTGGAGAACGAATGTGCGTCCGAACTTGCCTTTTATTCGAGTCCGCCTCTCCGTTCCGCACCCGCCCGACCCACTGCCCATCTTGCTCTTGCCCCTTCGCATTACTCGCTCCCTTCCACATCCCGCGCTCCCTGTCAAGTGCACAACGTTCCCTTTCCGTTCGAGGGCGGTTCGGACCAGGAATCCGACGTCCAGTCGGACTACTGATTCGCATTCCGATTCGGATTTGTCAGTCCGGCTTGCAGTCCGCAGTCCGCGCTACAATCCGGATTGTAGTCCGCTGTATCGCGGACATGCGCGAACGTTTCAGAGTGACCTTGTCCGACCTCGTCCGTCGTATCGCCCTTCCAAGCTTTGGTGCTCCCCAATTATCACGCCATCCGTAACAGGGTTCCGCTGCGTTGGTCCGACTTGTTTTTTTATCGATTAAAGTTTTCCTTATTACTTTTTCATTATCTTTCTTGGCTGTTTTTTGTGCCAAAGAGCAAACTTCATCTCAAAGACCCGATTGAGGTCCTCGTCGGACGACTTTTCACATAGAAGATAGGATACTAAAGCATTGTACATGTACAAAACTATCACCAGTTCGGAGGTATTCCTCAAGTTTATAGTTACGGATCACGATGAGGATGAGTTCGAATTGCAAGGATGTGTCCGCCCGGTGTTGGATTAATCGTTATACAAGTACTCTGTGATGATCAGCTCTACAGTGAGTTCTTACTGGACAGTTGCACATTCAGAATCGTGTTCGAGAAAAAAAGGAAGGAACCATATAGATGGAGGTTGCATGCAAGAGTTTTTTTTGTTTTTTGACGCAAAGGAATTCCATTGCAAAAGATAGATTACAAGCCCGCATGCGAGAGTCTTTCACACATTGCCCTGGCTAGAACACCAGTATCGTACATGGAGAGGATACATAACATACGCAAAAACTAATTAGGGATAAGGCAGGCACATGACACTCGTCAGAGCCAGAATTCCATAACGCAACGCGGACTCCATATCACGACAATGAATGATCCGAGATTTAATGCACGCCGCCAACTCCATTGGACGAGAATCTTACAAAATTGGGACTTTATTGGACGTTGCCAGAGCGCTGTTCTATACATAGTAAAAAGGGACATAAACTGATAGTAACAACATGTCTAGCAAAGGTTCGTGCAAGATTAGAAAAGCCAAGTAATCCAATCTAGGATCACTTTCCGTAAATCAAAAATAGGAACTGCAAAAAAGGGATCTGTGAGACGTAAGTTACAGTGAAGAAAAGTTCTCAAAATGAAGCTTAAAAACTGCAAAGCTCATTATGCACCGCAGCTCCAGCAGACCCTCAGAAGAGGCGGATTCAAAGGAAGTTGCATTCCATCGCTGGCGGATTCATACTTCAACAAAATTGTTCGTTCGAATGCAGGTCCACCCCTTCCATTGCGCGGATACCCGCTCCATTCTAATAAGCCCATAAACTATTCCACTTCATATGGCTCCGTAGTGTCCACTTACAAATGGATTAATAGTTACACGTACAATCCGGCTCCGACAGAAGATCCACGAAATCGGTCTGCGTTCCCTGGTCGTGGATCCGCGAAAAGCACGAAATGGAAGAGAGATACCTTCGTAATCGCGACTAAGCCGCCGTTTCCGACTTCTGCGATGCCGTGCGACTCAGCCACCTTCGGCGAGAGTCCGTGTAGATATGCCCGATCGGATTGGAGCGGAGATGTCCGTCTCGCGATGTGCGCTTGTGGGTGATCCGGTCTGCGAGTTCGTGGGAGTTCCGCTCTGCGCGTGAGCCGAGTCGTGTGCAGTTTGATCTCCCGAGTTCGCAGCTCTGGCTGCGAGTAAACTCCGTCGCACCCAAGTGTAGTTCAACACATTGTTGACGTTGGTGAACTGCTCCTGCATAATGGGCGTCCACTGGAAATCACGAGAAGTATTCAACAAAGACCTCACAATATCCTGGTGATCTAGTAAATACTGGACATCTCGAATCTCGTACATCACGCGGGTTACAAGCAGCCACTGCAAAACATGGCGGTCTCAGGGTGCGGGGAGGACTCTGTCGGACTAGGCATTCTAAACGAGGAGCTCCCGGCCATGCTACAAGACGATGCGGAAATCAAGAGAGTCAAGTGGGAGTCTCAAATGACAGTCTCAAAAATAAGCACCCTGTTCATTCTAAAACGAGAGTCTCAAGAATAACCAAAAATACTATACGCATATCGTGGAAGAGCCTATGTAATCTACCATGTAGACTGAAGACTGCCGTTGTAGAAGAATGAGTGAATAATGACTGAACAATGCATTTGACTGATATCCGAGAGCAAGGATAGAGTGACAATGATTAGATCAAGCATGTTAATCATAAGTACTGATGTTTTAGTAGGAGTGGAGACATATTAGTGCATGACTTAAAGAAGAACGTCCACCCAAATCCGACATTGCAATCCGTCGTTCGACCTTCGTATCCGCGCTCTCCGCATCCCGTCCGCTTGAACCGGAGTGCATTTGGATCCGACAAGAGCACGCTCTCGACCTGTCCGACCCACTGACCGCGTAATTCCCAGTGTTGAACGCAGATTCCGATGGGTCAATCGCTCCGATTCTCCGATCACAGCGATTGTCACGGACCACGCAGCCAAGAATAAACAAAAATATGAAATTCATGGAGAAAAGAAAACGCTATGAATGAAGAAGGATGAATAGGCGTTTAATAAGAAAAAAAATTAAGGAAAAGTTATAGAGAAATTATGAAATAATGTTTAAATAAGGATGATATAGAAACAAATTTGTGAATGATAAAGGAATGAGGTGGGAGTACAGAAGAGAAATATATTAAGATGAGAGCTAAATAATATATTAACCCCTAAAGTTCTGAGGGTATTTTTCATCAAAACTGCCTGAAAACAGCTCCTCTTCAAAGTAAGGTGGATTCTGCAAACTTGGGGTTTTTTTTTTAACATCTAACCGTAAGATCTTGTAGCTAACTTCTATGTCTACATGTACACCAAATCTCACACACTCATTCTTCTCTGATTGCAAGATCATAACGTTCAAAGTAGGAAAACAAGTTTTTATTCCCTGCGAAAAAAGGGGACATCAGAGTCTTGAAGGCCCAAAAAACCATTTTTCTGCATTATGGAATTTGGGGGTTTTGATGCACGTCAAAGAAGACTGAGTTAGCTAATTGTGTTGAGAAAATTATATTCAAAAAAAGTTGTGAAACGTTGCCAAAAAAATCATTTTCCGCTAGGGGGTATTTTGAAATTCACAAACAAAGGCCTTTTTTGGACAATAAAAGTAGCATATGGAAAATTTCTGGATTGGAAATCGGAACGGTGGGAACATGCTCTACTGTCTTCTCTATGCATAGAAATTTTTATTTTTAAAAAATATAAAAACCTCAATTTTTGGTGGAATTTCAAAGTTTCGTCTTTGGGCAGATTTTGGCAGTTTTGGGCAGTTTTGGGCAGAATTTGCTGCATTCACAGTGGCTTCGAAACATTCAGCAGCTGCCCAACGAGCAGCGTTTGACACTTAAGCCTTCATAACTTTTGATCCCGATGTCGGAATTGAAAAATAAAAAAACCGATAGGAAGATCTCCAACCGGACCACCTACAATAAAAATTTCAGAAAATCCTGATATAAATTGCATACATACGTACATGCCCAAATTCAAAAAAAGCCCAAATGTGGCAGATTGTCCTTTAGGGGTTAAAAAGGATAAATACAGAGTGATTACTAACGAGAGTATTGGAACAATATTAAAAATAAAATTAATTGGTGGCAATTATCAATTAGATGGCATAAGAGCGAAAGTAGACAAAAAAATAATATAGAAGTCCAACAACAATAACAATGAGGACAATTAAATTTCCTTAAAAATTAAAACGACCGTATAAATTATACTACGATGTATGACTAAGTTCGTTGGCGTGTATGCAAAAGGTATAACATATGTAGGCCAAAAGTTTTGGATATGAAAGGCGTTTCAATTAAATCTTAACCGCAACTTACCGCAACGTTACATTGCTTTGAACAGTAAGTTGCCACATTGCTTGACGAGTATAGTGGTACGACAACGTCCAATCTAATGGTAGTAAAAAAGCCCAACCTCCCTTAACCATAATGATTTGCTAAAGTTACAAGTTTTTAGCGTCATTATTGTTCTTGGATGACGATTAAATATTTTGTGTATTCAAAGAATGATTCACAAACAACATATGACTTTTAACAAATTGAGTTATTTAGCAATGTTAAATTTGATGTGTTTATTATACGTTTATTTTTACCTTTTTAATTCATAATTGACCAAATATATATATCTTTTGTTAAACTTTATATTAAACTTTGATGTGTTTAACAGAGGAACCAGCAGGACTTGCAATTGGCTATGTCATACTAAAGCTAATATACCAAAGCTAGTAAATCTTCAGGTCGACCCAAAGTCACCTGAAGATCCTCTAAGCGCTTGAGTTCAGCTGATGATTCGTCAATATCCATTGTTTCAAATGTAGCAGAAGACATGGCCATCGTGGAGAAGACGTTTTTATTTTTATTTTTTTTTACTTTTAGTTCCTCCAACCTCCCATACTAATGTATTATATTTCAGTGTAGTCAATTCTCTCCCTTAACCATAATGATTTGCTAAAGTTACAAGTTTTTAGCGTCATTATTGTTCTTGGATGACGATTAAATATTTTGTGTATTCAAAGAATGATTCACAAACAACATATAACTTTTAACAAATTGAGTTATTTAGCAATGTTAAATTTGATGTGTTTATTATATGTTTTTTTTACTTTGATGTGTTTATTATTCATTTAAAGATAAACAGATGTTGATATAGATTTGTTTTAAAGAAGTTTTATTTTAAATAATAGTATTTTAAAGATGATATAGATAAAAACTCGTGAAAGATAAAAGAAATAAGTGATAGCACATAAAATAACACAAACAGTTAAATAAGATATGATGAATAACTAAAAAAATGGTTATTCATAGCGTAATCGAAATAATAATAAAAATAAAATAAAATGGTGGATATGATCGATGTTATGGCATACGAGTGAAAGTAAACTGATACAATAATGGAGATGACAAGACACAGTAACAATGACGATAATGGGATTTGGGTTTAGAGAGGACGTGTGCACATGTTTGTTATATGCACATGTTTGTTATATGCACATGTTTGTTATATGAATGTAATTACTATACTCATGTGTTCGTTGCATAAACAAACATTTAAAAAATTATTTAAAAATATATCTCCAAAGATTTGAGATTTTATAGGAATCTTGGAATGTAAATGCTGAAATTAGTAAATGATTGACACACGCTTTAATAACTTGTTATTTGTGCTTTTTTAAAACGGATGCCAAAAAATTCCAATGTTTTCCTTATTCACTAGTAGAAATGTGGTCCATAATGACTCGTCCATAATGACTTAAATGGTCCAAAATGACTCAATTGAGTCATTTTGGACCATTTAAGTCATTACGGTCAAGTCATTAAGGACCATATTTCTACTAGTGATTCCATTTGTTTTTTATAATACAGATTCTCACTCTGTTTGTAAATCACGTACAATTACATCCAGATGTGGAATACTATACCAAATGGGACTTCCCACGATGCATGCTCTACGAACGAATGATATTTTTATTATTCGGAACAGGATAAAATAGACAAAATTGAGGGATGGACCGCGGAGGGTGCAATCTAATACGCACGGAAGGGAATTGAACTGTACGCAAACGGGGACGAAGATTACAATGCACCCCGTCTGACCTGCAGCGGACATCCGGCAACGGGATCGGACAAGTAGCCTCCGAGATCATCCAATCAGTCTAGGCGCCGGATAGTGAGTCGGACAGTGCCATATCCGGGGAAGCCAAGAGTGCATGTCCGACACAGAAGTGAGGATGGCGCGAGGGGAGTGCGAGGAGGGGGAGTGGGAGTGGGAGAAGTTTCCAGGGCCGCGGGACGGGAGGGGCAAGACACAAAACACTAAAGGATCCATGGCGGACGAGGTCGGAGAGCCACCAAACGGGGATATTAATCGTGGGCGGACAGAGGTCGCACATCTGTCGCGGAGCAGACCGATTCATGCGCTGACGGGTCACGAGGTTGTCGAACACGGCTCGGATAAGTACAGAATGGAGGTCTCCTCATATCGTAGTATGAAGACTAGGCGAGCGTTCACTCTCGGATCCGAACAGTTGGGTCGTTGGCTTCGTCGCAACGTCGGTCCTCCTCGAATACATCTGTGCTCATGTTGTCATCAGACCGCGGACTTCTAGTGCTTAGACGCAACTCATTGTCTCTGGTGATAACTAGCTTCTTCGTTGGACGGGATCCTTGGGGGTCGCGTATTCCATTTTCATCGAGTTCTGGTCTACCTTCGGAGTTCTCAGGTTCGTACGGGGCGAAGCGCGATGCAGTCCCTTGGAACCTTTTCTTTCGCTTTACACCTCTTGTTGTTCGTTGGATAACACTTCCCCTTGCAGGACCACTGGACACTCTTTCCCCAATCGTGCAACTAGATGCACGTGCCGCAACGTCCCGTATCGACGTAGATGGAAACCATTTCCGCACGGGCCGGCTGCGTGAAGAAGACACGGTCAGAACAACGGACTGGCTACCGTTGGTTACAGCAGATCCTACTGCTCGGCGTCTGCGTCCCCGGCCGAAGGTCTGCTGCGGAAGGATGTGACCCCTACCAGCAGGGGTAGAGAGCAGGGCAGAAGCTGGCTGTTGCTGGTTTACAGCCATACTTCCGGACGTACTAGCAAGGCTTCGAGTTATGGGACGGCGTATTTCCTCAGACGGGGTCTGAACTTCCTAATCGGCCATCCTCCTTCTCGAATCTTCCTCGGTTATTTCATCTCTCCGGCTATTGATAGGTGGTAAATCCTCCTGAAAAACTATTCGAATCTCTCCCTCCATGTTCGCCAGGTTCTTGTCGAAATCCCTCTGGCCGAATGACAAAGAATCACTCCAAGGCAGCGAGAAGTCCGTGTCGACGATAGGTATCCTCCGGGCCGGACTACCATCTCCTCTGTCCGGCTGTATTTCTGCTGCGTTGATCGGACTCTGAGCTCGACGCTCACCTCCAGCATACGCCTGCCGCTCGACGCGACTATCCTGGCGGAGGATATCTTCAACCGCATCCCGGCGGTGTCCTTAGTCGAACATATTGTGGAAGAGCTCGGCAATCCGGACATCGCCACCGTCGTCATGGTCAGATCCTGCGTCGTCCGATCCGGATTCCTCAAAGTCGCTCTCGGGTGGATCGTCGTCCGCAAGTCCGACACCCCCCAT
Source organism: Ceratodon purpureus (assembly GCA_014871385.1). Lineage (NCBI taxonomy): Eukaryota > Viridiplantae > Streptophyta > Bryopsida > Pseudoditrichales > Ditrichaceae > Ceratodon > Ceratodon purpureus. Next base: position 97,719,131 of record CM026426.1, read on the forward strand.
GCCCAATCCGCCCTGTCTGACACCATCCATGCGGGCATCGTCCGCCACATCGTCCGCTACATGGTCTCCTCCCTGTCTGACGTCTTCCTCCTCGTCATCCACGTCCGGATCCTTGCCATCGAGGTCATCGTCGGAATGAACCTCCTCTAAGCCATACCACTGTGCCGGACGCGGGGCCCGGCGGTGACGAACGAGTCTATTGTTCGTGTAGATATACACGAGGTCCTCCGCTCGTACATGTTTCAATCTATTGCGCACCTTGCTGTGCACGTAGGAGTACATGCTCCACTTGCGCTCACACGCAGACACGGAGCATACTTGTCCAAGTATACGTCTAGCTATTGTTTGGAGAGCCCGGGCTCCACCTCCCATTGCGTCCCACCATTCGTGGATAGCAATGCCGTGCGCCTGGGGATCGGTTGAATCAGCAAATGCCCCCCGATTCTCGAGGAAATCCTGATACTGGACAAGGATCTGGACGTAATACACCTCGTTAGACGATAACTTGCGAAGAACCCGGTTTAAAATGATCCTCGACTCCTCGTGGTTATGAAGTGGCGCCCATCCCTGTAGGGTCGGGTTGAGCATCGCACCTGCCCAATGAAGATCTGTCAACATCATAGCCCATCTATGGTCAAATGCGACCATGGCGTCTGCTGCCAGGTCCGCGTTCAATCTGAACGGAGGGGAGGAAAATCTGCGGACGTGGTTCTTCAAATCGTACATCGCCCTCCAAGCTAGGCCGATTGCAAGTGCCTTCCCATCAAAAAGGCGTAATGCCTTCACCACTGGGATGACCATGTATAAGAAGTTATGGGACGTGTTCCAGAAACCGTCCGCACACACATACTTCCGCATCAGGCGGACCTTCCTCCCCGCTGAGCTGTTCACATCAGGATAGGTTGCTAAAATACCTGCAAACGCCGGATCGATGACCATTCTCTCAAATGCATTCCGAAGTTCCACAAGACGCTCGATCATAATGAAATTGGTCGCAAACCGCGTCTCAACGGGCAAACGGATGGTCAGATTGGGACACATCCTGCGAAACAAAGCCATTGATGAATGATGATTTCTAACCCATAGACAAATAAGTCTCGCCTTTCTGACTATGTGCTTCATCCAATCCTCCTTCCCTCAATCTTCGAGTAACAGATCCAAGCAGTGTGCGGCACACCCTTGAACATAAATGTGAGGATATCGTGTCTCGAGCATCCGACTGGATCCAAGCATGTTCGGAGCATTGTCAGTGCAAACTTGGACAACATGTTGCGGTCCGACCCGATCCACAAACGGACGGATCTGAGAAGCAATATAATCGCTATCTTTGTAATGTCCCGTCGTGTCTATGGTTCCAAGGAAAACGTCGCCTCTGGTCCCACTCTGGATAACATTCAGAAGAAGACGACTCTGGACGTTGTCCCAACCGTCTGAACATATCGTAACACCGTATTTCTCTGTGGAATTGCCCGTGAGTTCCTTTACTTGTCTCACCATTTCCGCCTTTCTCGCGGTCAACAATTTTGTGCGAATAGCATTCATCAATGGCGGCAGGTATGCCGGGAAGCGAGATCGCACTGTTTCCCGAACGGCGTTAATAAAGGCAGGATGCTTAATAACGTTGAATGGGATATTGGCTTCGTAGAATGCCGTCGCCCACACTTTATCTAATTGAAGCTTCGTGGAAGCATTGAATCCTTGCACAATATTCAGTTGACGCATTTCCCTGGGTGGAGAACACTGGGGTGCCATATCGGGCTCCTGCATAGCTGGCCTATCATTCGCGCGCGCCCCCTCGTTATCGGGAGCTTGAGGTATTACCGGATCTGGGACCCCGTCACCTCCAAAGCCAATGTCATGAACATCATCGGGCTCTCTTCTAGGAACTTCACCTCCGCAGTCTACGAACAACCTCCTCACCCGCGCACTCGGTAATCTGCAAATTTGTATACCGTAGTTACCTGGACCACCTAAAGGTCTGTATCCAAAGTGGGCGAACATTCTATCTCGACGGTACACAATAGTCACATTACAAATTCTACACCTAACCTGTCTCTGAGGCCTCGCACCCACCACGCCCAAGTCTTGCCACCACTGATCCCAGGCCTCTACTCTTCGCGGCATGCCTGCGACAGAAAGCAAGAATCTGGAGGGTGAACGCACTATTTAAGGCGAGATGGACCTATTACAGAAATTGCGCCCGTCAATGCACTTCTAGCGTCGTTGAACGAGGGTGGAGGGATGGACTTGCCCTGATCATGTTCCAGATCTCCGATGGAGTTCGGACGGTCCGTTCCAGTGGGCTATGCTTGACCCCTCGCGCACACTTGGGACTCATGCAGAGGAACCTCACACGAGACCCCAAAGTCTTGAGACACGCAGTGCAAAGAAGGGAGAACAGATCGTGGTGAGTCGCATCTTTTATGGCACTCCCCGAGCGTGTCCGGGACCAGGAAGCGGAACATCGCGGAGTTGTTCCGGGTGTTGCGGACGAGGTCGGACGAAGGCGGGATCGATGGCGGTCCAGTAACCAGATTCGATTTTGGTCCGCGTTCTGCATATATATGGCACTCGTGTGCTGACATTGGGGCAGTGGTTCGCACTCCGTGAGATTGGCCCATGTACGGAGATGGATCAACGACGGACGGGCGGACTACCTGAAATCCGATCGATTTCCGGAATTTGGTCGCTCCGCAATCGGACATGGACGAGGTACCCCGACGGATTAGAGGCTCGGACGTGGTCCGCCGATCGAAACGTGCGCGTCCTGGAATCGGTCGGACGCGACCTCGAGGCAGGACTGCGGCGAAGGCGGACATAGTTGATTACAGGGACGATTAAACAATACCGCGTCGTTCTTCTAGAGCACAGGATAGGGGTCGGAACTTTGCGAAACATAATCCGACTTCGGATAGGCGGATTGTGTCTGGACAGTGAAAACGGCGCCGGATAATACGAACCTCGCACATCCGGCCTTTGGCAGGAGATTGTGCCGGTCCGGTCTAGCGCGGATGGTGATCTGATACGATCGGATAGGGGCAGCAGGCAACGTACGTTCGGATTCAATCCGAGGCAGCGTCGTCCGGCAAAGGGCGAATGGCGGATCATAGTGCGCGAGGTATGCCATGATATACAAACGGGAAGTGCGATAACACAGGTCCCTTTTGATGCAGTTAGCCCGCAAGTTATTGTGGACGAGTCCTCCCCAGTTTCAAGATGGATCCTTGTGACATAACTAGTCTAGAGGATGAGGTATTAGAGTTCTTGCTCTCTTGGAATGCCGAGAGGAACGAAGTCGTTGGGGACACTGATAAGGAAACTGCTCCAGGAGCGGGGAGTGGAGACAAGGACATCAACGTAGACAAGGTACAAGTATTGGGGGGAGGTCTATGCATTCCAGCTAACGAGGGGTGCAAGTGGAAGGACAACAATGAGTACGGGAAGCCCGGGGAAGTAGTAATGGGAGGTCATCCCCAGCACAGGGAAGGAAGCATTCCACCGCTGCTACAACCGCGATAGGTCCGATACAAAGGAACATTCTGCATCCGCCCTTATGGATCTACGAGATTCCAGCGCAGCGTCTCCCGCTTCCATCTCCAATGAAACCTGGCCAACTCCTCTGATTCTATCCCGGCGGAGTGGCGTCGTCCTCGTCCGACTTCCAGCCCTCCACCATCGGGCATGCGCGCATGCACACTTCTCACGCACTCGATCGCTCGATGGACCCCCAGGCCGTGTCCGCACGATCTTCCGACCCTCCTCGTCCCCCCGGACCCCACTTTGCACCACCTGTTCCGCTGGAATGCGCACGCGTATCGGATGCATGATGCCTGTGCAGTTCGCCATGGATTGGAACAGCAACACTGCGACTGGGTCCCAGTTCGACGCCCACAGGCGGGTCTCCATGAGGCGCACGGCGGAGAAGTCGGGACACAAGAGGCGATACTCTTCTTGAAACGCGTCGACGGATTCGAGCCAAGTCCGTAGACATTCCTGGGATCTCGGCACATCCCTCGCATGTTGATACTCCCCTCCCCTTCTCCTCGCTGCATCAACCTACACTGGAAAATCCGCGGATTCGTAGTCCGATCAGAGAAACTCGCTTAGGCACCGGCTACTCCCTTCCATACAAGATGGCGGGCACTCGCGCGAGCAAGCCATCGGGCACGGCTCGAAATGAGTTGAGGTTGGTGAAGGTCAACGTGCAGAGAATAGACAACGCTACACCACCCAGGAAGAACGTTTTCCGCAATGGTGCTGCATTACCAATGGCGCTGAACACATAGAAGAAGGGAGGCGATGATCATCATAGTTCCAAATGGGCATTTAATTTTCCCTCTCAATTGCAATAAAACTAGTAATCCACCTAGATTTTGGATTATGAAATCAATCCCAAATTGCGAACAGACGTATACGCAGTTATAACAGGGCCGACGGTATAATCATAAAACGGAACACGCTCGATACGTCTAGGGATTATGATATCATTCATTTTACACCCTATCACACGAGTATCATTCGAGAACAGAATTGATAGTCGCCCCCGGACATGTATTGGCATCATGAACTTATTAGTGACCACACATGTAGAAGTATGATTACAGTATCATCAATGCTTTAACAATTAAAGTATCATGATGCCAATACTTAAGGATTCGATATCATGATAAACCAGCCTTATTCGGCTGCAATGCAATGTCCGACCCGTTGTCCCATAGGTGCCGGACAATGGTCGATACCAATCCGACCATCGGTGACCTGCAACTACGCTAAACCCTAAGCCTTGCAGGTCTTGATGTGCTAAACTGCGATATTCGGTACCCTACACCTTAGTGTTTCAACGAACAATATCCTATGACTCGTCTTCAGAATCCATATAAAGCCGCAGGTTGAATGCAAGTCGGCTCTGGTACCAACGTGGCTGAATATCCACAAAGTTCCTCCACCCCCTGCAAACACAACAGAGGACAGTGCATATTCTGTAGTTCTCGATGTCGTCATCCTCGACCATCAACATCTTCCAGATGATGCCCTCCGAGACGTCTCCCGGGATGGCAGGTAAGAAACTCGGCCTGACTCTCGTCCCCATCTCCACGATCGCCAAATACTCTTCATCGTCGCTAAAGTCTGAATCGTTCCTAAACTGGGCTGGCCCGAACAAGGCGATAGGACTCCCTGGAATCCCAGCACTGTGAGCCATCGCTAAAATGCAGTCAAAGTGTCACGTTTCAACGAGCCGTTGCCGCTATGCGAAGTGGAAGATAATGCACCGATTCCTAGAACGACCATGAAGATAAAGCAAGTGTAGCATAGTACGCCAGTCCATTTGATGGGAGGCGAACCGGGATATGTTGCCGGACATCGAAATTCGATATGCGTCGGACCCGAACTCAGGTCGGAACTTGACAGTCGAAGGTACGATGTCAGGATAGTGGCCGAACCAGGGTCCAAGGACGAGGAGTGCAAGAGAATGTAGCGGACTTCATCGGAGCCGACAGCAATCGGATGGCGGATAAGCGCATTGAGGGATGCCGAAATGCGGACGAGATCACCAAGGCCCGTCGGACGACGGGGCATCGATCCGGCGGAAAGCGGATGTCGGATCGGACATCGGATTGGGTATCGGATCGTGCAGGGTGGCGCGGACGAAGCGGACAAGTACTGGGGCCCACCAGTATCAGACCACCTTTATCGCAGACGTGGACATCGGCTGTCCGAGGTGCCGCCAGGGCGGAAATGTAAAAGTGAAAATGTTGCCGTATATATTCGGGCCGTCGCGATAAAGACCAAATGGGACGTCCGGTCGTGACTGTAAACCGTTGTGACATCCCGACATTATGACGCGAGAGGCTCACGTCGCGACCGAATAGAAAACCCTACACGGCACGTGTAATTTGGCAATACGTACACTTTGAAGGCAAACTGACGTCTGGGTTTTTACAAACGAGTGAAACCAAGGAATCACTGCACCAAATATCCCGATAAATCAGGCAAATCACTTCAGTGAACAGATCCTAATAACTCGGGTTTCTCTTTTACTGTATTTACCTCATCAGTAACAAAATATTTTTTCCGTGGTAACTTTCAAATTCACCTAGATGACTCCGCTGACTTGGCGAGGTAGTTCCACCGTGGCAATGGGTTGCGACACTCACCCAGTCCTACGTGGAAAATGTGCCAAATTGACAGAAAAATCGACTAAACCCTGTCAATTACTTGTCCGAATCAGGGTCACCTAACCTATTGGGCAGTTGACAAGATTTAGTCAAATTTCTGTCAATTTCCATGTCCAACTTCTTGTAGTGTCCGCTCCGTGGTATGCCGTGCACATGTTGCCGCGGTTGATCTTTGCCGCAATTTTTGCAGTTGCAAAATCCTCCGATGCAATACCCAAATCTGGAATGATTTGAATATCTTGGTTTTCCTTGTATACGTATGCCACACAAGGATCCACCTAGTATCGCCTTCTCAAAATCTCCTCCATCTGATGGGCTCTCTCAAAAAACAAGGGCGACCTTCTCGGCTCATCTATCTTCGTCATGAAGCCCCCATCACAAACCCCGATGTAGATCTTGGACTCATCTTCCGGAAAGTGAAGTAGGATGTTGTCTAGTGACAAATCATTGTGGAGAAAACCATATTTGTGCACCGCATCCATGATGTTACACAATGCCCAAGCAAACTCTGTACTCTTACTTTGGAAAAGTCGGAGACGCTTTCCTTGTATCAGACTGTCCTCTGGATTCCTACTGAAGGTGTAGTGGATGTGGAGGTTGTGCGAGGCCTCATGGTCTCTTTGTAGCATGTCGTGGAGGGTCCCGTCGTTCCACTATTACATGTATCCAATATGTTCCCTCTAATGAATGGCCATAAAGCGAATGACACCATGATGGGGAATTCTTATCGCAAGTGATTCGTTGTTGTGGTCCACGCGTGCCAAATCCGGCCTCATAGACCAATTGAGTGGCCGTTTCTTAGCAAACTCCCAAGCAGGATAAGTTTCAGAGTTTAACTCGATGCTAACTCTACATATGGTTGCATAACCACCTTTTTGAATTTTTTTGTCCAAGTAATGGACAATTGCGTTGTCAGACAACACAGTCAAATTTCGTTTGCGTAAGTTGATCTCACTTTGCTGCACGCATCATCACGGATTGTTTGACGCACTAGGCTTGCGCGTGCATGATTACGCACCCCCTCGATTTGGTTGAATAGACCGTCGACATACTCGAACCACTCCGATGCCATGACCACTTGCTCCAAAGCAAATTTAACGTCGATAAGGCGCTCTATCATCAGATAGTTACAAGCGAATCTGGTTTCAGCGGGAACCACCAAGGACAACTTCGGTTCAAATTTGCGGAAAAGGGCCATGGGAACATGATGTCTCCGAATGTAATGACACACGTGTTTAGCTTTGGCGACCAAATCCTTCACAAAGCGTTCTTTGCCCCAGTCCTCCATAAGAAGATCTAGAATATGGGCACAACATCCCTGCTTGTACATGTGAGGATACTCCTCTAGGATATTATCCATGGCGCCAAGCATGTTGCTTGCATTGTCCGTACAAATCTGGACAACATTCTGAGGGCCAATTTCTCGAATATACTTCTTCATCTCCCCCGCAATGTATCCCATTGACTTCTTCTCGCCAGTCGTATCAACAGACCGAAGAAATACATCGCCTGCCGGACATACTAGCATGACATTCATCAACGGTCGGCAATTCACATTATCCCAACCATCGGAGCAAATGGTAGCCCCGTATAACTCTGTCGACGTTTTCGTACGTTCATCAATCTTTGCCTTGATTTGCTTCTTTTTTTCCTTGATGTGCGTTGTTTGCATCGCGTTATAGGAAGGGGGATTGTAGTCTAATCCGGCAGCCGACGTCGTGCTCACTGCCTTTATAAATGTTGGGTGCTTGGCCACGTTGAATGCGACATTGGCTTCGTAAAAGAAGGATGCCCACAACATGTTCAGCTCCTTTCGCTTGGAGATCTGGAGTGCTTCACTCATGTCCTGTTGCCGCAAGCTCCTAGTGGTATTCAAACCAGCCCTACTAGGTGCAGCACTGGAGACATTTCGGTCCTCGTCGGTATCATTGTACGAGGGTTCGGATCCACCGTACAGAGTGCCGTGTGTGGAAGCACTAGAACACGGACGTTGAACTGACGCGGGGAATGTTGGCCTCATACCATCCATCTCCTCCTGTGTCAAAGGGCCGGGAACCTTTCCACCGCAAAACTGAAACTTCCTCTTCACTACGGTAGGTGCCATTTGGCATACCCTTGAGAGATTGGGCTGGTCCCAACTATAATGCTGTAGGCACCTTGATGTCACGTACGAAAGCTTGTTCCAGCAATACACACATTGGGCTTCCTTAATTGACAGTGACCCTTCCTTGAGCTTGACCGTAAACCATGGTGCCCACTCTCTCGTACCGAGACTCGGAACGGCTCTAGCCGGTGCAACCGCTTCAACCGGATCCATAGTGAATGATTTGGAAAGTCTCCGGACTAATAGCCCGCAATTGGGCATGGTGTTTCACACATTGGGCATAGTGTTTTAAGAGGGGAAAAAAAAAACAAAATAAAAGAGTGTAGGAGTATTAAATAGAAAATAAGGGGATAGGATGGGGGAGTGGTGGAATCAGAAAAATGAACGGGCGAAATGAGAGAAGGAATTAAATGAAAGCATAGTGTTCTAAGAATGGGAAAAAAAAATCAAAAAAAAAATTACTGAGTGTAGGAGTATTAAATAAAAATAAGGGGATAGGATGGGGGAGTGGTGGAATTAGACAAATTATTTCAGTGATCTTGTTGGAGTGCTCGGGCGCGTGCAAAACGGGCGTGAGCACTGACGGGCGCGGGCGCGTACGAGCGCGTGCAAATGGAAAGAAGGAGTTTGACGGGGGAAATTTGTTGCATGATATAGTTCCAGTGCTCGCGCGCGTGCAAAGACGGGCGCGAGCAGTTGGGGGCAAGAAAAACGCGAGAGACATTGTGGAGGGGGAAATTAGTTCCCTGATTCGGAATCCGTGCACCCGCCCGTGGCACGACGGGCGCGATCAGTACACGCGTGCGCGTACGGGCTTGTGCAAATGGACAGAGGGAGTTCGAGGAGAGAAATTAGTTGCATGATATGGTTGCAATGCTCGCGCGCGTGCAATGACGAGCGCGAGCAGAACACGAGAGACATTGTTGGGGGGGGGGGGGGGGGGGGGGGGGGGGGAGAATGAGTTTCTACGATTCGGTATCCGTGCGTGCGCTGTTGGTTCGACGGGCGCGAGCAATTCGCGCGCGCGCGTACGGGCGCGTTCTTGTGTTCACAGAAGAGTGTTCTCGCTGGGGACTAGTGTGCGCGCGCGCGGGGGCACGCACACTACGGGCGCGCGCAAACGCGCTCGTGCATGCGAGCGAGTTCAGGGTTTAAATCCACGTAACATAAAATTCAGTCCATACCTTAAATACACTTACCATAACTTCAGTTTTCTTACGGTGACTTAAATCCACTGACCATATTAAACATTTTGGTGTGCACCAGAGTTATTTATACACTTATCATACGATGGAAGGAGAAGAGACAACGGACGAAATGAACAACATGTTTGGCAATGAAAATACGAGAGACCAATGTAGGAAGAATAAAAGCGTCTTGGGAACCACGACAATGATTCCGGAAAGAAAATTAACATCCATTGTTTGAGTTTAACAAACATTAAACATGTGAATGTAACCCTAAACCTATCCAATTCCCTATGCCTTCTACATGTACTTATATTCCAAAATCTTTTTACAAAACGTGGTCTTCACTCATGGATCTCCACGACGTCACGTGCCCGGTGCAGAGGAACTCGATCCACCCTCATCGTGTCGTGCACGAGAGCTCCCCGCTGCACTACTTTTTGCCCCATCGCTAGCGATGAGTTTCCGCTTCGCAGAACGGGTTCTCTTCGCTATGCCATCTCCTCCATGCATTGCTACTATGAAGTTGCAATCGCGCATTCGACGGAGCACTGTAAGGGTGTTCGGACTATGTTGCGCGCATAGGAAATCCACGGCTTGACCTTTGAACAATGTATCCCATTTAGATTCCACGGTCATCAAGTCATTAGCGATCTAGAATTCCTCTTTATTCATTTCGTGCAACTACTTGTACTGATCCGCAACCGGTTGCCCTTTGGAATTCCACCTAAATCCAAGAGGATGGGCGCCGTACTGGAATGTATTGGTATGAACATCCCAGTACCCTCGTAGCACTTGGTAGAAAAAATTCCTCCTTCCTCGAGTTTGTCGTCTGCTCGCCCCTGATGAGTTCGTGGCAGATCCTTACAATCTCCGCAGGATCCTGGTCCCACCTCCACTGCGCGCTCATTTCACAAGCATAGGTCTGGTGCATTCCCATAAGCCAATTCCAAATCAAGTCCTCACTTCACTTGTCCGGATAGTCAGGAGTATTTTCCTTATTTTGCTCCCAATGCGGTGGCATGCAAGTCGCTAAGCCGAACTGCTCATAAAAACGCTTGTGTAAGGGGGCCTTACATATTGCACACCACCGACGTATCATGGCATGGGAAATCAAGCATTGTGGATGGTACATGCACTGACAGGATCCCAATGACCAGCCACCCTCTAGCCCAAACGGATTGCAACAAACGGGACACTTGGTTCCATCCAACACATACTTCGGTGGATTGGGCCAGAGCAATCTTGGCTGTATAGTACTATTCTCAGGGATCTTCTCATTAGATTTGGCGGTCTTGTACTCCCACTCCAACTGCGTCCAATCTATTGCCCTACCAATCATCCACTAGAGCAGAACAGTGTCCAAAGTGACGTTGTTTAACGCGGTTTTTAACACGGTTTAACGCAGTTTAACGTGGACAGTTTTTTTGACGGAAAAATGGCAAAAAGGTCACGGACGTCGCATTGGTTTGACGTGCTGCGTCAACCTTATGTTAAACCGTTTAACAGGAGTTGACGTTATGTTAAAAGTGACGCAAACACAGATTATGGAAGTTACCCAGGGTAAGTAACTTTGAGAGTAAGTTTTTTGCCACCTGAGCAGTTCCTTCCTTTTTGCATTCCACGTTGCATGTGACATGGACATTTCCCAATGTTAATTAATTCCTGGTCAGGTATGACGTGGGCAAGGCTCCGTCGTCCTGATGGATGAAAAAAATTCTGATGTGGCATGGAAATCTGACGTGTCATTTAGGTTTTCAATGGCCTAGATTGTGACAAGTGGAGTGATCGTGGATTGAAGATATATTTTCGCATCAAATTTGGGATTTGTATTATTTTGTGTTTATGTAAACGCAGTGTGACGTGTTTTGGAAGTGCGTCTTGGACGTTAACTTTGACACTGTTTGATGCTGATAAACACATGTACCACTTATTTTAACGCGTTTACGGAAACGTCTTTAGACGTAGGATGATGTCTGCCATGTCAATAGTGACGCATTCAATTTGAATTTTTTGTCAAAAGAAACACAATGTAGTGTTCAACTTGACGCTGATAAACACATATGTCACATATTTTAACGCTTTTCGGAAAACGATTTTAGATGTAGGATGACGTAATGTAAGGGGTTGCTCATGCTGGATCCTCCTTAATCTACACACCCCACATCACTGTGCTCACGGTGAGTTCATAGCAACACATCATTCAAGGAACAAGGGAAGAATGGAGACAAGAAGAAGATGGAGAACAAAAATAAAGTTAGGAGAAACCCCAACCCCCCTCTCCCCCCCCCCCCCCCCCCCCCCCCCCCCGGATTTTATTGAAGTACCTTTTAGTTTATAGGTCGCCATTACTCCATCCTTGATTGGATTACGGCGTGCCTTAGCTTTTTGGAAAGCTAAGTTGATTGTGCATCTACCCTCAAAATCTCAAGATCATAAGATCAAAATTCAAAGACTGATTGCTAAAAATCCGAGACCCTTCTCCCAGCCGCACTCCTTTGACAACCCCAACTTTGGTAGGCGATATCTCACTCCCTATAACTTAGAATTGGACGTGCTTACTACCATTGGAAAGCCCTACAAGAGATCTACAATTCTTTCAAATCTCAATCTACTTGAACAAGAAACGAGGGACTGATAGGGAAAACAATGGGAGACACTCTATGGAGTAAGAAGAAAACACAAAAAGCTTGAAAACAAGCTCTCAAATACAAGATAAGAAGCCGCCGAAGTGGCGGCTCACCCTAACGCTAAACCTAGGCTTAAAGCCCTAATCTAAGACCTTCATAGATGAATGTTTCCACCAAAGAATGAACAATGGAAACATGAGTTAACGTGTACATCACCAAAATCCTAGCCGCCACGTCAGCCATAGCCTCTACGCACATCTGACACGTCAGCTATGAGATTACGTTTCTTGAAATACAATTTAACGCAATTTATGTCACTTCAAACGCGTGTGTCACTATTGACACCCCCTAGGATGTTGACCAAGTCAAACCATAGCTGCCACGTCAATCACGGCCTCCATGCACATGTGACACGTCAACTATGTCAATATGTTTCTTGAAACACAGTGTGACGCATTTTTATGTCACCCAAAACGCGTGCGTCATTACTAACACCCCCTAGGTTGTAGACCAGGTCATAACCTAGCCGCCACGTCAGCTCTAACTTACACGCATAGGGGACACGTAAGCTATATCAATATGTTTCTTGAAACACAGTGTAACGCATTTTTATGTCACCCATAACGCAGGCGTCACTATTGACACCCTCTAGGATCCGAAACCTACGTTCCAGGTCAGCCGTATCCTCCACGCCTTTGTTCCAAGTCAGCAGGGCATTCCACGTAGGATCTGTTAATATGTTTTTAGTAACATAGTTGAACGTTTCCGATGTCACCTTAAACGCCCTCTATGTTAAAAGAAACGTGTTGACGTGGGATGTGACTAAATTTAACCATTAAAAAACTATTGTGAGGTAAAAAACTCTCCAAAAAAGTTACTTTCCACAATGCAGATTTATATTTAAGCTGACGCGATGTCACTCATGTTGTTATTTTTAACACTGAACCGTCACTTCAAAATTCAAGTTGACACTCTTTGACAGAAGCCGTTAAAGCAACGTCAAAAGTGACGCGTGCACGTTAAAACCTTTAACGTGCAGTATGTTTATTTGGATCACATTTCCACACTAATTTCCATAAATCCAGGTTTATTTTTCTGATGACGCAGTTTAACGCAGGACAGAATGCTGTGCTGCTCTAATGATCAGTATTTCGTCAGGGAACATTTCATCTGGAACTGCCCACGAGGTAAGTCCAATATCTCTCTTGGAGTTAAGCTTGAGGTAGTCGCGGTCAATCCTCTTGAACTCATTGTACATCTGTCTGTGACGGTCAACATTCAGAATGCATGCAATCTTCCATTGGTAGTATTGTCTGCTCATCTGGATCAGATACGCTTTGAGCATCCCGTTGGTGGCTTGCAATTTGGAGACAGTGGATACCGCTGACTGTTGAAATCCCAAAGAGTCCTCCGTCTCTTGAGAATCCACGAACATGATTTGCCGCTGGAAGGGGTGCATCACTTGACTGGATGATGCGAATGGGATGATTGGCTTAAGGGGAACTCGGACCCAGGGAATCTTCCAGGAGACCGTGCATGGCCAATTCAATGATGGCATTCACGTCTTCCATGTTAATTCCAGGGCTACCAGGGATTGGAGCCTGGCTCACCTCGGGTACGTTAATCGGACTCTTTGCAGCTTTAAGTTGCTCAATCTCTTCATTCTACTTCCGGATAATCTCATTCATCCTATCAGCTTCGGCGTACAAGTTCTAGATAGTCTTCTCCATCTTAGAAATCAACGCATTTTTTACTTCCAGCTCATTACGCAATGCGTTGCCTTGCAGGCCTTCGGCATCATCCCCGGTTAATGTAGCCTCCAACTCAATTGCAAACCTAGCAACATCATCTTCCATTACATTGCTCGGGTCAGCAATGTGTGGATTCAATACAAGAGGAGCTACATCAACATTGCTCGGGCCCGCAATCTGTGGAATCAATATGGAAGGAGCTACATCAACATTGCTTGGGCCTCCAACAATTGCTAGAGGAGCCTGATGAGCAATACCCACCCCAGTAGGATTTGCAGGCGGTGCACGATTCCTCGTCGACAAACACGCAGCTAGCTCAGGATCCTTCTTTTTTAACCGTGTGATTCTAGCATTAGTCGCTGATTTTGTTTGTCACTGAGCAAGACGGTCTAGCGTACCATCAGAATCATTATCCGATTCTGAGTCACTCCACTCAAGAGGCGCAGGATCCTCGGGATAATCCAAGTATGCCCAGTCCACACCTGGAAATCTTCGGATTTCTGTATGTATCACCATCTCTCGTGGACGCCGCTGGACGCTAGGAGTCTACCATTTGGTCCTCTAATCCACCTGCCAATGAAGCATTACCTCGGCATAAACCATTCTACAGATCAAGAGTGGAATCTCGTTTCTCTCGTTGATCGCCTATCTATATAGAACCTGGTATACCTCCAAACACCGCCTCCCAAACTGACAGTTCTTGCACCATTTCATGTTCGCCTTGTTTGAAGTACGATTTTGTTTATGGCGATGCAACGGGAAAACTTCCCAATGTGGCACCATTCAATGAATTCTTCACACGTTGCTAGACTCCACATTTGCAGTGCGGCTTCCCACCCTCTGAATGCCAGCTTTGCATGATTCATTAAGACGTGAACCCTCTTAGGTTGGAGGTTTCCATGCCTTTTCCGGCCTGCATCCTTTTGATTTTTCCTCTATTCTGCCTCCGTGGGCGGATTTGGTCGTTGCTGTTCCATCTCTGCTCGAGGTAGATCGTTCTTCGAAGTCGTCCAAAAGTGCAAAATTAAAAGCCTACGACTACCCCAAAACCTCAATCACATTTACAAATTATAAACATTTACAATATTTTCAAATGTACCACACAACCACCATAGAGTTTTGAAGAATATAAGCGATAACAAGTGTGAAAGTGCTGGGACCCACCGGAGTACCAAGCAATGAGCTACCCGGAGGCTGTTGAAGGCGAGGTGCTCAAAGGGGGGGAGTGCAAAATGAGGGAGCGGATCGCCCTTTTATAGTCACGAGCGCCAGGGAACGGGCGCGAGCAAAGACCCTACGGGCCTGCGCGGGCACCGAAGGCGAGGTTTCGGCCGTGTATACCTTCGCGCCCGCGCAAGTATCAACAGGCGCGTGCGGTTCCCATGGCGGGTATATGACGGGCGCGAGCGAGTTTTATCGCGCGAGCGCAGGTATCGACCCGGTCTTCATCAGGCGCGAGCGGATGTCGTCCTCGTATCAAAGGGCGCGCGCGCGGATGTCGTCGCGGGCGCGCGGATATTGATCGGGCGCGACCATCGGGCGCAATCGCTGGATGAACAGGCGCCAGCAGTAATCCAGGACGGGCGCGCGCATTCTCGATAACGGGCGCCACCACAAACTAGAACACTGTTAAAAATCAGAGTAAACCAAAGAGAACCTGCAAATTCAGGGTTAAAAAAAATACTTTATTTATTTTGAAAATTTATCACTTCATTATAATGTCAATTACAGTGCCATGCACTCTAGGTACCTGTCCTCTAGGTCTTTCAAGTGCATCTGGAAATGGTTTGTTTGAGCACTAGAGACAATATTGGGGACACAAAGTATTGCCATCTCCTTCTTCTGTTCTTTGATGAGATCGCCAATCTCACAGTCAAGTTCTTCGACAGTTGCTTGGGTTGCCAACTGCTCTTCAGTGGTTGGAGGCAGAGGGCGTCCATTCTCTGCGTAGGCCATCAATTTGTCGCGGCGAGAGATCCAATCCTCGAACAACTCGATCAGTTTCCGAAGTCGCTCCAGCATTGACCACATACTTTTGTGCGTTCGCTATTCAGTGCCCGGTGGGGTGGCACCATTCGTTAAACTCATGTACGACTTGATTTGTTGGCAATTGCATGCGTTGGAATTCATGCGCGCGCGAGACAGACAATGTGCGCGATCAACCACAGCTGGCAGGCGCGAGCAGGCGCAGATACGCGCGCGGACGCGACGACGGGCGCCATCCATGGTAAACAGTAGTAAACTATGAGGACAGTAATTTTGCTCGCGCGGGGGAGCCCGTCCGATAACCGTTCGTCACCTCCGTCACGTGACTACACGACAATTTTAAGGCCCGTCCGTTTATTATGACAACCGTGGTTTACAAAGCTCTGAAGAGGACACATTTTTCTTTGTCGAGAAGGTACATGATATCGTTCAACGTATTGTTTTTGCCGTTTGGTACCGAGGGAGACTTGTATGTGAGCAGAGAGCGGAGAGCGGAGAGCAAAGAGCAGAGATTTGGAGAGCGAAGAACAAAAAATAGGGTCCGGATCCCAAAAATAGACATTTTTTTACTGAAAATAAAATACAAAAATTAGTAGATTCGAATATTCTTAGTATATTTTAAGAAAATATCTTTTTTTAGTAATATAATTGACCCTATAACCGTGGACTAATTTACAGTATTTTCATTAAATCTGTGATGAAATTTCTATTTTCTTGATGATTATTTTCTCTATTTGTTCATTTCATATTTTATTTTTGGTTTTGTTTTCCCATTCTTCTTGACTCCTTACTTCTAGTTGTATGTTTTGCTTTTATATTCTTAACCTTCAATTTTTTTTTTCCTTTTTTTTAATTTTTTTTTTAAATGCATACTCAAAGGTTGGAAAGATCCCACGGGGAACCTATTCTAGAGAATCAGTGAATCGGAGGCGAGGAGGTGGGCCACTATTGAAACGTTCCTACCTAGGACACTTGCCAAGTGTGGGACCAAAAGTGAATGTGAATGTAGTTTGTTCTGTAGTACAGTCAGAGGTTGGCGGTCCTGTTGATAATGTAGTGGGCAAACCTAAATGTGTTAGATTCAAAGATTAGGACGTCTAATAACAAGTATATGTTGGCTGAGATGAAGGGCACATGTCAGTGGGTACGAGGTACATAGTGCACTTGTTCAAGATAGAATATGTTGAAATGGAATGCAATCAATGTGAACGACAAAGCCTTTATAAAGAGAAGAGGCGTTGTGGGGCGACCGACTTCTTCTGCCCGAGCTAGAATCCAGCTGCCTCTAGTGCACAAATTTCTGTGATGTTGAAGTTTGTTCCTAGCTTTACTGGCCAAACGGCTAGAATCGGAGGCCTCTCATGGTCTGCAGAGTATTTAGCAATACACTTGCGTCTTGCGCCCTTCACGCATTTCTCAATGTGATTGGAACAGAAGAAGAATTCCGTCCTTGATGTGTTCTGGCGTATGTTAGTTCAAACTCCAGTGTAGGTTGGTCCTACGGTAGCGTTCGCGCCCCTGACGATTCTCTCAGTACATTTCTTCTTAGTGAGTACCATCTGGTGGGAAAACCATCTGCCTGATATCAACATCAAGAAAAGTAGATCCAAGAGTAAATGCAAGAGTCGGAAGAGTCTGTTGTCGCATGCGGGCGTGTTACACGGGGTGGGCCACCATGCCCAAAGTCTCCAGGGCGCTGGAGACGTCATTTTCTACCACTTTTTTGAGTGAATATCCTACCTAAAGAAAGCCAAGTTTCCTTGTGGTGTTTGATTTGTATATCATGTCATTCCCTAAGCCCATTAACTATGCCGCTTCCTTCTCGATGCTTGAATACGTGACAACAGCTCAGGCGCAGCTACTACAGTATCAACATGATCTATATCTCGCTCAACCCACGACACCTGATATCTTCCACCACTCCTACTTAGGACCATGCAACTTAGAAGCACTGCTCTCAAGCACAGACGCGTGTTCACTCACATATGGGTCTACGTCAAAGTCCAACTCCATTTGGCCTTGATTGTCCTCCCACAGATTGTACAGAAACATCCTTGTACCATGGTCCTTCATACCCGCAAACTGCCTAACTACCACATCTTGCATAAGGGTCTACACAATTCAACCTCGTCATCATCCTCAAGACGCAGCCTCAGTTGGGGAGGTGATGGCTTCTGGAGGCCGCTGTCTTCTCCGATAGGGCCTCCTCGGGCCTCAACCTCCATTCATAATTTTCAAAAAAAATCACACAGATGACGGCACCTTCCCTAGGGCTCAAGGAGGGTGGAACAACCTCGGCCACGGAGGTGATGGCCCTAGCAGGCCACTGTCTGCTCCGACAGCGCCTCCTCGGGCCTCAACCTCCATTCACATTTTAAAAGAAAAAACCCAACTCAATGCACCTCCCCTAGGTTTAGAGCAGACATCACTCCACAGAGCCTCCTTCACCAAAATTAAAGCAAATTTTTTTAAAAAAAAAACCCAAAAACAGGAGTCAAGGGGAGGAAAGATGGCGCGGCCGTAAGGAGGGTCGAGCCTGTTGAGGTGCTTTCGGAGCAGACACCACTCCATAGGGCCTCCTTCACAAAAATTAAAAAAGAAATTAAAGGAATAAAAAAACCCAAAAACATGAGTCAAGGGGAGGTGAGATGGCGCGGCCAGAAGGAGGTCCAAGCCTGTGGAGGTGCTTTTGGAGCAGACATCACTCCACAGAGCCTCCTTCACTAAAATTAAAAGCAAATTAAAAAAAATAATAATCCCAAAAACATGAGTCAAGGAGAGGTGAGATTGAGCGGCCGGAAGGGGATTTGAGCCTGTAGAGGTGCTTTCGGAGCAGACATCACTCCAATGAGCCTCCTTCAAAAAAATAAAAATAAAAATTGTGGAGGTGCTTTCGGAGCAGACATCACTCCTTTACCAAAATCAAAAAAAAAAAAAAAAAATCAAAAAAACAAAAAAAAAAAAAAAAAAAAAAAAAAAAAAAAAAAAAAAAACCCGTATAGGTGCTTTCGGAGCAGACATCACTCCTTCACCAAAATATAAAAAAAAAAAAAAAAAAACTTCCCTACCCCTAGGGGTGGGTGGGCGGGACATCCCTTTACAGGGCAGCTTTTATCACCTTCCTCACCAAATTTCATTCTCAATCAACCCATTCTCAATTCAAACCTAATCAAATCTGTACACTCTCTTGTAATTCCAAATTACCAATATAGACACATAGTGCTTTTCACCAAAGAATTCTCAATCAACACACTACTTACAATATAGTAGTGTATGACAAAACAATCCAAACAATAGAGAAAAGTTTGTCTTAAAACTGACAATACAAGATCAAACACAAAATAGTTTGAGTCTCCAGAAATCTTCTCATCCCTTGAATGTTGGTGTAGTAAAGTAAGAAAAATCCAGAGGTAAAGGACCTCACCTGTCCCCATAAACACAACCAAAACCATAGTTAGGATTATATTTGTAGACAAGGTGTCAACAGCCCTTTACAGCTTGTTATTGCAGTCACAAGAAAAATCAAACCCTACACCAAACATACAAATCAAAGGGAGAGATGAAAGAGTCTAATTGCAATCATAAATTAGAAGACCTGAGTAGTAGTTCTACAGACTCAGCCATGTTGCACTTTGCTTCAGCTCTACACCACCATATACCAAAACTTCACAAGCTCTAAAAATCTCTCACACACATGTAGCAAACTAGAATTACTTTCAAAGCATACAAGTAAACAGATGCATATGGCAAAGAAACTCCCATGGTTTTATACCCTCAAAGAAGTTTCTAGAGATTCACTTGTTTGTTATATGGACAGGAATAGCCTCGCAAGTCCAATCATCTCTGAATCTTAGATGAAGGTTAACCTAGATCAAATGGTCATAAATTAGTGACTTGCTAGAGTAAAGTTCAAGCTTGTAGTAAGCCCAAAGTAAAGTAAGCCCCAAGTAAAGTAAGCTTCAAGTTTGGAGTAACTACTAGTAAACCATGTGTAAGGGAGGTCGGTGGGTTTCACTAATTTACACCTTATTCAGCATATCATGCCATAATAAAGTGACTACCTAATTGCTTGCAAAGTTTTACAAGTAATGTGCAAATTTATTTTGCAAGCCTACAGAACTGAAGAGTGCAACTTCTGTCTGAATCATTGTAATAAAAAACTTATTTAGAAAAGAAATTCTAAATTAAATACGGGTATAAGATCTTCCCAATATTTAAAAAAAAAATAAAAAAAAATAAAAAAAAATAAAAAAAAATAAAAAACTTGTGGAGGTGAGATTAAGGAATGGATGTATGTGTGTGATTAAGGTTAGGTTCTTTACGCATGTGATGGGCCTTGGTGTGGGGGATGTTGGGTTGGGATATTGTGTTATGTTGTGTTGACTGTGCAGGAAAAGCGGAAGGAGATTAAAAAGCTAATTGCAAATCAGAGAGGGAAGTCGCAGCAGATTTAGAATTTGGAGAATGAGCACAAGGTGCAGCGACGGAAGCTGGAGGCTTGTATTGAGCACCAGTTGGAGAAGATTTGTGCGCTTGAAGTCTAGCTTTCAAATCAGATCACTCTCCATCAACAGGTAGTTCCACCACTTTCAGTTTTCTACTTGAATTGGTTGGAGAAGTTACTATCATTTGTAAAGAAGAAAAGGCCTCAGCATGCAACAACAGCAATTATTAGGGTTTGGGCTTCTACCCAGGAGCTCAAATCGTAAAACTGATTTGCTGAAAAAGAGTGTTTGATTAGGTTGTGAAGGGAATTTGGTAGCTTACAAGGCATGAGCGACAGTTGTAAATAGAGTCACTGAAACAAAGTATTTGTCGACAGGCATGAGGGCAATAATTGCACTCTGTTGTCATCATATTTCAAATTATTAACCGACATTGTGCATGGTTGATGAGATCGAGGTGGAATTTTGCTCTGGAACGTAGTGTAGGAGCTGCAAACACAAGCGTATGCATTTGCTGCCTGGCTTTGGAAATGTGAGAACAAAAGTGCCAGCAGCTGGTGGCTGTCAGGATGGAACATGCTGCCACTTTGGCGTCTACTAAGGACCATCATCGTGCAGAACTCAGCCAAGTAAGCCCAACTCATTTGAGAAGAGTGCCGAGGGCGATGCAAATGGGTGCGTTCATAGTCTTGACCTTGAGGCAGGTGCCTAACCATGCCAAAAACTAGTCCAGGCCTAGTTGATCTATGTCCTGAGTCTCAAGAGAGCGGAGGACGTAGAAGCGAAGGCGAAGGCGTTGGAAGCGGAGGTCGTGGGGTTGAAACAACGCTTCACAGACACCCAAGACTTGATTTGGAGGAAGGCATGCAAATTTCCTTACTCTAAGTTTTACTTTGATATGCTTTGTTGATTTGATCACAGAAATCAGGAGCTAGCATTCAATGCTATAGTCATGTTTCATCATGTTGTAATTTTGTGATATAGAAAACCACGCTCCAGTCTGGTTTTCTAAATTGAGTTATATTATGTTTGTGCGTGCAAATATGTTTAAGTTAATTATGATGTGGTTGTGCAACTGCAGGATGAAGAGTGTAGTATGAAGATGGATAGAATGAACCAAGTACAAGATCTCAGTATAAACTTGCACGCATATTTGCAAGTGATTGAATGAATTAGGTGGGGTGGTTCTAATTAATAGATGGTGACAGGGATGCTGACCTAATTCTTTGAATCCAGGATCAAGACTCAAAAAAGAGAAGGTTGAGCTAGAACGAGTGAAAGTGGAAGACATGCGTGCAGGTTTATAACCAAGCAACATACCTTGGAGTTACAAAGCTAGAAGATGCAGAAGGTAATAGATATATGAGCATGAGGTAACGCTTGCCCCATTCCAAATTGTTACCATATCTGCCTAATTCTGTTCCTTACATTCGTGCTTTTGAGCAGGCAAGGGAGATAGACCAAGTTTCTAAAGGTGTACGAGCAGCAGTGAAGATCAAGGATGTAAGCATAGCACAGCTCAAAGAAGAGCTTGCAAAACAGCCGAGCAGACTTCCTTCTTGCTTAATCTATCTCAATACGATTCTCTCAGCTGACGAAGCCTAACGACATAGTCCTCGACTAGAAGGTAGGAACAGGTAACTATTCACTAATTACTTCTAATTTCCCTTCTTCTCACATTATCAACATAGTCTCACTTCTTTTCCATGCTTTAAATTTTAGGGGCTTCCATTAAGGCTTGCGAGGACATTGGTCGTCATGTTCTCGCGTTTGAGGATGACGCATCCGTCTACAACGCCCTTCTAGCTCCATATATGATATGCTGCTCCATGACTTGTCATGGCCGCCAAAACATTGTGTTGTACTTTTGCCTATAAGATCCCAAGGGTGAGACCCATCCACCATTCGCTGAAGCAAATCCTATAAAACCGATTCACAAGCAATGACCTCAAAGGAATCGCCCATCCTCTCAAAGCAATTCCTAACAAGTACAAGGTTAAGTTCTAAAGAAATCATTGAGCTCATACGAGTTGAAGGAATTTTGACAAGGTTTATATAGATCGCTGCTTGACAGTAAAGCTAGCATTGGTCCTATTCAAAGACGGAGAAATCTTCCATGATGACAAGCACTATGACATGGTATAAATCTTGATTTCAACATTACCATTATTGTACACGAATTTTAAAATATTCTAAGAAGTTTTTAGACCTAAAGTTTTACATTTTGTGAAATATATTTTCACACTAATTAATTACACAACTGTATGCAATTATTACTAATTAGATCTAAAAACATAAGTCTAGAACATCGTACTTAGATCTAATGTTGGACCAAAAGTAGTGGAATGTATGCATGACGTCATCATGACATCAGCCCTAATCTTTATCCCTTAAAATGAATTTAGTCAAGTGCCATTGTTTTGGACCCTAAATCCACGGAATTACACTCTTTTACTAAAAACAAGACTAAAAATAAATGCCTTTTTTTAGTATTTCGTCATGGTCATAGGGTCTACTTTTCTTTTGAAAATTTGGCTAAAGGTCAATTCTTTGCTCTCCATTTTCTGCTCTCTGCTCTCCGCTCTCCGCTCTCGGCTCACATGCTAACTTTCCCCGTTTGGTACCTTCACCACCTTAAGAAATTGTTGTTTTTTCGCGGTATAATTCTGTGTTGTGATGACTGTTACCGTTCTTAGTGAACGTCGACACAGAACATACGTTCCTGAATGTGTGAGTGGTCGATAATGGCCTATTCAGTTTTTAATCGGTAGTACGTAGTCTGTGCTCCTTCATGTTGAATGAAGCATGTCTCGCATTAGAGCACCGATTTTTATTTTTTTTATTTTTTTGTGTACTATTAGACAAAAGGCATCTGGATTGATATTAGGGACAATACAGTCGGCTTTTTGGATATATTAGAAACGCCACTTGTTTTTTTTTTTTAAATTGTAGTAAGAAACGACATGTTTGTTATCTTTTTCAGAGGGAGTCAGTTTTAAATAGATTATAATTTTTTGTGAATTGCATTAAATGTATCTCATTCTTTCAGAGCGTTCGATTTTTTGGAAAGTGCTTAGAGAGACTGACTCTTACTGTCAGGCGTTGAAGTATAGTCTTACTTTATTATTATTGAGTATTTATGAAGTGGTGCAAGTTAAATGAAATTAATCAATTTATCTAGGCACTAGTGCAAAGCTGTCCAGGACGACCCAAGCCTGACGACGGTGAGCGCTTGCTGTGTCGTTTTAGCAACCCTGGCTGGCCAATGAGCGCTGTTGGCCAATGAGCGCACTTGTATTGCGTTTCTTACCATGGCAGTGACTGGACTCGAGCGAGGGAGTGTGACGTGGTAGCGAAATTCTTCCCGGCTGGGCAGATCAACCTCGCGAGTTGCCAGGTAGTCTTGCCCGAGAGAGGACTTCTTCTCCTCATGTTACAGATGGATGGAATTGTCCAAGCGTATTTCATGATAGAAAATTCTGTTGTTCCGATGAAGCAATAACAATGGCATTTTTTTCCAGGGGTGATTTAATTACTCAAGTTAGAGAAAAGGTTTTTTATTCAAGTTGTATACAGTCCACGTGGTCGTGTAGTTTGCCGCCACGTGTACCACAACAGTGCTCGGTACCAGATGACGTTATCGTTGACGAAATTGAACTTCGTCATCCTCGGTGGACGATAAATGTTATGTAGTAGAGCGACGTGGGTTCAATTCCGCACGCAAGCATAAGTGACGTACCTACCGGGCATGCATTACTCATATACCTCGGACTGAGTGTTGGACGCGGGAGTTTTATTTTCTGAAAGCATGATTCTACAATTTGTATCAGAAAGGCAGGACCCGACGTTAATTCAGAGGGGCCCTCTGGGGTGCAGCAGAGTAGTGGAGTTTTAGCATCTCCTACAAAATTTGGAACCATTGGAAACCTATGTCTGTTGCAGTAGTTTTCAATCCGGCCTAACTCAATGCAACTAGAATAATCAAAGTTCTATCTCTACATCAGTCCTTGGAGGAAAGGATTACTCTATTCAAACTCAGTCGAAGATAACAGAAGAAGTTAATTCCATATGCCGTAGGATGGGGGGGTATACTCTATATGACACGAATGATAGAGTCGTCCTCGTCTTCGTATTCATTGTCGTCGTAGTGTGAGTCGTCCTCTGTGCGGGTCAAGTTCGCGTCGAGTTCCACCACCCTAGCAACAGGTACTTCCCTAGCAATAGCTGTTGCTCGTTCAAGGTGACCAGAACCCACACCATCTGTTCCAGGTCTGTCCATATGCGTTAAAATTTCCTGGCCCTCACTATACTTGAAGGCTCCGACCGAGTGTCCAACAATCTGCCGCGACCGTGGTTCGTGTCGTAAAATGACACTCCAATCTTGTGTCAACACATCCTCGACGAAGAATACTTGTTCGGCGTTTGCTGGCAAAATGAATGGATTAATTCTTCTTCGATCATCCCGGACGTCTAATCTACACGTCCAGAATCCCATCCCATCCTTACGGACCATTTCCTGCTTCACCCAGTCTACTTACATGATGACTACGCTCCATCCTGAGAAAGACACGCGGTATATTTTTTTGAGGATACCCACCTCGATGCTGTCCACATTTCTTTCGCTGACAGATGTGCTGACTCCAGAGTGTAAGTACTGTACGTGGTCCCGGAGCCACTCTGAAAAGGGAGGGAACACTGCCAAATCTTCCGGATACTCTGTTGCCCTCCCGGATTGCCTCGAATCCTGGCCCACGCAGTATTCTCTTCTCATTCGGTTTTGGTCATTCCTTGCCCGAGTGTATTCCCTGATGACATTTGAGATCACAACTTAATTAGATAAATTATATTTTGAGACCCTAGTCTCCTTTGACATGGCCATTATCTTACGCAACTGCATTCGTCAACAACTCCACTCCCTGGAGGCCCTTGTTTACATTCTCATACCGAAAGGGGAATTACTAGCGGAATTGTTCGTTGCCGTCTACTATAATCAGGCTCATACCTAGATAGACATGCAAGAATTCAGAGCGCACCTGCCAATAAGCAAGAACATACTCTACTCATAGAAGGGAGCATCGAATAGCAGGAACTCCGTAAATTCGACCTAAAGCACAACCTTCGCATTCGCATATTCCACATTAAACAGGGCACCAGAAACAAACTCGACAGTTTATTCCAGTTCATAAAAAAATAATAAAAAAAATTCAAATCGAAACCCAGCTCTACTCCACCAAATGCCTCTCACCCTTTGTACGCATACAGAAGCCTAAACATTCTACTTCCATCTTAGAAAACGAATCCTAAGGTCAACTATAATCAATACTACTTCTGAAATCTACTGGATATATGGAGAACAGATATATGCTGGAAGACCCACACGATCAAAAAAATTGAACCGAACCTAAGCATAACATGACTCTCACTTAAAATGCTTCAATCGCAAACAGATTAGCTTCTAAGCTTTTCACTGATGTAAATGATGAGCGCGGAAGGAGTCCGGCTGGACTTTTACCTC
Source organism: Ceratodon purpureus (assembly GCA_014871385.1). Classification (NCBI taxonomy): domain Eukaryota; kingdom Viridiplantae; phylum Streptophyta; class Bryopsida; order Pseudoditrichales; family Ditrichaceae; genus Ceratodon; species Ceratodon purpureus. The sequence continues at coordinate 97,744,925 of CM026426.1, forward strand.
AACACGTAAAAAAAACCGGGAGATGTATAGCCAGTCCCTAAGATTATATCCTCTCTCATGTAATGTACAATAGAGAAAAAGAACTTACTCAAGGAGCTCAGCTGTGAACTCCGAGTGCCGTATCACGTATTCGTGGATGTCACGCACATCCTCATCAGAAAGTGTAACCCCACTGACTTTGCCCATGAGCAGTTCACCCGAGTCACGCAGTTCCTCCTCTGAATCCCATATCCGTCGACGGGAATGTGGGAAGTTCTCGAAATATTCTGTAGCAAATCCTAGAGCCTCGTCGTCGGTGTAACCTGTAGCCATACTAGCTTCGGGTCTCGCCATATTCCGAACGTAGCTTGCCAGAATTCCCATATAACGCTCTACCGGATAACACCACCTACTGTGTACTGGGCCACAAAGGTCTAATTCTTCAACGAGGTGCACTGTCAAGTGTGTCATTACGTCGAAAAAGCTTGGTGGGAAGTGTCGCTCAAACAGACATAGAGTTTCGGCCGCATATTCCATCAGAGCATGAATTTGTTCGGGGTCGATCACCTTCGCGCAAATCTTGGTAAATAAGGCTCCCATTCTAATCACTGCATTGCGGGGTCCTGCTTGCAAACTCCCCCGTATTGCTGCTGGCATAATTGACTGTAACAGCACGTGATGATCATGCGATTTTAGTCCAGCTAGCCGATCCCTCTCTGCGTGTTTCTGAAGTGATGACGCAAATCCAGTTGGAGTGCTTGTTGCAACTACGACTCGGAGAAACGAACGTCGTTCTGATTCAGATAGCACGTAAGGAGCACGGGGTTGCAAATAGCTTTGAGAATTGGGTTGTGCCTGCAACCACAAGTGCGGCATGACGCCCGCCTACTCCATATCCTTCCGCACCTCCTCAGTATCATTGTCCCCAAAGATGTGCTTTACAATGTTCGCTGATATATTACGTTCAGTGTGCATCACATCGACAAGATGTCTGATCGGTAACTCCTGTTGAGAGAACAAAGACAGTTCTCATAAGAGGAGACTGTAGAAGATACAACTTTACTTTCAGTATTTGAGAGGGGAAGGCAATCGGGAGAGGTTACTGTAGTCCCAGCTGAGTAGGAGATTTAAGTTTCTTTAGCATCTACTGATACAGTACCGGAAAGAAAGGATTGTACATAACGATGACGATACAACCATCACCCTGCCTGGAAATCTAACTATTGGAATCCTTGCCACATGTTGGTGAGCAAAGACAATGAGGCCAGGATGACTACTCACTCTTTCACGAAGTCAAACCATTCCACTATTTCCACGAGACTAAAAAACCATAACGCCTACAGTGCATTTATTTAAATCTGTAAAACACAAGAAGTAGGGTTCTGCTGAATGGACATATACAGTTAGCATTTGGTGCTGGGCTGATTTATATCTCTATCCCAAGCCGACGACAAAATACGACAGAATGGAACCCCTTAATCATCCAAATATCCTTCTCTTTGAAGAAAATGATCATCTGTACACTTACTCTCTAGGCATATATCTAATCCAAAACATGACTACGACATGTACGCACAGTACAGAATAGACAGGATCAAAGGCAATAGGGCCGCTGGAGCTTGTTCACGATCAAAAACAAACAAACAGCAATTGCACAAGCATGGGCCCGGGATCACAATGTAAAACTCAATCTCCGAATTCCTCGCTTTGAACTCTTACACAAACATCTGATCTTCATTACGGTATGAAACAGCAGAAGTAAATTATACCAATGACTTGAAAACTTAGGTTAAGTAGAGATTCACCTTCCAGTATGGTAGTTGGTAAAGAATGGACACGCGATTCACTCCGAATCTTCGTGCTGGATCAGAGCTCTTAGGTGTGCCACCGTTATATAGGAACGTCTGTCTTAGCCTGCCATGTCGGATGGTTGTTGCACCAGAGGGTCGGATAGGAGTTCCCCTGTTGTCAACGGTTCCACCAAAGTGTATAGTATCCTGTCGCAGTGGGTGATTTTCCGAGAGCCACCTCCGGTACTGGTAGCACGAGTAAACATTTTTCTTCAAGGCTACTGAACGCCGCGATGTTGTCTGCTCACCACAGCACGGACATCCGACGTAGCCCTTCGTGACTGTCCCTGAAACCAAGCCATACGCTGGAAAGTCATGCAACGTCCATATGAGAACTGCTCGCAGGTTAAAGGTAGGCTGACCCAGTTAGCGAGCTGCGTCAATGGTCTCGACCCCCGCAGGCTGCCAAAGTCGTTGAAGTTCTTCAACAAGGGGCTGGAGATAAACGTCGAAGGAGGACCCTGTTACAGAATGCGGTCTAGGAATGATCATACTCAAAATCAAAAAACCCTTCTTAGTGCACAACCAAGGAGGCACATTGTAATTTATGAGTACCACGGGCCATATTGACCAAGTAGACCTTTTTACTGAAAAAGGATTGAGCCCATCTGTGGCTAGGCCTAACCTCACATTCCGGTGCTCTGAAGTAAACGACTCGTCAAGCCTATCCACAAACCTCCATTGCTTGCTGTCAGCAGCATGTCGGATTTTTTCATCCATGGATTTATTATGCCTGTGCCATGTTTGCAGCTCAGCCAGTTTAGGAGTGCTGTAAAGTCGCTGGAGTCTCGGAATTAACGGAAAATATCTTAGCACCTTCTGCGCCACACGGCTAGATCCTCCACGCTTGAACCTCGGTGCTCCGCAACTAGGTTTACTACACGTATCCTTATTCGCATCGTCTCTACGGTACAGCATGCACCCGTTAGGGCAGACATCAATGTCAACGTGTTGAAGTCCCAGCTTACGAAGTAGTTTGGTTGCAGCATACTCACTTGGTGGGAGGGTGTTGATTTCATGCAATACAGCATTCTTCAGGATGGTCAGAAGTTCGTTAATAAAAGCTAATGTGCACTTGTGCGTTCTACAGGATTGTAATAAAATCATGGTGGCACTTAGCATGCTCAAACGGGATCCAGCGTATAGAAGAGTGCTTGAACTATCCTCAAGAATCCTTTGAGCCGTTGTCATAGGGTCCACATCCACATTGTCCTCCGCTTCCGTTTCTCTTATACCGGCTTCATTCTGTACCGGAGCATGCCGCTGGGGACTTCGTCGGGATGGAGCATGCCCCGGAATTTCCGACTCAGGCAGGACGTGCCCCTCCGCTATTCCGGCCATCTCCTCGTACTGGTTGAATGTTTTCTGAACTAGACCGTTCATGTTCAGGTTTTTGTCTGTCTCTACTGCTGCCTCCCTGAGTAATCTAGCCCTGCCAAGTCGCCCATACTCTGCTTGAATATGACTCTCCCATTCCTCGTCCGAGGAATCTTCCGGAATTCCCTGCATCGTGAACGCCATGCCGATCATGAGAATAATCATCGACTGCCATGGATAACATACTCTGGATCATAGGAGCCAATCACATGAAGAGCCATTCTCAATTGCAGAACCCGTTCGCATAATTTTTAAATACATTACTCTTCTATCTGGAATGAGATCGGTCTGTGCACGTTCGATCGAACATTAACTACCATCGCCTCGCTATAATTCCGTGATTGCTTCTGATACATATACTGACGATGATTCGTATTGTGGATCATATCAAAACAATCGTTCTTCTAAGGGACCGGACGTTGACCGAGATAGAAAAATGTAGAAAGCAACGGAATCATAAATCCTAACCTGAGTGCGCCCACGGTAGTATGGATGTCTACCAAAGTCGACAAGGTGCTTAGTGCACATCGAAGAAGAACGCCGTGAGGAAGGTGAACCGATGCAGATGTTGCAAAAACATTTAGTAAGGAATAGGTTTTTTTCTTCAGCCCACGCTCTCTCCCGTGCAAGGAGTTTAGCATCACAAGCCAGAATCCTCTCCTCGCTGTTACAAGATAGTCTCCCCGCTATGGCCATGTCGCTTTTATCTGTAGTCACCGTAAACGTGATCGTAAGGAAAATGGAGATCCGCATTGCAATAATATTGATTCATCTAATGGTAAAGCCTTCTACTGAATACTCACCACAATTAAATAAATTCTCTCAACGTACGTCTGCAAGCCAGGACTCCTACAGATTTCTGCGAACATATGAGAGGAGAAGTTTATTTTGTAGCTAGTATAATCTCTCCGGAGAGTGATCAGGGGAATGCAAAACCATACAGAACGTATTTTCACCTCAAGTTGAACGAAGGTAGTCGTAAATGTACGGACATGAAACGAACATGTACAAGGAAGAGAGATACTTACAGATTCTGTCGAAGGCTTTAGGGTTTTTCGTGTAGTGAAGTAGAGTGGGTCATAACATTTTGCAGGTTAGAATTTATATCTACCGCATCCTCTTCAGCGCACGATTGGAGATTGAATTCAGATGTGCCTATCCACATTAAAAATTCTCAACATGCTGAGTCTACCGTAATCACTACTAGAAGGAATTCTGCAGACGTCCAGACAACGATGCCCACCTGCGAGATTAGGGTACATTGTCCTCCACTAATCTGGATTAGGTTTTGGGACCAAGGGCAAACACTCTGCAGTTTAGACATCGTCCGCAGAGGTGCAAGGGAGATGACACTGCAATTGCGGACAGTAGCTCTCCAAAAATTCGCGCGTTCAGACCCGCCTCTCCTACCCCGATCCCCTTCAAACCGTCTGGTGATCTAAACAGTGACGGATAATACACAGAGAAACAGCCGTCACTCACTCCAGTGGATTATATTTTTGGAGTATTGTAAGAACGCCCGGAAGGTGAGGAACGAGGCTTAGTGTGGTGCCGCGACTTTTATCCAAGAAGGGAAGGGTCACGCCGTTATAGAAGGCGACCGAGGCAGGGTTCTTTCCGGGAATGAACGACGACATCAGATTGGCAAGACAAAGATGACGGAAAACCACATACCCGACCTTCCATCTTATACCCTGAAACGACCCTATGTTAGGTCCAGGTGAGACGGATATGAATACTTCATATCCGGTGACAGTAAGCATTCGTAGGTACCCGCCGTCCAGCCCATAAGATGTGTCGGGTATAGGTGAGACGGGTATAGCACCGGAGCCCTATCACTGCGGACATAGGATATTTGCACGGTAGTAGGAAATAGTCCGCACCATAGCATTCAATGCTGTATCGATAAGCATTGAATCCAAATAGTACTAAAAATCTTCAAGGGGACCTGCAATTTACTCACACAGCTGCTAATAATTGGACCTCATTGTCAATGTCATGTCAAAGCGGAGTACTGTGAACTACTAGGCTTACGTGTTAAACTATACGCAGGTCCTCTATGCCTTTGCGACAACACCACAAACATGCAGGATCAGGCCTGCACTAGCTTACATTTGTGAGAGTCCTTCATTAACGATAGACTACTGTGCGGAAGGAAAGTACTCATCCACGATGGTTGAGAAAACAAGGGAGGAGTGGGAGGACTGGTTTCGCAGATGCATGTTGCTAAGTGCGAAAGGGTTTGTCCCTGCAGACCCTGCTAGTCGCCACATTGTGAAAAAGCAGGAAGTGAGTGCGCATTTTGGATCAGCGGTGGAGCTAGGGGGAGCCAGTCGCGGGTACGAGCTTCAAGATCAAGACGGCGAGGAATACAATCAAAACGTAACAGAGCTCTATGAGAGAGTGCATCAACGCAACCTCGAACTACGTGTCGTTCCGCTTCACTTCGCACGGGGTTTACTTGTGGAGGCCAGAGGGGAGCCAGTGAACTGGCTTGCTTTCGCAATGGTACGATGTTTTGCAACGCACAAGAGGTCCCACTTCGTCCCGTTGGAGCGATTTGCCGGCGTCAACGACCCGGTCGCGTGGTTGCACAAGAAAGTTATGCCTGGTAACGGCAGTGGGGGTCCCCAACGAAGACCTCGAGCACAGCGTCAGCCCGTAAGTTATCTTAAACAAATGGCACCTCCAGAACGGCTGAATTATTTTCCTGGAATCATCGCAATTGCTTTGATATAAGTGGCTTCGTTGTAGCAGAACAGGTGAGTTAGAACTACTGTTCTTTAGTTGCGTTTTTGCAGTGAGTCCATTGCTTACTCATAGAATCATTCTGCATAATTACTGTAATAGAGAACGATTTATACTCAATGTCCAGGTCGTGGCCCCCAAACCGGAGCATCAGGAACCGCCCGAAGTCTGCGAGAGCGAAGACCGTCCTCCAGTAGTGCGCCCCCGAGGAAGACAGGCTTTACCGGGACAGTGCACCTGCGGGGTGGACCACAGAGTGCTGAGAGGCCTGTATGTCATCAAAGACGACATTGTAATGGCAGCAAATCAGAAGAAGCGAAAAATTGCAGACGAATACGCTGCGTCGGTAGCGGAGAAGGAGGGCGCGATGACAAATCTCACATTGGCTCAGGATAAAGTGACAAACGTAAAAGCACAACTTGGAGAAATGGCACGGCATCATGGACGTGCAGAGAAGGACTACTTGAAAGCTGCAGATCTGACGAAGGTCACCTCCATAAATCTTGTGTCCGCCATGTCTGCTGGTGCGGAACAGGGGAGTATCGACACGCTTCGTCCTCTGAAAGCACTGAGTACAGCCGTCATGAAGTCGACAACCAAGGAGCTCCAGAGGATGACTCGGAAACTAATAGTGTTCCGGAAAAGGCTTGAGGTTGCGCGTGACGTCGTGCAGAAGAAGGTCAACGACTACGAGTCAATCGCGAGACGCCACAACCGTGCAAGCCAGGGCCTCAGAATGGAGACAGATCTAATGAATGCCGTAACTGATTTCATGGAGACAGAGGACTCTGGAAGCGGCTGACCGTCCGATATGGCATATGCAGAATGTGGGCTAAGATTTCGCTAAAGGTCACTGAAACAATCTTAATTTTCTTTCCTTTTTCGGAATAAAATACAAGTGATCCCAACGGGACAGACCTGGATAAGGACAAACATCCAGTGGACTACAGTAAGTCTCTTTCCTTTTCCAATTATGGTGATATCTAACTCAGCGTTATTAGTTCAAAACATAGATTCGGTGAGGGTTCATTTCATTAGATTTGAGCGCTCGTTCGTAGTCGTGTACCCAGACACAACTGATATCTCATGAGTGTGCATCAGGAAGTAGTATTACTCTAGGTCGGGAATGCATAATCTTTAGCATAGAAGAACGGAGTGGTTTGGAACATATCACTTCCCACAGCAGTGGAATTTCACGTTCAGGAAGAGTAATAGTCCAACGCAGGATGACACGTACATTTGATAACCATACAAATGCGGTACCTGTTATTTCGACATTTTCAGCTTGTTTCTGAACAAACTGTGCAGGAGTATCCTCCACGCACACTACCAAATAGCTATGCGGCGTTCAACCAAATTTTCCGAAAAAGGGTCATGTACTTAAATTACCAGAATCCGGTGCATTGTCTGCTAAACAAACCTTCACTTCACTCCTACATTACCCCCGTTCTAAGGAAATATGTCACGAGCAGGCTATGGCGTGGGCGTACTCTATCTAGGGGACCAGCAGTCCATATTGTGCTCCGACTCCTCGTCCAGGTTGTCGTACCATTCACTCCAAAGTCCCAACATTTCTTCTCTGTCAATGATTGCCATATCTTCGACATCCTTCCTTTCACGGTAATAAATAGTGCCTGCTACTTGGTGGACAGAGTCTTCGTTCAACCATCCGCATTCTCCATCTTCGCGTACTACCGTCGTTAACACTTCATCTTCAAATGCCTTTCCATTACGAATTCCTGTAATTGTTGCTACCCTAAACCAAAAGGAATTCCTTAAACACGTACGTGCCCACAGAGTAATCAACACAGTGGAGACGATGCAGAATGCGGCCATACTGTATCCGACGGAAGGTGGGGAATGACCCAAGGGATCCCGCGCTGATATCTCAACGCCATAGCCTAGACCCTCCTCTACGACGTTGCTAAGGAACCAGCAGCGGTCTTCCGAGTCACTTTCTTCGCCAAGAATTCTCTCATAAGTCGTCACCCTTGAAGCGTCCATTGTGCAGAAACTTAGAGAAGGAGAGACCGGAAATACATGTTTGTGTGTCAGAAATCTCCCAAGTATTTGATGCGGTTGTCGTCCCCATAGCGGCTACTAGCAGTCAGAGACGGCTTTACCGCAATGAATTCAGATTCCTGGGGAACCACAAGGCGCTCCACGACAATGCTGTGACCCCACAGGCATCCGAACTTCTCCACTTGGAGGAGACCTCTAGACATACAATAGGGATCCAAATACGGGCGTATGAGACTGGACCACAGAATCCAGAGCGAAATCCAACACTTGTCTATTTGGGGGATGCGGCGTTGTCAAGTTTATTGCGCCGCTACGGAGTGCAACCTAAAGCGTGATACCTAATCGTTTGGAATGTCAACGTTCTCTGGAAGTGGGAGCTGCTCCGGGGACTCCGAAGCTGAGGACTACTTATCTGAACGTCTCGGAATCGCATTTCCTTTTCCACTTGGCGTACTGGGGAGATGTATCGGTTCAGTCACGGGCAAAGCTATGGCGTCGGTTCGACCGAGCCAAAGTGGACCCCCAGCTCAAGCAACCGCAGCCATTCCGAATCAGGTAAGCTCCGTCACCTGAAACCCTACAAAGCAAGTCTGTCTATGATTTCATTGTGCTCATTTGTGAGGAGTAGTTTCTCTTTTCCAGATTACCGGAATGTGTTGTATAGCAGTAGGGTTCATGAGTATGGGGTTGAACAAGGTCGGAGACGATGAGTTCGAACAGAGCATGAATTTCGAAAGACGTGAGAGTTTAGGGTAGAGAAAGTCACCGACTGGGATTAAAATTTCAGCGAGAACATAGTTTTAGACGGCAGAGCTCCAGAAGTCATACGCGATGTTTTTATGATAAGGCCGCATTTCGTAATCCAATGGAAATGTCCACGGGAAGGAAGCTTTTACAGTTCGATGTTTTTTTTTTTACCTGATTCTGGTGCAATTATTAAATTGGTACAATTGGAGTCATTTTAGTTGTTGCTGTAAAACCTTGTAAGGTGTACTTCGTTGTAGCGTGTAGTTTCAAGCCACTTTGCCGGTGGTTTGAGTCACCGAATCCCATTTATGAAAGCAAAGTATCATTTCGATACTCGCCCCTGAGGGTGCGTTGCAGCATGAAGGGGACGTTACTCATGTGCCTTAGTTCTCTCATATTTAGCATGAGTGCATCACTGCGAGCATGAGACAGCCGTGATATGATTCATTATGTAAGTACCTTTTTTATTAGCGGAGGGGATCTCCATAAAACACCGCGACTCCTATGTCAAGTGTAGACAGTCCGTGGTTGTTCTTCTGTACGACGAAATTCATTAGAAGCTTAAATTATTGTACGCCCCCCCTGGAATGTTACAGGATGTCCACTGTAAGTTGCCACCAATATTATTGAAGGCCATGTCGCTAACCTTCTCCTCGTATGTGAATGTCATGTTGTTGTCCCAAGCAGGTACGCATGGGGCATAGTCCTGGTCGGCCGTGGGCAGTGAACGGTTCTACGCCGAACTTATCAACCCAAGGATGGGCCCCTGAGTTAATTCACCGTCCTATGACAGAAGCAGCGGGGCACGCGCAAACTAGCAGTGAGAGGAGGAACGCCTCTTCACCTTTTCACCGAAGACTACCGCAACTCATCCCACGACCTGCTCAAACGGCGCCTCCAACTGTAACATTGAATCTGGACAAGGGACTCGACATCGAACAACAAACTCAGAGGAATGGTCGAAGACCCCGCACTCCAGCATCGAGAGAAAGAGAAGCGATGGCCAAGAGGCATGCTCGAAACCTGCAGAGGGAAGCATACGCCATACAACGCATTGCACATGCTGAGGGTCGTCAACTCAGGTATCCTATACTAACAAATCCAGAAGGGGAGATTATAGGGAACAGGGGAAAATGGCAAGCAGCGGTTAGGTCGATAGTGGAACTCACCGTTGACCACTCAATCAGAGAATATCGGAAGGAACCTAAAGAGTGGAAGTGGTTACTGAAAACGATTCAACGTGAGCTAGACCTACGGTTTTCTTTTGTTTACCCAGTGAGAACGGATATCCTATCGTCATATCTATCATCAATATTGGCAAACGATAGGTATAAGTGGCACAAGCATTATGTTCGAACAGAAGGGGGCCAGCACGAAGATTGCCCAGATGATGCATTTGCAAAACTGCGGGATTTCTGGGAAAGTCCTGAAGGAAAGGCCAAGACTGAAACAATGCAACGAATTCGGTCTAAGGTGGGCAAGGGTGTTCAATTCTGCAGTGAACAGGACTTAGAGGTTACGCCCACACATACCAGAAGAACTTCAACGACCTCGGATGATTTCCATACGCCTGGAACACAGGATGTAAGGGTGAGCATCTAACTGGACACTGCTTACTATAAACTGAGTAATTCTTCTACATTGCCAATGGTCACTTAATCATTCTAACCTTTATGATCTGTTGCTGTCGCTACAGTGTTAAGTAACCAATCAAGAATATTACGGTAGATTTATTTCCCGAGATGGAGGTGTTATAATGCTGTGCGTTCCGCGTGGTTGTTAATGTTGAACACGGGTTAGTTTAAATTTTCATATTATGCTAAGTACCTAGGACTGAAAGAACGGACTTTCAATTAAGGTCATTATAAATGTAGCTTGCAAATGTGCACTGTCGACTTTGAATCTCGTGAACGGCAGGTTTCGTTGTGAAGTATGAAACACGTGTCTCTTAAGATTGCTAGTTGAGGAGTCATGTTTTTGTTTACCACCTGGTCATGTCGTAAATTGAAACAGAAGTGGAGAACTGTCGATTTCCCCTGTTGTGTCGTAATATAAAGGTCGTGAATCACTTGACATTGCTTAATTTATCAGGTATACCTGTCATTGTATTTTGAGACTGGATTTAGGTCATTTCTATCTCTAACTGGCCTAATGGTCCTAAGAGATTATGTACTCTGTTCAATTGGTGCAGTATGCGAATCCCTACGACACACCTATGTTGAGTGATTGGATCATGGATGCACAGACAGAATTCGGAGCTACCTGCACGAATGGCTCACAAGCTCACTCCCCTGAAGTAGTCAATTCGACATCTTTACGCCATGTAATTTCCTCCCTCCCCCATATGTGAATATTCTTGGGCTCATCTTTGTGTGTAATAACATGTACTTTCAATTATTTCTAAAACTGTTTCTATGTTTTATGTGTACAGGGTAGCACTAGTGTGCAGCCCTCAACCACTGGCGAAAAACTGTCCGATTCATGGAAGGCTGGGATGGAATCCCGCATGGACTTCTTGCAAAATAACTTAACTGAACTATTGCAACTGATAAAGGGCGGGGTTGTATCAAACGGTGTAACGTCTGTCTCAGCAAATGGGAGAGACCAGGAAGTAACCACGCACCCTTCCTCATTCGAAGAAGATCTACCTGGCCAGGTTACCCCCGCAATTCGAGTGGCAACTGAACCTACGGAAACCCCTAACGGTAAGATCTCCCAAATGCCCCTTAATCAATTTCCTAGTCCCTTGTTATTTGGTTTGGCATCTATATTGGCACCACGAGTCAAAGAAATTACGTGACAGTCCTCAAATTGTGCAGAATCTCCGAAAGAGTTGGAACCCGTACACCCAGCAGAAGCGCAGGCATTGTCACCCTTGAGTGGAGATACGGTCCTTCTAGCAGCACAGGTTGATCCGCAGGAGGAGCATACGGTTTCCGACTGCGCCCCAGCATCAGCTTCTCCACACAGCTGCCAGGGAATTACAAAAGTATCAAAGTTGACCGTTGACTCCTCAGAGATGGTAGAAGGCACCACAAGCGCTCTCGATTCAATCCCGCCGTTCGCAAACCTACTCCAGGATCCTGGAATCCATACTCGGGGAATACGCGCTAGGAAGAGTGGTGTATGCACAAAAATACCCCCAGAATTTCAGCCACCTAGGGACAGCTTGACGTTGATTCCAGCAAAAAAGGCTGTCTGGATTGTTCATCCTGACCACGGGGAGGTAGTTGTTGTAGCCGGAAGAACAGGCCCAGGACCCAAATCCAAAGCTCTTAAAGATGGACCGCAATGCCCTCCTCGGGCTCAATGGATTCATGTATTGAGGATATTTAAGCCGTCCATTAAAGTCATGTATCCTAGTCCATCAGATGAGCGGCAGCACCTGGAGTGTGCCCTTCCTCCAAAGCGAGGTAAGCATTGTTTACTCATGTGGGACTGTCGTTATCTAGTTCCTTACAAGGTGCAGGAGTCTACATGCAACTCGACTTGAATTTGGTAGCTTCTGTATGAGCCAGAGTTGGGTAGAGGTCTGAATTATCTCGACTATCTAGTGTTCGTCTACTTCTGGAATTCGCATGGATGTAGTTCAGATCCTGGTTTATGTTGTTTCACCTTCTAGGCGGTCCAAAACCGTCACTGATAAATAAATTCTACACTTCGGTTTTCATGTACCACGGATCCTTCTGTTATTCAACAATGGTTAGATAAACGGAGTGTTGCTTCGTTTTCAACATATCTCATATATCGCTGGTACTGAGGATTAATTCTGATTTTGCGAGTCCAGCTGCATGGGTCATCTGTCGGGAACAAGCAGAATGGGATACAATGTGCGTTTATCTATCCGTAATTCAACCCTAAACCCTAAGGACATAATTCCGAAAATCTGGACACTTTACTGTAGAAAACCCCGTTTAGGCCTCCAAAGAAGGGCTCTGCAAATTCAAATCCCTGGAAAAAATAGGAATAGGAATCACCAACAAATGAACCGGACATCAACCGCTAATGTCCACAGATCAGGGTGTCAATAGCAGCATGCCACTCATGCGGTCCTCCCCGCGGTATCGCGTCCGTGTAAACAATTACCTTCCGGGCATGTGCAATACTGCACGCGAACCTCAACTACAAACAAAACGCAGGGCATCGCCAAGTTCTCAATGGTTGCAACTCGGATATGAAAACCGGATATCAATATCAATGAGACACACCAGTGGTCATCAGAGGCCCCACATCACAGTCAGAAATATAATTAACCACGGTGAAGTTACACTGGAGCATTTACGAATAGAGCCTTTGAAAGAAGTTCATCCACTACCTTTATGGACTAGACGATGGGGCAGCGCTGCACTGTGGAAGTCTTGCCCGAGTTGAAAAAAAAAGGCGGACCCACATAGACGTCGAGTTCCACGCCAGTAAGAAAAATGCCTGACACCGCGACCACTTCGACGCATCCGCGGGCCAACAGCGAGGCGCCTCAAACGACGTCAGCCCCGTCAAAACAGCCGTCAGAACCACCGTCGCCCCTGCCCCTCATTCCACCTAGCTAGGTAATCTTTTACTGGTACATCTGTAAAGTACTGTATTTGTAGGGTAAATATATAGTTGCCCCTTCTGATATGTACTGTTACGTTTCACTATGCTTAGTAACTGCAAGCCAATAGGGATTTCTAATCAAAGCCCTATAAGATTTTTTTGGTGAGTTACCCTGAACTTGTAAATGCCTTTGATAGTCCATGTAAATTTATGAATAACAAGTGCACCGAGAGTTTCCCTAAGTTTATTCGATGTTAGCAATGTTGATCTTAATCTGCACTACTTCATCAGCGCAGAACATTAGGGTTCTCTATTACAGGGGGATTTTAGATATACGAAATTATGTCATCACGTTCATTTTTCTGAGTAAAAGCTGAATAATTTGTTTTTTGGTAACTTACCTACTTCTGTGGACGTCTGGACAGGGACATTTTTTTTTTTTCCCCATGACCATGCCGTATCATGTACAGGTCATAGCCTAATATGTGATGTATTTATCATTAACACCCTGCTCTGGTAATGTGCCCACAGTAAGTGATATCCTGTTACGGATATTTACGGATATCAGGTGTAGCCACACTTACTTTGACCACTCAGATCTCCAAATTGATGGATGATGTGGAGATCAGGTGGGGAAGACACTGACAGCATGAGGATACGAGAATGACGTACGTGTCGTTGTGGGAGGGGTGGGAATACAGTGTGGGCAATGAGCAGACCTCAGGGAATGTCTACAGTGTAATGGTGACGTCAGTTCACTCAAGTGCCAAATGTAGAGACTGGTAGTGCACAATGTGGTGTATGGCCATGTGACCATACCCATGATGACGGGCATGGGGTCATAGGCGGGGATGGCATTTCCTTTTTCCGATTACTCGGGGGGGAGGGGGGGGGGGGGGGGGGTGGCGGTATAAAGGAGACACACTCTGTCCTAGGTTGACCGATTTTTCACTTGACAGTGCGCCGTGAATGTTTGGATAGGCAAATTGTCGACTTCTTAAAGGTATCGGAAACCCTGGCCCTGCATTTCTCTTTAAACACATCTAATTCTCTCTGTTGCAGAGTCGAAGGTCGAGGTTCCCTTTCACCTGTACACAGCAGAGGTTTCCAATTTGCTTGTGTCTTTAGTTTGGGGATTCGGTTTGTGATGTATGTGTTCGCCATTGTGCCGCTCTTAAGTCGAATTATTTTCCTTGTGCAGCAGCGTATGAAGTTGAACCAGCGAATTAGCTGTGGCAGAATGATCTGAGTATCCGCGTAGCACTTGAGGGCGTTTGGAGACAATTTGGTTTTGGACGTCGTTGGCGGAGGAAGCTGAGGACTGTTTCATTTCAGGTATGCGCTATCTGAATATCGTCTATCTGAATAGCAGGTTTGATTGCTGTATTGCATTGTCGGACCCTTCTAAGGAAAGACAGTCGTCCGTATTATGTGAATTGCGTATATGGGGTATGTAGAAACCCGCACCTTTCATTTCGCCGCGTACATGTATTGCAGTGACTCCGTAATTCTGAGAGCAGTAACATCGCTCGTTGCGGCAATCCATTGATGTTGTTGCGTGTGTACTGTTTGCCTTAGGGTAGTACTAGGAGGAGTCTGCGCACTTCCCCCAGGATGGCGAGAACTCGTTCAAAGGGCTCCTCGGGAGCCGAAACCGGAGCCTCTTCAAATGGGTCTTCACAGGATACAGAGCCTGGAACCCGGTGGTGGTTCACCATCATGATAGGCCTTAACGCTCTCGGTTTCATCCCAGGGACAAGTCTCGGAGAGGAGCACGTTAGCAAGGAGGGATACGAAGCATTTTAGGGGAAAGAAGGTCTCTCCGAGGATGGGTAAGCGCATCCGGTATCTGTTCCAGCTTGTCTTCCAACGCCCCATCGGTGCAAACGATTCTATCCCGTATCACTTCGAACTGGTCTGTTGGCGGAGAGAAAGGGGTATCCTATTGATTGGGCCGGGTATGCGTGCAAAATGACTCATCGGGGAACTGGAGACTTAGCTCACATACCTAAGCGATCTACTTCAACTTCAGGCCTGATGAAAGGTGGCAAGCCATTTGTGTTTATGTCAATGGAGGACCTTCAGATGATAACGCCGCCTCACAAGTGGCCGAGAAACGAGGAGGATTCAAACACGGAGTCCCTGGAGGGTTGAGATGACGATTGGAACATAAACGTTCAGTTTGGAGCGGTCAGTGGAGGACGTTCATCTTCATTTGATACTGGGGGAGGCTCTGCAGCCCTTGTAGACGAGGCTGGCCCTTCAACACTTTAAGGCTGTTCCTGCAGGTACATCATTGCTCCGCATCTGTGAGTGAACGAATGCTATGAATTAAGGTAGACAGGTAGTTTAAATTTACATGTATGATGACTGACATAGGTAATCTAAGTTTTGTTAATTTTGTATTTTCTGAAAATGTGAATGTACCAGCCGAACATGAGGCGGATACAGGGGATGAGCCTGTGGTCAATAGGAAGAAGAGCATGCCTCGGTCGCAGTCACGGAGAACCCGGAGATAGGTCTCATTCGCAGCAGAGAATCCAGCTCGTGAGAACGTCACATGTCCAGCATTAGGTACGCATTTATGTTCGACATACGCAAATACGGGTACTGTTAGGGATTAGCGTCTTCCTCTATGGTTTCAAGTTCGGCTGTAGTTAAAACTGAACTTAATTTCCTTCTAGTCTCCACTTACGCAGTATTGGTTATTCTGAAAGCCCACGCGGTGATAGAGGATGTGAGCGGGCAGACGGAAAGTGTCTTGCCAAGCGGGCCTACGATTAGAAAAGAAGCACCGGAACCGCCTACCGAACCCACAAGGAAGAGTGTGGTGAAGGAGGAGCTAACAGAGGCAGTGCATGTCAAAGTGGAACCTTCTCAACAAGGTAAGGCGTCCTTCCATTAAATAGAAAATACTTCGAGTTGCTATACGGCGGTTAAATAGATTCCAATATAGTTCCATGTCCGTAATTTCAATCTCAGAATCACATTCATGGTTTTCTGCGTGGCCTCAAAAGGGCTAACATATTTGTGAGATTAATGTCTGTACAGGTGGGACAGCACCTCCTCTCAATCGTCTCCCAACGACCGTAGAAGCTTGTAGAGAGCAGCTCATGAGGATGATCGTATCAGGAAAGGACGAGTTACTTTGAAGACATTGATGCTGCAAATAGAGAAGTCGAGAGAGGAGGAGCTCAATCTCTGTTACAGGGTGTGGGACTTGAGGAGAGAAAGAGTCAGGGATGAACACAAATTAGAGATGGCAGTGACCAAGCATTTTGTGGAAATAGAAGGACACGTCGGAAATGAGAGCCACCATATGGACCGCGAACTCAATTCTTTCCGTCGGATGGTAGAGACCGAGGCGAAAGTGACCGAATCATACTCTGCCCTGTGTATTAAGCGTGAGCAGATTTTACGTCTAGAGAGGGGAATTCAGACCATTGACCGAGTGCTACAAGCGTGAAAGACGAAATTTGATGAACGCGTGGACGACCTTGTAGCAGAGCTCAAGAAACCAGCTGCGACGGACCGCAAGGCTCTCCAGAATGCCGGATTTGTCTGCAACTGCAACGACCTGTTCTGCAAGTTCCCGTTGGTGATGGACGACAAACACTACATAGGATTCTGGGGAGCTGTAAGAGAGGGGAATGTAAAGGTGTAGTTGGGGAAGGGTGCTTTGTACAGAAAATGGCTTACAATGACAGGACGTCTAGGGCAACGAAAGTAGGATTTTGTCTCCCTTGTTTCACTTAGTCCTATGATGTGCATACTTGAACATTAAAGTAAATTTTTGACTTACAGTTTTATCAACCGGATACATATAGTCGTTGCACAGTAGTATTGTTTAGGGTGGAAATGAGAACAATAGGGAATGCTGTGGTCCACCCCCCATACATAGGTTTTTCATACAAATCCTAACTGCACTGAATTAGGAGCGACTGCCATGTTCACCGCTTTTTTCCACTTAACGAGGTGAATGTAGAATGATCTGTAGTAAAAGTTTACAATCTGATTCACATACACAGCTTACTGTGCCTCTGTTTCTCTTTCACCGCGCATTACCTCTCACGCATGTACGTCGACGGGCAGCAGCAGCCGAGGTGAAACTGAAGTTGTTTGGGTAAGTGTAGAATCCAGAATGAGTTTGACAGGGTGAAAAATTACAAACACAGTGTGAGGGTGCGTTAGAATTCACCGTGGTCACAACAGCCGGGGAAGAATGAAGGAGACTAGCAACTTCTCATGTAAAAAATGACAAACTTAACCATCGTCTTTTTGGAGGGAGATGATACTACAGGTCGACTACTCCGGGTTGTGACTTTCAGCTCTTGATTCCCTTGAGCCGCTAGAAAATACTAGAAAAAAACCACTTCAGCCCATAGAAAAAACCCTATTCTCTACTAGTGCATGATGATTTGCAACATCATTGTAATCAATAATAAGTCAATCTGCGTCACCAATAAAATTGAATCCTACCTCTACTTCGAAGCTAATATGTACCTCAACCATCTTCTATAAATTTATAGAATCCAACTTCATTTCTATGAAGAAAATATTAAAAAATATAGACCGGTCGATAAGTTTTTTTGAAAGCTTGCCATGGCGTCACCTCTAACATTATCGAAAACACAGGCTAGATGTGTTCATCATCATCTTCATACTCGTTAGTGAAGCATACAAATCAACTTTAAGAATTCATGAACTCCCTCTTCATGCTGTACAGTATAGAAATACACATGACATACTTGCTTCTGGGGTAAAGACAGACCTTTTGGTGTGATGATGTATCTCTAATGCTTTTAGGAAAACGTTCTCCTTCTTCACTATCCTCTTCACAAGTGCTTTTGCATAGACTGTCCCACCATACCTCGCTACTCTCCATACCACAAGATTTTTTCACAACAGGAGACTTGAGTTTGCGAAGAGATCTACTGGATTCGCCCAATGCAATGCCCTCTGAAAGATTCATTTTTTGTGCGTCTACATTACTATCACGTGAGAGAGTGGTCAGAACAAACTGTAACAAATTCTGCAAGTTCATATTGCTCTGCATTACGTCTTCAAGCCTTTGGTTTGTCTCTGCCTAACTGCGCTCCATTGTAGTTAGTCTTCGAGAGTTTTTCTCCTCTATCTCCTGCATCGATGTCAACATTAGAAATCATCTACCCTTATGCTACTACAATGTCCCTTTTCAATGTTTATTATCGCTTTCAAGTGCATGCACAATAACTTCAGATGGTGTTATAGTGTCAATGTTTTAATTTAATTCAAAAACATGGAATTGAACGTGGACCCAACCTTCTCAGGTTAACAGTTCGACCTACACATTCCTATGTCACTAGACATTTACCATTCACTAGACATGAATGTAGATAACTACAACAAAATTGAATAGATGCAGTACTCCCCCGAGGAAAATAACTTTGCAAAAACTTCTTCCATTCAGGATCGAGGACCATAGCCGGAATCCAAGTACTACTTTCTCTCTCTAGTCCCTATGTGTGCATGTTCTCTGACCCACATTCCTTACGCTCATAAGTCATACTTAAGTGACAGTACTTTTAGAAACCTTTTGAGTTTCTGGTCATTGAATTATCGGTTTCCTTAAGCTCACTACATCTATTACCTTGCCTGATATTGCTGTTAAGAAGAGGTCACCTTTGTCATTTCGTTATTTTTGTTGTTATCGGTCGGATTTTCTTGTTCTTGAACCATTACATATTGATCCTGATTTGGAAAAAACATTTGTGCATTTGTCAGAGTCTTCCATCTAACTTCTGGACGTTACATTCGACGACAAAGACAATAATGTTTGCATTGGAGTATTTTTTACGTGGGGGGTGATTCATTTAAGGTAAGATCTACTCTACTTGTTTACCGTTGTGTCGCATTGGAATAGGGTTCATATACGTCTTGTAACATGCGACTCATAAGCCTCGATTTGATTCCACTATTCTCTCTAATATTTCTGTTTATTTCCCCTTTGCATTGACATAGTGTGATGTGTGCAGTTGTTAAATTACAGTCTCTTTTACACTAAGCTTAGCAAATATCTAGTATTGGTGCAGCAGTGTTCTGTGAAACTAATCCGTAAGTAGAAAAGTTTGTCGAGAGCTTACTTTGTGATTGTATAATGTATTGGTGTTTACGAAGGTGCATACTGGAAGTTCATTAATCACGACCCAAACATCCACATGAATACAGGTACTGTTGAACATGTCCTTCCACAAATATAAGAGTAATCATTCTACACTAAAGTAGGTAGAGTCAGGGAGGTTTGAGAGTTGTTAGGAGGGGCTGTTTCATGTTTTTGGGCTGTTTTGCCTTGTTTGTACAGATTTGGACTCCTTTTCCACTTGTATTTGTGTGTTTCCAGCCTTGGTTTTGTTGGATTATGTTGGACTTTGGTGGGTTTGTGAAGGCTTAGACTTTAGTGGTTAAATCGTTCCTTTACCATTGGCGACCATGCTTGAGTTCGAACCATGTGATCTCCTGCTGGTTGTGTGCAATTCCTCACCCTAGAAAGGTTCTGAGGTGCTGAAACTGGGTTTACAGAGGTGCAGCCAGTCACTGATAGAGTTTTTTGAGGTGATGAACTTTTGAACTATCCTTCCACAGATAGTGAGCAGTCACCCTCAGGGTTAAGGAGTCACTAAAGTGTTGAAACTGGATCAGCAGAGATGCTGGACAGTCATTGTCAGGGTTCTAAGGGTGCTGAAGTGATTCAACTGTTGTAGTAGGAGCAAAGCACAGACAACTTAAATTTAGTTGTTTTTAGTGGTGAAGCAGTGGTGCAGTAGCAGTAGCAGTTCAACACGTATCCAGTCGACAGTATAGCAGAGTCGACGCTGCGTCGTGGCTGTTGGGTGCGAGTGGTGCGATGCAGTAGAAGGCCCTTATCCGACGACATCGATTCCTGTGAACTGAGATCAATTCAACCTCAAAAATAGGGATAAGGGTCAACCAAGTAAGAGATCTGGACTTCCACTATAGAAACAAGTGAAAGGTAAGTAACTCAAAGATTCAGGTTTTCAAAATTTCAGATCCAAAAATTTGGAATCTTGAAAAATTTGAATTTTGAAATTAAGTACCTTGATTTGGGACTTCGATCGATGATGCCGATCTTAATTTAGGACCTCTGTTGACTCTTGGGACTTCCTTTCTGGACGATGTTGGAGAATTGAGATCTGGATCTAGGCTTGAAGGATCGGACCTGTCTAAAAATTTAGATTGTTGAGAGTATTTTGGGGCAGAAGGACTAGTTTTGTTCCAAGTATCCTCACGAATGTAACAAAGAATTTAGCTACTGAAACTAAAAATTTCTAAGTGCCAATACAGTACGAAAAAGGGGATAGAAACTAGTCAAGGGACATTCTATTAAACTAGCTTGAACTACTTCTAAAAGTTAATGAAAACAAACTACTTGTAAACAATAACTGGGCCATAGAGCAGAGTACTCGGGGGGTCAGTAGTGCTGAATTGGCAGGAAAAGGGGAGAACATCAGGAGAGTCCGCTGGAGCGAGGTCAAACATTGTCGACCAAAGCAGGCGTACTAGGTCGAGCATCGTCGATCGCATCAGAGTCGGTCGTAGCCGACCAAACCAATTCCAGTCAACTGACATCATCGACTGACTCTTGCAACAATGTTGGCACTAACAAGCTTACGCACCATGGAGGAAGGTGACGTGAACGATCTTAGGCCTGAGAGACAGGCCATGGTATGATACAAGCGCTAGCTGCAACGTGAGGAACGGACAGCAGAGCAGACTGCAGCAGACGTACATGGTCGACTTAGCTGAGAGGGCAGTGCAGCTAAGCAGGTGGGAAGCTTATCCACATAGAGGTCGAACATGATATCTCATCACCAGTTGGGAGGACAAAGGAGAGTCGGTTTGAAGAGGGGAGGCACTTTGAAAAAGGGGATAGACTAAGCAGTCATCTTAATGCAGCCCACATTACCTCGAGATATCAGGACATGAGGAGGACAGCATCCTTCAGAAGGGACTTCTCCAGAGCAGTGGATGACTACAACACCTTCCACGAGGATTAACGTTAGACGCAGGAGGCCTTTGCATAGCGGATGCAGTGGCTAAGTCAAGCCACAGGCAAAGTCGATGTGGAGGCAGAGTTGACGATGTTACAAAGTCGAACTGTGTCACCAACTCGTCTGCCGAAGACTCCAAAGACACTTCCAGCAACGTTTCAGAACCTTCCACAAAAACTGGAAGAGAGGAAGAGACAACCAGCACAGGAGCATCCGATCGGTATCAAGCCAAAGGGTGTTTCGGGCACAAATGTTCACTTCCTAGAAGGCTACAGGCTTTAGGCAGAATAGACACAGGAGGAGGAGGATTGACTTGCATTGGAGGCGTTCAAGGCCGACCTACTGGCTAAGAGGAAGATAACTCAACAGTAGCGGATGGCGTAGCCACCACCTCAAGGGCGGACAAACCCAGGTAAATACCTTCTGTTGTTGGAAGCATTACAGCAGACTGCACTAGCTGGAGTAGCTACATTACAACATTGGCAGGGGGAGTCACAAGGAGCCATGGATCAACGGCCGATGCTCTTGGAGCAAGAGTTCAATCGCCGTGTCCAAGAAGCAGCTCAACAGCTATAAGCTCACCACTTCGGTGCACGACAGCAAGAACATGAGCGTGTGGAGTGAAGGAAGGAGGAGTTTGCACAGCTGCAAGACTTGTGGGAAGAGCAGAGAAGGCGAGAGAGCGAGAGCGCACTGAAGAAGGAGCTGCTTATAAACTGCACCACCGGAGATGACGTTTGAGAGGGGCGTTCCTGGACCACCCCTTGCAGTGATTCCTGAGCCTCGATGTACCTCAGTCGACCATGGCCAACTTGCACCCAGACGGCGTCGATAGCGTTGACTCTAAGCCTGCGGAACTTGCAACTACTACAGCGTCAACCATTGAGTCACTCACTTATCCGGAGCAATTTTATACATTCACGACGGGAGATGTGGAGGTTGATGAAACCCATATACAAGACAAGTTAGAAGGAATGAAGGTGGCGGCGTGGAACTTGACTAAGGAAGACCTGCTGTGTCTATCCAATGTGAGGACTGAGGAAGCCCACAAGATTGTAAAGATCAGTGCCCACTTGGAGCCTAATCAGCCCAAGCAGAAGAGGCACTCCTGAGGGAGTACATTGACATTTTTTCCTGGACCTACAAGGATCCCAAGGGATACCACCATCAGTGGCACAACATTGAATTGTGCAGTATAAGGATGTTCCACCCATTCATCAGGCTCGAAACATGATGAACCTCAACTATGCCAGCATCCTCAAACAGGATCTTGACAAACTGCTAGCTGTAGGGTTCATTATACCAGTCGAAGAGGCAACTTGGCTCTCACCCATTCTTGTTGTTCCTAAATAAAATGGTCAATTTCGTATCTGCATTGACTACAGAAAGTTGAATGCTGCCACTAAGAAGGATCCTTATCCCTTACCGTTTACTAAAGAAGTGTTGGATGCTATGGCAGGGTTTAAAATGTATACTTTCCTCAATCGTCGGTCTGCTTACTATCTGATCATGATAGCTCCAGGCGATTGATACAAGACTGCATTTACAACAAAATGGGGCGCTTTTGTTTGGCTGGTGATGCCTTTTGGCCTGGCTAACGCGTTGCCGACTTACCAACGGGCAGTAAACAAGGCATTCAAGGATTACCTAGGGAACTTCATGAAATTGTTCCTGGATGACTATAGAGTATACAGCGACGACGTCAACCACTTAGCCAAACTGCAGCTCTACCTTCAGATGTGTCGGGAGTACGGCATCAGTTTAAATCCAAAGATGTTCTTATAGCCTGATTGTAGTAGGAGCTATCTTCGACCGAAGAGGGTAAAGTTTCAAGAGACAAGTGAATTTTGTTCCAAAGTGTTACGCAGAATGCGCTCCATGTAGTAAGAGGAAGCAACTGTACCTTTACACACAGAGTATGTTGGAATAGGAAGGGGAGCAGGAATGGCAAAATTAACTTATATCAAAAGAGTATGATCACCGAGGTTGATGTATTCGTGGTGAACTAGCGTTCCAGATAATACCTGTAGATTTATTGAAAACGGCATGTTATGGTTTTGTATCTGTAATCTTGCCTCTTTAGAGAGGAGGTTTATAGTCGAATTTTAACATCACGTTTTAAAAAAATAAAATAGAAACGTGCCTAGTGTATAGATTTTACATATTTTCTTCTATTATTTATGGGAGACAATTATTTGAGATCTCTAAGCGCTATAAGAGGGCAACCTGGAATGGAAAATTAGGCAAAGTTCTCTCTCAAACAAGATGTTACTTGGATTTAGAACTGGCACACGTTGCATGGTCAAAGATAAAATTAAGCGAAAAAGAAGAGAGCAACTTCCTCTTTTTGAAATGATTACACAGAGTACATTCAGGTCAGTCCGCACAAAATACCGAAAATAGGAATTCCAAAACAGCATATGGAAGAATTTGCGCTATTTTGACCGTGAACATACAACGACTAACAATACCTCCGCGATGGCCGTTTACCGTTGGCGCCAAAACGGTCCACAATGACAAGATTCTTGGAATGACGAGTCCAAGGTGACGCGACCTCTCTTGTGTCATTAAATTTGACTCAAACCTATGTGACATTGATTTGCGTCATTTACTGTGTCCCAAATCTGCAATTTCCTACTAGTGACAACATGTCAAATAACTTTCGCTTTGCAAAATGATATGCTTCATTCATATCCTGCTAGCGCATACTCCTTGGTGTATTAGAACCTGCCCTACTAGGTGCCACACTATAATCAATTGGATCTTTTCCTTGATCATTGTTATCAAGTTTAGATCCCCCAAACATAGTATCATGGAAGCACTAGTGCACGGAAGTTGTACTTGTGCCGAAGATGTTGGCCTAGTACCATTCATCTCTTCCTCCGACATTTCCTTAGGAACTACTCTACCACAAAACTGAAATTTTCTCTGCAATCTGGATCTTGGAATACCAAGTTATGAAAATAATATCTGATGTAATTTAGCGTGTTAAAGAAAATGACTGACAACTTGATTTCTGAAAGAAAGAATGTTTACATTCTCCCAACAAAAACCAAATGTCTCTCCTAGTTCTCAATCTCATGCAAGGAGCCTATTAGGAGACCCAAGACAGGAACCGCACCATGCAGGAGAGATGATTGCCATTAGAGGGCAAGCAATTTTTATACTATCTGGCTGGCATGGGCGCGTACAAATGGAATGTGCACTAGCAGGTGGGCGGGTGCGTGTGGGCGCGCACAAGTAGGAAAACAACATGCATGTGAAGTGCACTTAATGTCTCTGGTAGAAGTCTGCAGCGAATACCTGGGCGCGTGCAAATAGGCGCGCATGTAACACCATATTTGTTATTTTGGGAGATATTCTTGAATTTGGCAAATCAACGTGTAGAGAAACGACCGCATTAATACCTTCCTATTTACTTAGACCTCACGTAAAATCAATATTGATTCATTTAAAACATGCTAATGGTAGATTGATGACTCTCTCTCATTTAGGTCGAGTAGATCTAAATACACTAATATACGGAAAAGAATTTTATAATGTACAATAATTCATTAAAAAAATATTAAAGGAAGAATGATGATCATGTCATTTAGGTTGACCACACCTAAACGCAATTAAAAACAAGAAAGAAGAGTAAACCACGTATTTGTATTCATAGTAGGAACTATTCGTTACCATTCTAATCATGGTAGCTCTAAAACGCAATGTAGAATCAGAATAAATAGTTTTGTGATCTTATAGAACACAAAAACAGTGCATGAAATTCAGGTATCAAATGCAGACGAGAAAATTTGACAAACAGAACAATTGTGTTATTCAAAACATAATTACATTGAAATAAAATAGACGATTCTTATAATCACTTGTTCATTGCTTGCGCCACTGCTATACAGTATGTACTAAACACTATATGGTTATGGAGTCGCCCCATTTGCCTCAATTCTTGACTTAACAAATTCCCGTTGACGCTGACGTGTCCACGACATTCCCTCCATATGCATCCATGGACTATCAAGAAGACGTTGCAACTTCTGTCTAGGTCTGTCACCAATGCTTGTCTCAGGAAGAGAGTGGCAACGGGAACTGTATGGTGGACGATGGTAGTCGCCAGACTTTCTTGCCCCGGATCCTGTATTTGTTGATCGTAGCCTCGGCATTTGCAAGGCAAGTACAAGGGAGACAAGTTAGCATTGAGGAGAATTTTTGGTTTAGGTTGGATCGACCTAAATTAATGAGCGCAGCTGTTTAGGTCAAATGGACCTTGAATAAAGAAGCCTACATAAGCTCGTAAAGACCTAGATGAAAGTAGAATAAGATCAATCATTTTAGGTGGCCTTGAGCTAAACTAAGGACATATAGGAAGCAAGTAGAGATGCGAGCAACTACTATCACTTAACCCACTTACATGAACAAAACAAAGAAATGAAAAGGTAATAGTAAAGAACGAATGCTAACCTTTGCCGGAGGAGGGGACGACATGTCCTCCACATTGTTATAAAGAGCACGCATTAGGGGAAATATGGGGTCTAAAATGGGCCTTTGGATTTCCCACGTGCCTCAAAATTTGGCCATGCCCGTGCACTTTATCCGCTGGCACCAATGGTGCCAGCAGGTCGCCAAATCGGCGTTTGGGGGTCCAGCCAATTGCTGGCAGCGAAGGCGTGTGCCACTGCTGTCACCTCATTGGACAGTATGAGCGGTAATGACGCTGTCAATGAGCGTGTGCCACTGCTGTCACCCCATCGGACATTAGCAGATTGTGTTGTTAGCGGGCAGAATATCCACCAATGAGATTACTTAGAGAGGCATGCGTGGGCAGCAAATTCACCTACCTTCGGGCTATCTTACAAGGCCCATTGCAGACCCCATATTTTCCCTAATGCTTTGTAGGGGTAGAACCTTGTCGTTTTGGAGATAACACTTGAAGTACGGTCCGTGGCCATATAAGAGAAGGGGATTTCAGGGTCTTGGAAATGGACAGGGTAACAGTGCTATCCACAACTCCTTCATCAACAGCCATAGTTGAATAGTCCATTGTGGACTGCACTAGTGCAACCGATTGCAATAGAAGCCCTCTGCTTTGCACCGAAGGCCCGCAGTCAAAAGCATCCCTCAAAGAATCCATTGAAGCTCGACATGCATTCTTGTGCAAATACATAATGAGAAACCGAAACATATATCCTCAATGATACAGCAATGAAGGTCCATACAGGTCAACGCAAGGGACAGAATGGATTGAAAAGAAAAACATACGTCATATAACAAAACCAGTACTCATGATATGAGGATTAACTACTTATTTACGATCTAGTGTATACTGATAGCTTTGCGCCAGTTCAAATATATCATACAGCCGACAAGAGAACCAAGACATGCCTAATTAATCTCTATGGCTAATAGCTTGGTTAATCTTAACATAGTGTCCACACGTGGAACTGTCATCATAATACATTTTCCGCTCTATCGAACGTTCAGCCCAATATCTTGCAAGTGTCCCTAAGAAGTTGTAGAGGCCTAAAAGATATGGCAAAAGTCGTGACAACAATATGCGATCATCTGCGGCAATGGCGTCTTGGAAGTTCCAAGACGGGAGGAAAAGGACATTCTAAGAATCATTTTGACAGTGCTTGATTGAACTATCGTTGGTTAAAAGGGTGTTGGCATCAGTATATAGGCCATCAAAATTACGAAAGAGATGATCAGACATAGGCTTAATGAAGATGTCCTTTTGAGTCTCGGGCTCCATCATTAATACCCGGCGACCTCGTAAATCTACGCCCATGGGAAATCTCTGATAGTCCTCTTGACCTAGGATTCTTAGCGGGGCGATAGGACGAATCGGACTAAACAGATAATCGCAGGTCAATTTCATCGTCAAATTCTTCATTGAACTCTAGACGGTTATGGTGGCAAACGATGACAATCGACGAAGGAATTCAGCACAATTGGGCCTCACACAAACAAGCTTGAGGCCAACGACCGCTGGCTTGGACGCTATGTGGATAGTAAGGTCATGGCAAACAAATGATTATTCAGGCTACTTAGGAGTATTGGAGCAAAGTATTCCGTTGAGGTCGAGGACAACGTTCAACCAACCGCTCTGAGGTCGCGTTGAGACAGGATTTAATTCTTCACTAGAACTTGCGTCACATCTAGATTCCTCACGCACCTAGAGAGGAAATACCGATGACAAATGGACATTACTTTATTATACTAGAACAAAGTTTTACAAATGATTGAAGGAGGACATTCACTATGAAAATTAGTATCCTAGAAAACAGCGCAAACATATATAATAATGGAAAAAATACCTCGACATCATTGCCTTGTTCTTCTACGACATCCCGTTCATCAATAGGACCCGTCGATCCTAACGACTGCTAGGGTTGATCATCAGGAAAGACCGCTACGCATGGTGCTAGGGTAAGAGCACATTGGTCCGTGACAACTAAATCCATATTTTTGCATACAGGCGCATAAGCAATTTGGACCATGACAACATCATCCATGAGCAGAAGATCGTCCACTTTGTCATGTAATTTTTGACTTGGACATTGCAAGAGACCTATAGAATCATGAGATAGTGATCATGGAAGCTGAGGAAGAAGAAATGGAAAAAATGCTGAGCAATTTAGCTCGAGTCGAGCTAAAAAGCCCACTTGTATTAATTACAATAGTTTTGGTACAAATATGCACATTCTAGTGAGTTACTCCTGTATTAACACCTTATCTACAAAATTCCGAGTTCAAAAAATCTAAGTTTGGGAGGGACCCGAAGATGTCTTGGGACCAAGTTCCACAGTCAGAGAGAGAAGGGGAGAATGGGGTAGGCTCGGATTAGAGTCACGCATGTCATGGTCGGTGTAATGATGGCTCAGCTCAGGCACTGATGCAGGAATCTGTTCCGACTCTGACAAATCCGCAACACCGCTAGGGGAGCCCAAAAGTTGTACAACTGGCGTTGTAGGCAGTGCACTCACTATTGGATGGACGCTCCGTAGAACTGCACTTGCATTCGGTAACACACTCGTCATGCCAAAGTTTTGTATGAAGGCAACAAATTGGGCAGTCACTACGTCCCGCACGGTCTTGGTAATATCCAGATTTTTCATAGCCAGCATCTCCTGCAACTGCTTCTCCCGTGCGTGAGCCGCCTGCAGTTTTGCGAGAAGCTCAGAGTTCTCAAAATTCTCGCTGGCTCTGCGTAATGGGGAGGTGCGCTGTGATCTTGTCTCGACCCTCTTACTCTTGGCCACTTGTTTTCCACTACCTCGTTCACCACCAATTCTTCTCCCACTCCGTGATCCAAGCTATGGTGCTAAACCCTGTCTTCATTCGTCAATACACGTAATGTCCACCTCTGGAAAATTGAGCCTTTGTTGCAGGCGCCTAATCCAGCATCAGCTTCAAATGCTCTCTGACTTAGCGGATTTGATCGTTGATCATCGCCCTTAGAGCTAATGTTTGCAGTGCTAGAGGAGGGAGTGTAGTCTTGAGTTGGAGCATCCTCATCGCCCCATAAATCCTCACTCTCTTCTTGAGCTCTGTCTTTCGCTTTGAGCACGGTTTTACTAAAAATAGTAAAATGATTCTTATCATCATGATATCCGTGGATGAAGAAATCAAGTTGGTCCAAAGTCACGCCTAAGGATTTGGCTTTGCTCATATAACTTGAGTCACAATCATCCGAGATGACAAAAGCGTCCAAAGAGAGCATCTGAGAAACCGATAGCAAGGCAAACAAGGTTTAGGTGGATTTGAGCTAAAGTGTAGAAGTATATGCAAACACACTCCAATGCAACTAAACTATGAAACGATTTAACTCGACTCAAGCTAAAGTGTCGGAAGAACATACCATGGTAGCCATGAGAGGCTTAGTTCTAGCATGGAGTTGAAAAACAACATCTCTGATTCGATGGCCGCGGGGACGGCTGCCAGGGTGGCTTTTCCTATATAAGGGGAAGCCGCCCTCCTCTTTTTTTACCTTTTCTCTCCCAATTTGCGTGAGGGTGCTTATTTGTGGTGGGGGATTCGCTTCTTCTCCCTTGGGCCTTCTCAACGAGAGGAAAGGGGTTCCTTTAATTGTGGGGGGTGACTTTTTGAATTTTTAAACGGTTTTTTTCATAACCTTTTAGAATTCAATTGCTCCAAATTTTTTTTGCGGGAATTGAGGATTCATTTGGAGTTGCGAATTGGAGTGCTTGAAGGCCTTCTACGATGCCGAAGAACAAGAAGCAGAAGAATGTGGGACAATGGGGGGACAAGCACAATAGCGATGACAGACCGAATTTACGTTGCAAGGATTTTGTTACGGAATTCATTGTTTGATTTGATGAGCACACCACCCTTGCTTCCCTAGATAGTTGTTACGTTCGGTATGAAGAAGATGGGCCCAAAAAATTCAAGTTGGGGATGGAGTTGAAGATTGAGGATGCATTGATGGCACGGGAATAGGAAGTGAAGAGAAAGTAGCCCTACGGTTCCAGAAATTCGTGACATAGCGTGCACATGATGCGTTATGGAATGCTCGTGATGTATTGACTAAGTATAGAAGGGAGCATAGGGCGGGAGATGAGGCCTTCAAGGATATTATTTTAAGGGCAGATTGCTTCCAGAAACTAATGGCGCCCCTGAGCTCGAGACGGCATCGACGTGGTTCTATTGAATGGTGGAATTCCGCACTTGGTAGGGAGACGGAGATCAACCTACGGAAACGATCTTTGACTGTGTTGTCTGAAGGTGCAATTGTCCGTTATCTGGACGGAGAAATTCAAAGAGGTGGTTATGCAACCATACGCAAGATTTGCATTGAGTTATCTGCTGAAATTGGTCTATGAGGCCGGATTGCTCAATTGGTCTATGAGGCCGCATTTGGCATGCGTGGACCACAACAACAAATCTCTTGCGATAAGAATTCCCCATCCGGGTGTTATTCGCTTTGCGGCCATTCATCAGAATGACCACGTCGGATACATGTGCTGGTGGAACGGAGGGACCGTCCGGGACATGCTCCAAAGAGACAATGAGGCAGGGGATAACATCCTCATCCACTACACCTTCAGTAGGAATCCTGAGGACAGTGTGGTTCAAGTAAAGCGTCTCCGCCTTTTCCGAAGCAAGCGAATTGAGCTTGCTTGGGCACTCTGTAACATCATGGATGGGGTGCACAAATATGGTTTTCTCCACAATGACTTGTCACCAGACAACATCCTACTTCACTTCTCGACGGATGAGTCCAAGATCTACATCGGGGTTTGCGATTGGGGCTTGATGATGAAGAAAGATGAGCCGAGAAGGTCTCCTTGGGTTTTCGAGAGTGCCCATCAGATGCAAGAGATTGTAGGAAGGCGATACTGGATGGATCCTCGCGTGGTATACGTACACAAGGAAAACCAAGATATTCAAATCATTCCAGATCTGGGTCTTCGATTGGAGGAGTTCGCAACCGCCAAGATTGCCGCAAGGATCAACTGCGGCAACATGTGCACGGCATACCACAAAGTAGAAGCAGTGGAAACACGCCATTTTCAGAGGATCGGAGACCTTGGTCTAGTTTTTGAATCTTACTTTGATAGAGTTTGCAAGAACGATAAGGGAACAATGGGTGGACTTGGACATCTCATTAAACGATTCAAAGATGTACACAAGTGGCCCACTCCAAGGGAGCATTACCGTGTGGGCTACTAACATGGAACGGCATATCTACTTTTTTGAATTTCTATAATTTTGTTATGTTTTTTTTATTTTGGACATAGATCACAATAGCGAATAATTATATCTAAATTGTGATCAGATGTTGAAAGTTCATTTTTTGTAAACCAGCTTATATTTTCTTTATAAAGTTTATTGTTATTTGGTTTTTATCATGCTTCATATATATGAAAATGATCTATTCCTATCTCCCATATTTCTTGGAAAATTTCAGTCTCCTATAATATTTGTGAAGTTTAATCTTTCATGTCTTATGTATGGGCTAATTAAAGGATGTACTTCCATGTGTGTTCATCTAATTGTAGCATATATTTGTTAAAGGGATTTTTTGCCTTTTACCTAGGAGCAGTAATTTAGGAGCAGAAACAGTAAACTGCCAGGAGCAATAAAACAGTTAGTTACTGCGTTTTGGATGAAGTTTTGACAATCAGATGAAAAATCGACTTGGATGAAAAACGGACAGATTGGAAGGTGGCGGCTAGGGTTTGGGGGGGTAGTGAGGAGTGAGGCCGTGGCGGCTCTCACTCTCTCTCTCTCCCCTTGGAGTTTGTGCAGCTATGGAGGATTAGGAAGTGGTTAGGAGAATTGATGAGGGATTGGGATAGCAGAAGCAGGACTGTACAAGGCAGGACTGATTGTATGAAGCAGTCATTAATGAGAAAACCAAGACTCTTTTGAGCAGATTGAGTGTAAGCATTTAATGTTCGGGTTATGGGAAATGTGTGTAGGTTTGTTGGGTTGTTGCTCTAATGGCAGTAGAAATGGGTAGGAGGATTAGAAATCTGGTGCAATAAAGGAGCAGAACGGTGTTAAGTAGAACTAGCTAGGTGGGTATAAAAATTTCGTGGGTTTCTCTTTAGATCTGGATTGTAAACTAGCTTTTGAAAGGTGAAGCTAAATCACCCTTTAACATTGGCAACCATGCATTAATTACGAACTAGGTGGCTCTTGGTGCGAACCTCTACAATCCAAGACAGTTCCGGAATAGGTAGACAAGCGCAGTGGCCAAGGCAGAGGGTTATAGTCACAGGGTTACGGTCACAAAATTACAGTCACAGGATTACTACAGATACTGCAGCAGGAGTACAGTTCGAGGCTGAGGGGATCAGGTTCTAATGTAGTGAGGAGGAGCTAATGTCCGAGCAGTCAACGTTACAGGAGGACCACAAATGCTGCAGTCGGAGCACATTTCGAAGCTGAGGGTACCAAGTTCCTGAATCTCGTGGGCGAGGAGCCAATGCCAAGCAGTCAACGGCATAGGAGCTGGGGACAGCTCCAAAGCAGAGGGAGGATAGTCACGGGTATTCAGGTATGTTTCAAACCATTGTTGAATTCAGACAGTCAGGAAAGGAACAATAGGTTGCGTGAAAAACCAGTAGTGAAAAGTAGCAGTAAAAATCAAAATGTTATTAGCCAGTAAAAAAACATTCAAGCAGTAAAAGGTAACAGTGGAAACTAAGGGTAAAAATGCGAACAGTAAAAATAAGTTAAGAAAAACAGTAAGTAACTTAAAGAGAAAATGAGAAATGGAAAAAAATTGAAAAGTTAAAAACAAAAATGAATGGACAGTAAAGAACTAGGAAAAATTTGTGGGAGAAGCTTGCAAACTGTAATGTATGGAAGCTTGGAAAAACTGAGACTATGCTAGAATTTGCGAAACTAAGGGCAGAAAACTATCTACAGTAGGACAGTAAAGACTGACAGGTCCTAAAGGAACCAAAGTGGAAGGGTGGCAAAGGGATGGACTGGACAGGAACCAGGGAACAGGAGGACTAGCATTTGACAAACTAGAGGAGGGCTGAGGACAAGGAGCCGACAGCACCTACCCAGGAGTTTTGAAGGAGCAGACTTAGTTACTGGAAGCATTAGCCAAACCAGAAGAGCACCTGACCAGAGAGTACCAAGGGAAGAGCAGCAAACTGTAGTGCAATGGACAGAGAATACCCAGGGTGGGACAAGGAGGAGATAGCCAAGAGACAAGCAGCAGAACGGTTGGCAAGGTAGGAACTCAGAGAGCAAAGAGCACCAGCAGAAGTAGGAAAACCAATGGGAGGACAATTGAGTTCAGAAGAAAGCATAGCTAAAGGGAGAACCAGGGACCTGATTGACATGGACCTGGTAGGAGAAAGTTCGAGCCAGGATACATTACTTGGAGTAGGCAGGAGGACAGGGTCAGCAAGAGGAGAACCTGGCCCAAGCTTCAAGAATTGGCAGGAGGATGAGGATGAAATTTGGAAGTATGAGGGAGATCCACTATCACCCAGGACCAGCAGGAGGGAATTCCCAAGGCCAGGTGAAGGAGACACACAGCATTGTTGGAACACCCAGACCAGAATGGGATCAGCATATGACCATTACTAGGAGGAGGAAAAGAAAGGAGGCAGCAGACCAGATACATCTAAACCAAGGGAGAAAACACCAGGTGATTTGGTGGAGACATTGGAGACGCTGAATAAAAAATTGGAAGAGGTTCACACTGGGGACAGAGTCCAGACAGGAGCAGCAGCCCTGTCAGAGATGTACAAAATGGGTAATCCAGCACAGGTGAATCCCAGGAGACCAGTGGTACATTTTGCACAAGAGCAGTTCCAAGGAATGGAGCTAGAGGAAGATGAGGAGGACAGAAGACAGCTGGAGGAGTTAAAGGCTCAACAGCAGGCTAGAAGACAAGCAGAGAGAGAGCGAAGAAACCAGCAGGCAACGGAGGACCTGTATAGGAGGTAGATGGAGGAGCTAGGCCAGGCAGCCACGTTCAGAGAATCAATGGAGACTTGAGAAGACAAGAATCGGGAGGAGATTAAACTGAAGGAAGCCATGAAGCTATGGCAAGAAACAAAGAGACTTGAAGAGCAGGATCAGGAGAAACAGAGACAAGAGGCTCTTAGAACCTGGCAGGAGGCTCAAAGGAGGGAGGAAATGAAGTAGGCAGCTGAGAGAGAAGAAGCAATGCAGCAGGACTTGCTAAGGCAGGAGGCTCTGCGTTTAATACAAGAGGCACAGAGGTTGGAGGACCAGAAAAAGAAGGAGGAAGAGATGAAAGAAGCTACTCGATAGGCGACCCTTTACAAATGGCAGGAGATACTCAGGGAAGAGAGCTAGAAACTTGAGGCCAAACTAAGGGCGGATCGGTGGGCAGCATATGACCATTCAGTGGTCCAGAAGGACAGACCAGGTCAGCTGAGGGAAGCAGAATTGATGGGAGCACCCTACACTACATCTGCTGTACTAGGAAGGCCAGAGACAGACCATTTTCCAACCTCGAGGACTCGGGTGAGCCCAACAGGAGGAGGAGGGTACATTCTACCTATGTGGATCACCTCACAGCTGATGAGAACAGACCAGAAGTTAACAGAACTGCATATTGGCCAAGTGGAGGAGCTGAAGCCGGAGCAGGAGTTCCTGATACAGGAACATGATACAAAAGGCCAGCGGAGATAGTGAGAGGGATGCCGTATGATACTAGGTCACCTG
This sequence comes from Ceratodon purpureus, assembly GCA_014871385.1. Lineage (NCBI taxonomy): Eukaryota > Viridiplantae > Streptophyta > Bryopsida > Pseudoditrichales > Ditrichaceae > Ceratodon > Ceratodon purpureus. The sequence continues at coordinate 97,779,414 of CM026426.1, forward strand.
CAGGAATAGGAGTACCAGGGGATACAGTGGATAGCAGTTATCCAGTGGGGCACGGTCCACCAGCCTACCCACGAGCTGCTAGACCCAGAGTACCACTAGTGACAGGACCAGTCCTTGTGGCCCAAAGGAAGCCGCTGACCTACTCCAAGTACAAGGAAGGGACAAATCCAGACGCTCACATACGTAGTTTGAGAGGACCCTATAGCACAATGGAGAAACCGATGAGCAGGTGATAATCAACCTGATGGGTACCACTTTGCTGGACAAGGTTGGTGTATGGTACGAGAATTTCTTGGAGAACCATGTCTACTGCTCATGGGAGGATGTTAAAGCTGCTTTCAGGAGGAGGTACAGAGACCAGACTAATGATGAGGCAGTATACAGAGAATTGAAGTCCTTCAAGCAGGGAGACAGAGAGAAGATACAAGATTACTATGATCGGTTTATGACATTAATTAAATGTCTACAATCTGATCCAGGAGAAGGGTTTAGAATCACTAATTTTCGAGCAGGAATGCTGGAGTATATCAAGATTACTACCAGTGTGGCACCAGTCAGGAGTTTGGGAGAGTTAGTGGATGCAGCCTTGAGATGCGAGGAGAACTGCACTAAGATGCGAGGAGAACTGCACTCTAGTGGTAAACCCACTAAAATTGAGGTGAAGAAAGTGGAGACCAGCAGTAAGGCAGCCACAGTGACCAGTTAGGAACAAGACCACGAGGCTCCCAAGAAAGCTTGTGGTATTTGTAAGAAGCTAGGCCATGATGATAAAATCTGTTGACACAACCCAGCCAACCAGAGGGGGTCAGGTGCGAAGAAGGAAGGAAAAGAACATGTTTGTGTCAATGAAGTATCTGCTTCTAAACCTACAGGAACTTACAGTTACAACCAAGGATATCAACAACCACCGAACCACAGGGCAGGCAGTAGTCAATAGAGGAGTTATGGTGATCAACCACCATGTTGTTTCTTGTCTGGAGGAGCAGACCACAGAAGCTGGAACTGCCCCAAGAAAGCACAATGGAACCACTTTTTGGCTGACCAGGAGAAGACCAACAAGAATCAGGATCACCATGTAAGCAATGTCGAGATTGAGCTAATAGAGGAACCTGAAGAGTTAGTGGGGGTAGCCACCATGACCAGAGCCCAGAGGCTGAAGACAGGACTGTCACCTATCTAGGATGAATCAAGAGAAACTGAACCAAGAAAGGCCAGAACGAAGGAGGACTGGCAGGAGGAAGAGAAAATCAGGAAGTCTATGCTAGAAACCTTGAAGGAAATTTAGCTTCAGGAGGAGCACGAGAAGGCAGAAGTAGAGAAACTCAAGGAGACTTTAAAAACAGCAGAGAAGGGAGGAGATGGCGAAGTACTAGATAATGAGTGGGCAGGATTCCCAGACTCGGATACACTAGCCTACGGCTCCAAGACCATAGAGCAAGAATTGGGCGCAGAAGGGGAGACGAGTACAGAGAACAACCTGGAGCAGCATTATGCAACTGTAGTTGGAAGAAAAATACTGGACAGTCCCATCACAGTCTCACTAGGACAGCTGCTGAAGATGGCCCCTAATTTGACAGAATTTGTGAAGACCCACGTATTCCCAGAAATGGTAGCAGACCAGCTCACTCAACCAGAGCCAGCACCAAGCAAGAAGCCAACAACAGTCAACCAGGTAAGACTAATTTAATAGGCAGTCTAGCTATTGATGTTGACAGAGAACTGCCGGTGTTAATTGTGCAGATAGGCAATGGGACCCTGGAGAATGTCCTACTGGATGGAGGATCAGGTGTGAACCTGATAACTTAGGAAGAGCGTAAAAGACTGGGCCTCAAGGACCCACAGCCTGCTCCTTTCAGACTAAGAATGGCGGACTAGACAGTCGTTGACCCGGTGGGGATGATTTGTAATGTGAAAATTCACATCCACGGTATTCCTTACCTTATTACCTTGAGGGTTATTAAAAATAAAGAAGTTAATGAAGCCTATAGTATGCTGCTAGGCAAGCCATGGTTGATTGATGCTAAGGTAAATCACGATTGGGGTAACAACCTGGTTACCATCAGAGGTAATGGTACTGTAAAAAAAATTCAGTCAGTCAGAGGAAGGGGCCCAGGCCTAAGTTACCTGAAGTCCTAGTCTGCTATAATTTTACTGAAGGACTGACAAATGAGAAGGAAGCCTTGTGGTTAGCTAGTGAGCAGGACTTGCTGGCCGTTGGAACAGTCACACTGCCCCGAATGATGCAGAACAGGAACCAGGACCACAACCAAGACCAGAACAACATCAAGAGCCAGGCAAAGAACCAGGACCAGGACCAGGGACAAGAGGGGGGATCAGAGCGAGCCTACCCAGACCATTTTTACAACTTTGAGGAGGGCGACATTGAGGTGGATGAGACACTAGCCCGGTAGAAAGTGAAGAAACTGAAGATTGCATCTTGGACCTTACCAGAGTCGAAGCAGTTGAGAAAAATTAACCTTGGAACAGAGGAGGAACCCCTGTATCTGAAGATTAATGCAGCCATTAGTCCAGAACAGGCTATTGAAGCAGAGGCTCTGTTCAGGGAGTTCAAGGATGTATTTGCCTGGACCTATAAGGACGTGAAGGGTATCCCACCTTCAATCGCACATCACTGGATTGAGTTGGAGAAGGATATCCCACCATCCCATCTGGCCAGATATCGCATGAATCCAAATTATGCCAGTATTGTGAAGCAGGACTTGGATAAACTGCTTCAGGCCGGATTCATTACACCAGTAGAGGATGCTACCTGGTTATCCCCTATTGTTATTGTTCCTAAGAAGAATGGGAAGTTGAGAATTTGTATTGACTTTCGTAAATTAAATGCTGCCACTAAAAAGGACCCTTATCCATTGCCATTTACTAAGGAAGTGTTGGATTCGGTGGCAGGACATGAGATGTATTCGTTTCTGGATGGGTACTCCGGGTACCACCAGATTCAGATAACACCAGAGGATCGGCACAAGACTGCTTTTATAATGGACTGGGGAGCACTTGTGTGGATAGTCATGCCTTTTGGGCTGAAAAACGCACCTCCCACATACCAGAGGGCAATAAACAAAGCCTTTTGTGATTTCATTGGTGATTTTATGAAATTGTTTTTAGATGATTTCAGTGTGTACAGTGATATTATTAGTCACTTGGTCAAGCTGAGGAAGTGTTTTGAGAAATGCCGTGAGTATGGTATAAGTTTAAATCCTGAGAAATACTTATTACTGGTCTTCTCTGGTATTATACTGGGCCACATTGTGTCCAAGGAAGGGAAATTCCCTGATCCTAAGAAAACTGAAGCAGTGGAAAATATGCTTAGACCAGAAAAGCCAGGTGATGTTCAGGTTTTTAACGGTTTTGTCCAGTTTAACAAGTGCTACATAAAGTCGTATGCCCATATCATGGAGCCAATCACCAGGCTCATGAGAAAGACCGAGGAGTTCATCTGGTCAGACTAGTGTGAGCAGGCATGGAAGAAAATCAAGGAGCAGTACCAGAATGCGCCAATTTTCATTGCACCAAGATGGGACCTGGAGTTCCATGTGCATACAGATGCTTCAAATATAGCAGTAGGAGTGATGCTGGCCCAGAATCCAACAGGGAAGTGTGACCAGCCCATTTCTTATGCCAGTAGACTGCTGAATTCTGCTCAGAGGAACTATAGTACTACTGAAAGAGAGGCTTTGGCAATGGTTTATGCTCTGAACAAGTATAGGCATTATCTGCTGGGCAATAAATTTGTTTTCTATGTTGAATATATGGCACTAGTGTATCTGGTTAACAAGCCACAGGTGTCAGGAAGAATAGCAAGGTGGCTACTGTTGTTTCAAGAATACGATTTTACAGTGGTGTATAAGCCAGGAAAAAATCATAGAGTGGCAGATGCGATGTCAAGATTGCCCAATGGAGAACCAGCAACTGGCATTGAGGACCAGACCAAGGATGCGAGTTTGTTTTATGTTAAACCAGAATGGTTAGAGGATGTACGTTCTAACCTGAAATCTCGTGTTGTACGACTGGACTTGTCCAAGGAGGAGCAGAGAAAGCTGATTCTGAAGTCACTGCCATATACACTGATTCAGGGAATTCTACACAAGCGAGGACATGATTTGGTGGTCAGGAGGGTACTGGACCCAGTGCAGGCAGAGGTCGTGATGAAGGAGATGTACAATGGGGTAGCAGGTGGTCATTTTTCGCAAAATATCACCACCAGGAAGATACTGGAGGCCGGATACTGGTGACCAGCAATACAACGGGATGTTTCAGAATATTGCAAGGCGTGTGACAGATGCCAGAGTGTGGGAGGCATGGCAAATACTGGTTTAGCTACCTTAGTAGCCAGTATGCCAGCAGAACCATTTATGAAATGGGGATTGGACTATATCGGGCCAATTAAACCAACAGCATCAAGAACAGAGAACAGGTACATACTGGTGGCTACAGATTATGCTACCAAGTGTGTGGAGGCAAGGGCACTCAAAACCAATTCAGCAGCAGTTACTACTAAGTTTTTGTATGAGCAGATCCTTTCAAGATACGGGTGTCCTTTGACACTTGTAAGTGACCAGGGTTCTCATTTTATAAATGAGGCTATAGAACACCTGGTGGAGCATTTTCTGCTCCAGCATCGTACATCAACAGCCTATTACCCCCAGGGTAATGGCCAGGCCGAATCAACAAACAAGGTGATTGGTCATCTACTGAGCAAGCTGGTCAATGATAGGAGAACAGATTGGAATGAGCATCTTCATACTGTACTGCTCTCCTACAGGACTGCCTACAAAGTTACTACAGGTCACACACCATTTCAACTGGTCTATGGCTTACATCCGTTAATGCCAACAGAGTACATAGTATCGACCATGAAGACCAACTCGGAGATAGATTATACACCAACAAGGGTGTTGGCAGCCAGGATTGGAGACCTGGAGCACATGGACACTTCAAGACTGGAGGCCTAGGAAGCAATAGGGGCCAAGCAGTGGAACAGGGCACTTTGGAGCCAGCAACACCACAAGCGAAAAGATTTTCAAGTGGGCGATTATATGCTCTGGTATCCTAAGGGCCACAAGGAGCATGTGGGGAAATTCAAAAGTCGGTGGTTTGGACCTTATAGGGTCCAGTACAGACTCCTTAACAATACTACTCTGTTGGTCCAGGTAAAGAATTTTGAACCAGACCTAGTCTTCGTTAACATCAATAAGTTAAAACCATTTAAATTTTATGACAAGGGAGTGGTAGAAACCACGACACCAGGACATTTGACCAGAGGAGTGGTCAACGAGCAAAATGATAGTGTCCAGTCAGGATTAGAAAACACAGGGATAGAGGGTGAAAAAAGTTGAGAAAATGGAAGCAGTGAAGCGGTAAACCAGCAGAGGAGCGAAGAAAACAATGAAAGGGAAATTAAAAATCAAAAGAAAAATAAAAATGAGCAAGAGGAAGGACAGCAATCAGGGGAAGGAGACATGAAGGAGGTGATTAAAAAAAATAAAGGGAAGGAAAAAAATCAAAGAAAAGAAAAAAATAAAGAAAATGAAGAATTAGTAGTGATTGGATGTGGGGTAGTAGAGGCAGTAATGGAGGAGAAAAGGACGGGACAGTTAGCATTACGACCCATTAAAAGAGAAGAAGGACAATATTCATCTGAACAGGAAGGATCATCCATCCGCCAAAGATAGGGATGGAAGACGAACAAATTTTCATCCAAACTGGATGAATTTTTCAGAAAAGATTGGGCGTTTAGGGTTATGACAGCTCAGCAAAATAGAGGTGCAGACCTCACATTTTGGAGCTGCCAGGAGAACAGGGCCAGCACTGACTTATGAAGGGAGGAAGAAGTAAGGGAGAGCAACGAGTTAGGAGCCAGAGCCGAAGGATATTACGCAAGGAGAGGACAGTGGAGAGCAAGAGAAAATGACAAAGCAGAGTTGGTAGAGCAACAGCAGCTGGGCGTCGAGACACACCATCGGAAGAAACCAGGAGCGCGGAAGCTAGGAGCTGTAGCGGCGGCGCCCACACAAGAAGGAACACAACGGCGCTGTGACAAGAGGCAGCGACCGATTCAGGAGGAGCAGCGGCGGCACTTTAGCGAAGGGCAGCAGTTGATTCAAGAGGAGGAGCAGCGGCGGCACTTTAGCGAAGGGCAGCAGTTGATTCAAGAGGAGGAGCATCGGCGGCGCTTTGGCAAAGGGCAGCAGCTGGCGGAAGAAAGGGAGTGGCGGAACTTCGGAAGGCAACAGCTAATCCAAGAAGAGCCGCGGTGGTGCTTGAGGGAGGAACAACAACTAATCCATGAAGCACAGCAAAGCTTTGAGGCGAGACAGCTGCCAAGCCAAGAAGAGCAGCAACAGCAAGCTGAAGAAGAGCAACAGCTGATTGAAGAAGACTAGAAGCGATCGATTGAAGAAGAATGGTGGAAACAACTCGACGAGGAGCAGGGACGACGCTTCAGCAGAACAGATAGGAACGGAGGAGAAGGCAAAATCCTAGAAGGCAGCAGATAAGGGCATCAAGGTGGACTGCAATAGCAACATCAAAGCCAAGGAAGACAACCCACTCAGGTATCAGAATCTGCCCTAGAGTTTTGGAAATCTTTTCAGCTAGGATACGAAGGGGACCGGGAGGAGTTCAGATTTGACAGGGATAGATTGAAGCAGGGGAGATTATTTAGCAACCGAGAGCAAAAGAACAAGAAAGAATTAGTAGAAGCCAGGGTGAAGGTAGAGAGACCTGAAGAGGAGAATGGAGATCAAGGACCACTGTTGACTTTTTGGGACTGGGTTTCGAGGAAAACAGTAGAGGGAGAAGTAGAAAAAGCAGCAGAAGCAGAACTTAGAAATAGGGAAATGACAGCCAGCGGACCAGTAGGACAAGAAGACGCAAGGGAGGCAGCATAGCAGATCAGAAGAACAAGGAAGGGAGCGCTGCACGAATATATGGCAAAGCCAGGGACAGTGGGGAATATGGAGGAGATAGAAGTACAGGGCGAGGAAGGAGCGCCACCCCAATCGACTCAAGAAGTTTCAGAGGGGACCAGGCGAAGAGACTTGAAGGGGAGAGAGAATTGCGAAGAGCAGGTACATGGATCAGACGCAAGCAGACAAAGGTACTGGCCCAAGCTCCAAAGAAAGTCACCATAGCCAGATAGCAGAGCAGAATCATCAAGCTTTCATTTATGCCATTGGAGCATTGGAAGGGATGGAAGGATTTAAAGGATGACGTATGGGCAGAAAAGGTGAGCCTAGGGGTTTTTTACGAATACTCCTGGCCAGTGCCAAGGGCAGAACTAGTCATAGACTTTGTGGAGGGATTTCAGTACATTAAGGGAGAGAAGACGGACTATACTACGCCGATAAGGGCAACTGTCAGAGGGATACCGATTGAGATCACTGCTTGGACTATCTAGCAAGCTCTCGGGATTGAAGGGAACAGGACTACAGCCATTCCGAAGGCCACTGGGGAGCTTGACCCGAGGTACATGAGGATGTTCGGACTAACCCGAGCAGACCACACTTCGGATGGGACCAGAGTCAATGGGTTTGAAGAGGTGTACCAGGAGAGGATCAAGGCACTAGTGGAAATCATGTGCGTCAAGAAGAAGTCCCACTACGCCAGCAACGAGCTGCTAGAGAATATGTACCAGGTCGAGAAGAAGGGCGATGACAACTGGGCTCCATTGATTTTATCCAGCCTTCGGCGTATGTTCAATTGAGTCCATACCAGCCCAACCCACGAGATCAAGGGAGCGGAGCTTATAGACGCCTTGTTGAAGAACTGGTTCCCTGACCAGGAGGAGTACATTGACCCGGAGCCAGTCCAGGAGTCTAAGAAGGTAGATGACGGTAGTGAGATCTCGCCCGACTTGACACCCGCAAGACCAGATGGGGACTTACCACCAGACGTGATTAGCGGAGAAGGATAAAAGGGGACCAGACCAAGACGGCTAACCAGGGGAAGACCAGACCAGACGAAGGGTGCAGAGTACCAATCTTTGTCTTCTTCAGGAAAGAAGAACAACAAGAAAAAGAGGAAGAGGCAAGACCCGTCATCACCATCTACCCAACCAGGTAGAGGGCTGACTTTCAAGCGGTTGCGATGGCAGGAGCATAAACCTAAGTACAGGGATAGTACATCGGTGTCTCTCGATTATTGGGAGGCGGAAGAGGTGGAACGAGGCGCCATCACTTCCGATCCCCTGTAGACACCGGTCGCTAAGCGGGGCAGGCCGAAGAGAAAGCAGGACCGAGCCATAGGTGAGACACCAGTGGAAGCCTCGAGGACGTTACTCACAATGAGAACGTCTCAAACAGTAGGTGAGGATCTCCACCATGAACTCCCAGAGGCAGGATCACAGGGCGACCAGGGGCTTCAGTTGACCCAGGACAACCACGGCTAGACAGGTGGGGAAACTCAAGGGTGGTATAGGGCGGATTTAACCACTAAACCCTAGCCTTCACAATCCCATCAAAACCCAACAAAACCCAACTAAACTAAGTGCTCCAAACCCTCATAGAATGCTGGAAATGTACAATACAAGTGCAAAAAGAGGTCAAAACTGCATAAAATGGGTCAAAACAGCCCCAAAACATGGTACATCAGCTCCTAACTGCTCTCAGACCTCTTTGACTCTACCTGCTCTAGTGTAGAATGATCTCCCAAAACCCTAAACCTGCCTCTTAAACCCCCTGAAAACAGACAGAATCATCCAGTCGGCTTCGACAGAGTTCATCCAGTCGGCTCCGACAGAGTTCATCCAGCCGACTGACAGAGTTCATTCGTAGGAACTGGATGACTGTCGCGACACTTCCTGGATAAAACTGAGAGGGGATTGGATGGGGTTAAAGGGAGAGACTGGTTGGGTCTCCGGTTAACATTATCCCCTTTTTCCGGTAGTTCTGCCCTCAGGATGCATGGAGACTAAGAGAGAGGGTGGTAAATGGAAAGAAGGCTAAGCGGCTTGCAGTAAAAAAACTGACTACACTAGTAAATGGTGGCGAAGAAAACCAATCCTTGGTATCAAACACATGGAACCTCTTCCTAACTAGCAGTGATGCTAGCTGCTGCCGTGAAGTCGTCCATTCGTGGTGTCGCTCTTCGTTGGGCCCATTGGCGGAGCTTAAGTTTGCAACAGTCGGCTCCATAGAAGTCTGCTGTATAAAAGTTGGCTTTGTAAAAGCTGGAGTGGCGCCCTGATAATCATCCTGAGAGTCCTCTGAAGAAGGCTGTGGCGGTCGGCTCTGTAAAGGAGTTGGCTAGAAGAAACCACCTAGAGAGCTTCCTCCTCGAAATGGGACCTCACTGTCTAAAACAGTTGGGCAATAAAAATCCTCCTGCCATACTGTTATCTGCTCTGCTGCCAAGATTGTCTCCCTCAATGCAGTGTTGACAAATAGCAGCCGCTGCTTGAATCCAATGGCCTCCTGTAACGTTGGTACCGTCACCTTCTCCTCTTCAGTAATCAAGCTGACTGTAGAGCCCTCTTCCAGAAGTACGTTCTTAAAGGTCAAATCTTCCATCTCCACAGAACTCACAGGGCGACTAAGATCAATATTCACAGCTCCAACAACCACCGTAGGTTGTATCCTTGGATCATTGGAGACCCTTGGAATCAACTCAAGTGAACCCTGTTTCACGGTCGGCTCGGTATGGTCGGCTGATACAGACGGCTCAATCGAGTCTAGAGACGCAGTCGGCTCGCACACACTTGCTCCGAACACTTGACTCTTCAAGTACTCTGTGAGAGTAGGGGCCAGTGCCAACAGTTGTCCTAACGATACTGTAATCGGGGTCTCCAGGATTTGGCGGCTAATCTCCTGCACCAAAGCTTCTAGCTGGGTTCCAGGAAGACTCTCCATATTTGTATCAGGCGCCTTCTTTGGGATATCCTGTAGACAATCAGGGTTAATAAAACCAGTCCAGTCACCATCCGGAGTTGGTGCCGTAGGTGCGTTGGCATCCAAGTGGGTTGTTCTGGCCCCTTCAAGCTCCTCTTGTGCCTCTTTTTCTTCCAACGGAAGACCCACCTCCAATCTTGCTGCTCTGGTTAGAGAAACTTCCACCTCAGATGGCTCTTGCAGTTCCAGCTCCTCCACTTCCAGCTCCTGCAGTTCCAAATTATTGACACCCACAGTATCACTACCAAGTGTTCTAGATGCCACAAACTGCTCAAACCTCAACTTGTAAGGACAATTGCGCCTTTGATGGTCGGTCTTGTCGCAAATATAGCAAGTATCGATTTGGCCATAGCCATCATGGTGGTACCCTCCAAGTCGGTTGTCAACAGATCGGCTGTTAACAGGTCGGCTCGAGTTGCTACCGTGTTGCTGAGCAGTTTCTTCGTCGACCCCCACAATTGGTGTACCTTCAGGTCGTGGAAGTCTATTGTTCGGGTTGGCTAGGTTGAAAAAACAGTAATCATCGTCATGGCCGTATTTCTTGCAGACTGTGCAATACCTCCCACTATTTGACTCTGCTCCCTCCGCCTGAGCTGACAAGGTAGTCGGCTGTCCACTAGTCGGCTTTGTATGCCGGGCTTGAAAGTACAGTTCCTCCCCTAAGGCATTGATGCAGTTGGTTTCACAGCGCCGAGCTACCTCCTGCAAATCAGCTAGAGTGTTGGCTGTATGGGCGCTTGTGGTGACCTTCAGGTAGTCCAGCAGGCCTGCCCTGAAGTAGGTTAGCTTGAAGCCTTCTCCAACATCTGTTTGCAAACACTTGATCAGTTTTGTAAACCTCTCATAATAGTCTTGAACCTTCTCCCCCTCACCTTGTTTGAAGGTCCTTAGAGTCATGAACACCTGTTCATCAGAATCTTGCTCCCACTACCGCATCTTGAACGCCTCCTTTGCCTCCTCCCAAGTACAATTGGAGTGATGATACAGCCAATCATCAAACCAGGTCTAGGACTTATCAACAAGGGTTGTTCCAAACAGGAGGATGATGACAATCTCATCTGTCTCTCCATTGTACCAAACACACTTGTCAAAATGCCTCAGGTGAGCATCAGGGTCAGTTCCCTCCTTGTATGCCCGGTACGATAATTGCTTCCGCTCTGCATTGAGTGGTGGCCATGGAGGAGCTAATTTAAAGTCGGCTGTGCGCACTACTGGTACTACAGAGGGACATCCTGCCAAAGTGGCCGGATAAGTTGTCTGTATTTTAGTGGCAGTCGGCACTGCCCGGTCGGCTCGCGAAAGATCACCAAAACTATAGCCCGGAGGTGCTGGAGTAGGCCCAGCATCCAATGACTGGGCTACATCAATTGGACCAGGTATTGAGTCTCCAACAGTTGGCTATGCAGATTGCCCAAGATACCACACTGACTGAGTCGGCTGTTGCGCGTTGTACACATCACCTCTCCGGCTGCTCAAATATCTAGAAAACTTATGTGGTGTCAAGGTCGGCTCTGCAAGCAATGGTCTTGAAACGCTCCTGCCCACAGTTGACTCTAAATGAAAAGTAGATAAATAAGGCGGCCTTGCTGGTATCTCTCCAATGCGAGCATACTCCTGCCTCCTTTGTTGCTCCTTCCACCAATCCTCGATTCGTGTATGCTCATGCTGCTCTCGTTTGAGCCGTTCTTGTTCCCTCTGCTGGATAGCCAACTGCTCTGCTGCCAAGTGCTGCCATGCTGACTGTTGTGCTGCCAATCTCTGCATTGCTTCCTCAACACGGCGGTCAAAGTCGGCCTCCTGTGGTGTTGGATTCTTCTCTGGCCACTGTGGCTCTGTATGCTAGTGGTGCAGTGATGCCACTCCCGATGCTGCACCTTTTTGCAAAGCCTCTAGCTGCATGAGGTACTTTCCTGGGTCCGGCCTACCTTGGTTTTGACTTGCTTGGTAATGCCTGGCCCTGTCCTTCTTGGCTAGTAAGTCCGCCACAAAGGCCTCCAGTGCCCATTGGTCTTCTTCTTCCAGCTCCCATCCCGACTGCAGTCGAAATTCATCCAAGAAGTGAACATTCCTGCCATGTATACTATCTTGGTGGTTCACTTGCCCATGCTCTTGAGCTGATCGACTCCTGGTTTCTTCCAACTTCTGCCTTAAGTTCTGAAATGCGGCTGGCATTGTCTGTGGAGTTTTCGAGAGATGTCCCAGAGATACAGGTCGGCTGCGTAGCCGGGTCGGCTCCGCTTCTATGTCGGCTCTGCCAGTGACTTTGCTTGGCCACTGAGTCGGCTTCGCGATGACCTCCTTTGTCTGACGTCTCTCCTCATAGAATGTGTTGTAGTCGTCCACTGCAGGGGAGAAGTTCCCCCTGAATGACACAGTCCTTCTCTTGTCCTCATATATCCAGGGAATGTTGGCTTGATCAGGATGACTATTCAGTCTATCCCCTTTTTCGAACTGCCTTCCCTCTTCAAATCGGCTCTCTTGTGTCCTCCCCTCTGATGGTGAAATGTCATTTTCGACCTCCATGTCAATGAGTTCACCCTCCTGCAGAGCTGCACTGCCCTGCGAGCTAAGTCGGCTGCGTATCTCAGGTGACGTCGGCTCTAATGTCTGCTCCTCAAGTTGCAGTGAGCGTTTGTATCTCTCCATGGCTTGTCTCTCAACTTGCAAATCATTCGAGTCACCTTCCTCCATGGGTGTGAACAGCTGATATTGTCAGTCGGCTGCGTTCAATCGACTGTGTGTTCTTCCTAGTCTTGGCGGTTGTTACTCCCTGCCCATTGCGGTCGGCTCTTCTTGGCCTCCTCCAATCAGTCAGCTACCGATACTTGGCTCCTTCCCTTACATTTTGTAGTCCCTGCCACTTTAGCAGTCATCTACCCTACAAACGGCTGTGTGGCCTAATTAGTGTTTACAGACACTTTTCTTTTTTTTTAGCAAATAGGAACAAATCAAGGTAGTTCAGTAAAATTGCCTCTAACTAGTTCCAATCCCCTTTTTCACACTTTATTGAACCTTAGAAAATCCAATCCACTGGTTATAGTGCTAATTATTGATATGACAATATTTGAAACAGAAATCACCTCAAATCTGCCCAAATGCACTCAGCAACCCAAAGTACCACTCTGTTCTGGCCTGTGCCAACCTCAGGTCTAGGTCCCTAATGTCAACCGACGTCCCCAAAAATGACGTCCCACCGCCGACCCAGATTCCCGAATCCAAGTTCGCAGAGCCGACCAAGGTCCCAAATTGAGGTCCTCAAATTCAAAATTCATAATTCAAATTTTTAAGATCCTAAATTTTCAGATCTGAAATTTGAAATTTGAATTCCTAAAATTTTGGGTTATTTACCTTTCGCCCCTTTTTACAGTGGGAATACAAATCTGACCTGCAGCAGCCATATCCCCTTTTTCGCTCTTGAACTGCCCTCAGTTCACAGGGATTGACGCCAAGGCAAATCTGGCCCTCCACCTCCTCACAGCACCTGCGCCCACCAGCCTGCAACAGAGCCGCCCCTGCTGCTAGTGCTCCCTGAACACGTGTTGGACTGCCACCGTTGCTGCACCAATGTTTCCACCTCTGAAAACACGTGAAACTCTTTGGCCGCCACTGCCCTCTCTACTGCAACAGTCTTGCTATACTTCAGAAGCCTTCGGACCCTGCCAGTGACTGGACAGCACTCTACTGACTGATTCTAACACTGCAATGACCCCCTACACCAAACTTGCAGCTGTTCAGCACCTCGAAATTACAGTAACAGCAATTCAGCACCCCTAAATACTCCTGACAGTCACTGCTGCACCTCTGCAGACCTAATGTGTGTACTTCAGGACCTCTCTAGTGTGTGGAACAGCCTACAACCAGCAGGAGATCACATGGTACGAACTAAAGCATGGTCGCCAATGGTAAAGGGAGGATTTAACCACTAAACCCTAGCCTTCACAATCCCATCAAAACCCAACAAAACCCAACTAAACTAAGTGCTCCAAACCCTCATAGAATGCTGGAAATGTACAATACAAGTGCAAAAAGAGGTCAAAACTGCATAAAATGGGTCAAAACTGCATAAAATGGGTCAAAACAGCCCCAAAACATGGTACATCAGCTCCTAACAGCTCTCAGACCTCTTTGACTCTACCTGCTCTAGTGTAGAATGATCTCCCAAAACCCTAAACCTGCCTCTTAAACCCCCTGAAAACAGACAGAATCATCCAGTCGGCTTCGACAGAGTTCATCTAGTCGGCTCCGACAGAGTTCATCCAGCCGACTGACAGAGTTCATCCGTAGGAACTGGATGACTGTCGGGACACTTCCTGGATAAAACTGAGAGGGGACTGGATGGGGTTAAAGGGAGAGACCGGTTGGGTCTCCGGTTAACAAAGGGGCGGAAACTCTACCCCCGAGGAACCTTAGAGGCGAATTCTCGGCAGCAGGTGTAGAGAAATCAGAAGTGACTACAGGGTTGGAGCAGCTAATGGATCATATGCGGCACTGGGTGGACGAAACGAGGAGGTTGAAGAATTTACACTCTCGGCAGTGGGAGCAGAGACCGAACTACCAGGACGTGGTCAGATACAACCAGGAGCTGGAGGAGAGGAACAGGGCACTGACAACAGAGTTACAGGTAGCAGGACAGGAGTTGGAAAAATTGAAGGCGACGTGGGCTGAGACTCGACGCAAGCTGACAGAGTTCACGGAGGAGCAACAAAAGGAGCGGATCAGATGGGCAGCTCACGAAGGGCAGGTTGAAGAAAGGCGAAGGTAGAGATTGGATCTGGAGTTACAGACGAACGCGCCGCTACAAGATTATGATAGGTTGGCGCTAGAAAATCAACAACTTCGTCCCCAACTGGAGGTTATGGAGACCTGCGCCACCCTAGCCATCAATGGTCTATCACGACACCTACTGTCTACCACGAAGAAGCAAGTCTGTGAAGAGCTCAAAGCCTACACCGAGGACCAGGAGCGACATGATAGGTATCTGGTGCGATTTGCTGATGCATTCCCTTCATTCGTGTAGTGGTCCGATGAGGAACAGATTCAGGTCGAGGGGATGGATAGAATTTCTAGCCTGGAGCTGGAGGCGGTCAACTGTACCGTGGAGGAACTCGTAGTCTCCCTTGAGCAGGTTGGGGGACCAGTAGCTGCCTCTTCACCGCCGGGAGGGGGGCCCAGACTAGTATTACCACTAAGCGGAGACTAGGGACACGTCGGTACTTCAGCAGACGGAGGATCAGGACCAGGACTACGAACTGGATCTACAGGGTCTGACTTGCCCCCAAGAGGAGTCACTGCGCCAGCCACCAGGACTACACCAGCTAGTGGCTAGGATTTAGATTAGAGAGTACTGGTAGGACCAATAATAGACTCTTTTTGAATTTTTATTTCCTTTTATATTTTTGGCTAACCACATAAAACTAAAAGCCGGAGCATCTGGGGACAGATG
Organism: Ceratodon purpureus; assembly: GCA_014871385.1. Lineage (NCBI taxonomy): Eukaryota > Viridiplantae > Streptophyta > Bryopsida > Pseudoditrichales > Ditrichaceae > Ceratodon > Ceratodon purpureus. Next base: position 97,794,765 of record CM026426.1, read on the forward strand.
CAAACAAAAAGGGGGATAATGTTAAAGGGATTTTTTGCCTTTTACCTAGGAGCAGTAATTTAGGAGCAGAAACAGTAAACTGCCAGGAGCAATAAAACAGTTAGTTACTGCGTTTTGGATGAAGTTTTGACAATCAGATGAAAAATCGACTTGGATGAAAAACGGACAGATTGGAAGGTGGCGGCTAGGGTTTGGGGGGGTAGTGAGGAGTGAGGCCGTGGCGGCTCTCACTCTCTCTCTCTCCCCTTGGAGTTTGTGCAGCTATGGAGGATTAGGAAGTGGTTAGGAGAATTGATGAGGGATTGGGATAGCAGAAGCAGGACTGTACAAGGCAGGACTGATTGTATGAAGCAGTCATTAATGAGAAAACCAAGACTCTTTTGAGCAGATTGAGTGTAAGCATTTAATGTTCGGGTTATGGGAAATGTGTGTAGGTTTGTTGGGTTGTTGCTCTAATGGCAGTAGAAATGGGTAGGAGGATTAAAAATCTGGTGCAATAAAGGAGCAGAATGGTGTTAAGTAGAACTAGCTAGGTGGGTATAAAAATTTCGTGGGTTTCTCTTTAGATCTGGACAGTAAACTAGCTTTTTAAGGGTGAAGCTAAATCACCCTTCAACAATATCATAGTCATATACTAATGCTATTTTTTTAAATTAGAATTCCCTTATTATTGAGAGTTGAAAAATTAGTTACCTTTCTTTATTTTCGCATATTATATCTCACGCAAAGGCATTCCTCCAGGAATAGAATTTTTTAATTTTGAAAACTTTATTCACTAGTAACTTTGAGAATGAATCTACATTAAAATTCTAAATATTGGAGTTTAAAGAGGATTCATTTAAGTTTTGTGACAACTTTTTGTGACGTTCATGGGTGAAGAAATAATCTCACCTCCGAGAAGTCCAAGTCTGGGATATAACACATTCATGCCATGCCCATTCTCGGTGTTCATGAGTTCACAATATGGTCAATGTTAAACATAACGAATGACAAAAAATAAAGGAGCTCTAGTATGCTACACCAAAAATCATGCAAGACATTCTGACATGGTTTTTTTTTTTTTTTTTTTAAATAGTAATATTGATAACGCACGTACATACGGAGGATCGTCAAAAGAAGATTAAAAAGACATATTCTTTTTTAATCTTGTAACAGCTACAATCTCCTAGACAACACATCTACATTCTATTCCACTAAATCTATCTATTTCTTCATAAATATGTGGCACGTGCCAATTTACTTCAGTCCATACATCTTATACTAGAACCTACGAATCTAGGTAAACATTATGTTTGTAACCGTAACCTTAGGCTTTCATATGTCATGTTCACATTAATGACTCGGTACGCTCCGATTGTGTAGAATGTACTACCATCCACCCCACTCTAATTGTCTCCCGTCCACCCTAGTCCATTGTAGTCACATGGATGAACCCAGTTCCCATCATTGAGGAGTTCGCTTGGCCCTCCTTGATCGTAGGTTTCCGGTGGCCCATGCCGTGCAAAATTCATTGAGGCTCTCACAAGCTCTGTAGCCTCCTCCCTCAATCTTCGATTATTTTGCTCAAGATGAAACGCAAAATTCTCCATCTGTCGTACATAATCCTGCCTTGTCCGCTCCAACTCCGATTCTTCCTCCAAATAGCAATCTCTTACAACTCGACCTGGAGGATATCCAGAAGGAGGAGGTGGTACCGTATCATTGAGATGAAGTACGTCGCGGTTTTCTCCGCTGTTGAGATGAGTACTGTCATCGTGATAACCATGAGGTGGAGGATATATTCTAGGCAAAGAAGATAATCTACAATCATTGTCTACAAAAAGGGCAAATGGGTTAACATGACCACTATATCCTTGATATGGAGGGGGAGTTGCGTAATCATCACGTCCACAATGTGTAACTTCTTCGTGATTTGGAGAATAACCGTGACGTACCTCTCTCATAGGTGTTGGTCTCCTCAGATTAGCACTCCTTGGAGGACTTAATATTTTTTCGCAGCCGTCTATATAGGATCCTGATCCCATTGCATAATCCGGCCAAGCTGGTCCCCCATACATATCCAGAGTGTTAGCTCCCCTTCTGTAATGACCGTCTCCATAGCGATAGCAATTTTCAGCAGAATGTTCACCGAACAATACGGGAGCTCTTTCAAGTTCCACGTGGCCATCGTAGTTCTGGAGCGGGCCACGATTCAAATTCTACCCCTCTCCATAGTTTCGTCCACCTTCGAAGTTGCTGCCATAACCTTGTCCGTGGTGTCCTACGTCGTAACGTTCTCGCAAACAATGTCCCATGTGGGTAGAATATTGTCCATATTCCTGAAAGTTGGTACGTACGAACTCTCGGCCACAATAATCACCTTGATTCCCGGGATTGTTGTCGGAGTGACGTCCTTGATGGATGCCACCATAATCATCTCTTGAAGGCAGTCTCTGCAGTTCTTTGACATTCTGTTCAATAGCAAGAGTTTGTATTCCAACATTTTGTGCAGGTGGACTTGGACAGTTTGACCAATGAAGCGGAGGACAATCGCTAGCTCCAATCCAAATTGTGTCAACATCCATCTGGCCCCTGCGCATTCTCCATGTCCTCAGCCCTAGGGTTGTACGCCAGTCAACCCTTTTGTGCAAGACTATCTCCGCCCACACCATTGCCATATTGGAATGCAACATAATTTGTGGTCGTTGGTTTTGGACGTTTGCTGCTACGGTGATCTTGTGATATCTTCTATTGAAATGTTCACTTCCACAATTCTTGGCCCTGATCTCACCACGTTTCGCTTGGTTCTCCACAGCTTCGGAACGTAGATGAATAGGAACCAACTTGAGGAGGTGCTTCATCTTCACATATTCCCTGGAAGTAGACAACTTCCATGGTTATGGTACGTCTTGCCATCCAACCTCTGCTACGCAGTCAGGGTCATTTGTAGCAATTGGATCCAACTTTTTTTTTTTTTCTCGGAGTTGACGATCCTCCCCGATCGTTAGGAGGCATGGCTCAAAGCGGGTAAATGAGTAGCCGTAGAAATTGTGTATTGAACCCACCCACTATCGAGGGCTGTAACTTCTCTTCAGTATAAAAATTACGCATTAAACTTGTATGAATCTAATTAATATCCATGAAATAAAACCCCGAACCGCTACATAGTAACTGTACGTATCAATCACTAGTTTGTTGATTTCATAATAACCAACAACTGGTGTTGAGAACCGTAAAGTAGTGCCACAATACTCCGTGGGAGAGTGAAAAAACTTGGAGGAATGCAACTCAGCTGAAGTAAATCCAGCACAACCAGCACGAGCACCCAAGTGAAGAAGAGTAAGGCTAGGCCAGCCTTTTATGCTGGCCCAATCCCTAGACGGCCGCTTAGGTCAAACGGCAAGGCCCATACAGCCGTTGGATCTCGGCCTATGGAGAATCCAACGACCGTAGGCAGACTGCCGCGAGACCTGTCGCGGCTGCTTGGTTGCACGGTCGCGACCGGTCGTGCGATTGCGACCGCGTCCCTCTAGAAGGTACGGTGGCCTGCCATCCGCGCGGTCGGCCTTCGGAGACAGGGTATGCTGGACCACACGGGCGGACGGAGGCCGTTCTCGTCGGCCGTCCGCGTGGTCGGCTGTGGACGATCGCACGGACGGGGGACCATAGGCCGCGGCCGTCGGATCTCCACGATGGAGAAGATCCAACAGCCGGGGCCGATGGCCCCCCGTCTACGCGGACGGCCTTGGCCAACCACGGGATCGGCCGCGGGGGGGGGGGCCTCTAAGGGACTCCCCTCCCTCTTTGGGTTTTCTCTCCTGCGCTCCCCTCCTCTCCCCCTTCAACCTTGTCCAAAAACAATCTTTTTATGGATTGTTTCGACAAGGGATCCTCCCCAAACGGGAATTTTTTGGACATATCCCGAACATGGTGGGGAATGTCCTGAAGATGCGGTGATCAGAGCAGTGGGGTCCGCACAAAAATTTGGATCTAATCCATACTAGATATTTTGGTCTTTGAATGGTTGGTTCCCCCTTGGACTTGCAAATATTGTGCCCATGTTTACGAAGAAGAATATAATTTATTGAATGTAACCAAGCATAAACATTGTGTGCCTAACACTATATATTTTAGTGAGATTGCTTCAATGAATCACATACGCTTATATTTAGAGGTATGTTAAAAAATCACCTTATTATAATATCTAATTGGAAGAATACATGCCAACAACTAATTGAATAAAATGAATCTTGAGATCAAAATGCATTGAATGAAATTCACAACATAAAACTATTTATGTATTTATTTTTAATTGCGGAACAAACTATGTGTACGTAGTTAAGAGCCTTACATTTTTCTTTTACCGTCTTGGTTAAACTAAGAGAAATATATTCAAAACTTATTCTCAACTTATAATACACATTTTTTATGTAGGTTCTCCTAGTCTAATTTTTTATAGAATGATTGTTCACACTTTCATTTCTTTTATTTATATACTCCCTTTCTTTAGTATATTGGGAATACTAAAATAGCCAAAATAGTGGTTTAGAATATGAGATAAAAGAAATATAATAAAATAATTAAAATCAAAATTCATTTGTCATCAAAGAATGAGAATGAATAAAATTCAAATCATAGTTTTTAGACCAAATTTCACTCATTGTAGAAAATTATATGAATTAAAATATAAAAACATAGTCGTATAGTGTTGAGAAATATGTTACTACAATACCACCACATGAAATGGAAATAGAAGATTGGAACAATCAAATGATAGATGAATGATTTAAAAAAATATATAATATTAAGAAAGTAGAAATATTTGAGACAATTATTCAGGTGGGATGGTAGAGTTGCGGAATTATAGGTATAAAAATAAACAAACAACTAAGGAAATTAATTTGATAAAGGATCAATTATAATTTAAAAAAATAAGAGGGATACAATGGGAGCGCGTGTGAATTAGAAGTAAAACATAAGCAAATGAAGGAGGGCAACAAATGATAGATGAATGTTGAAAAACAAAAATAAAAAATAGATTCTAGAGGGAAGGAATTTGAGAGATAAGTGAATGGGTAGGATAGGAGAGTGGTGGAATTAGAAGTATAAAATTAAACAAATGAAGGAGGGCAACAAATGATAGATGAATCTTTGAAAAGAAAAGAAAAATGAGAAGGGAATGAATATTAGAAAAAACTAAAGTGGTATGGTGGTAGAGTAGTAGAATTACAAGTATCATAATAATCAAACAAAAGAGGGAATAAAAAGATAGAGGAATGTTAAAAAACAAAAATAAGAAATAGGTTCAAGAGAGAAGGAATTTTAGAGGTAAGTGAATGGGTAGGATAGAAGAGTGGTGGAATTGGAAGTATAAAATTAAACAAATGAAGGAGGGAATAAAATGATATATACATTAAGCAGGTAAAAGTCTATGGAACAATGACTTATTGAAAAAATCGGGCCGTTGGCGTACCACGAACCATCTGCATTTATGTTAACATTGACCGTCTATGTGATTTGAAGTGGTCGAACAAATTAACAGTTTCGGTTGAAGTTCTGGAGGGAACGTTGCAGTAGTAATTTTTTTTTAAAAACATAAAATAAAAAGGGGGGGTGGTTTTCCTGCGGTTGCGACGACCCCGTTCCCGCGGCCGTCCACGCAGTGGGAGCGTGGGCGCGGCAGTGGGGCGAACTCTATCGGACCGTCCAATCCGACGGCCCCCATCGGATGGCCGTGGGCCGTCTCCGCGAGGGGCCGTCCGCGGGAACGGCCTCTCACCGACGGCCGTCATCGAACGTCTGTCACCGAAAAGACGGCCTTGATTTGACGGCCATGGGCCGTCTCCGCCAGAGGCAGTCTCCGCGGCCGTCTCCTCGCAGACGGCCCCGATCGGACGGCCGCGGAGGCTCGGACCTCCGCGGCCGTCTCCATTGTCCCCGATCCAACGGCCTCTAACGGCCATCGGCAAGTTCAGGGGGTCTGCCATTGGCCGCGGCCGTAGGTTTGGGGGCCGCGGTCGTAGGGTTGGGGGCTGTCGCCATATACATGGCAACGGCCGTCTTCTTTTTCCTTACTTCACTCTCTTCAATAGTCCCCCCAAGCTTGCTCCAATTTCCCAATTTACTTGGGCCCTTCTTGGGCCTATGGGATGAAGAGAAGGGGGTCCATTTTCATTGCTTGTAATTCAAATGCTTACTCATGCCTTAAGTTTACAGAGGGATGTCATTCTAGACTATACTACACTATTTGTTTTGTTTTTTTATCTTTTCTTATCATTTGCTTTGTATTTGCTACATGCTTATCAAGAAACAATCATAATGGTGTATAATTAAGCATCATCACCTTCTTGGTTTGCAAAGTCTTCTATCCACAGGGGAAAGGTAGCATGCGAGCAGAGAGCGGAGAGCAGAAAATGGAGAGCAAAGAATTGACCTTTAACAAATTGACCTTTTCAATAGTATTGTGTATCCTATAATCCCAGGAAAATACTAAAATGAGGCATTTTGTAGTTACTTTTTTTAGTAAAGGAGTGTAATCGTGAGGATTTTAGGGTTAAAACCGCTTCACTTTACTACGTTACTTTTAAAGGGTACAAATTAGGGCTGATGTCATGATGATGTCATGCATACATTCCGTTAGATTTGGTCCGACATTGGATCTAGATACAATGTTCCAGCGTCATGTTTTTAGATCAAATAAGTAATTCTTGCATAGGATTATGTAATTAATTATAGGAAAAACAAAATTCACAAAATGTAAAATCAAAGGTCAAAATACTTCCTAGAACATTTCAAAGTTTGTCTACAATAATGGAACTGCTGAAACCAAGATTTATACCATGTCAGAGTGCTTGTCTTCATTGAAGATTTCTTCGTCTTCCCACGCAACAAATCTACTTCATCTGTGTGATACAAGTATAAGATTCTCATCACATTGCAGCAAGTGAGTTCCGTTTGTGGGGGCCATTCCTTGTTTTTCAGCTCGCTTCTAGGTGGCGTCTTAGCATAGTGACACAGGCACCGCCATTCTGTGTTGTATGCAGCAGTTCAATACGACGTTGGGGAAGGAAATCTGTAGCCTAGCTTGAAACGGTCGGCAACAACAACCTAGCATGGGGCGTAATGCCAAAGGTGCGTAATCCGACGTCGAGGAGGACGAGAACGGCTATGGGTTTAGCCCCCGAGGCACCGACGAGTTTTGAGGAGCTGCGGCCATGGGTGGTGGAGGTGGAGCGCGCTAGGATTTGTGGCATGGACATTCCGCCGTTTAGACACATTGCACATCTCGCGGAGTCAGGTGCGAACTGGCGGTGGACAGTGGCCTGTACCATTGAGCTCATCAACATCATGGCGGAGTCCCTCATCGCGTATCATGTGGCCTTCACCGCCGTCGTGAATCCAGTTGTTCATTCAAGCTATGTGGCAAGTTTGAATGTAGAGAGCCAAGGTATTGTAAACAAGAGTTGGCCGGGGGTGGGGGGGAGGGTGTAGAGGAGAAATTGGAAACTCATACGGTGTTTGCGCGCCGTAGAGGACTTTATCTTTGTCTCCGAAGTTAGCTTCCTTTACCGATATGATACTTAGGCCTTGTGTGTGGACATGCATAACAGTTAGATGTTTATCCATATGTTGTCTGTAAGTGTACGCCTCGGTATGACGTGCGGGAAGAGGAGTACCTCCACTTTTATGGAAATATGTAATGTTTTTCTTCTGGCTAATAATCATTGGCATTATGGATGTCAAGTGAATCCTGTCTGGATGAGTCTGGCCTTAGTAGATGGGTGGCGGACATTGACTGTATGAAAACAACGTTAGTATGACCTCATTTGCGTCCTCTCGAAGTATGAATGTGAGTGCCAAAAATTCATCACAGTGTTTGTATTTATTGCTAATAACTCCACATTAGAGAATGTAATTATCGTTTTGTATAATTTTTGAATATACAATTGTTATCAACTGTAGTTATATATTCACGTTAATGTTTTTGGTTTCATGGCTATTATTATCTGAAAGAACCAACTTCTTGACTTATCTGGTTTTACCTTATATACGACCCAATACTCTGTAAATTATTTATCAAGAATTTCAGAATCATGTTGGCATATGTTATGTATTTCCTTCATGAGGCCATGAACATCAAATTAGGTAATTAAAAAAATAAATCAAAAACATGTCACATGTTTATGATCTTGTATAAAAAACATATGAGAATTGACAGCCAAGAAGTCCCGCAGCTGGAGCCCTGATCATACACAAATGTAAAATGGAATTTTTTGAGAAAAACCCAATGGTCGCATGCAAGAATGCAGGATATGTGCGAAAGAAAAGTTGAAGGAATATGTAATCAAATCAAATCAAATCAAATGAAAACAACAATCACACTCATGATATGCTATAATTGCTACTTCCACTATCCGAATTCGAGGACTCCAAATGTCCTTCTTTAGCCTCTATATCCATAAATACAAGGGCCCTAGGATCACAAGTTCAAAGCATACTCCGGAAGAATATAAGGCTAAATCGGACTGGAGTTCACACGCCACTATGGAATGGGCACGGGTCTTGGCATAGGTCGTGAAGTCGATGCAACTACTCTGCAATATAAACCGGGTAGTGGTTAGAATAAGTAGGTGGAGATGCAAACAAAAGCAAAGCTAAGATAAATTGACTAGATGTTTAAAAATGTAAAGTAAGACTTACTTACCATTCTACTTATTGCGTCTTGGTTTCTTGGAGCGCGTTTCATCAGCAGGTGCAGGTTTGGGATGTTTAGGAGGGCCCAAGGAAGATCTTGAAGCCATATATGGACGGAGAATGGCGTCAAAAATGGATTCGTCATCCTCAAAAGCCAGAACATGACGACCAATCTCCTGGCAAGCCTTAATGGAAGCCCCTGAATTCAAAGCATTGCAAAGAAGTGAGACTCAATTGAGAATATGAGAGGAATGGAAATGAAAAACTAATTAATGAATGGTTACATATTCCTGCCTTCTAGTTGAGGACTATGTCGCCGGGCTGGGTCAGCTGCTCAATGAGGGCCTACATGAACAAAGGGGGTTTCTCCCTTGGTCCTCTCCATGGGACAATCCCATTCAAGAGCTGAGTCTTCGCAGTGGTGAGGTTGAAAAGGGCATCACTCTAAGTTATATTAATGTCCTCATGTATCACCTCGGAATTCTTCGTTTGGAATGAGAAATTAGATGTCACTTTGCCACCACGAATGATGACGTGAATCGAGAACCAAATAGAGTGTAATCAACTAAAACATGTGAGTGTAAAGAAAAAAAATGTTATCACTAAACATAAACAAGGAATGATTATGGTGTAAATTCTTTGGGGTTGGGGTCCGTAGGTGAAGCTAAGCCAAGGTCATTGATGCCCCACCAGTCCTTGTGCATCACAAAGTCGTAAGTCAAAGCTTGTTTGAAAATGTCCGCAGCTAGCTTTCGATCATTGTTGTGGATGAGGACGAGAGCACCATCATTTTGCAAGTAAGGACTTGCAAATTCGAAGATGTTCACCACATACTTGGAATCCCGAGAGTTCCAAGGTGGAACGACGTTGGGTGGATTGGATACCGAAGGTACGGTTAGATTCTCAGGGATGTCGGCAATGATCAAGTCGATTCCCAAGTGCTTCTCAACCTAGTACCGTTATGGAACTTGCTTTTGGCGGCCTTCTCTAAGCTTGAAAAAACCAGAAAGCAAAATTAGACTATATAATATAAAATAAAACTTGATGCATCCAAAAAAAGTCTAAACAACGGATTTTACCTTGCGAATGAAGTATAGAATATCATTCCATACTAAATCGCCACCCTTGTTAGAGAACTTCGTATGTGAAGTCATCAACGTCCCCACAAATGCGCCAAAGACAAAAACATGGGCGGAATGTGGAGTTCCAGCCGAAGAGGTGGTCGTGGGAAATAGTTTTGCCTTCCTCTGATCAATGAGACTTCTCGTGATCTTTGATGCAGTGATCGAGGAAGGCGCAGTTGTTGGAGCGGGAGAAGGTTTAGGAATGACTTTTGATGGAGAAGCAAGGAGTGCCCAGTGCCCTTGTGCAGATGACTCTGCATGCCTTTGCTGCGATGCTTGTGATTGAGAACCCAAAGATCGCAGTCGCCGCCCTTTCCTAGTCTTCGGTGGAGGTGCAGATGATTGATCCTATTGTCCTTTGTCATCTTTTCTACCTTCCACGGAATCTTTGACCACCACCGCTCCGCCATCAAGTAAGGATTTCACATCGGCCTCTAAATCAATAGTAAAACCACGAAGGCAATCGAGATACCAACATCCTGCTTCCAAGTGGGGAGCTTTGTACCTCTTCAACTGCTGAGGAGAATAGATACACTAGTCCGAGCCTCTCTGAATCCATGCAGCAAAGTACTTCGAGAGCTCCTATATGACATTGTTGTGGATGAAGACGAGAGCATTATCAACCAACAAGCTTTGTATTTGGCATCCACACTCGCAGGCACAAACTTCTGCAGCTTATCCAGAGTCATCTCTGGTTTAGAGATATTGCTAAAATGCGGAATGATCTGCAAAGAGAACAATGTAGTTAGATTTATGTAAATGGAATGATGATGAAAAGATATCGATGTACGACCTGTACCAGTAATTAGACTCTCACCTCCGCGAGAAAGTCGTCACCATTTTTTGGATTTGCAATAGCCAAATATTTGGTGAAGTCCTTCTTTTTAATGGCATCGACCATGTTGTTTGATGCCAAAGTCATCGCATCCCAAAACTCCGGATCCTGATTGTTCTTCTTTTGGTATGTTCTCAATGTAGGCTCTAGCGGCTTCATCTGAAGCAACCGCAATCTTCCGTTGTACAAAGAGAATATATTCAAAATATTTTACAAACTATTTGAACTGCACAAGTCAGATAAAGACGGTGGATGAAGTTATAAAAAAATTCATAGAAGTAATTCTTACCCGGTATAAGAACACAATGAAAACCTTCGTAGTCAAGATAAACCATCGGTCTTTCGCGTGTTTCTTCTTCATACAAATATCAAACTCCTCCGGACTCTTTGAACTCTTAAAACTTCATCACACCGAAAGAGCGGATGCGGAAAAGTTTGGCTGGGAGATTACTCTTCATGTGGTCATTTTCAGTAGCCCTGCAACAATAAGTAGATATTTAGAGAATACGTGATAAGCAATAGGATTCCCAATAAAAGATTGAAGAAATAGAACTATGAAGATACTTACCAGTTGATATCGTGCTTGGCATGAAGAAGATTGCTTATTTGGCCCTGTGGGTCTAATATGATGCAATGCACGGAGATGTGCCATGAGGGATCGTCGGCATGATGTTTGTTAATATGTCTTAACCAAGCAGATAGGCGATGGTTACCTTCATACAAAAAACATATGGCCAGAGAATCTCTTCAGATCAGAGTCTGCTTGGAGCTCGTATTCGAAGGATTCATTCGTCGTTTGCCAGATGGGCTCCACTCAGCCTTTGACTTCCTCCGTGATGTCCATAGACAAATCCTCGTTGTTGTACATGGAAATGTACATCACGCGGTCCCCATCTCTGTATACCTTCACAACTCTTTGTCCAAATGTTGTGCGCCCATTTCGCCAACTGGTCTCACTTTTGCAATTGAGATCATCCTACACAATGGGACAAGCACACGAGACTTCTTCAAGGGTTGAATTTGAACACTATTGATGACGTTGATAGAGTCAACCTTATGCTGTGTTCGATGTAGGAATTCGCCTTCTACAGCATATTTCAAGTCTGTAGGACAAGATGACGTTGGCAACACATCTTGTGTTTGAGTTACCTGCCAAAAGCCATGCAAATTAATAATCAAACTCAACGCATATGAAATTGAATATAATTATTAGTCAATCACATAACAATCTTCTCATAAATAAAGGTGTAAAACCACAACTCAAATTTCATTAGAAGCACTAAGTATCATTCCCGTGCCAATCTACGAGGAGCTCATCTATAGTAATTCCTAGACTTTCTACTACTCCACAGAAGGCGCCTACTCCAAAATCGCCTTGTGATTGGGGAAGTCCGTCGTGGTATTGCCAGGCGGGCAAAAACCACATGAGTTGGCCTCCTCATCACCAAAGGTGAAGCAGGAGGATTTGGCAAGGATGGTGGTGTACCTAGACGAGGAGACGTCGACATATATCCTGGAGAGGTCGGCTTATAAACTGGCGATGGAGGCATGTACTGGGGAGAATGGACCTCAAAAGATCCAGTATCTACACCTACAGGATTCGCTAAATCACACGTACAATAAGGCTCAATGTATGAGTCTAAGAGGTCTGAAAGATTGATCACTGAGATCGGGGAATTGATAGACATCTCGGGAGCATCAGAACAAACCTACAATCAAAGAATTAAAATCTCAGCTAGAGCATTCAAACAAGTAGAGATACAAAACTTGGGCTGAACTAGAATACTTCAACATCAAAAATAAAGTTCAACAAAAAAAGTACATCATAAACAGCTAACTTACCTTTGTCTCTTCGGGAATTTTGCCCTCATCTTCGGTTACCATGTTATGGTAAGATGACTCCCGCAACAAAAACAACAAATGCATGAGAAATGAAATAAATAAAAAACACACACAAAGACCATTCACAATTCACACAACAACATCACCACCACAGCATCCAACATACAATCCAATAGCAAAATCCCTACTTAGTAAAAAAAAAAAAAAAAAAGACACACTTAAATCGGCTTCATTGGAGGCTCAAGCCTCCTCGGCCTGGGCTGATGAGAGCATGGCTCGACTCGTGTTTGCTCCAAAAGCAGACACTTAGCCACAAGAAACAAATTCACAAAAATAAATAACCCACATAACCGGCTTAGGACATTCGTAAACCCACATCCGATTAATATACATTCAAGTCAACATTATCCCCGCGAGCAAACCATAATCACCAAGCATTCAAGACGGGAGATTGGTCGCAAAAGCATTCAACTTGCAAAACCCAACAAGGAGCATTCAACCCAGCAAAACCCGCACCAAAGAAGGGAACCCACACAAGTTAAGTCGGGCACAAAGCAACACTCTCCCCCGAATCCACTGTACATCCGCAACACTTCAAAATCGAACTCCCCAAAACCAAACTCCCCAAACCCGCAATCCACTCAAGCCAAAACTTAACAAAAATCCCTTGGCAACTCCCGGCCAGCATCATCCCCTTTCAAACCTGCTCTTCGTCGTTCTGATCTTCCTCATCGTCGTCCTTGACCTCGTCATCCTTAGCTTCTTTGCCTTCAGTCCTCTCCGGCTCCTCACTCTCCACACCTCCCCTCTGCCCACCCTCTCCCCGTCCTACGGCTCCATCAAACCCTAGCTCGTCGACTCCTCCTTCTTCAGCTCCCGCTCCTACGGCTTGAGCTCCCTCTTGGTCGCCTCGCCCTGCCCGCCTTGCATCGCGTTGAGCTGCCATGGCCATGGCCTAGCCTGGTTTGCTACTCTTCGCCCAATTGGTTTTTACCACAGGTCCCTCAAACATTTTGTCCTCGTCATCACTCGAGAAATGTTAGCCTTCTAGATCCTGCATAGTTTTGGTATTGTCAATACTAGTCACCCATGAGACCATCAACATAGCAAAAAGATCCAAGCAACCTCTTTTGTTCCTCAAAATAGACTTTAGAAAGCCTTTGAGAAAGTTAACTAGGATATTCTTTTCAAATGCCTTTGAAAGTTTGGCTTTGGAGACTACTATATAAAACTAGTGAGTTTACTCTTTGAAGAAGCCTCGGCAATTGCCATCATTGACAAGAACAACACAAGAGCCTTTAACATCCAAAAAAGGGTCAGGCAAGGATGCCCACTTGCCCCTTCTTTCTTTATCATAGTCGCAGTAATCCTAAACACACTAGTTAAAGTAGCAAAACAAGCTAGTGATATGAAAGGTATCCTTCTTCTCTATTCTAATACGACTCAAATCATCTCTCAATTTGCACATGATACCTCTATGACCTTAAATGTTAGTAAACTAGATTACATTAAAAACTTGGTTAGTATATTAGACAATTTCAAAAGTGTCTTAGGGTTGGAAATTAATTGGCTCAAGAGCCATGCTTATTGGCTCAGTCCCTCAGACAGGCCAATATGGTTAGACAACTATGGTTGGCACTGGGCCAATGACTCTAATTTACTCAAATTACTGAGTACCCCATTTGGAATTGATCCATCTTCTAAGAGTTTAGACAAATTCCTACTAGACAGAATCAATTCAAAATTAGCCTTCTCAACATCTCAAATTTCATTAGCATGGAGAGCTATGATAGTCAAACAGATCTTACTATCCTCTTCACATCCATTTAGTAAGGATCTGTTAAAGTTCTAGGCAAAATAAGGGGATTACTTAGGAACTACCTTTGGTCTGGTAAGGAGTATGCGTCAAGAGCAAGAGTAAGCTGGAACGACCGCTGTGTGAAGACGATGGCAGGAGGCCTTAGCTTACTCGATCCTCAAGAAGCCACAACTACTCTTCTATGTAAGTGGATTATTAATGTCTATGGCCCACGGTGAAACAAACCTTCAAATCATGTTAAGATCCAAGCTATGGAATTGCAGCTCCTATAAGGAAGGTAATTAGCCCACTAACCCCCAATAGAGATTAGAGGATGGCCATACTTCTATCCCAGACTCCAAGGCTTGGATGAAAATTCATGGGTCAAAAACACTGACAATATGCTATTGTCTTGTGTGCAAATCATGTTAGCAGAAAATGAATCGGCAAGCCTAAAGATTGAATTGTTGATTGAGTCACAATCATTAGTGGTAGCATTATATGATGTGTTTTTGGGGCTGGACGCCGTTTCTTCCTCCGCTAAAGCAACGGTTGCTGAGGGCATCATGAAGCTTCTATGAATGTCTATGTACTTAGTTCTAGTAAAGTTTGAGACCAGGTTGATACAACTCTTGTAAAGGAACCCAAATCCACTACCATACGTTTGGCATTGTATTTCTTCTCAACGCCACCCCATACAACATCGTGCCTTGTTTCTGCTCGGAAATACACAATATCAGGCTACAAGGCAAACCCGTGTATACTAAGCTTTCTACCACATAGTCCTTACTCCAAGGTTCAGTATGCTTGACACTTACTATGAATCTCAACCCCAGACTGTTTGAAAGATGAAATATTCACATGAATATGATAAAAGAAAATTTGATATCTTAATTACCAGCTGCAGGTATTGGGAATGCATGTGGAGATGTCTAGGGAGGGAAGCACAATAAAGTGTACCACAAAGTGCAATATGTGATCACGAAGAAGTGAATATGAAGTGTGCTGTTTTTGAAAGCTCAAAGCTGATTTTGAGCATTTTGGTGTAGTTTTTGAGCATGTTGGTCACTTTTTAAGATGTCATAAGATATTTTACACGCATCTCGATAAAAAGAACATCTTCAATTGAATCTTAACTTGACCGCTAATTCTAAATCATGAAAATGAACTTTTTCAAAGTTTTAATTTCTTCACTCGGGGCCCTCTATTGTCTTTAGAGGATGTTTTTTCCAATTTAAAAAACAATGTTCAGTGAAAAAAACCTCACAAAAAGTTTCACGGAAAACAGTGTTTTAAAAAACGTCCTTGAAATACTTCTCGTGCACCCAAACTGTCATTTCAAGTGGTCATTGCCATTTCTACATCCGCAATTCACAAACGGAGATCCCGGTGGAGTCAAAAGTGATTTCGGACAACATTCGACATTGTTCTTATCACTTTTTCAAATGTGGACATTCACTTTGTCAAACATTGAGGTTCTCGTACAGCATTGTGGAAGATGCAAATTCGTACCATATTTTTCTACACTTTAGAGAATCAAGTCTATTTTCTAAACCCATACTTCTTCCCAACATACCAACAACCGAGATGCCACTTTCTTATGTCTTTGCGATAGGGGCTGAAATTGACAATGAGCGGAGCACTTTTTTGGTACACTTTATTGTGCTTCCCCCCCTAGGCTCACATGTTCGCCTAAACCAAATACTCCGTGCACAAGAACAATTGGAGGCTCGTCATACCCTTCTAGATAATGACCAAACGATGCGCCAAGGCTATGCCCGTTTGAGTTGCAACTAGACATTTTCTGCTTGTAAGCCCCCAAAGTCCCAAAACAAAGCTTTGCTACAACTCCCAACCAACCACCGCCACTTCACATACTGAGCAAACGACAGAACACTGCACTGACAAACTCGATTACACATGAAAAGTGAATCACAACAAACAAATCGTAAATGGTGATAATGAAAGCCTGCAATAACAAAGCGGACAGCAACAGTAACTCCAGCAACAACTAAACAACATAAGATCACAAACCAACCTAATCTCCCCGACATGGAATAGAATCACCGCAATTCGAGTCCAACTGTAAATTGTAGGTGACCCGGCCGACTGTAGGTGACTCGCGCTCGACTATAGGTGACCCGGGGTCTCTCTATTTCCCCCCGACGAGCGTTGCACCCGGGCAGCATCTCGCGGGGGTAGCCAATGTGGTGGATGACGGAGTCGGGGGTCACATCCATCGGGTCTTCCCGCCCATTGTGCTCCTTTCCGCTCTGCCCCTATTCCTCTTCGCTCCTTCCCGCTCCTCCTCCTCCCCGCACGTGCTCTGCGCTCCTCCTCCCCGCTCCTCCCCGCACCTGCTTTGCCTCCCTCTCCAACGGCTGCGCCAGTCTCAACCCACTCACCACCACACTCACCCCGCAAGCATACGCCATACCCATCCCCGAATATGCAACTGGCCCCCCGGGAATCACAGCTTCCATGACCACCATGATCACCACCACTTGCACCAAAACCCAAAACCTCAATGCCAAAGCATGGAAATCCAATTTCCCCTCACAAACCCTTCAAGCACCCAATTGCAAGACTAAATTTCAGATTCAATTCCATACATTCTGTGCTGGATTTGGTGCTGCTAAGTCTGTGAGTTGAGTGCAAAGTGTTCAGGCTTGGTTTGGGTTTTTATTTTTGATATGTTCAAGCACTGAATTAGATGTGGCTTCAAGATGGGTTTTGATATTTTTTTGGTTTTTGTTTGCTAGATTTTCATGTTTTCTTTAGCACCGGGCCAAGCCAAGCCTTGAGCTCTATTCCGACATATTCCTCAAACAGCTGAAAGGACGCTTAACGCCCCTGACCTTCTTGATGACTATTATCTGAACCTGCTGGATTGGAGTGCAAACAACATCCTTGCTGTTGCCCTTGCAAACACCGTTTACCTCTGGGACGCCACCTCCAGTTCCATTGCAAAGCTATTGATTGCTGATGAAGATTGTGGCATTACTGCAAGAGCTGTGAGATTGTGGGAGGAGGAGGAGCAGGGAGGAGGTGCCGGGAGGAGCGGGGAGAAGGAGCGCAGAGCAGGTGCGGGGAAGAGCGGGAAGGAGGAGCGTGGAGGAGGAGGAGCGGGAAGGAGCGAAGAGGAGTAGGGGCGGAGCGGAGAGGAGTAGAATGGGCGGGAAGACCCGATGGATGTGACCCCCGACTCCGTCATCCACCACATTGGCTGCCCCCCGCGAGAGGCTGCCCGGGTGCAACGCTCGTTGGGGGGAAATAGAGGGACCCGTGACCCGGCCTCAACCTGTGCTTTTGCACGAGATACCCAGGCTGAAATCCCCACGTCAAAGCATGGCCATTTTGGTACTCCCGAGGAGTCACCTCCAACTCACAAATCAAAAATAAAAAATCACACAAAATCACACATCACAAAACACACATGTATATAGACATGCACATGCACATGCACACTTTGATTATGAGAGGTGTGACAATGGAATTAGTGAAGAGGAGCGTGTTCTGTACTGTAGAGTGGGGTCCAGAAATAATTCGAAATTTGTTTTTGAGTGAGAAAAATTTCAGTATTGCCTACTTTGAAAGCCTCCTGAGAGCTCGGATATTGGTATTTCACCACAAAATATTTAGAAAAGAATCATCTTTAAGTTAATTATATGTATGCCATTTTTCAAGGCCAAAACATTTACCAAAAAAAAGTCATTCAAAATCTACCACCAAGGCCATGTTTCATTGCTGCCAACTTTGACAGCCTCCCAAAGATTGAATTTTTCTTTTTTGGCCATGAAATTCTTGGAAAAAAGTCCCCTTTATGTTGATAACATATGATAAAAAGTTCAAGGCCAAAAGAAGAATATCAAAAAAGATATCAACAATCTACCAAAATGTGTAGTTGTCTGAAAGAATAGGGGAAACCATTTCATTGCAACCAACGGTTGAGAAATTGTCCATTTACCATAAAAATGGAATTTTTCTGACTCAAAAACAAATTTCGAATTATTTTTGGACCCCACTCTACAGTAGCCTCGAACAAGTCTTGCAACCATCTTGTGAACTCTTGAAATTCTCTCATTCATTTTCAATATGGGAGGATTTTATCAAATTTATCTTATCAAATCTTTTGTGTTACAGACCCTTCACGTAGTCATAAAATGTCAATGTCAAAAAAAGAAATCTCTATTTTTGGTGATTTTTTTTATCTTATTCACTTAATTTCAAAAAAATTAACTGAAAAATATATATGATGATTTTTTAAAATTTGATTGCCCCAATTTATAGGATATAGCATTGATCACATTCTTGGTATTACAAAGATGCACACTATGTACAGGGTTGTTCATGGGACATAAGGACCGGTCCGTCCGTCCGGTCCGCTCGTCCGTCCGTTAAGGGTCAGGAGGGTCCGTTTGACCAAGACTTACGGTTGACCATCCAAATGGAGAAATGGGAGTTACCTTGGCCACCTAGGATGCCACGCGTCTGACATGTCACCAAATATTCCACATATAGAGTTGACACGGGGGATGACGTGGCTAAGAGGAAGGGCGCCAACGCCTTGGGGGAGGGGGGGCGCCAGCATCTTGGGGGGGGGGGGGGGGGGGGGGGGGGGGGGGGGCAAGTGCTTCAAGGAGGGGGGGCCAACGCTTCTAGGAGGGATGGGGGGGGCCAGAGCTTCTTGTGGGGGGGGGGGGGGGGGGGGGGGGGGGGAGGGGGGAGGGAGGGGGGCGGGGGCGCAAGCTTCTTGGAGGGGGGCGCGAGCTTCTAAGGGGGGCTAGAGCTTCTGGGAGGGGGGGCTAGAGCTTCTTGGAGGGGAGGCCAGAGCTTCCGGGAGGGGGGGCGCGAGGTTATGGGTTTAAGATGATTCTGGAGAACGGGGCATACAATTAATATTTTATTTTTTTCCGTTCCATTACAAAAATAGCAATAAAATTTTATTCTCCACAAGAGTACATAGCTGTCAAAAAAAGATTTATTACGATTTTGCAAACGTGTAAACAAAGCCATATAGGCATCAAAATGTTACATATGCAATTCACTATGGTACTACAATGTGCCTCTAAAACAACTATCGGGAGCTTTGAAGTTGTAAGGGGGACTCATCAAATCATCCACAACTCTTGCAAGTGATAGCCTCATCGTGGGGTCTTCGTTAAGCAAGCCATTCAACTTCGTTGAGAATGCAATCATTGACATTGTATCCTTGAAGAGGTATGGGCATTGTTCGTCCCTCCATATCATCTTTGCCAAATAGCCTACCAAAAATGCATTAGATTGCTCCATCCTGGAACTCTAAATTTTATATTATAATCCCCTTTCTCTTCCAATATTAATGTTTCATCTCTTAATGTTTTGTGCATACTTCCCTCTGTAATGATTCATTTATTTATTTCTCTTCCAACCTTGTTCCACTCTATACTATTTTTTATTTTTTTTTCCCTTTATCTTTCAATATTAATATTTGTTTTTTTTTTAACTCTTCCATTTATTTTTAATTGTATATTAGAGCATTGTTTGTTTCTTCCGTACTAAATTGATTAATTATTCAAATTTTTATTTCTCTTCCAACCTTCTTCCATCCCATGCTATTGATTTTATATTATCCCTTTCTCTTCTGATTTTAATGTTTGTTTTTTTGTTTTTTTTTTAATCTCTACCATTTATTTTTAATTCTATGTTAGAGCATTGTTTGTTTCTTCCGTACTAAATCAATTAATTATCTAAATATTTTTAATTCTATGTTAATTCATTGTTTGTTTCTGGCATACTTCCTTTCATAATTATTTATTTCTCTTGCAACCTTGTTCCACTCTATACTATTTTTTATTTTTTTTATACGATTATGTCCGGGGACCGACCGGTCCGTCCGTCCGTCCGTCCGTCCATGTCCGGAAATTTTGCCCATGTCCGTCCGATAAGACAACCCTGACTATGTAGGTAAAATTCTCCTCTATGTGCATCCAAAAGAAGAAAAAAATCTCCTCTATGTGGCTCTAAAGTATTTTCATAGTTTCCATTCATTCATATTCTAGGCTAAGGAAATCAAACTCATATATATAAAATCAAAATTTGATCGGATAAAGTCAAATTAGGTATCATTACAAAGTTATATTAGTATAGAAGCTTATTATGATATGAAGTTTACAATATGTCTTACTCACTAACAAGTATTCTACAGTAAAATGGAACACCTACTACCATTCAGTGCTACTACCTTGAGTTGTTATTACAGCTTTCATCCGTGTTGGCATTGTTGAAATCAACTTCTTGATGCTTTTTTTAAGGTATATCCTCTCAAGCTAGATTGACTGATGTCCACATTTTGTCTTTGTTTCGTGGTGTATTTCTTTGTTGCACTTGATCTTTAACTTGCTTCCAGACATTTTCTCTACGATTAAGGTCAAGAGAATTCAAAACCCATTCAAGCTTTTTCAATCCAAGTTGCTCTCTCCAAACTTTTTTTATATTACTACCATGTACTAGAGCACCATCCTCTATTAACCCCTAAACGTCTAAACGACCAAAAACTGGTCGTTTTCATTTTTCCAAGTTCCATAACTGTCATCCAAATGATAATTTTTCATCCATTTTTTTTTCATATTGTAAAGTTGTGAGAAATCTATTTAATCTCATTTACACATTCTCAAAATAATAATTTCATGAATTTTGGTGCCTCCCTAAAGTCAAAAAGATCAATACCGTGTGTGTATTCAAAAATTCCTTGATACAGACAGCTGAAACACAATTTGGACTATTGGGATGATCTTTTTTGGAGTTGAGGTAAACTAATGAAATGTAGTTTGGATAATCTATTTTCTAGTCCAATTTAAAATTTTAAAAAATACCTAAAATTGAGTGATTTATAGCTGGTATAAGATGAAGGGGTATAACCGTGGCTACTTCTTGATTTTCCACGGTTTTAGGTTTTTTCATGAATTAAAACATAATTTTTGAGCACGGTAACTAATATAAGGTTTCTGGTTGTCATATTCATCTATGGTAAATATTTCATAATTTTTTAGTATAATCTATATTTGATATGAATTTTCTTTGTTTGTTTTGATTTGAAAATTTATATTAAATATATTTTGAAACATTCAATTTTGATAAAATTGTTTCTTGTAGATAACATGAGTATCTAGCTAAGAAAATTTTAAAATTCATATTTTACATTATTTATAGTAG
The DNA here is from genome assembly GCA_014871385.1 of Ceratodon purpureus. Lineage (NCBI taxonomy): Eukaryota > Viridiplantae > Streptophyta > Bryopsida > Pseudoditrichales > Ditrichaceae > Ceratodon > Ceratodon purpureus. Next base: position 97,816,231 of record CM026426.1, read on the forward strand.
CAGAATAGAGCATCCAAAGTCAAAGTCTATTTCCGTGGTCATAGGCTCAGGCATTTGGGGGTTAAAATGAGGTGTTCTTAGTGGTTATGGTGCCAATAATAATGCTCTAATGCTCTTTGAGATACTATATCTATAAAGTCTTTGGCAATGCGTCTATTAGGAGGAATTAACACCAAATAAGACTTAGAAGAGCCAGTGATAGCACCCCATACCATAATTGAAGTCCTTCCGAATTTGTATGTAGGTGTTAAGCAATTGTAGTTGTAGCGTTCATATGCTTTTCGCCACACACGAATTTGGCGTGATGGTTTTCCAACTTCAAAGGAGACTCATTGCTCCAAATCACAATACTACAATCGTCAATCGTCCAATGCAAGTGCTCCTTTGCAAAAGCCAACCTCTTTGCCTTGTGTATGTTACTCAAGAATGGTTTCTTCATTGCAATGCAATTGTTAATACCGAGCTCATGAAGCTCTTTACGTAAAGTTGTCATGCCCACGGAAGATGTCACATTGCTGCACAATTCTGCAAGAGGAGCACGACGATTATTACTAAGATCTCTATAGAGCTTTCTCCTATCTCGGTCACTCATATTTCGCAGCCTACTGCACTTACTTGCTGGCAATACAGAGCTACTATTTCTAATCGCTTGAGAATCCTTGAAATAGTCAATTTTGGCCTTTCTACAATGTTTCCAATTTCACTCACTGACATGCCAAATTTCTGCATACCAACTATCATGTGTCGTACATCATTTGATACATAACTCCTTGTCATGGTGCACAATCCTCAAACAACATTTACATCTACAAAAAATTTGATTAATAAGGTCCTAACAACAACACAGAAATGATATGTTTGACAAACAGAACTTGTAGCACACAATTTTTCTAAGAAATGTGTACCATCAAGATGACTTGCAAACATGTATGTGTATCTCTGGACCCCCCAAGCTCAAACATACTCAAAATCTGGTATTCGAGAGAAGAAGTGATCACATTAAGAAGGGTGCCCTTTTCCAAGATATTTAAGCATGATGGCAATTTTGGTAGACACATGGCAATGGATGCCTCTTTATATTTAGAAAATGCATGGTGTATGAAGATAACTGGAAGAACTCCCATGATGCAAAAAATCTCATGGAGATGTGATGGTTATCATGCCAACACCATCATTCTAAATTAGGCCATGGGATATGTTTTAAGGTAAACACTAGTACAAACCCCTGCACCTAGGAACTAGCTGGGGAACTGGGCTAGTTGATTCTAGAATCACACTCCCGGAGTCACCCCCTTTCGTCACAGGTAACCGCGACTTGCGTTTACATTACCCCCTTCCTCAGTTTTACCCTGATCTGTGGTTTAGTTTGTATGCGTGACAAGTGGACCTCCTTGATCTCGTATTGCAAGAGTAGAGGACATGTCGGATTGTGGTTCAGAGTGACATGTGTGTTTCGTATGTTGATGCTCATGGGATCCGCAGAGCAGTTTCGTCGCAGATCATTACACAGGTGGACATGTGTTTTGTATCGCGTAAATCTGGCTACTGTGCACGAGCGGTGATGTTGCCATTTGTCAACATCATATTCTGATAATTTTCAATAAGCTTTCTGATAAACTTCTGATTCATACCAATTCTGAAATAGAGTTTACAGACACGGAACAGGAGCATTTTTCCCAAAAATGAAATACAATAAATTTCATTGATCAATTGCTTCCATACTGAAAGGTGGTAGGCATCCCCCACTATTGTATTCACCGTTCACCTCGCCCAGATAAGGAGCAGGCAATGCGGCTTGCTAGTAGTATCTACTGTCTGAATAGCAAGATAGGTAGGTGGTATAGACAATGGTTTATATCTACCCGACTACAAACTACAGGAAACTCCAGGAGAAAAGCATTACGAGTCAACATGGCTGTGAGTGTGTAGTCTGTATGACTCACCTTGCACCCAATCTATGAAACCTAGGAATCTGAATTCTACCTGTGTTCTGGTACTTGGCCACAATAGCTGACATATGTTGCAGATGATCGAAAAGAATCTGTTTTCGACAATCGACCACCATGTGATATGACATTTAACCTTCATACTTGTGCATCTTCTAATCCTGTTTCAATGCATAACATTTAGAATACCCTCATAGTGAGTACTTCGTTAATATTTTATGTCTCGTGTTACAGTCAATTTGAAAATCGAAGTCTGCCCTACCAAGATATAGATAGTGTAAATGATCAATTGAAAACCTCAAATTAAATAAAGTAACTAAATTGAAACGAATACGTGCGGTTTGCATACAAATTTCTTATAATGTAAAAGCATATAAATTAGATTCAAAGCAAATAAGGAGTGGAGCAGCAATACCTTTCAACGTATGTCGAGCGTTGTTATATCAAATGTTGTTTCACTTCCCTTTGGATGTCCTCTTTTTTTGTCACATCGATGACGTAATCAGAACCCCATATCCCCAATGCATCGTTTGTGAATTCAGCCTCTCTGACATCGTCAAGTGTTTTTATGGCTTTATTTGGCTGCTTCGCTGGATGCATCACTTTCACCCCCATTTGAAACACTTTTATGATCTCCACCAATTGAATACCTGTTTCCCAGTTCACAGCACGCCAGGGAGAGGATTGCAACTTTGATTTCGTTGTTTTAAAGCTATATCCTGTTTTTCCTAGAGCAACAGGTTCTCCCATACGAGTTGGGTGCAAAACCCATACGTCTTTGTTTTCTTTCAGTGGAAATTTTTTCTAAAAAATGTAATGTACCACTGTTAGATCGAAATACAGTACAAAGTAATCGAAGTCAAATGGTAGTGAAAACAATGAGGTTAATGGAATCAATCAGTACCTGATCACCCATGGGCGATAAATTGGACGGTGGTTGCCGTCCAAAAACATACTGGTACTTTTTTTGGACGAGCACTCTGCCATTGCAGAGGCTACCGTTTTCATTTTAGACCCCTCCGGAACTAGCACTACTCCTTCAGTGGAAAAAGAAGTAACTGTGCCGGCTTGTAACACCACGTCTGTTTCTAACGCGTCTGAGTCTTCCACTTCAGGCAAACTATCACCCGTTGTCGTATTACGTATCTCAAGTACGTCTGGATTCCAGGACACCGTGACTCGTTTTGGATTCCTCTCTGCAACTCAACCAGTATGTTTGAAATTGTCACTACTAAATTGTTTACAACAGAAGAGAATGAAATGAAATTGTCAATCAGCTCTAAAGTACAAAACGCTTAGTTACAAACAATAACTAGTACATTACAACAAGGTTCATACACGATGATCTATAATTAAAAATTATAAACAAATCAGTGGCCGGGGACTGTACCATCTCGTAATAGTGACTGCATTCCTACAGTCGGAGTCCATCATTAACCACAAAGAAGATAGTGAATTTTTTGTTCTCCTCATAAACACTACAATTGTACAATTTAGGTCATGTTATAGCAACAAAGCAATCCTAGTTCATACATACACCTCACGGTTTTCTAGATCCAAATTGTTCGCATCATTAAGGAAATCGCTTTCATCAGACAGGGAAAATGCTGGATATAATTACCGTCGTTAGATAAGGTCGTTCTTCTGCCACGGAACGTGCTCATGTTACCTAAATCATCATCAACCACCTCTACATCAGGTTCCATCATATGTTCAATATTAGCATAATGACTCCTCCCTGATGGAAGGACGGCTGCACCATCATCTTGATAATTCGATGTAATCCCCTTTGAAGAATCTAAAAGATTTCCTTGCATAGACAAAACTGAGTCATTCTTTCGGGTATAATGACGTCTGTCTTGATCTACTGTAGAATAGACATTCCTATCAAAGAGGGATCGCCGGAGGCTACTATCTTCATACTCCCGATTTGTATTGATTTCCATGGTCTCTTATGTATCCAACATGCAACAAAGTCTCCCAACAGTGTATTGGAAATCATTGCGCTCTCGAAGTTTTTCCAGCAAGCTCTCGACATTGCCCTTTCCAGTTGAAGTCCCCTGATTCAATACAGACACTGATGCTTCATCGATTCGTGTTTTTCCTTTATCATTTTGAGGTTGATTATGGTTCTCTTCCATGTGCAAGAACATCAAAACTAGTTAGCACAATTTCATCTCACGTTTATAATATATATTCTACCACAGGACATGGGACGAGTACCAAAAATCCTCATTTGCAAGTTATTTATTAAGCAATGTTTCAGCGTAAATCATGTTCATAAAACAAGTTCATAAACCCTCATTCATTGAATCGACAATGTACACATCTGAACATGTCATGTCCACATCTCAACATGTCATGTCCACATCAGGAAGAGGAAATGGGCGAATTTCAAGTTGATCTGTTACCACTGGTTCGCATATCACCGAAGGTGTGACAGTCTCAATCTGCAAAGGCTGCATAAATCAGTAATTTCGTCTTGTTCATGAAACAAGGATATTCTAACAAATGAGTCTAACAATATCCAGTCCGTAAATAGTGACAACGAAAAAGTTCTATTGAAATCTAAACATTGTTGCTTAGAAAACTTTTGATTGAAAACCCACCGTAGTCGTATCCATTAGTGATGGCAAAGCATGCCGCGTTGTCTGTTCCCCACCTGCCTTCATTGACTGCCGTTGTGCTAATTTTTCCGCGTTCATTACACGCATTCGCCCAGATCTACTGATACCTTCTGGACTAGCCCACCAAGCCATCAGGGCTGGATGTCGTTCATGTGGACACTCTGGATGTTTATTTCCGGTTTCTTCATAATGCTTTCGAAACATAGACCTGCTCTTCTCAGTTTGCTTTCTCATGTATATGGGAAACCATCTCTCCTTGAGGGGAGGTTCAAATACAAATTGTTCTCGCACAAGTTGTTCAACTTTAACAAACTGGTGATCATTGTCTGCAAAGTGAATCTGCGCGACATTCACATAATGTCCCATTAGCTTCTTAATAAGGGATGTAACTCTCAACTTGTTTGTCAACATGTTACCTCCTCCATCCGTTGTAATTTTAAAAGGGGTACCGCTGTTGAGTCTGATATGACGTTGGTACTCCACGTCCGCTCTTCGCTACTTTGCCCTCTTGATCGCATCACGAGTTTCTGTAGTATAAACCTCCTGTCCAACCACACCATCCATTGGCTGATGGACAGCGATTTTGCGAGCATCTTCTTCTACATGTTCTTCTGGTTGTCCGGCAAACAACGAAGATTCTGGTGGATTCATACTTAGCGACTCCAAGGAATAAGGAACAGCTCTAGGGAGACCATCATTTGCGTTGTCAGCGTTCTCTCGAGCTCCGTTACAAGTCTCCTGTACTCCGATACGAAAAGATTCAACTGGCTTCGGAGGACGCATTGTGTTGCTACCCGGGTTCTGGTTTGCAGACATAAATCTTTGAACTTCCAACATTGCCGCCTTGTAACTTGCATCATATATTGCGGCCGCACCTGCATTTACTATCACATAGACACTATTACATGTGTCCATCATAGACGTGCCCATCCAAGGGCTAATACTCCGTAAATGGTATTCATTTGACTTTCGAAGACTATAATGTCATCGTAGCATAATCTTTAGAGTAAAAATACTTAACAGGCACTTGTCAATTGCCATTACCTGAATTTGAGTTACCCACTGAGATGTTTGGAGTTGGTGTATTTTCACTTCCATCGTTTTGTGTCAAATCCACTGTCCCGTCGTTGGCGAAGATGCTATCAAACTCCTTAACCTTTGCCCAGTCAGCCATTGTGTACCTGAATCTCTGTGATTTACTGCAGCACTTGTATGAGTGGAGGATTAGGTTAGTAAATTAGGAAAAATATATAAGAGAAATAATGAATTGCAAATATCAATCAGAGGAGACCACAATCCTCTAAACTACGTATGGGAGGGATAAATAAATAGATCACACAAAGTTGTTATGACCTCACGCATGTTCATTTTTGTCTTCACCACCTTGAAAAAGGGATGTTTCTACTTGATGTGGATAAACACACCGTTCATACAATAAAGAATGTAATAACATGCAAAAAAAATTGACCGTTGTCATACAAGACTAAAAGTGATCAATCACCAGAGAATTCAGAAAACCATTCACGTATTGTGTACATAATGGATTATTGCCTGAACACAAATGTGAAAAAGCTCAACAAAATAGAAACTAGTACTTCTTTGTAAATATACATGGATACTTCCAAACGTATGTTAGATTTTAATGGTCTAAACTTGGCAACATCTTTACAGATAAGCTTAAAAAGGCCACAGGTATTCACTATATTACAAAGATTGTCATACCTTCGAATTAAGTAACGTCGGGTGTATCCATAGAGAGAATTTTTGTAACCCTAAAGCAAAAAGGACATGCAGTACATACCTATTTCTGTACAGATTCACTCCCCAACATGAAGTGATGGTAGTTGGACGGTCACTGCCATATAATATCACAGAGATGAACTACTAGTACCTTGGTTGTAAAGGAACCCAAGTCGAAGACAGCGTCGTTGAGGAGCTGAGACTTCCAGAAGCTTGTAGAAAAAAATCGGCGCCCAGATTATGGTAATCCTCGGTTTCCCAAAAACCCTACGACGTCAAGTGTACTCGAACTCAACTAGAACTGCCAGTTAGAAATGGAAGTTCTAGAATCTACGTGTAACGTACATCCCGGCATGGTGATATAGTCGAGGTCTATTGAGTTCCCGCTCTTACTGTATTTCTTCTGATCCTCTCCAACTTCTTTATCAACAATTAGCAATTGGAGCGTAACGCAATCGGAACCATTATCAAATGTAAGCCCCACCCTACTCCTTTTGTGATTCCGTTTCAGCTTTCGGACGTATGGGTTTTTTTTTAGAAATTGGTTTGGTTACCCACCAATGCGTGCCGGAATGCAGGACCGCAGCGACCTTGTTAAAACCCAACATAGAATCTTTGATTACTGGGGAGTGCGATTGCTTGAGATGTAATTGCAGTAAATTTCCAATTTGATAAGGTGAGTTTCTTGTTTTCTAAACTCTTTATTTCACACAAAAGGTTTTTTTATATTATTGGTAGAATCGTTTGCGCCAAAATCAGGTGTCGGCATTGCAGTTAGTGTCTGGAAACTAATCCGGATTCTGAACTAATACGTTCAAGTAAATCGCGTTTGCATTGGATTTGTTTAGTCGTCACCTTCATTTTAGAAGTCGATTGCACTGTTGTATAGGAATCAGTAGCATGTCCAAATATGGACCAGCCTCAGTACCTGTAAGACGACATCACTACCCTTTCTTTTCTATGCGATGTGCCAGAAGTAAATGGATCTTGAGATGTCGATACTGGTTAATGTTAATCGCAAGAACTCATTGCTTACTTTGGGATTCATGGCTATGTCCAGTGTAACAAACCTCCCAACAGGTTTGCCACCAAATCTCAACAAAAAGACAAATAAGACAAGTGAAAGATAAAAACTCAACAGAACTACAAAGATCAAAAATATATTGACTGAAGGCTCACCACCCAACCATAGAGAAGTGATCACCAGAGAAGTGTCTCACCATCTCACCCCCGAGCCTTTATATATGAGTTCCTTCCCAAAAGGAACTACAGTCTATCTTAGGCTATGTCCCAGAGTCTAGCCTATTCATAGATCATTCTATCTCCTTTACTCCTATATCTGGAGTAAAGGTAATCCACAAATCCTTCTAGGTTCTTCTATCTCTTCAACTTAGAGACTCTTCTAGATCTTTCCATCTTCTTTACTCCTATATCTGGAGTAAAGATAATCCATACATCATTCTAGATCCTTCTATCTCTTTAACTCATAGACTCTTCTAGATCTTTACTCTTATATCTAGAGTAAAGATAATTCACCACTATCTTTACTCCTATATTTAGAGTAAAGCTAATTCACTACTATCAGTAGTCTAATTCTAGTGTACCTCATCTTGAGTTGTCTAACTCTTGTACACATGTTCTCAATCTTGGAGTGGTCTAACTCCAATGCACTAAATATAGAGCTGTCTAACTCCAGTGCACATGTTCTCAATCTGGAGTTGTCTGACTCCGGTCCATCCATTCTCAACTGGGAGTTGTCTGACTCCTTTCATCCTCTGCTTACACACTGTCCAATGTGATTAGAAGATTTCATTCATCCATCTATCAATGTAAGTTACCTTACAATCCTCCCCTTTCATTAAAAGTCATTGTCCTCAATGACAAAGTCAGGATAATCCCTTCTAAAATCAACTTCTCTCTCCCAAGAAGCTTCTTTATCCGGGTAATCTTTCCACTTCACATAGAATCTACGGAATGTCTTATTCCTCAGATGTTGATTCTCCACCTTCAAAATCTTCTCAGGTTGAGCAAGTAGTTCTCCCTCAGGAGCAGTTTTTGGAAGATCAGGCAAAACATGCCTAGGATCAGATACATACTTTCTCAACAAACTCACATGAAATACATCATGTATCTGCCAATCCTCAGGCAACCTCAGTTTATAAGCAACTTGCCCTATTCTCTCAATAATTTCAAAAGGACCACAAAACCGAGGTGATAACTTCCTTGACTTACCAAGTTTGAGTCCAGATCTTTTTGGAGTTACCTTCAAAAATACTTTATCATCCACTTCAAATTCACTAAAGATTCTTTTTCTATCAGCATAGTGTTTAGCTCTATCCTGGGCACTCTTCATAGCCAACTTTGCCAACTCTCTAATTTCATTCATTTCCTTAATCATTTCATTAATGCTTTCAAATCTAGTAGTAGGAGTAGAGAGTATTATAGGAGTTCTACATTCTTGACTATATAAAATATAGAATGGACTTACCCCAATACTACTATGAATATGATCATTGTAAGCAAATTCAATCAAATGCAACCACTTATCCCATAAGTGTTGTTTCTTACCAACATACATTCTCAACATATCTTCAAGAGTCCTGTTAGTTCTTTCAGTCTGTCCATCACTCTCAGGATGATATGCAATACTCAACTTAATTTTGGTCCCACACAATTTGAAAAGTGTGGTCCAAAATTCACTCACAAACTTACCATCTCTATCACTTATAATCTCACGCGGAATTCCATGGTGTTTGAAGATCTCTCTCATAAATAACTCAGCTACCCCATAAGCAGTTACAGTAGTAACTGTAGGAATAAAATGAGCTATCTTAGTGAGTCTATCTACAACCACCATGATGCTATCAAAGTTACTTCGAGTCTTAGGCAATCCAACAATAAAATCCATACTGACTCATTCAAATTTCAAGTTAGGAACACTAAGAGGTTGCAACAATCCAGGGCTCTTCACTTGTTCAGACTTAGAGACTTGACATTTCAAACATCTTTCAACATATTCTTTGACATCCTTTTTCATTCCTGGCCAGTAATAATGACGCTTGACTGCCATATAGGTCTTTTGAAAACCTGGATGGCCTGCTATTGGAATATCATGAAGGTTATTCATAATATTGAGTCTATATTCCCCAGCCTTGGGAATACAGACTCTGCCATTATAATATAAAACTTCGTCTTTTAATTCAAAAGACTTAAACTTATCGATTTCATTCACAGTTCTAGCTTCCTTAGACAGACTTTCAAATGGAATTTTAAAGAAATCATCATTAGGATAAAGCAATTTGATTTCATCCATCAGAGAATTTCTGATGCATGAAATAGCATTTGCTAGCGGTCTTCTAGAAAGAGCATCAGCCACCACATTTTCCTTACCTTTAACATATTCAATTTCAAAATCAAACTCTTGTAACAATTCCATCCACCTACACTGCCTTCTACTCAAATTCGATTGGGTTGATAAATATTTCAAAGACTGGTGATTGGTTTCTATCTTAAACCTTACTCCTAGTAAATAATGCCTCCAAACCTTCAAAGAATGAATGACTGCTAGTAGTTCCTTCTCGTGTATTGGATAATTTAACTCAGCGGAATTCAATTTACGAGATTCATATGCAACTATCTTTCTATCTTGCATCAAAACTGCACCAATAGCTAAATCGCTAGCGTCGGTACACAATATTATGTTTCCTTTCAAGGGATCCATAATAGTCAAAACAGGAGTTTGGGTTAATACTGACTTTAAAGTCTGAAAACTCAAGTCACACTCAGCAGTCCAATCTATTTGATTACCCTTTCCTTTCAACAAATTGGTCATAGGAGCAGCTATTTTAGAAAATCTTTTGACAAATCTTCTATAATAGCTTGCAAGACCTAGGAAACTTCTCACTTCACTCTTGTCTTTTGGTATTGGCCACTCAGCAACTACCTTGACCTTCTTAGGATCTACTGAGATTCCCTCATCAGAAACGATGTGACCAAGAAATTCAATACGAGAGGTAAAGAAATCACACTTACTTAGCTTAGCATATAACTTATTCGCTCTCAGAATTTCAAAAACTTGTTTAAGATGTTTCTTATGTTCTTCTACATTTTTAGAATATACAAGAATATCATCCATAAATACTAACACAAATTTACCCAAAAGATCACGAAATAAGGAATTCATCAAAGTCATAAACGTAGCAGGAGCATTTGTCAGTCCAAAAGGCATTACAACATACTCGTAATGACCTAAACGCGATCTGAAGCCTGTTTTCAGAATGTCAGACTCTTTAATTCGAATTTGATGATAACCACTCTTCAAATCTATCTTGGAAAATATTTTTGATCCATGTAAGTGATCAAAAATATCATCAACACGGGGCAACGGAAACCTATTCTTGACAGTGAGTTTATTAAAACCACGATAATCTACACATAATCTTAATGATCCATCTTTCTTCTTAACAAAGAGGACCGGGGCACCCTAAGGTGATTTGCTAGGTCTAATGTAACCTTTGTTCAACAAATCTTTCAATTGATTCTCCAACTCAACATTTTGAGTTAGAGAATGACGATAGGGTGCCCTTGCAATAGGAGCGGCATCGACAATTAAATCTATAGCGTGATCAACATCTCTCCTAGGTGGCAATTCCGTCAACTCTTCAGGAAATATATCTTTAAATTCATCCAAGAATTCATTCATTCTTTTGTTATCCTTACTTTCATCCTCAACTTCACTCACATGTATTAGAAATACTTCGTGGTTTTTCCTAATACATCGTTTCATTTGTAAATGAGAAAGCATAGGGACCCTTGGTGAAGATCTCTTACCTCTTATGGTGAAAGATTCCCCGTTGTGAAGCTTTCCATGGACTGCTCCTTCCTTGCATGCAATCCATGCGTCCACTTGCTTCAGCCACGCCATTCCTAGTATCACCTCATATCGTGCTCCATTCCAAACTTCAAAGTCCACCTCAGTATCTACACCTTGAATGTTCACAGGAACCTTCAACATGCGGTGAGTGATGGAACTAGTTTGGTTGTTTGGTAACAAAACTGAGCAAGGTTTGATAGGAACTAGGAGAAGTCCTATCTTGTGAGCAAATGAAGTTGATATCAAATTGTGAGTGCTACCAGAATCAATAAGAATCATAGAAGAGAAGGAAGAGTTCAGAAAGCCTTTGATTTGGAGCACCGTTGGATCTTGCTCCACTTCCATGTTCATAATAGCAGCTGAGACAGTTGGGACAACATCCTTGCTTGGCTCTCCATCAGATGTATCTTCATCTCCTTGCTCCACCTCCAAAGCTGTTGTCTTCCTTTTGGATGATGGACACTCAAAACTTCGATGTCCAGGCTTATGACACCTAAAGCAAAGACCTTTCTTCGCATGCTCCTCCTGCTCTTCTTTGCTCAACATGGCACCCCTCTGTCCTGGATTGAACTTGGAACCGTGAGAGGGATTAGAACCTTGAGAGAACTTTGAAGACTTAAAGTTATTAGACCGGTTGAACTCAGAGGACCTCTTTCCCAACAGACTCTTGTTCTTCTCTAACTTGCTATTAACCTCCCTCTCAAAGTTCAAAGCCAAACCATAAGCATCATCTAGAGTCCTTGGATGATATGCATTGACTTTAAATCTAATTGAATCCTTTAAGTTACGAAGAAAGAACTCAACCCTATCACTTTCACCCCAATTGGGAAAATAGACAATATGTAAATCAAACTTTGACTTGTATTGGGTTACAGACAAACTTCCCTGTTTCAAGTCATAGAGCCCTTGGCGCATGTCTTCTCCGTAATTCCCAGGAAGGAATTCTTGAAGAAACAAGTGTTTGAAAGTGCTCCAATTTGACAGAGGTTGAAGTCCACGATTCTCCCGGTCGTTCTTCAAATTATCGTACCACACACGAGCTTTGTCTTGAAGACAAATCACCATAGCCTTGATCTTGTCATCATCTTGGTAATCTGAAGTGAAGAAGTCCTCCAGCATGGAAATAAAAGACTTGACCTCCTCCGGTTTGCAGTTCCTTCCTCCAAAAGAAGTCTTGAAAGGATACTTCCTCAAGTCCTTCAAAGCATCAACTCTTCTAGGACCAGGACCCCTCAACGTAGATGTTGCAACAGACTCTATCTCTCTTGACCTAACAAGTAAAGATGAAGGAGGGCGAGGAGTGTCTGAACGAACACCTCTGGGGAGAGGTGGAGCTCCAGATTGTACAGAATCCCCTCTAGGAAGAGGATGAGCTCCAGATTGAACAGAATCCAAAATTACCCTCATGGCTCCCATCACTCCTCTCATAATCCTCTCTTCTAAACCCGCAAGAGGATCAACTCTCCCTTCCAAACCCTGTAGAAGATCCATACCGCTCTGATACCAATTGTAACAAACCTCCCAACAGGTTTGCCACCAAATCTCAACAAAAAGACAAATAAGACAAGTGAAAGATAAAAACTCAACAGAACTACAAAGATCAAAAATATATTGACTGAAGGCTCACCACCCAACCATAGAGAAGTGATCACCAGAGAAGTGTCTCACCATCTCACCCCCGAGCCTTTATATATGAGTTCCTTCCCAAAAGGAACTACAGTCTATCTTAGGCTATGTCCCAGAGTCTAGCCTATTCATAGATCATTCTATCTCCTTTACTCCTATATCTGGAGTAAAGGTAATCCACAAATCCTTCTAGGTTCTTCTATCTCTTCAACTTAGAGACTCTTCTAGATCTTTCCATCTTCTTTACTCCTATATCTGGAGTAAAGATAATCCATACATCATTCTAGATCCTTCTATCTCTTTAACTCATAGACTCTTCTAGATCTTTACTCTTATATCTAGAGTAAAGATAATTCACCACTATCTTTACTCCTATATTTAGAGTAAAGCTAATTCACTACTATCAGTAGTCTAATTCTAGTGTACCTCATCTTGAGTTGTCTAACTCTTGTACACATGTTCTCAATCTTGGAGTGGTCTAACTCCAATGCACTAAATATAGAGTTGTCTAATTCCAGTGCACATGTTCTCAATCTGGAGTTGTCTGACTCCGGTCCATCCATTCTCAACTGGGAGTTGTCTGACTCCTTTCATCCTCTGCTTACACACTGTCCAATGTGATTAGAAGATTTCATTCATCCATCTATCAATGTAAGTTACCTTACATCCAGCGTCGATAATTGTAGACTTGTTCTTTGGTTAGAGACAGTGGATATTAGTTTCGAGTACATAAAAACATATGGGCGGCTATATACATTATTACATGAGGTTGAACATGGAAGTCGGATTCCTTTATTCTGAAAATCTTATCCCTCATTACTTTAAAACGTGAAAATGAAGTAAACAAACAGAGTGATATGCATTTATAGAATGCTACACCGGTTATTCATAATGAGTGTTTATGTTTCACATTAAACCTGCTTTGGAAAATTCCAAACAAATGGTAAAAACGGGAATGCAGGTGTTATGCATGTTGTAACGTCAATGAACCAGATGTATGGCATGTTGTAACGTCATAGGAAAATGTGAAATTCACTTCACCTGAGATTATGGTTACGCTGTTTCTGACGGTAGATTGTTGTTGGTTTTTTCCACGTATGATCGAGTAGTTGACTGAGACCATCTGTGTATGACAAGTTCTCTCTGGATTCTTTAGATTCTTTATTGTCCAATTACAAAATTTCATCATTTAATGTCTTTTGTTTCAGATCAATGGAGGGACGGAACAGACTCGCTGTCACTTATCCGGTTCGAGTGAGAGCTAGGGAGAGGAAACCGTGGATAAGAGAGATTTCGTGGGCGATAAGTGAACAACTGCGTACTTCACAACCCTACTTGAAAATATCATGTCCGTGTAAGCTCTGTGATCGAGGGTACCGCCAAGAGAAGTATGTTGAAACCGTCTTGAAGCACCTGGACGCTTCGAAGAAGTACGGACGTGATCCGAAGAATTATGGATCTTCTAAGGTGAGGTCATTTATGCCATTGTATTATGTTTTATCACATTATAATGATAATGTTCAATTCGGTAATTGTGATATACGATCATTCAAAGTCATACTTCTTCTATCTGTTTGTAAACTCCCCCACATAATTGTTCACATTTCCACGTCACATTGTAGTAGTTGACTCTGCTGGACTTAACAGCAACAAGTAGACAAATGGTTTACAGCTCGAAGTTCGACATGTACCCTTGGGGAGATACTTCACAGTGTTCTTCCACGTGGTAGTCACATGTTTGAAAATATTATTAATATTCTATGTGTCAATGAACTTGTTGTATACAGGGATACGATCCTGATGATTCGGATCAAGAATGGGACGAACACATTCGGGGGTCCTTCGGCTCCGTTGCATTCGCTACACGTGAGGCCGCTCCCTCATCCCCTACAGAGGACGACTATGATTTAACGGATTGCGTGGCTGGTTCTTTTGATACTTATGATGCCATGTTCCGTAAAGGCTTTCCTGATACAAATGCAAATGCGGATGATGGAGAGAATAATCTAGGGGACTGAGGAGCTACAGAAGCAGAACCACTGATAAATCCTGAAAGGGAAAACGGAGCAGATCAAGATGTGCCAAATAATGTTGGAAGTCCGGAGATCTTCGACCAGGGCCCTGCTTCTCCAACATTGGTACATTCTCAGGAGCATGCAGACGTGGAAGAAGATGCTCAAACCGATAATGATCACAGGGAAGAACCTTTAGAAGAAGACTCCTCGGATGAGGAAAACGGACCATGCTGGGATAACTACTAGGGATACCCAATGATAGAGGAGGAGGCGTTTTTGCGAGACTCTGCAAGAAATCCTTTATTTCACAATTCTAGGGTGTCGTCATTAAGTGCTGTGATTCTCCTATTGAATTGCTTGCGCATGCATGGAGCGTCATCACTCTTGGTGGATGAAATTTTCAAACTTCTTTCAAAGGTCATTCTACCGTCAGTCAACAGCCTACCGGACTTTGAATACAAAGCATCGAAACTGCTAAAGAAGTTAGGTCTCAAATACGACATGATTGACGTTTGTGTCAATCAGTGCATGTTGTTTAGGGGACCAGGACTCGAGGACTTGGAGAATTGCGCTACCTGTGGAGCTGCAAGGAGAAAAAGATGTGGCAGAAGTATGGTATCTTGCAGGGTGTTGCGGTTTTTTCCACTGATCCCTTGTTTCATGAGGATTTTCAGAAATCCTATGTTTGCGGCGTCAATGGCCTATGCTGCAGAACACAAAAGCAGGGATTCAAAAATGCGAAGCGTCGCGGATTCAGAGATCTGGAGTCACATCAACTCTACTTATCCAGACTTTGTACAAGACTCCAGGAACGTGCGATTAGCGTTGGCTATAGACGGAATTAATCCCTTTTCAGAGAAGAGGAGCACATATTCAATTTGGCTGGTGATGCTCCTAAACTATAATGTGGCTCCTTGGTTGACTTTGAAGAGATTTTTTATAATGTTGAGCATCATTATCCCTGGGAAAAAGTCTGTGGTGGAAGAACACTTTGACATGTATTTAGAACCCATGCTTGAAGAGCTAAGGTGGCTTTGGTTGCAAGGTGTACTCATCAAAGATGCTTCTAGAGATTATGCAAATTCTTTCCATTACGTTAGAGCAGTTTTGATGTTCACGATACATGATTACCTTGCATACGGCATTGTGGCGGGTCTTGTAACAAAAGGCTACAAGGGATGTGTGTGTTGCGGTCCGAATAATATCTGTCGACGATCAAAATGCCTTGGAAAAAATGTATGGGACAATCAGCATAGGCTGTATCTACCCGAGTCACATTATTTGCGTCAAAATGAGACTCAGTTCAGAGGACACACGGAAAGCAGACATGCAGCTCCTAGGATGACGGGAACAGAGGAAAAAGAATGTGGTATTGAACATGAAGAATGGCTAAGGGCAGGTGGGGTCAAGGGATCGGAGGATGACCCTGTGCGTAAACATGGAGTTAAGAGACTGAGCAGTTTGTACACTTTGCCCTACTGGGAGGTTAGTACTCCACAATTCTTTGTTTTCTGATTTCATTTGTGTTGTTTTAAACATGACTTCATCTCATCTACGCATCTAGCTATCTTGTAAATCTCACAAAACGGGGCAGTTTGTGCGAACACCGAGATGATGCTCTGATTGTGATTTATGTTACCTGTCACTAGGACGTGGAATTGCAAATGCAGAGATTAATTCTTTGTCATGTGATATTTATTAAGTTTTTGGTAGTGGTTTTCTTATAATCAAATCTGCAATGTCCACATGTTTACTTATTGCACTTTATATTATTGTGGGTGCCGTGTATGAGCTTAAGTGGTCAGCGACGTCCAAGTTCTGATGTTAAGCACGGGTTTCTCATGGAATCACAGGTACGTTTTATATAACATCGCACATATTCTTCGAGAGAGGTGTGTTAGTTGGTTCGATACGGTCAATGTGTTTGTATTTTTTTTAAATTACAACTTAGAAGTGGTGGACGTTTATGTGAACGTGCAGTCTACTCTGACTTATTGCAAGCACTCCACGAATTTGATGTCATATAATACGTGTTATTCTACTATGTGTTGACAGAGATGTTGTGATGTCATTGCAAAGTTTTTCATGTTCAGTGTCGTCCAGTAAATATGCTCGACTGCCTATTGTTACGCATGTTGTATCGTCAAAGAACGAGTTCCATATAGAGAGTAGGTAGTTGACGGCGAAATTCAGTCCAAGACAAAGTCTTTGCATGGACAGTAGCGCATTTAGGTTTGGTTTGTTAGCATTACTAGTGAACTAAGCAAGAGAACAAATTTAATTGGAAGCAAACTCTTATTTGGTAATTTTGACATGAAACGTTACTTCATGTCAAAGTTACAAATCATTAATACCTCATGGGTGTGCCCACTGTTGTCCGATTTTAGGCAGTTACGTCGCTTTTATTGCGAGAGAGGTTTCACAGACGGGCTTAGTATATATTTCTGGAGTTACCTCATTAGAGGAGTCACAGCACCTTTTATTCGGCGTGAATAGAGTCTGAGTGAAAAGTGTCCTGAGAAAAGGAGAAACCATGGTGTCAAAAAAAATTCTCATCATCTGTTATGTTGTATCTCATACGTTTCGATAATCACTGATCGGATTCTTTGTCCAATTAAAATAATACGCCAGGATTTAAGTATCTGCTCCGACCGCACTACATAAGAAGATGTATAGTTTAACAATTGGCAAGAAATGAGCCTTTTTTTGCTATTTTTTGAATTTCCACAAGTTCATTAATGATTCGGTTTGTGATGTCCCGTAAATCATTTACCATTTAACATTTTATATGCTCAAGGTTACAAGGATGGTACTTCAGAGTATCCTAGTTATCAGATTGAAGGGATTGCATACCTCTTCTTAATCGTTTTAATAGCCACATTAACGTACTGACAAAGCGAGCAAGTGATGTGCATTGTTCTCTCCATTGAGTGTATAAAATTGGAAAAGCATTCCATTCTGTTTTGAAATGTTCCAATGTCACTAGCAGATTTAACCAGGCCCATTCCAATTTTTTATTTTATCAAATATATAGTATACATACTAATAACAAAACCTGAAACTTTGTGATTGTGTTATCGAATAGAACCTCCCGATCAGGCACACACTCGATGTGATGCACTGTGAAAAAAACGTAAGTGCAAGTCTGCTAGGATTTGTACTTGGAGAGAAAGACTCTGCTGCGATTCGGAGGGATATGGAGGAAGCAAGCGAGGCACCAATAGGCGGAGGTTCAGAGAGTACTAGAGGTCAGCAAACGCCAGAACTACACCTGAGGCCCATTGGCAACACTGGTCGGTACCTTAAACCTCATCCCCGTATGCGTTAACAAGTCAGGACCGTGGGAGGTTTATTAATTTGATTTCCTCTATTAAAACTCCTACTGGTTATGCTGGCCAACTTGGCAAACATATAGGGCAAAAGAGATTGGGAGGACTAAAAAGCCACGACTATCACGTATTAGTCCAGCAGATTATACCAGCAAGCATCCGGAGATTTCTAAACCCAGGCGCCAGAGATGTTGTTATCAGAGTTGGAAATGTATTCAGAGGGATCTGTGCAAAGGTAATAGACAAGGAAGAACTAGATGACTTGATGACGTATACTGCAGAGACGTTGAGCTTGTTGGAAGTGTGGTTTCCACCAGGTTTTTTCGACACTATGCCACACCTCATGGTGCACCTTGTCCAGGAGTTGAGGCTTTGCGGACCCGTACACAGCAGATGGTGCTACGGCGTAGAACGATATCTGTATGGGGTAAAGAAATCTGTCAGAAATAGGTACAGGCCAGAGGCTTGCATGGCGAATGGTCACTTGACAGATGAGGCACTTGGATTCGTGACGGACTATACATCACTATCACCTTACATTAAACGGAGAATGTGGGATATGGAAGAAGATGATAAAGTTTATGGGGAAGTGTTGGAGGGAGCTCCACACAAATTGAGGTTGAATGATCTTGAAATACAACAAATTCATGATTACATTCTCTGGAACTCTGTTCCAAGCCAAGCTTTAAGAAGGTGCGTTTTGTTCTATTAGCTTTTATTTCTCTACTGGAATGTTTCGATTAGTGCTGGATAGAAACTTTACATTGTTTGCCAGCTGAAACTGTAAGGGTTGCGTTTAGATGATTTTTATTTAAGTAATGATTATATGATGTAGTAATAGATTGATGCCGTAGAAAACATTGCATTATCAACATTCTTTTGTACATTAAGCTTACTTATCAGGGGGTAATCCTCATAGTGCCAACTACAAATACCTAATTAAAAACAGAGTTTTATGTGCTTGGCATTTATAGATGGTGTTTCTGCATACGAAGTAGATGTCACCTCAAATATATATTCACGATAGTCGTTTTTTTTCGATTGAAGAGTTATATTTCTGAATGATATTGTACGATGATTTTCAGTCCTCTGCAGACGTAAATATGCGGTTCTAAAACAGAAATGACCTTTGTCTCTATTTTACCTTGGTTATTGCAGCATACTTTAATATGAAGTATTCCAGTGAGTTGTTGATTTGGCAGTCATTTTTTCGAATCATTGTACAAATTGCCTGTGAAGGTTAATCATTCTCTCATGTAGTACTCATTTAATCAACATTTGTGGTTATTAGAAAATGTTTGAGGTGTGTGTTTTGAGGAAGAATAGAAGTGTGAAACCGTGTAGTGTAGAGAAAAGAGAAATCAACAGGTGTTTCAGTTTATTCTGAGTGATATCACGCTAATTTCTTCAAAACATTTTTATTCTACGGTTGATTACTCAGTAAGTGCCATTAGTCGGTGGTGAACTTCCATTAGTCGGTGGTGAACTGCCATTATGTTTGTGATATTATATCAGTTGCCCTCTTTGTTCTAGTAGTTCTTGTTAGTGGTGATTATTAATGATGGACGGGTGTTTGTTCGAGATCGATTTGAAACTTATGAATTAGAATTGTGAACAACCGAAAGATAGTGTTCTCTGTTTTTGTCCCTGATCAATCTGATTCATCCTCTAAGTTTTTCAAAGGATTGATATTTGTTATCGATTAGTTAGTAATGTCGTGTAATTTATGACTCGCTGACTATTGCAAATTAACTCTGAATATTTGAAAGTACTCTGTTAACGTTTTCGTTGTTACATGCGAATGATGTAACGCTAACTATTTCCCTTTTGTTGAATGACCAATGGTATCAGTGATTACGAGGAAATCCTACAGGAAAGGGGGCGGAACAGGCGGGCGAGACTACCACCACTTCCGCGTTTCTCAGAATGGCTCAGGGAACGGGTCCAGGAATTGATCAACTCTGGACAGGAGATGGACCTAGACTTAGCACTCATGTCCACTCCTCCATCAAGACAAGCAGTAGAATTTTCATCAATGTGGGCTTATGGCAATCATTACCTGCCTACCTGATGACGAGTCCATCACCAACGAAACCTTTGATTCAGGGATTTTCGTAATGTCGCCACAGGGGTGTAGGGCA
Source organism: Ceratodon purpureus (assembly GCA_014871385.1). NCBI lineage: Eukaryota > Viridiplantae > Streptophyta > Bryopsida > Pseudoditrichales > Ditrichaceae > Ceratodon > Ceratodon purpureus. The sequence goes on from CM026426.1 coordinate 97,836,528, forward strand.
TCTGCACAAGATCGTAATGTGGTTGATGCGGACCTACCGTATGTTGGCATTTTAAAACAGATTTTGAGTGTTTCTTACCAAACGCTTACTAGAACAGTAATGAAATGCTCTTGGATACGACCGAATTTGGCGGGTAACTGTTCAATAAGGCAGGACGAGTATGGTTTCTGGATGGCAAAATACAGGGTACGTCAAGATGGCACTCGTGAGAACCCCTATGTATTTCCCTATTCCGTTTCCCAAGTGAGATTGGCTTCATACCTTTGACAATCATGACTTTTCTTTTTAAATATGAGAGCACTAAAATATGTGTATATATTAATATCGTCCCTGTAAATGTCCATCTACATCAGTTGTTTTTGCGGTGTTCATAATTTCCAACCTCATTGTTTTCATTTCAATAATCTTGATCCAGTAAGGTTCTTGTAAATGTTTTTGTCTACAGATCTTCTTTGTAGATGACCCGGAAGATGATGAGTGGAAGGTAGTTCTCGAGAAACAGCCACGGTCGAAAAGACATGCTCAAGAGGACGATGATGCAATGAGACCCGACACTGCTGAACATATTTTTGACGTTCAAGGTTTGAGTGTTCCACTCACGACTGGTTTTCAACCTTCTACAATGCCACATCCAGGTGTAGCCTCCTCTTCAAACGCCGGAGAATATATGGGCAATGATATCCACAGCACTGCCGGTCAAAGTGTGCCGGGAGCAGAGGTTGAAGAGGTAAATCTAAGAAGAGCAGAAGACAATGACCAAACGGCTTGGCTGGAGGAAGATTTTGTCGATGAAGACGATAACCTCCCTCTTGTTGCAGATCCGGATGTTGAAGAGAATAGAGTACCAGGTGTGAACGCTTAAATAAATTTAGCCTGATGGGAAGATGAGCTTTTCCCATGTATGAAAATGGTTTGTGACAGTATCTCACTGTGTATGTACAAACGTTTTGATAATAAACATTTCATTTCTTTAATTTTTGGTTATAGAATGTTGATTTAATCCATTTGCAGTTACTATGTTACTCTATGTGCGATATGGGAAAGTCAGATGCCATAGGCAAGGGAAATATATGTTAGGACGAAATGGGTCAACAGTTGTAGTAAAGTTTAGTCCTGGCTCGTAAAGTGTCACTAACGGTATGGGGTCCAATGCGTCACTTTATCTTTATCATTTTCTGAGGCTTACATGCAGGGGATTTTGGCAAGTTGAGGTCGAGATAACGTTGAGTCCATCGAGTTTTTTTCTCGATACATGCAGTAGGTACCAAATCAGTACTCTGACCTTGTTCGCTTTAATGTCACTTACTTCATCAATTGCAATCCTTCATTCCTAAACAACAAGAGATAGAATCCTCATTTCTCTACTTTCCTACACAGAGATGTGATTTCTTCATTGTGGGATTACCTGTATGTATTGTACGCTACGTTCCTCTTTACTGAGTTGGTTATATGATTAGGATGGAGCATGGGAAGATAGAGTCGTCAGAAGTACAGACGGAAACCTTGGAAGAACCGAGTTGCGGTTTTGATCAACGCACTAGATTCGGGGAAGATGAAGGTAGTAGTACCAATTTCAATACCGAGAGAGACTTACCTACAAAGGATGAGGATGGCGCAGCAGAAGGAGGGGATGATATAAAGAACGGGTTCATTTCTAGACCGTCTTGGCTCATGGACGACGCTTATAAAACTCCCCCAATGTTTTACCAAAATCGAAGAGCGAAGAGGCGAGAGGAATTACTCTCAAAGCAAGAAGGCAATGCATCCTTACATGGTAAATTCCAATTTCACATATTTGAATTGTTCGTATTGATGCACAATATACATATATCTTTCCAGACTGCGTTCTATTGTAGTGTGAACTTAGTTATTTATTTATATTTTCCAGTGCACAGAAAGGGCAAAAATCATTCGCCCGTTGGAGATGAGGATCTCAAAACCACTCTGTCTAGGAACATAGAAATAGTGAAGATTGGGCCTAGTATGAAGGTGGAGAGTACTTCCAATCGTGAATAGGATCATGAATCCAAAGAAGTAGCTGAAACTGACGGGCTTCCAAAACCTACTCCAGTGAAGTTTTCTTTAAAAGAACGTTTTGGTAAATTTCTGGATGTGAAGCCTTACCAAGGATGAAGAATCGCACAGGACCGGAACTCGAGGATTCATAGAAGTAATTGTAAGTTCTTTTTTTTCATATCTTACTTCGTAGTTCCAGTCTTAAATTATTTTGTACAATTGTTTATTTATACGTCGTTCATACAATTTGAGCAAAGGAAGTATTTAGGAATCGTTGGCTTGACTCAAGATATTTGACGGTAGATCGAGGATACGTATTGACTGTATTTTCGTTGCATATGCATTCTCAACAGGTTATACTGCTGTAAACACATCGAGGTATCTACCTGGTGTTCAATGCCACCATCTCACAATCCGGTCTTTGCTAAACTGTCTTCATTTATGTTTCAGAACGACTCAAGAGTCACCTGTAGAAACCAAACGTTTCGTTTCCAATTCAGTATTCAAAGTAGATGCAGTTCGTAATTTATGTTGATAATCTGTGAATTTACTTTTATTATATGAAAGTTTTATGACTCTGGTAGAGAATAATTGTGGTCGTATTAAAAATTTTAATTCGTTGTCGCAGAACTGTTGCCGAACATTTATTTTGTACAAGCTGTTATTGATATAAGATTTCAAATATGCTGTATTATTGTTGAGCACACCTATTCTCACCCAGGTTATTTGTATGTTCTGTTTTATTAAAATTTATAGTCTCTTCACACGAACAATGAATACGCATGTCATAACATATTGGGTAATGCTTTTGACACATGTTCTATTTGCTTTGATCATATTTTCATTGAAGTAGAATCATCGACAAATGTCAGAAATGCATCAAGTCAATTAATATCATGATATATTTTTACATAAGTGTTTATACTTGATCTTTGACTATGTGTTAGTAAAATCTTATGTGCTATTCTGGAAAGAATCATCTACTTATGCTCTGTCGACATTTCATCACGGTTCATAGATTTTAAAATTTTAAAAATGGTAAGGTTTGTAACATATGTAAAACCACATTCCAGTGTTGTAAATCCTTTTGTTTATTTGCAGGGACTTTGCAAGTTCAGTGATTGTAGTAATTAACAGTGTTGTTGGAAAAAGGTTCATGAATTGTTATACTCTCAATTCATACAAATATTCACTTTTATAACAAAACATGGGTTCAATTTCAAGTAAACATGTATAGGCTAGGTTTTAGCCTTTTGAAGAATTGAGAATGTAATGTGGAATAATCCAAGGTACACAAACTTCATAAATTATCTACATGTGGACACTTACTTTTATGTCCAAACAATTTAGGCCCGTATGCAAAAAGGAAGAATCTAAATATAAGTTACGGTATACTTTTAAAAAAATCACCATTATTTTAATCCATTCAGTACAATATATAAAGACATATGACATGTGGAAATTAAATTATTTCATTTGACTCCTCTTATATTCGTGATTTGGCCTGTAATGATATATTTGTCCCTTTCATGAATATATTTTACTCATATATTTCAAACGTTTGATAACATGTGTTTCTATTAATATATTATATATTTCATGAAGATTTATTTTATAAATTTATTTTTGAATTTTCTTAGTTTCATCTTAAACAATCTTTTAATTTTAATGATGGATCTTTAATATTCATTTCTAGATCTTTAATTTTCATTTACGGATTTTTAATTTTCATTTGTGGATCTTTAATTTTCATTTTTGAATTTTCAAAAATCATCTTTAGGTAGTTGATTTATCTAACCAAGTATCTAGTTTTGATTTTTAATTTTCCATAAATGATTTTTAATCTTCCATAAATGATTTTCAATCTTCCATTTATGATTTTTGATCTTTCGTTTATGGATTTTGATCTTCTATATATGATTTTCGATCTTCCATTTATGTTTTTTAATTTTCCATTTATAATTTTTGATTTATCATTTACAATTTTGGATTTTGGATTTTAAATTTTTAATATTGTATTTATGATTTTAATTTTTCCAACCATGATTTTTAATCTTTAAATCATTGTTTAAAACTTTTAATCATATAAAGGTGCTTCAAATATTGTTCTTAAGAGTAAAGAATTTTTATTATACGAATTACACTTTAACTATGCTTTCAGTAATTCAACGTGACCATATTCCCAAGGTGATGCACTCTACGACACTTCGTGATGCTTTGTCACTCGTTTTTTGATTTTATAAAACCAATTGAATGTTAATTCATTAAATAACTATTCTTTACATAAAACAGTCAACCGAAAGAGCAATATGATGCTACATAACTATATACTAAGAGTTCAAACAATACCAAGAAGAATTTTAACTAATTAAATACTACTTAAATAATAATTAAATACTACTAGTATTTCTTTAAATAACATATTAAGAAGTTCCTTTATTTAATAATAATTAAGTAATTCATTGCCAAATGTGTAGTTATATTAAATAACATATTCAATACTTCTAATCTTTTTTTATATAACAAATCATAAAAGTCAAATTACATTAAATTCAATACATTTTTGGCATAAAAAAGTAAGGATAAAAAACTCTTAATATAATCTTTTCAAGCAACTGTGTAATCATAAAGTATTCTGCTTTAATTAAATTTCCAAGACAAGTAATGCAATTATCTTCAATTTTTTTTATAAATGATTAGATAAAGTGTATACCACACCCTTAATTTTATACTTCTAATTCTATTCATTTAAAACTAGGTAATGTGTAACTACACCATTTCATATTTCAAATTTTGTTGTACATAGCTTATTCTCATTATTTTTTATTAAAAACTAAAACAAACAATTACATAATTTTATTTATTTTTCATTTTTACTTCATTTATCCACTATTTATTTAAATAAATTATTAGAATATTAAATAAATATTTTAGCTCATCACTAACTGTTGAGAAAGTTTGATCTTTTAAAAGGAATTACAATCGATTATAATCTTATATGAAGTGGGATGGTTGAAAAGGTGTCAGCTGGAGAAGAGACAGGGATTAAGGTGCTAATTATTGACCTCGATAATATACTTTTTATGTAACACAATAGCACTACATTACATGCATCTTCAGAAGCTATTACTATTTCAAATGAGATAAGCACATAAGATCTCTCCAAGACATGCGTCCAATTTAATGCTTTACTATTCTGCTATAGACATGCAGTGACATCCGAAATTTGCTGATTATACTAGTTTTGCTGCATGGAGAGAATGTTATTTAACCCTTTGATTGTTAGCTTCGTACTTATTCAATTCTCTATTGGTTGTTTACAAATGTTAACCGTACTGAATTGATCATTTTCCAAGAATTATACTTGATTTACCACATGATATCATTCTTTTTTAACAAATAAGATTTTTTAAAAAACCTATTAATTCGGGAGGAGACAATATTAAATAGTGCACGACACAAGTGATATAATAAAATGTATTAAAGGTTTGTCGCCAAAGGTTTATATATTAGTGTCCCCTTTTTAAAAATGTCCATTTCTTTTTTGTCAATGTAGTATATGCTTTACAATAAATTATCAATTACTTTTAAAATAATTTTTTTTTAACTTTAAACTTTATGATTAATTCAATTTCAATAGTGTGTTAAATGTGATTTTGTTTGTAAATGCGTGTAGTTGGGTTAATTTATTGCTAAAATGGAGATCATCTCTTCTTCAAGCGATATGACCATCTCTCTCTTTAAATCTTTGCATATCGACCGTTACAAAGTTCGAAGAACTAGTAGTTCGAGATCCTATTTTGACTCCTTTTTAGTTGGAACTTACATCAATGCTGTTGCGGTTATGTTCAAACAGGGTGCACTACATGTTGAAGTTATGAACTCTAACATTTACTTGAAAAGGGCTTTATGTTCTTATGAAAATTCAATGATCATTTTGCCAGATATGAACATGTGCATTTAATATTATATCAATCATAGGTTTTAAATTTGAAATTGATGATGTGGAGATATGAGAATCTTTGAAATTTATAGTTAAAAAGTGTTAATCGCATAGCAAAGTGCAAAGAATATTAAATCTGTCTTATATATATTTTAAAGAAAGATTGACATCTACATAGCAAGTGTAGTGGATAAATATATATTAGAATACACTAAATGGTGTAAATTCATTGAAGGATCCGAACTTTTTTTACAGAACATGATTTAATATTAAACACAAACAAGTGATGTCATGAATGCTTCTGTATTAAAGAAAATACAATATAATTATTTTATTGAATGCTTTAAATTTAAACAAGTGATGTCATAAATGCTTGTGTATTATAGAAAATACTATACACCTATTTTATTGAATGCTTTAATTTTAAAAATAGGCAAAAAATACTTTATTAAAACTCTCTAAAATTTAGTATCGTTTCTTTATAATTTCTTTATAAATATGGTAGTATTTTTAATCCTTTAAATTAGTTCTAAATGCATTTTATTGAGCTGTAGGCCCTCATTTTTTAATATAAATATTGTTTTTAAATATTAAATTTCGTGTAAAAACCTTAATTTTAAAATATTTGTTCATACCTAAATTATTCTACTTACATCTTTTATCCATTAAAATTTAATTTAAAATTTTACATTTCATTATATATTTTAAAAGCATTAAATAATTACATCTTGTATTTATTACTAATTGACATGTAAGATTTATTATATATTTAATATGTATTTTAAAATTATGTCCAAAATTAATTAATTACTTTCCATTGTACTGTTTAAGTTCATATGTTCACTCACTTTTATTTTTCAAGAAAATCATTTCATAGTAACAATCAATATTCCATCTTATTAGCTTCCACTCTGTATTATAATTTTTTCAAGGCTCTATTTCAGTGCTGTTCATGTTTTAATTGACTTTTTATATATTTTTGATTTTCACTTTGATTAAGTGTAATGTTAAGTGAAAGGGATTATGTTATTTGCTCAAACATATCCCTTTTTTGGATCTATTATATTTGGTTTTCAATACACCATTGCGTGATGGCCAGATCAGGGTATCCCCTAACGGACATGGGGAGTCCCGGACATGATGATGATTCTTGAGATTGTACAGTAGGGTTACCAGCCATTTTCCTGATCCGCAGTGGAGAAGATGAAGCGCCAAAATGGATTTCTCGCGAGAATTGTGGTGTGCTGGAAATGGCGCCAACGGATTTGATGAAATGGCACGGTGGTTGCTCGCATCCAGCAGTTTTACACTTTCCCGCACTTCTCTCTCGCACGCGTGTACCAGTGCACTGGCTCCCCCGCAAATCTTCTGTCAGCCCCCGTAAGTTGCTTCCTGCTTTGCCATTAAGTCATCGTCCTTTCCCATTTCGTTGTTTCTTCGCATCTTTATTGTTTCTGAATTGATTTTTTGATGTTTCGTAGATGGCACACTCTCGGTACAGTTGCGAGGGGCTTCCCACAGGGGACCTCCTAATAAGTGACATCCGTGAGGAGGTTTCGGAGACAACTGTGTGTAGTTACTTTGGCCCCAAGAGCTCAAAATCAGGCTGGAAGTATACTGCAAAGTGCTCGGATGAGGAACAAGCCCAGATTCTAAGTCCCTACCGCAAAGTGTACGAGGCAGATGAACCCCCCAACAAGGAGATAACCCTTTCTTTTGCGAGGGGTTTGATTTGTATGTCATTGGGGCGAAATGTGAATTGGGCGCAGTTCGCCGCGGAGAGAAGAAAGGTCAGAGAGGCGTTGAAGAAGAAGTCCGAGGATAGGAAGGAGAAGAGAGAGAGAGAGAGAGGGAGGGTGATGAGAGAAAGGGAAATTTAGTGTCTGTTCTTGGCAAGAAGAGATGTACCGTAGGGAAGGAGGGCCTAGGGTTTCCAGAGTCGCTTACACTGTCTGTGAAATCAGAGGGGATTGTGAAGGCTGAGGGCGTAGCCATGGCCAAGAAAGGCAGTAAGGGTAGGTTAGGTGTTTGTGGTCCGTGTTGGGGGAGAGACGAGATTGAGAGCATGGTGAGGGCCATTGAGAACCACGAAATAATAGCCCAAGAGAGCAAGACTGAGTTGGCCGAGAGTCGTGGTGAATTGTTAGCCTTAGAAGACAAACTTCGAAGAGAGAAAATGCTCTTGAGTGATCGGGAGCTCATGCTGGGTGAGGTTCAAATGCGTCTTAGTCGGTTGAGTGAGGAGGAGCTTCCATTGCAGTGTTCTATAGAAGCAAAGAAACGTAACCTTGTAGAGCTTGAGCAAAAGAGTGACCTTGCCACTGAAACCTTCGTAGTTAAAGAAGAAATTGCTAAGCTCATTTCAGAGAGGGACGCACTGTCTTTCAGAAAGGCTTCTGATGAACTCACGGTCCGAATTTGCGGCGAGGCAATAGTAGGTTGTAATAGAGCAATCAAAGAATTGCAGTGTAGGGTGCTAAGAGGCTCTAAGAAGAATGCCCTCATAGAGACAAGGGTATCATCTTTAGAGAGTGTACTGATGTCAATGCGAGAACAGTTGAGTAGGATGCATGTTGGTGACAGCGCTGCTTTGTATCCTCGACCCCTTGAAAGTAGTCTGCAACTGCCTGTTTCCGAGAATCACACTCTCAACGCTTGTCCTGTTTGTTAGTTGTGGTACGAGTGTTTCGACTATGCATCTTTAGCATGCGGTCACACGTATCATCCTTACTGACTTTATGAGTATGCTCAGAAGGCAGAGCTGTGTCTCTTTCGCGATTGCCACGAGCCGTTTGCGGCAAAGACTTTGACAGCACTAGGAATTCGACCTAGTGCTCGTCTGGACGTTGCTACAAAGTAGATGCGGTCCGTGAAGGAGGAGGTTGCCGGAAAGAGCAGTGAAGCCACAAGATCACGTAACTCTCTGGAGTGCAGTGCGTCCGGATTTTTTTGCCTTTGATTCGTGTTCCAGTCGTGCTTGTGCACCCGGTTTTGTTTTCTTGCACTAACTGATCCTTCGCTTTTGTTGTGTTTTTACTTCATGACCAAGATCTTTTGCTTCCGGTTTGTATATTCCGGTTTAGAGTTTCCTGTCGTCTTTTCTAGTATACTAATTGATCGTAGAGAACTGTTTAGAGATCCTTTGTCTCGCGTTTCCGTCCTCATTTTCCTTTGAAGTTTCCCCGAAACTGTGTTGCGTTCTTCCTTGCCTATAACTTGGGATTTAAGTAATCCGACTTTCCTTTTGTTTGAACTCTGTATCCTCGTGGTTCTGCATTTCCTTCCTGTCCTTGTTTTTATTTTCCTTGTTCTTTAGTACTTCCCTTTTTTCCAAACTCAGATTCCTTTATCACCGTTCATTTTTCTAGTTTTTTTTTTTTTTTTTCCAGACTCTCTCGATTTCCTTTATTCCGTTCCTGTTGTCTGTTATCACCTAGGTTTTTTAGTCCTTTATTTTTTTCATATCTCTCAGAGATTCCTTTATTCCGTTCCTTTTCTCACTCATCAAGCAGTCCTTTTTTAGTCCTTTTTTTCCAAGACTCTCCCAGTTTCCTTTAATCCGTTTCTTTTCTCTAGAATCGCCCTTCCTAAACTTCAGGTTTTCCTTCAGTCCTTTCATGATTCCTTTTTTCTTTTCATGCCTTCATTTTTTCTTTATTCCTTTCATCTGCTTTGTCGATGGAGTTGAGGTGTTCACTCTGCTGGTGTTTTGTAGCACGAGCAACAACTGATGCTACGACATCTCCGACTTCGTCATGGGGGAAAGATAGTCCCGAGAAGATCACGCCTCTGTCCCAATCAAGTCAAACAGACGTTACTTCTAAGCAGCTGTGTTTTGTGGAGCCGGCTGAGAAAACAGCCTCCACCTCAACATGTGAAGTATGCAAAACAAGAGACGCCTCTGTATACATCAAGGTAATATTCCGGGTTTTTTCCATCTCACTTTGTATTTGTTGATGGTGAAAAGTGCATGTAACATTGTGCTTGGACAAGGTTCTCATACGATGTGCTCTGTTTGTTTAAATTTTTGGTGGATTGTTAACATTGGAGAATGTATTTGAGTATTGTGCTCAGGCTTGCGAGCATGACGTGTTCTGCTTCGTCTCCATCCAAGGGCTCCAATCTTGTCCAGTATGCGGCGGCCGTGTTACAGGATGGGGGCGTAATAACGCTAAGTCAACGCCGAGCCCCTTGCTGGACTTAACTAATGATCGCGTCGAGTGAAACACTGAGTCGATTGTAGAACCATTGAAAGAGGATGTCGATAAGTTTCAGAACACTGTAGCCGAGGGGAGAGAAGATGAATTAAATGCTTTGGGTGAGGATTTGAGCTCTGGAAGCGACACTGATAATGGCTTAGTGAAGTGGTGTGGCTCTGAAGAGTTTCGTAATGGGGGAACACGATCACGGCAACATATTGAGGAGGCTGAAGAGGATCAGAGTGAAGGGGAGTCTGATGGACGTGCCAGGCCCGGACCTCGAAATTCTAAGCGATTTTCAGCTGTCTCGACACTTCTGGAGTCAGGGGGAATAGATGTGGAGTTGGAATCAACCAGTGGGGGGCGCAAACGTAGTCGATCTAAGCATCTGATAGCTGGCCACATGCAGAAGTTTAAAAAGATAGTAGAGATGGCCGCCAAAGAGATTCTCGGACCTGTACCAGGTGCGGATATGTCGGGGACGGGTGGAGCTACTGACATCGAACACGCTCCAAAGTCGCGGAAAAGAAATGTGGGTCGCCCCCCTAGTGCTTCCAAGTTGCAAGGTGAGAAGCATGTAAAGGGTGCTCCACCTGCAACAAAGATACCTGCTGATCCAGCTTCAACGACAATAGCATTACAAAAAGTAGTGCAACTACGGAGCACTGTAAGACGTCGCGAAGTTCAAGAGACAGTTATAGTGAAATTGAGGGGTATGTAATTGTGCAGGAATGGGGTAGGATTGACGGACGCTCTCCCATCAAATTCTGTTGCTTATGTTCAGTTAGAAAAGTAGGAGTTATAAGGTGATTTGAGATTTGAGAATTATTTGTTATTCCATCCTGTTGTACTATGTGATTTTTTGAGCAATCAGAGTGCCGTGGTGGATTTCTGCCGACTATGTATGTTGTTTTCAAATTATATCTATCGTTAGTTTAGTTTTTTTCATACGTTTCATCTGATTACCTAGGTTTAAGGGTCACAACGTTGATCTGGTTTACAGTGTGTGGTGGTTGCCTTTCATTTTTGTTGCTGCTGGTCTTGTTTTCATGATCTACACAGAATTAGTGATTTTTTTCACATTCTTTTGAGTGATTAGGGGTCGAGATTTTGTTAATAATGTGAGATGATTATGAGTTTTATCATAAGAAATAGATCTTGTGTATGGTCATGTGTTAAAGCGAACTCGTAACACATTTCAGCAAGTCACATACAGAAAAACTCACATACAAGACCAAGGGTGTGACTAGCTCGTCCTCCCATTTACGCGTTGCTAATCAGTTGCTAATCAGTACTGGTCTAGGAGTTTTCCAAATGGACCTTCATCTAGTGCATCATTTCTGAATCTGCACGTCCCAGGAAGAGTGTTTTAATGTGGAGCTTGGCCATGACAAAAAAAGTAGTAACGTAACATATGGACATTGTAAAACTTGATGTGTATGACATAATGTTCATAACCAAATGACCACTTAGGTGATTTAGCAGTAAGAGCCAACATGTGTAGCTGCATCTAGTTAGCAACTGATGTGCAGCTGAAGCTAGAAAGAGTTCAAGTGCTCTAGGTCTTCAGCTGCTTCAAAGAACATACCAGGCCCGTTAACACCGCGAGATGATTCAAAAGCCAAGTGCTTATGTCAGCCTCCATATTTATATATCGTTATGTCTGAACATGCGAAAGACAGGCGGTCAAGGCCTCGCTGCAGCAATAAAAAGAGGCCCTATAGTAATTTTCTCGTGAATACATGCGACCATAATATTCTCGTGAATCAAGATGAAGAGACTAGTGCCCCCCTGCTGAAATGAAGAGTTAAGGTTGATTAGTACCTACTCCTTGGTCTGTCTCGTCCAGCCGGAATTCTGTTCAATGGAAGTGATGTCTTAAGCTAAGGCACTGAGTCATGAGTGGGCGATGCCATTATGGCTAGACATCTAGATGGGAACAGACTACCTAGGAGGGAGGGCTATGGTGTATGGCATGGGGAGGGACGGTGCGAGTGTTGGTAGGAGAGGGAGTGTTAGCGTGTTGATAATTGCTGGATCTAGCATGATTACTAACTGTGTCGTGAATTGTATCCGGGGCGACACTCTATGTAAATACCGCAGTTTGCTAGGCCCGCGTCATATATTGTAACAAGCATTGTGCTTGTAATGCAAGGTTACAGTACTTATTGGTTTATGAACTTTTGGAGGAGAGTTGGTGCAAACTTCTGCGGCAAAGTTCTTAATTCACATACTGTGTGTTTCATTGTCGGAGCTGATGAGTTGAGCTCTTGAGTGAATGCAGGAAATGGTGTGAATTTGGTAAATCTGCCGCTAGCGCAGATCTCTTGCAACATTACCATCGCTGCTAAGTTCGAAGGAACCCGCCTTCTGCGAGTGTAGCGCACCGACAGCCTCGCTGCTACTGCCGCCACATTGTTGATTGCCTAAGTGCTCCTCACCTTTCCCGCCTTCTGGTGAGTTATCATACTATCATGTTGGGAAGGATGTTCATTCAGCGGTGTACTTTAGAGTAGCCCATGTATCTTCAACTGTCTACGACATCCGCTTCCATTCTAGTTGCTAGACTTTGTTCTCTGGACCAGCTTGCTACACCATCAACCTCCTGTTTAATTTTCTTCAGTAGCGAATATGAAACTTCTGTAGCACTGTAAACGATTTTTAGCAACTTAATAATTCGATGGTCATTCTGCTTGTTCATGTTGAATGATGCGCCAATGCCATAGCTGATTGATGTCATTGACTGATCACATTCTCGATTTATGCTCTGTTTTCTCTTAGACATGCAACTTCATATGCTGAGCACCATAAACTCACATGTCCAGTAGAAAATGCGGCTTCTGTGAAATTTAATGCTCGTACTATTGATCAGATCCTTGCTATGAGCTAGACTTATTCTTTTTTTTTTGCCACTATGAGCAGGTGGCAGTGGTTCTCACGGAAAAGTTGAGCCTCGGTAAACTAGAAATTTAAATTGTTCAGTCCATAGTCAGTTCCATAATCAGTCTTTCCTGATTTCTTTTTTTCCAGACTATCCCGATTTCTTTTATTCCATTCCTTTTGTCTGTTATCACCTAGGTTTTTTAGTCCTTTCTATTTTTCTGGACTCTCCCAGATTCCTTTACTTGAATAAGTATTTGACTTGTATTTATTCAATTGTATTTACATACACTGGTATTGACATAGAAGGCTTAACAGTGGCTTTTGCACAGCAGGTCATTCACAGCTAACTTCGAGGTTTCCTCGTAGCTCCAGCTTTTGGGTTTGACATCCGTTTCCATTACCCAATCCAAGTATCGTGATACTGTTTCACTTCTAGAATGTTGTAGATTGTGGTGGTCATTCTTGGACCCTGAGCTTGTATGTCTCATTTTGCCATTCAATCAAAGTTGGCCATGACACATGAGCAGTGCACAAGGGTCCAGTTGCTGCGTTTGTGATTTACCATGATGTATGTATGGACACTGTAAAGTCGTCAAATTGCTTAAACTAAAATAATGCTAATGAATATGTTCTCAGGGGAACCAAAATCAGGATCATGGAGACGTTTTATTATCCAGAGAAGGGTTGGTTCAAGCACGTCTGCAAGCTTAACAACAATGGACTCGTCCCTGGTGGATCTCTGACTGAGGAGCACGTCAGCAAAGAAGAATGCCGCCAAATGTTTGTATACGCGGGAGATCGTTCTAACAATGGCTACAGACTTAATGCTAACACAACGCTCTTCAACAAAAGACTACAGTGGATATGGCTTCGAGTTCACCAAGTGGAGAAACCAGCAAACAACGACTTTGGATATAGCTTTGCTCAAGCTATTCTGTACGAGTACAAGACCGGAGAGGAGGTGGATTGGGCCAAGTTGGCGAGTCGCACCATCAACCGATACAGCCGCACACGTGGAGTGAAGCAAGTGCATCCTCTGTGGGCTTGGGCTTACCCTAGTGTGACCATAGACATCGCGACGGGTCTGCCTGTTGGCACGAACTATCACTTTCCGAAATCTGCTGGCTCTCGACCAATTCGAAGGTCTCTACTGTCTCCTGAACAGGTGCTCATTCTAACCTATATTTCTCTGAATGCTTTGTCTAGATAGATGCATCTGATTTATTGCCACTTGAATTCTTAGAAAGATCGGTCAACGACGTGGATCAACATAAGTCGTACGTAGCTTATATGTACAGTTTGGCATACCGTGGGGGGTATTCTAGTTGTTAGTGTAGTTGTATTCAAGTTACAAGGCCCGCTGGTATTGAAGTCAGCTGCTTGCACTATACTGAATCAGAGTTTCTAGGAGATGCTGAAGTTAATGTGTTTGAAAGTTTTTGCGTACCGTAACTACTTGTTATAGGAGGTTGTTACAAGTTAGAGAAATTGGACAGTAACTGAATTTGACTATTCTCTTTCTTTATCTTGGTAGGTTCTTCACAAGCCGAGACCTAAAACTGAGTCTACGCGTAAATTAAAGCTTGAAGAGCGCTCGTGCTCCTCAGACAGCTACGCCGAGAACAGCGGAATTACATAGAAAAAGAAAAGACGGAAGTCAGCGGTTTATGTGGAAGCACCGAAGATTCCAATGTCTAGAGCTCTGGGTATTGAAGTAGGGACCACATCCACTCCCACGACCCTTTCACAGGTCCAAACACCCCCCAACCGCATGGCAAACGACATGGTAGAGCCACCAGCGAAGCCGAGTGAGACCAATTCTGCCGGGTGAGATGGCAGCTTTAGAATATTGTGCACAGGCTTGTTGTCACTTCTGTTGTCATACTTTTGAATTTTGCTCGAATCATGAATTGACTTCTTATCTAGTACTGAGCGGATAAATTCTATTTCTACGCAGACCCGCCAATGTCGGTTTGATCCCAGTTCAAGCATCCTATCTGCGAGAAGTTATACGTGCTTTGATGCATTTTGCACGTGACATTCCGAAGATGTGTGAAGGTATTCTCTCCAACCTTAAGCTTTGTAAAGCCAAGCTTCTGATCGCGTACGACAGTGCCAAACAGAAAAGATCATTTGCATTCTCCATCAAGGTTGCCCTGTTCACGGAACTGCTACAAGAAAAATAAGTTCTTCTAGACAACAACGATGATAAGACTCAAGGTGAAGTTCGTTACGCCCAGACAGCCTTGAAATGCGCAGAAGAAAAGCAGGAGATTGCTGCGAAGGAAGAAAATGATGCATTATCTGCATTGCAAAGTGTATGTGACAATATTACAGATGGGCGTAACGCTCACGGGGTACTGGAGAAACATTTCATCTTCAACAACGGATCAGGTATGTATAGTTCCTTTCAAAAATTCCTTTAATAACACATGCTATAATTTCCAGTCTGACTTATGCTACTTTTCTTAATTTATACGTATTTGACTCTAAGGTAGTACTTTCTGCAAATTTGCCGTGAAGATGAACTTCAGTCAACAACAGGGGTGAGAACTAAGAGTATTCGGGGGTTGGATTGGTGGGAACTGAAAATTTCTGAACTCCAAACAAACACTTGTCGATCGTTAGTTTTCATAGGGTCTACGCAGCTGCAATGAACTTCGAGGTTTTGAAGACTTAGAATTTGAAGGAGATCCGAGGAGAGGTAGTCACTTGCAGAACTAGATGCGGATATAAAAGACATACAAGCAGGATGGTTTACAGACGATGTGATTACACTTGAGAACCAAGGATGTCCTACAAACTGAAGCTAGTAAATAATAAAATATAGAGAATGTTGTGGACATTCAGAGAGATTTATCGGAAACCCGGGGAGTGCGTTAACACACCCTGCTATTGTTATGGTAAGGAACATGGTACTAACTGATCATGAAAAGAACTACTCTAGAGAAGTACTTCCTCAGAAAATCAGACGCCTTTCGAACAAAAGTAGACTTCAGTTTTTCAAGCTCTATGCGCTTATCCTTGACCTGCACATACAGAGTTCACAGATTGAAATTGGCGGTGGCACTTGCAAAAAAATACAGTCGTAGGGCCACTAAACAGACGCCTCTACATATAATTAAGTAACATGTTGAAGCAATGAACCCAAAATTGTCTCAGCTTTCGATTCTCTAAGATATGTAAATTCATTGACTAAACACATTATCTAGATACAGTAACTGAGGAATTCATACCAGCCAAATTATCCAAGTTCAGAAACTTACAGCACGCATGTTGACATAATTGGCATCTAGAAACGGAGCGTTTCGAATTCGCAATGCGTTGATTAACCACTCACAAGCTTCTTTATTGTGAGGAATATGTTTGTGTACAAAGGCTCCGCCATTCAGAATTGCTGCGTATTGCCATGTCCAATCAAGCAGCTCATACACATCCAAATTTAGAAACTAGATTAAGTTACAAACAAATGGATAATATGCATACTTTGCTCAAAATGAACAGTTGGAGCGTGCATAATAAGGCCTTGAAAAGAGCACGTGAGTACAATCAAACAGAGTATGATCAAAAGAAAAAATCAGAAACTTCCACAAACAGAGTACAATGAAAAGAAAAAATCAGAAACTTCCACAAACAGAGTACAATCAAAAAGAAAAAAACAGAAACTAAATGGAAAAGGAGCTGCACAAGCTAAGAGATCTTCACTCAGGGTTTAGAGAAGGTGAAACTACACATCAACATAAAAGATATAGTACGAAGCAGAACTACATTACACAAGACTCAAATGTCCACAACGCATTTGCATGCTTAAAGACATAGTAGCAAATACAGACAAAATAAAAAATTCTCGAATAACCTACTTTAAAAGAAAATTGAACTTCTCTGCATCTGGGCCACCAAAGCGCTATTGAAACTCCTAGTGCAGACTGCTCCTCTGCAGGCAATGCAACACCATTAGCTCAACACTCCAGAATCATTTTTCAATCTTCTTAACTTCAAAAATACCTGAATCAATTTACAGCTACATGAAAGTCGATGACATAGTAAGCATATCAATATGTCGTTTAACAACTCATTCACGACCAACAAAACAAGATTTACTAACACAAGAATATAAATATCAGAACTTGGTACCTGATCCACCATGGCGAATGCTTTTTGGTATCGATTACACCCTCCCAGCGGCTGAGCACATCTTAGCTCCAACATTTCACTCATGTTACATGTCCACTTCAAGATTATTCTGAATCACTACACTTGGATTCAGTCTCTAAATTGTCTTCATCTATGCCTAATTTGTCGCCAGACTCTAAGGCGGCAACATGCTCCTGATCTCGAAGCACACGTGCTATTTTATCCAACGCGGCATCGCTTAGGGAATACACAAATTTGTTAGATTTTTGCCTGTGTCTAGCTAACTTCATGGAAAACTTACTCGCACACACTAAATGGAAATAGACCCTAGCTCGCCTAGTTGCCTCGAGCAAGATATACGAGTTAGGCTTTTTTCAATGCTGCTCGTAGTATAGACCTTCGACCACTTCGTCAGTCCTCTCGACTACACCGCCCCATGCGTCCGTAAGTTGTTCCTCCTCTACTACATACATCTTTTATGTACAGATCAGTACAAAAAATTCTGCTCTCTTAGAATGCGAGTCGTCAGGGTCTGCGAGAATTGCGAAGTGGTCGCCAATTTCTAGACCCAACGCAATATCATTGTTATCATCCTGTACCACCCAGTCCTGTTCCAGGTCTTTGTCTTCCTGTATTGCCTCGTCAGTTAAAGTGGGCACCAGTGTACAAACCCTCCACGGCTTCACAAACGATGCATTAGTGCATGAGTCGCCTTCGCTGTGAAGACAATAATTACAGAAGCTGCAGGAAAAATCCGTGACCTGTAGAAGCACGTTATTTTGAGGACCCACACTCCGGATGGAGTGCATACTTCGGCTACCTGGGACTGTGGCACATCCCATCGTCAATCTCCTGCTAACTTCTGTCTTGCCGATGAGGGTTAAATGTCTGTCCACAACTCTCCTGGCTCCGAGGTATGCTCCATTTGGTCGGCTCATGGATGTCTTCAAGTAGTTAACTACGTCTTCAGCGCCATGTAACCTCCTAGAATTGGGGCGTAGCTGTTCCTTTCTTATGGATTGTTTCAGACAGGCACCTGCCTCGTCATAAGGACCCTTTCCGTGTCCGGTACCCAGAAGTGCCAGTCAAGTGCACAGCCTTCTAAGGTGTCATCGGACACGGTTAGAGAGGGATACGCGTATGGATTGTCCACACATTAGTTCAATTTTTTACGAAATTGGAATAAGCTGCAACATGTGACAATAATACGCACACAGTCATTGAGTCTTAACTATAGCATGTAGTCATCACATCTCATTTTAATCATTGTTACCTAGTCGCCAAGCAAAGTGACCTCATAAGAAGGTAATAAAATGCAAAACGCAGATAACAAAACAACGTCAGATTTGCGGAAAATTACCTGGCTACATAAAACCAAGTTGTTGATCCTTTAAATTGAGCGGCACACCCGTTAGACCAGACGGTGTGCCGCGTTGGTTTTTTTCCCCACCCCGTTAGCATGTTCCAGTGCAGCGTTAGACAATGCTGCACAAATAATGAATCATGCTTGGGGTCGTCCGAAATATAATAAAAATAATCTGTCTTCAAACGTTTTGAGTTGGGATCACAAGGATTCCAATTTTTGTTTAAGGTGTACATTATATGGACTAGAATTGTTATTTGGAAATTGTACCAATGCATGCTTTGAATTTCATCTTGCCCTTTAAATGAGTAATTTTCAGCAAAGTCAATTAAAGAAAATACTTCCCCTGGCTGCAGCTTGAGTAAGTTGTCCCTAAACTGTGAATCTTGCCAACGTGTGACGTGTTGGTGACGTACGAAGCCCGGCATTACTGAAGCAGCGTATTCGAGAAAATACCGCGTTGTGGTCTGTTTGTATTCCAATCGTATGACTTTTTTCGGTTCGCCCTTCTTCGTCTTCCCATTCGCAGGGACATTCTCAAATCCGCGCCACTCCATCAGTTTCTTGTTTGCCGGATCAGATTCTTGCTCACAAACAGGAATCAGATGAAATTTACATCGTGGACACTCTCCTAGAAAACATTTCAGCAAGCTCAGATCTTAACAGTGCAGACTCTTTAATTTGGTTCACTTCCATCGTCATAATCACCTAGATTTATGCTTACAATCAATTGCACAACAGACGTGATAACTAGTGAATTGAAACCTTACATTCAGCATTGGCAGATCACTCACCTAGAACGCACTTTAAATCATGCCATTCACTCCCTGGAGGCCTCGGGCATAGGCTCTGCTCCCAAAGCTCCGTTGCGCGACAGTAGGTATGATGATTTACCTGACAGACCACCGCATCTTCCATTTCTCTTCCGGACAGAATGTTACAGCAGAGGCTCTCATAGCCGCAACTACAACAGAGTAGATCGTCATCAAAGTGGAACTTCGAGGCCCTCATGTTGTTAAATCCTATAGTTATTTCCACCATCTTCTGATGGTAACGGTAGCAGCAGCTATTGAAGTCACGTAACCGCCTTACAAAAATGGGACGCAACCTCCGAAACAAGACAAACGAAACCTTGAGCTGGTCGTGAGTGGCGTTGAAGCTGGTGTAGAAGTCCAGCTGAGCCAAACAATGAAAAACAAAACCAAAAAAAAAAATTAAAAATAGAAGCTGCCATGTTAGTTCGCTATCAGTCCGGAAGTACCAAAACTCCGGACAGGACATCTCTTGGATCCTTTTCTGAATACATTAAAGGAAAATCATAAAGGATCTAAGGAAAACATTAAAGGAATAACGGAAAACATGTACTCAACGATACAAAACAGTCCAGGAATAACGGAATATAGTAGGGAATAAGGCTAGAGACTGAAGGAATTCATGAAAAAAATTATAAACTAAAGGACACATTAAAGGAAAGGAAGATTACGCCTCAGGAAAGGAAGTCCACATTTCTCAGACTCGAGAGATCAGGAACTAATGAAAAATCATTAAAGGAAAAAATCAAGGTCACCATTATGCAAAGGAACAGAATGAAGGAAAAAAGAAAACGATCCAAGGATAAAATAGCCAAAGGAAATCAAGAAAAAAGATATGGAAATAGAGAAATAATGACGCAATTGAAAGAACTGAGAAATACAGAGGAAAAAAAAAGGAGGGGGTGAATTAAGGAACTCAGCTGTTGAACTTCAACCTAGACATCAAGGAAACCTCAAGGACTTTAGCTTCCGGACTTTGCTACTCTCAAACACCTATTCAGGACTGAAGCACAAGCTTTCCCCCGCCCAAAACCTGATTCCAAACACAGAGTCTAGAATGTGCAGAAATCCTGCAAGGACCTAAACGGATCTTCGTTAAGTAATTAGGATACCTTTCAGTCGACATTGAACAAATCCGTAGTGGCCATTCCAGAATTCCTAATGCAGTATCTCAACGTACACTCAATGAACCGAAACTACAGAGTCACTAATACTCTCAGGACAGAGTTTCGACAAGGTTCAAGACACCAAGACGAAACACATTAACGGTGAGTTTCTTTCTCGGTACAACGATTTAAGCAGCGCTTTCTCGCAAGAAAAAGCACGATCTGAAACATTCGTAAACAAATTCTCACGGCTACCCTCTCGCAACTACCCTTGCAATCTCTCACGACTACTACAGAAAATCTGAACGATGCACTAAAGATCACATATAGAAATTAATAACCAAAGCTCAGCAACGCCAAAGGAACAGACTGTACATCCCAATGCAAACAGCACATGACGCTACGACATCAAGATTTACCTGGGAATCTTCGAGCCAGTGGCCTGCGTGAGAAATGAACTGTCGGACTCCAACCCTCTTGCGACGCACGTCTTTCTTTGATGGGCTCACACGCGTTTCTTCATTCCACCACCAAACAACAGCATCAACGGTTTGCTGCATCAAAGCATCCTTCCTTCTCTTACGGTCACTCTTTGCCCAAAGAACCCCCTTCTCTCCAGAGTTCAACAATTGTCTCCGTTGAACCGCCCTCCGCAGTGTGCGACGATTCATCGCGATACAACGCGCTGCTGCTTGCACACTCCTAGAGTCTCCCACCGAAATTACAGCAGCCTCAATCACATTCCGCGCCTGGTACTTGTCCTTGCCCACGCCATACTTTAACTCAAACCACGCATCTTTGATTCCATTACACACCACTCTACACTGCACTCCCTCGTCTCTCTTTACAATAGATGCCGGAAGAGCCGGTTGAAGCAACGGTTGTTCGAGCAACTTCTCGAGGACAGCACGTTGATACTCCAAACCTCTGCCGAAAGTCAAATCGTTAACGGTGTAAGCAAGCTCGCGAGCATCACGAGCCACTGCCACTCGGTAATTCTCGGAACACGATCTTGACTCCCTCACTTCAGCACCCTCATCAAAACACGCTTCCTGCTGAGATCGCGCAGCATCAAGTCTCGCTTCTTGGTTTTTTCTACTCCGTGCTCTAACTTTCCTGCTTCTCTCTCTATCGCGCCTCACCCGAAGTGCTTCACACTTCTCACGCCGCTTGGCCCACTCAGACCTGCTATGACCCATTCCTAATTCAACAGCAAACAATCTTTGTCTCAGGCTCACCCCTCCGAAACTCAAAGAACTCAAACTTCTGCATGGACGCATGCACAGACACTGTCATTAGGAGAAAAATCGGGTCACAAAAAGGCCGTGTAAGCGGCACGTGAGAGAAAAAAACAGGCGTTGCCCGCGTACTTTTTGACATGGCACCGGCTGTGCCACCGTGGTGCCAGCAACCGCCACGGGGGCTCGAACCAATGACCTCCGAGCGAGGCGTGTGGAGGGCACAAGCTACAGTGTCGGGCTGACACAACCTGCCCACTTGGAACCAAAGCCCGAGCCAAGGCATTCATGTCTCAACTAATATTCCGAGGACCTTCGTTGTGAGTGCGCCACGCAGTTCTGTGCGGACAGCAACTCTGGCATCCGCTGCCAGCGGCAGAGGTGCCCAAAGTAGGGAGTTCACCTAGAAAGGGCAGGCTTAGACGGCCTTTTCATGACCCCAAATTTCTCCTAATGCCCCTCTCGGAAATGGCGCCGATCCATCTTTACATTCTCAATCCATCCTAACTGTTCAATCATCCTAATCGTGTGGTTCAGAGTGCATCGGTCTATGAAATCCGCCCACCTGGAACATGACTCTTAATGATTCATCTCATGTACATGGTTCATCTTACCCTACTTGGAAACCGTAGATAGTTCCAAAACCCTGGAAAACCTACAAAACCCTACACCCACTAAACCTAAACCTTCCCTTTACATTTTTCTTCGTATATGTTTTAAAAGAATTTGTTTATCTTTTGCTCAATTTTTAATAATTATCAAACAATCATTTTACTTAACAGTTCTCATATTGAAATACAATAACACAAAACTTACGTATTTGTTTTAATCCTTGTTGGCCCTTTAAGTATTTGATTTCTTTTTTTTCTGTTCCCTTTATCATTTTCGAATTTGCTAATTTCCTTATTCAAGAAATAAATAAAAATTTAATATCAAACTATAAAAATATATATTATGATGGATAAAATTCAATTGTAATGGAGTATGTATTTTAAAGGGTCTATTTTATTGATAATAGCTTGAAATGGGTTTAGATATCTCAGTATATCTTATATAGTTCCTTCATATATTCATTTAATGTTATTTAATGTCTTAACTTTTTGGAATACCACTATTAATTCCACTTTTCCCTATTTTTTAAACTCTGTTATATCCTCCGTTTAGGATTTCCTTTCTTTCATAATCTATTTCCGTTTCTTTTATTTTTAATTACAAACTATTAATTAATTATATAAATTCCCCATAATATTATCTATTGATTTTCTTTTATTTTCAATTTCTTATTTTTTTATTAAAAATGTCTAAAGCATGTTTAAAAATTAATCACTAAGTAATATTAAAAAACGTGTTGTAGTTAAAATGGGCTATTAATTGGAAAAAAACATTAATTGGACAATGAATCATTCTTTAAAAAGGCTTTTTGCTTTAATGAAAAAATGAATATTCAATAATATGGGCTCTTAATTTTATAAAAAAAATCAGAATTTGGAGAATTAATCATTCAATAAAATGGGCTTTTAATTGAAAAAGAAAATTAAATGAATATTGGAGACTTAATCATTCAAAAATATGTGCTCTCAATTTTAAACAAAAATAGGAATTGGACAATTAGTTATTTAGTAAAATGGGCTTTTTATTGTAAAAAATTATTTTAAAAAATTAATAATTAAAAAAAAAAAAAAAAAAAAAACAATAAAATGGTCTTCTAATTGTAATAAAAAAATCAGTAATTTGACATTTAATCAAAATAAAGCATATCAAAAATTAAATTAGAGATCTTAAAGTAATCAAAATAGAATTTTTAAAATAGCCAAACTATAGCATTTAAAATATTAGTCCATTTGTTTCGAAATGTTACACTAAAAATATATATAAACAATAAAAGATTATAAAACCAAGGATAAAATGTATCATGAAGAAATTTATGGATCTTTATCTTTATTGTTAACAACATAGATGAGCTTCCACTACAGATCTGCAACCACAACTACATCAGCAATTCAACAACAATGTGGAATACAGTGATGCTTGCATTTCACATCGGGAACACCACAGCTGACATTGGGGTGAAAGCGCTGTTGTGATGATATGGAGGTAGTTCCTCCGATTCTACATGATACTACTTCTTGCAGCTTGTATATTTACAAAATACTTAAATTTGGGATTTTCAAGATCTACATCTTTCAATAACTTGGTTTGGCCAACGTATCTGGACAAAGAAGTGCACACTTACAGGATATTCTTGTGTTTCAAATAATCGCGAGACTGCAATATGACTCAAACAGGAAACAAAGCTCTCTCATCTTAAAACTTTTATCGCTCTCTTATCTTTTAAAACTTAAAACCCGAATATTGAAATATAGAATTGGAATTAAGAAGTTCATTTTAATGGACAAGATAGAGGATTAACAACATAACTCAATGAGAAATCCACAAAGATATATTTTGAATGCAGGATTAAATTAAAAAGGCATGAAATAGGTAATAAAGATACTTTTTGTTAAAAAAAAAATTAAAAAAGAAAAAAAAACATGAAATATTATTTGAGCATACATAACTTCAAAAGCATCAAACGCTCCTTTAAAAATGTCAAAAGCATATTTAAACATTAATCACTAAAAATTATTAAAAAGAGCATATAGGACTTTAATTATTAAGCATATAGCTATTAAATTGTACATTTTAAAAAAACCATATACCTATTGAATAGTGCATTTTATTAATAGCATGTTTAAATATTTTTAATGTTTAAACATGCTATTGAATAGTGGAGTTTTAAATGTTTTTTAAAATTGAAATAAAAGTTTTTGTTGATATTAAAAAATACATATAAAATAAAATAAAAGGACTTTTAATGGAAAAATGATATCGTTAGCTATAAATAAATAAAAAACGATCATTGAGTTCTCGAAGAGAATAATGAAAATAACTTTAAAGCATGTTGATACCTTAAAATCCAATTTAATCTATTGAATTGTGCATTTTTATTAATAGCAAGTTTAAATATTTTTAATGTTCAAACATGCAAAGAGAATAGTACATTTTTAAATGTTTTTTATTATTTGCATGTGTTTGTGAGTCTGACTTGATTCACGGCTGGTTGTTAATATATGTTTAAAGAATCAAACAAATTAAAAACTCCATTAAAGTTCCAATGGGTTATTTTTCCATTTCAAACTCATTCCCTTCTATTTTCCTTTTAATTCCCTTTTAATTTATTATTATTATTTATTTTTTAATCACATTATACATTAAACCATTTCTCTCACAAAGTCTGCAATTTGTAATCAAATTCAAGAGCCCAGCCTCTCGTTAATGTCACAGTTGGAAAAGGTTGATAATAGACGTCGGAGACTTGATCTGTGGTGGTGAGAAGATAACTAGGTGATACACCTGTTTGAGTGCTATGATACAGGGCTGATGCACGGGTTGTATCATGGCGGGTATGTTGAGTAGGTATGTGGTGTGCTGGTCGAAGTGGGGCGATGAAGTAGGGCGGTGCCACCTGTCCATCAAACATCCATGCGTACTGTACTAGATCAGTTGCAAATATTCCCTCCCCTCGCCACCACCATCCCTTCTCATCATCACTTAATGTACAACAAGGCGTTTCCCAAGGAGGTTGACACGTGTCCCATCTCTCTACACTTCCCTCCACTATCTCCCCATCATCTTCACCAATCATCACGTTTCCCTCCATTTCTCCCTCAAATCAAGAAATTCTCCTACACTTCCCACCATTCCTTTTTCCATATTTCCTTTTTCACTCCTTTCCGGATTACATATACACTATCACTATGTAATGTGCATTATTGCAAATTTGAGTATTTGAGGCCTACGAGCACCTATATACTATAGTTATTTTATGTTATTGTTAAAAAAATTTACTTAAAGTGGTATTTTTACACACATTATAAGTTGTGTAAATTAAGCTGAAAAAATACACTTTCAAAAATTCCTACTAGGACACCACTTTCTACTTTATACTTGGAATTCATAAAAATATGTTCCTTAAACATTTGTAAAATCATACCCCAATTTTCATAAGATTAGCATAAAAATGACGTGTCCAAAAGTGTCCTTTTAGCCACATTTTAAAAAGAGGATAGTTCTGGACAGTTTATTAAAAGGACACTTTCAAAAAACAACATTGTCAAAATTTCATTTTATTTTTTTTGGGAAGTAAACTAGACGAATAATATCAACTAATTTTCATGATGATGACATTCACTTTGTGCATTAAGGAGAGTGTATTTAGGTGCAAGCAGGTGGGGGGGAGAGAATGTCCCCGTGGACAGTCCTTTTGGACACCCCAAGGGGACCATCACCCCATTCCCTGGTATTTCATTTCTAAATGAAATAAACTGTTTGGATGAACGAAGAGGTCCGACAGAACGCTGAATTTCTGAAACACTACAGTCAAACCTCGATAAGTGTTACCTCGATAAGTGTTAAAACTCTATATGTGTTATGGAGATTTCCGCTACCTTAAAATTTAGACTAGTAAGTGTTATGTGTTAAGTGTTATGTAATGTTGTGCTCCTGACTTTGTTAATTTTACCTCAATAAGTGATAACTTTCTAAAAAAGGACTTTTGTAAGAACCATAGTTTGGAGGGAGATAACTTTGAGGTCAAGCAATAGTTTCTAGTTTCCATTTTAGAAACAAATAGATTGGTACATGTATTTTTAAGATCATAAAGTAAAAGATCATATATTTTAAGTTCATAAAGTAAAATATAAAGTAAAAGATAAGTCCATAAAGTAAAAGGTAATTTCATAAAGTAAAAGATAAGTGTTACTATTCCCTAAGTGTTAACAAAAAGTATGCTCCCAACCGTTAACACTTATCGAGGTTTGACTGTATCTACAAATCTCAGCAAATGCTCACAGAGTGTTCACTTTAAAGGCTGGATATAGCCTCAAAAGTTGAATCAATTAAAGCTTCGTTTAAAAGAAAGTAAAAGCAAACCTACCTTACCATGTTCACACGGGCCAAGCTGGGGGATAGCAATCAACAGACACTTGGACAACTTACGCTGCTCGAACATCTATTTACCAGATTTCTAGTTACCATACACGGTGAATGACGGAAGGATAAATGAGGTGAATGTGAGAGACTAAACGATAGCCTGCCACCACATCAACGACCGGGAAACTTTGAAATTCACCCTGTGCATATCGACTTGCAGTAGAATCATCCCAGGTAAAAACAGAAATGGACGCTCCTCATTGGTTGGGCGCGACAGCGTTTTCAGGAGCCCCTGCCAAGGGGAGTATTGCTCCCCTTGTCCACCCCTGGCCACTCCCAGGAGCAAGGGTCTGTAGTAGTGAAAGAATAGAGTGTGTTGCAAGACATGTTTGAGGGTACTGTACTGTACATAGAGTATTGTGATGAGTTTTTTGTTGGCAAGTTGGCTGCAGCGTTGTGGCGTTGTGGCAACACAGAAACCTAATAAGGGGCGTTTTGTGAGGTTAATAAGTTGCATGGGGAGATTCCTCATCTGGCTTTGCTTTTTTGTGTGTTTTGTGTGTTTTTGTTTGTCTTTTAATTTCTTTTATTGTTTTCTTTTTTGGTTTTTTTAATTTTTAATTTTTGATTTTTTAATTTTATTTATGAAACATGCAGTTATTATCTATGAACATAATAGGAGAATTGTTGACGGTATGTATTATTTTTTAATTTTATGGTGACACATGCAATTTGTGTTTTCATGGTTGGGAAGATGTGACATGAAGAATGCCCAAGTGTGTTTTTGTTTTAGTTTTAGTTTTTAATTTTTTTTTTTTTTTTTAAAGGTGAGGTGGGACAGGTTATGTATGTGTGTGTGTTGGGGTTGAGTTTTTACTGTTTTGTTTAATGGCGGTTGTCGAAGGGAACGTGTGCTTGTTGATAGTGTGATGAGTTGTATTTTTTTAAAGATGTGAAGCCATGTTAGTTTTTGACTTCACCCACTTTTTAGAAAAATGATATGTTGAATGGAGTTTCTTTTTATGGAAAAGATAGTTTGTTTTTGGGGATGAGTTTAGATTTATTTTATTTTATTTTTAAACAATAAGATGAAATCTCATCATATTAACGAAGGATCAAGCACCGTAGACTAAAAGAGACAAGCCTCTTCAGCAAAGATTTGGGTGTATTATGGTTATAACAAAGACAACTAAGTTAGCTAATTGTATAAAAAGAACATACATAGAAAACAAGTGTAGCATGTTGAAAATAATAATTTTATCAAGTTGAATACACAAGAATGCTAATTCTTGTTTTTCTAGATATTCCATTATTCCGTAAAGTCCCAACCCAATCAGTCAAGGTCAAGGTTGATGTGTATCCTTCAAGTAAAAGAAGAAAAACCAAAAAAATAGATTTTCTTACTTTTATGGAAGAAGAAAGAAATATTATGCGTCACATTAACAACCCCCCTACAAACCCCAGAAATTGGACCTGTCAGGGAAATAGGGGCAGCCCGTGAAAAGGCGGCGGGGCCATCCCAGCCGGGTCATGGGCTCACCCGTCCCGGCCCCACCGCCCAGACCGGGTCCTGGCTGGCAGACCCGTCCCCGTCCATTGAAACCCGGTTTAGGTTTAGGGATGACGGCAGATCTCAATTTAGGGTTACATCCTACATTCATCAAACCTATGTCTTGCATTTGGAGCTGTCTTGCGTTCGAGGAAGGCATCTCTCTCTGTACTGCGTTGTCGCCTGTGGTGCGACTACTGTGCACTGACGGCAATGAAGATCGTGTCTACACTCAGGTAGTGGGGCGTGGGGTTAGAGTTCTAGTTTAGAGATGGGGGGTGATCAAGCGCCGTAGCACCATAGAATGAAGGAGACGTAGCACCATGGATGGGGGGTGATCAGTCGCCATATCAGCATGGGTTCGTTTCCTTGCCGATTCCTAATTTCATTTTGCTGCCCTTCTTGCCATTTGCTTACCATTTTTCGCATGGCCTTCACCTTGTTCATGTAGGTTTAGGGTTTCCTACTTCTGGGATTAGCAAGCATTCTCTAAGGGACGTTTGTTTCGGTGTAGGGCAGTTGAATGAAGAATGGGTAGGGCATGAGTACCTAGAGTGGATTGCGAATCTAAGGTGGAGACATGCGAGAGGTAAGCTAGAAATTGCTAAGTGACATTATGATTTCAGTTTTTTGTTTTCTAGGTAGCTCGAAATGGATCGGGGTTTCCTGATATGAGCACAAAGGAGCCCTGGCACGCTATCTCTTTTTATTGCTTTTGGTATCCACGGATTTCCTGGTTTAGGGTTGCATGTTATGTGCAAGAAGAATGGCTAAAAATTGGTTTAGGGTTTGTTGGGGTGAACATCACGTACTGAAGAAATGAAATGGAGAATGGTCGAAAGAAAGCGGATTGCTATTGTTGGAGCGCCTCAACGGAAACTAAAACCTCACCTGGAGTGTTACAAGTGGAGTGGCATCTCCATCTACAACATCACAATTTGGTCAAACATCACATTCTGGGTCGATCATCACCCTGATAAGGTAATGTTTCTTGATATGGCTGTATTCAGTTGAGTAAACCTAGGTTTGGAATGGCAGTTTAGGGTTTTACAAATGGTTTAGGTTTTTGTCTTTCTTGCATGTGTCTGTTGGAGAAGTTTTGTATGTTTATCTTGAAGCGCATTATTTATTTCGTCATGTATGTCGTGTACCATGTGCTTCGATCTGTCTTTACAGTTAAGTTGACTTGTAAGTTTTCAGAACTTGTTTAATTTCCGTTACTCTTATATGGTCAATGGAAAAATTATGGTTTTAGGTTGAAGGGACATATCAGAAGGCAGGGTAAAGACATCGGTGCAGCAACAAACATCAACAAGGTTCACTCATAACTTTTCTAAGTTGAATTTCAGTTACGGGTTTCAGGTTCATTGTAACTTATTACAGGCACTACTGAGCATGTACACTACGTACATTCTACGCATCTGGAGGGAATCGGTTGCTAAGAAGCCGAAAAGGACTGCTAAGGACTTGGAGGCACAGATATGAGGAGAGAAAAGGTTACCGAAGGGGCAGTATACGATCAGGGAAGCACAGGTGGAGAAACATCTGGGCCAAACAAACCTCTAAGGCCTTAGGGATATGGGATTGGAATTACAGGTGGAGAAATTCGCAATGACGTTATAGGTTTTAATGTAAAGGTAAACGAAGATCACAGACTCATTGCGGCGCTTGGGTACAGCAAATGGTAGGACATCGTTGTTAATGGGCCAGTCGGGCTAGTAGCAAGCATGAAGGTAAAGGGACAAAACCTCTACAGGTTTACTCTAAAACAAGGTCATGTGCCTTGTGTTTGCTTGTATACGGAGGATGAGTATGAAGATCTAGTGATAGAAGCGCACTACATGTGTTGATATCATGAATACCATGCCCACGGGAAGGAAAAGAGAAGGTGGTACTGGTGCAGATACTGCCACCAAGATTTTTCCGATAAGAATGCTCTTTCTTACCATCGATACAGGAACTTCTGTCAAGCTTGGAGGGCATTGAATGATGGGAAGGGGGGGGGGTGCTAAAGATGTACCCGACGTTTAAGGTCAGTGATACACAAACAGTGGTGCAGATACTTGGAAAGTATGGATACACATTCCCCGCCGACGAGGGGACACGACCTTGGGCCCCAAAGCGAAGAGCAACAGAGAATTCGGGTGATGTCGAAGGACAGGGGCCATGAGCGTCTTCTTCAAGGAGCATACAAGTTGGAAGGAGTGAAGGAGATGAAGGTGGACAGAGGAACAGGACCCGTCGGAAGAGCCAGAGGGTACATGTAGTGAGGACAATCCAAGAACCTGTGTCTCAGCCAACATTGACCCGACAGAGGAGGAGGATGAGGAGTCCCGATGATTCAGAATCGGAGGGTGACACTACAGTGACCATTGTGTCCGCCACCAATGAAGTGCGGAGGAGTAAAAGGCTCAGACTTCTAGGTAATGTCTCGACTACCAAGATTGGAGGTGTTCAGGAGGCGGCCGACCAGAGAAGCAAAGCTCTACAACGTCTACAGAGGGCACAAGATATTGTACATGGTGATGCCTAGACCGAGTCGTATACAGGAGGGACAGCGGGCTACAGTTGTGATTTCGAGCACTCAGAGCAGGAAGCACTTGGACCTGGGGTGACAGTTGGCGGGTGTGCGTTCAACGTCGCCCAATGAGAAGGAGAAGAAGACGAAGATGCCAACTTCCATGTAAAACCAAGGCATCTACTCTATAATGAAGACGTGGACAACAGAGAGGAAGGAGCACTACCGCCACAGCAGTTGGTTGAAAAATGAGAGGAAGAACGACATAGCGGATTCAATCTGGCAAGCGTGGACTACCATCCAGTGCCGCAAATCTTAGAGACAAGATGTGAAGAAGTGTTACAGGAGGCTCAGCGTGAAGCAGCCCTGCTTGGTATCCAGGATATCAAGGACCTTCGTGACGCTCTAGAGGTAGTGCATGCACCGGGCCTATACTACCTACTAAGTGAAGGACCTGTCCCAGTCGTGGAGAAAGAGATCTTGACCAATCATGAAGAATGTATGGAGCGCCTACGGAAAATAGAATCTGATGGGCAACTTTCGGAGAAAGTGATTCCAGCGCTTCGTTATTGGATACAATGGCGCCTAGCTAAACTGGTAAGCAAAACATTATTTTGTATCTAAAGAAGTTGCGATGTGCTACTATAGGTGTAGTGCAGCACAATTTGTGGTAGTACTTGAATAATTTGGTTGTCTTGTACTCCGTTCCTTTGTGATGTATAGGATCCAACGACTACATTACCGGATGAGGAGAATATCTAGTCCTTCGTACACCGTGCTACATCTTGCTGGAATCCATACAGGGCGGCGGAAGACAGAGTAGGGAGAGAAAGTGAACTTCAGAAGC
The DNA here is from genome assembly GCA_014871385.1 of Ceratodon purpureus. NCBI lineage: Eukaryota > Viridiplantae > Streptophyta > Bryopsida > Pseudoditrichales > Ditrichaceae > Ceratodon > Ceratodon purpureus. The sequence goes on from CM026426.1 coordinate 97,868,107, forward strand.
TTGAGTTGTACTTACAGTACACTCAGCAGCTTTGGGATTACAAGAAGTATGTAGATGGTGCACTACAGGAGACACGGGAATCGCATATACGGAAAGCCTTGGACAAATTGGAGTCATAGGAGCAAGCTATGCAGCCGAGGAGAGGTTGTGGTCGTGGTCACCCCTTTATCAGGCGCTGATCAAGGACCCCCCGGGAACAAGACTGCCGCATCCCTGGAAGCACATCCAGGAAGAACTAGAGGAGATCATGCAGAGTTTAAGGGGGGAGGTAGGGACAAACAGGTCTAGTCTTGAATCCGAGGGTCCACATGTAGTGCGTGCTTTAAAACTTTATAACAGGATGACAGAGGGACGCGGTGTGCCACTGGCACACCCAGTGAAAGGTATAACTAGGCGGAAGCTCCTGGAAATTGCTGAAGATGGAGTGGAGTCACGGCGGTTGTCCATATGCGCCCAAGACCTGGTTGACGTCGGGTTTGCATATTTTCCATGTACGTATGGAAAAACCAGGGAACCAAGGAATACATCGTGCTCGGACATGGTTGCCTTAACGGGATTCCAAGGGTGGTGTCAGGATCTTGTGCTGGAGAAGGTGGAACTCTTTCTACAAAAAGTAGCTCGTCGTGCCCTTCTGGACCTGTACCGGATCGAGGAGCACAAAACCAAAGTCGCTACCATGTGGTTTAATCCGCCACCCGAGGATTCAGCTGCACTACGTCTGCAATGTGACGAGGTGTGCTACAGTCGACAATTGCCTTGTAAATTTTGTTAGAACTCCTTCCCTTGTTAATTCTGTTTAGTATCAGATGTGCTTACCATGCTTGCAATGTGCTATTTGTGATACTGTAGTGCGACTATAGTGCGGCTGTAGTTGGGCTGAGTTTTGGATGAATGTGTGGCTCACATGCATGGTGAATGTTCGGTCGGATGTGTCAAGTATTCTCAAGGGTGTTTATCCTACGTGAGAACGTCGACCTTGGCTGGTCTATGCTTGGGTTGGAGAATCAAGAGGCACGACCACAGAGTTTATTAACAAGTGTTGAGAAGGTCGTGGACGCATTTACAGAGTTGCACGCGAAGGAACAGGACCATAGCATTTAAGAAGCTTGGATATCGTGAAGAAGATGCTTCAGAGGCAAGGTCGACTCTAAGTCCTGTAAATTTGGATGATCTGGAGATTCCTCACATGTCCCAGATTGTGGGATCGCAGTTTCAACATCAGTTGGATTTGAGATCTCTCCAGATGTAGGAACGGAGGAGAGGGAGAGACGTGTCCTCTACGAGCACATCAAGATGCCTGCGCCAGTGATAATGGACGATGGTCGTACACAGTGGCACCGGAAGACTCCATGTCACTTTGACTTGAGGAATGGCCAAGGATCAGGATCACGATTTACTTTCATGCGGCTGCTGGACTATGGAGATGGAGGGGAGGGTTCTTTTGAAGAGGCTGCGACAGCATTGATTGACGGAGAGATTCATGGGGCAGCACTGGCAAGCGATGAAGTTCACATGGGCAATGAAGAACCTGCCAACGGCGAGGCCGCAGGTGGTGGTCATGTAGTGCATGCACCAGCTACTGAGGAGATCCACACACCTAGTAGGTAGTGTAGCCTCACGAATCCTATATTTGTTACTTTATGAAGAGTAGCATAGTATGTACTGCTTCCGATTTTGTTTCCTTTTCAGAAGTAGTGCTAGAGAAGTCTCTAGTGCGGTACATGTCACGTAGCTATATGCTCAATGTAGCATTTTCCTGAACTTGAACATGCACATGATATAAATAAAGACCGTCTATTATTGTAGTTCACTCAATATTTCAATGGATGACATCTCTCTAGAAGATGGCCGTATGAGAGGAGGATACTTGGACTTCTCTTTTGGCGACGAGAAGATCAGGCTGACTCTGGAAGGAGACATGGAGATTCTGAATGTAGCTGGGATGGGATTGTGTCCTCCATTGATGGATTGGTTTACTAAGTGGTTCGAGGGTGATATACCAGGCAATTCACTTATCTGCAAAACAGAGTTTGCTGTGTTACTAAGAGCTCTTACTAATTGGTCTGTTTCAATGCATGCACTACGAAGATTTTATGAGGACAACTCTTATATTGCTAATTTCCGAGGCAAGATGTTGTTTATTCCAGTATTTGATTGCAGACATTAGAGTTGGGCGGTGATATCAGATGATGGCTTCTTCAAGTTTGATTCCGGTTATCACACTAACCCAAACTTCTGTGGCCCACAATGTCTGCACGTGGCAATGGCAAAGTTGTGGTGCATGGCCAACGGATTTGGGCAGGGTACTCTTGAGTGGAAGAGGGCGGCCTCTATTGAGTCATGGGTCTATGCAAATTGACCGCAGCAACCAGACGACTGGACATGTGGATTCTATGTGGGGTGTTACATCGTGATGCTCAGTTCGTATATGAAGGAAAGCACTCCGAACGAGAGGGATTGGGAGGATGCTGTAAGTAATCAGCTGTAAGGGCCTCTTGTATGATTGTAGTGCTGTAGTGCGTTGGTGTATATAGTGTAGTATGTTGTGCTGACTTTATTGCAAGTGTTATATGTTCGTTCGAGGGTATCGGGACTCTGATTTTGGTTTTTTATATTTGATATATAACAAGTGAAGGAATATTTTGATAATGTCTGCAAATGTCGGAGTGTTTTGAGCACAGCCAGATTTTTGTTCTGCGGAAGGGATTGAAGGAAGCTATATTGTCGGCAGTGCGGAGTGGAAAGGCAGGTCACCGCTGTTGTAGTGTTTCTGTGCACATTTACGAGGATGCGGACGCAAATCAATAGTTGTGGTAGGATTTAGATAGAGTAAATGATGTACTGCTTAGATGGACAATGACATGTAGTGCCTAGATACGAGATCAGATGTAGTGCGTAGATTCGGAATCGGATGTGGTGTCTTGGCCATCGATGCGGTTCATAATGTTTTGGCGGCATTTTTAAGGCTTCGCTGTTTTTTTGTACAAGTACTTCTTTGTATTCTTTTTCAATTGTTCATGTTGACAATATCTTTCAAGATTATTGTACACATTTTTGGAATCATGCCATGAAGAAAACATTATAATTTCATAAATTAAAGAGTTTCAAGATAACTTGAAACAGCTATATAGTTTTTAATGATAAAGACTTTGGAGCAAAAAACTAACCATATTGGAAGACAGATGATATATGGGAAGAAGGTGTCAAGGAAATTTATGAATAAGTCCAAAGAAGTGGGAAAAAGATATAAGGCATACAGTATAAGCAGGATTTAAATGGATAAAGATTCATTAAAAAACTATTAATTAAAATGTCTTGCATTAAAGCTAGTATAAAATAAAAAATAAAAATGGAAAATGAGAAATTAAAATATTTGTCCGTAGAAAAAAAGGAAAAAAAAAATAACGCCCAAACAGAAATTTAATAATAATGTTTTTAATATGAAACTAAACTAAGGGAAAATGGTAAATGCACAAAGTGAGAATTGCAAAGATTAAAGAAAAAAAGATTGGGACATAAAGAATAAGGAAAAAAGATAAATTGTAAAATAAAAATATAAGCTTAAGTAAATAAATAGAACTAGGGATGTATTGAGAATTGGAAAAAAAATTCAAAAAAATAAAAAATTGAAACATGAAATTAAACGATTGAAATGAACAGAATAAGGGAAAAAGGTAAATGCACAAAGTAAGAATCGCAAAGATTAAAAAAAAAAAAAAAAAAAAAAGAGGTAAAATTAAAAGATTGGAACAAAAGGAATAAGGAAATAAGGTAAATCGTAAAGTCAAAAAAAAAATTAAGTAAATAAATAAGACTAGAGATGTAGTGAGAATTGGAAAAAAATAAAAATAAAAATTGAAACATGAAATTAAACGATTGAAATACAGAGAAAGAGGGAAAAGGGTAAATGCACAAAGTGAGAATCGCAAAGCTTAAAGAAAAAAGAAAAAAAGTAATATTAAAAGATTGGAACATAAGGAATAAGGAGAAAAGGTAAATTGTAAAAATAAAAAACAAAAATAAAAAATAAAATAAAATTAGGGATGTAGTGAGAAATAGAAATCATGGGTTGAAATTGGAAATATGAAATTAAACGATTGAAATAAAGAAAAAAGGAATAACGGTAAATGAACAAAATGAAAATCGCAGAGATAAAACAAAAAACAAGATTGTAAAATTAAATTATTAGAACATAAAGAATAAAGGAAAAATGAAAGAAAAAATAAAACATTTGAAAAAGATATAATCGCAAAAAACATCTAAATGTAAAATATAAAATTATATGATTGAGATATAAAATTAATTGCAATAAGAATATTTATTTCCGAGATGCATATCATGGAAAATACAAAGAAGTACATAGAAAATTAAATAATTAAAATATATAACATATGAATTCCATGGAATATTATAAAATATAAGATAAAAAGGACGTCGGAAAAATATAACAGGCTGGACCATCAAAGTGGATAAATTTAAAATAAAAATAACACACTTAATATGTGAACTTTCGAAAAAGTAACGGAGGAATGATAGAAAAATCAGAAAGAACAATATGGACAACCGAATTAGAGTAAGAAGAAAGAAATTACATAAATAAGATAAGTATGAAAAAACATAAGACATGCAATTTAATATGGGAGAAGACAAAGAAACATAATTAAAACTACATGGTCGAACACTACAGCTTGATTGAGGGTTTAGCATATGCCATATAAATATACAATAAGTAAAGATAAAGTATTAGGGTAAGGCGCTATTTTCCTAAGGAAGGGGGAAACTTTAAATGACGCGAAGAAATGGGTAGAAGGATTACAAAATGTATTAAATAAAATATTCAAAACATGTATTACTTAAAAGGTGTCTTACTTGTATTAAGAAAAAAATTTAGAACATGGTTAAAAACATGAATTACTTAAATAATTTTTCAATTAGTAAGTATCTTAATACGTTTATACAATAATTTATTTTTGAGTTCTCTAATTTTTTAAAGAGCCATCCACTTTGAAGTTACACCATGCTGGATAAATAATTTCTAGCATGGTAATGCTTAGAGTGATCATTCAGTTTTAGAGCCGCGACCACCGCCTGTCTCGGCTGGAGTCCACTTCATATGGTCCGCAGGCACACATATGCAGCTCCTCACGTGTTCTGTAGCAAGGCTTTCTTAGCTATAAGGGAGGTGGTCTCCTCATTGTAGACATGAGTTGAAACTTTTGCAAGGAGGATGTGGGTCGACCTCCTTTTGTAGGAACGATGGCATGTTGGGGGAGGTGTTGGAACCAGCGGAATCTTGGTGTGATCCTACAATCATGGGTGTAATTTCTGGCATTTCATCGATTGGGAAGGGTGAGAGGCACGGCGATGGTTGTGGCGGAGTTCTTGGTAGAGAGTAAGACGACGGGATGGAATCAGGTGAGTCATACAAGTTCAGAGAGCAGGGGTTAGGGATGAGTGTGCATTTGTATCTCATTTTGAGTGTAGCTCGTTTTTCTGCAGGTGGGTTGTTGTGGTGAGGCATTTTCAGTGTCCGTTTTGGGAAGAAACAGAGTATAAGTGTAGATATAAGTGTTGGGTTTTGAGATTTGTAGCTATAACTCGAAATTGATTTCCTTCCGCTATTGGATTAGGGTCAGGGGTGAATGCTGAGGATTCTCATACAGATAGTGAGATAGAGACCGGAATAGAGTTGTAGAAACACGTGATAGAATTCTATGAGTCGTAGTGATGTCCTCATACTCTATCAGGTTTTTTCAATGTTGTTTTTCTTTAGAACAACACTCTACTGATTCCGAGGTTTTTTGTTTGTTTTTTTTTTTTTTTGGGTTTAATAGATAACAGCCGCAGAGTTACAAGGGCAAGGTCTCAACAAGTCGTTGTAGGAGAAACTAGTATTGATGAAGCTATTGAACCGTTGTTGGAACTTGGGGCTGCGAAATGGTGTAGGAGGAGACCATGATGCATGTACATATACAGACCCTGTCTTCGAAAAACATAACATGGGACGCCCCAAACAGGGTGTGAGCTGAAGTGGAGCTACAACTGACAGTAGACCACAATTGCCCCCAGCCATAAGTACAGGCTCTATATCTTTTCTAAGTGTGGATGTGACAGGTCCTAGAATTCAATTCCCTAAGGATGATAAGTTGGTTGTCAACGAGGATAAGCGGCTTATAGATGGGCTTGGAGTTGCAACGTGGAAGACGCTATTGCTAAATGGAGTGCAAGGTTTCCAAGGCGTACGTCACAGTCAGTAGAATAACATGAGGCACTTCGTTGTTAACTGCACTTGTGATTGTATCAGAAGTTGCTGTTACGGTCTCTGAAGGCCTTTGCTTTACGTTGCAGGGGTATAAGGTTGGAGGCGAGAGGGTCTATAGAGCAGAGTTAAAGCAAGGTAGAGTGCCGTGCGCATGTCTATATACTGAGCAAGAATACAAGGATCTCGTAGTTGAGGCGCACTACACCTGCCGTTATCACTACTACGAGAACCTTGGGCAAGAGAAGCGCTATTTCTATTGGTGCAATTACTGTCATGAAGACTTTAGCGACAAAAATGCACTTTTGTATCATTGTTATAACGGCCAGTGTGATAAGTGGAGAGAAGTTGGGTTTGGAGTGTTGAAAATGTATCCAACATTTATTCAGAGTGAACAGCACGTGCTCAAAGGTATCCTACTCGAAAGAAGATTGAAGTTCCCAGAGGAAGAGGGACACCGCCCCTGGAACCCGAGGGTACAGGTACCTTGTGTAGTGCAGCCAAAGTCCAAAAAGACTAGGGAGTCTCTTAAGGAAACCAGTCGAGGGATAAGTAAGGATGTAGTCCTGCCCAACGAGAAGGTACCAAAAGAGGGACTTTGCACTACGCAACAGCCACATGTGACAAAGCTTTACCAGAAGAAAGAATGCGCACACAAGGAGATGGTTGAGAGGGAGAGGACCACGGTAATGCATGATAGGTTCACAAGGGATAGCCATACTGTAGTGCAAACCGCTGGAGAATATTCTAATACAGTGGATACGGTTTTCCGGGTGAAGTACTCCAAACAGGATCTCGAAGGGTCGCTAGATGCTCCTGCACATTCTAGAGGACATCTGAAAGGTCTTGTGAAGAAGAAGAGTAATGCGCTAGCAAGCGCACGTAAGAGGAAGAACGACGTAGTAGCTGAGGAGGAGGTGCTCTCACGGATATAAGACAATCCCAACACAACTAATCTGCCTTCAGCAGATCATGAGGATACATCCCGGTTTCATACCTCCCCATGTGTTGGGTCGCAGATGGGAGTCGTCCACTCTAATGTAGTGCATGAAGATGCGCCCATATCGTCTTATATGTTTTCTGTTGACTGTACGCGAGAAGAAGTACTGGAAATGGCCCAACAGTATGAGGCCTCTCTAACACTGGAGAACACATACCCTAATATTGGCCGTCCTCCTCAGGTACAGAGTAGTCCCGGACTGTATCACCTGATCCAGGATTCACCAGCTAGCACTATCATCGATCGCAGACTCCTTCACAACCATGAAGGATGCATGGCAAAGCTTCGAATTTTAGAATCACGAGACGAACTTGGAGAACGCATACATGCTTCTATAGGACCGTGGGTACAATGGAAAGAATCACAGGTACGCGCGTGTAGGACCCCACTTTCTGTGGTTTTGTTTCGCTTTATTCATAACATGCTCGTGTAGTGGAGGCGGAAATGCCTGATTTGCAACGCTCTCTGTATTGCAGGTTTCGGGGGATCGTGACGCACTACATAAAGAAGAAGTGAATTTTGTCATGATGTCTGTGAAGCCATGGAATCCCTATATTGAGTTGGTAAACCACGACGAGAGAACCAACGAACTTACCAAGCTGGAGCACTATATGAAGTACCTGAAGGACAAGGCTTTGTATGTCTCCAAACGACTCAATGCAGATATTGCACTACAAGATTTGCGGAAGTCTCATATTGTAGGCCAACTCCAATTATACGATTGCGAGCAAGAAATGCGTTTGGAAGACAGGGATTGGGGATGGTCCCCCATGTTCCGAATTTTATGCAAGGAAGGATCTCCAATAATGCCTCCACGTCCTTGGTCTCATACACAGGAAGAGTTAGACTGTATACTCAGTGCACTACAGCCGGATGTGAAGCTCGAGCCAATGACGCTGGAACTGGAGTGTCCCCATATTGTTCGTGCCCTCAAGTTATGTGGTCGCATCTCACTTGGACGGCGCTCGCCGATTTCACATCCAGTTACAGGCATAACAAGAAAAAACATACTTGCTATAGCAAAGGACGAGGTAGAATCAAAATGCCTTTCCGCATGTGCCCAAGATGTTGTTGACATTGGCTGGGCATATTTCCCATGCATTTTTGGAGGTATCTGCGCTCCACCTCGTCGATGCTGGGGTGACATGCTGGGACTAATGGACTTCGAAGGATGGAACCAGGACGACGTAGTGCATGTGATAGAGCAGTTTCTCAACCGTGTTGCACGCCGAGCAATAGTGGATCTACACAGAATAGGAAGAAATTATGCCGAGCTTGCGGCCATGTGGTGGGTTCGTGGACCACGTGATCCTACAACTTTGCGCCTTCATTGCGACGAGGTAAAAACACTCACTAAGGTCATTATTTCAACATTTGCATAGTAATCATCAACGCTGCAATTCTCCATCGTATATGTAAATAGCCAGTAAATGTGATTGCTCTTGCAATACAGGTGATGTCAAGGTTGTTATGTATACGCGAGGATGTGGACATCGGGTGGTCAATGTTGGGTTTGGACAATCAAGGACCAGTCCCTGAGGATTTGAGAGAGTCCGTAAATGGCGTTGTACGAAAGTTGATGGAGCTTTGTGAGAAGGAGCTCCAACGGACTTTCAGAGAGCTCGATTACCCTGGACATAACGAAACAATTACTGCTCAAACCATCCTTACAGCCAATGTCATGCCGCTAGAAGATGTGGACCCAAGTGGAAAGACCGTAGTACAACAGCATTCTATGTCCTTAGAAATGGTTACAACGGTAGCCGCAAGTACACTTTCTACCATACCTAATACGACGCATCCAGATGAGGACTCGGCCTTGAGGGAGAGAGAACTTCTTTCCTTACACATAAGGAACCCATCACCGCCAATCATGCGGGCGGGATCTAGTTGGTTTAGGAAGACTCCAACACATGTTGATTTTAGGTTAGGTCAGTGTTGTGTGCGTTCAATGCTCTCCCCTATTCGTTCATTAAAATTGGTTTCATTCGATGGGGCCTGTGAAGAGCAGACATCAATAACTTCCCAGGAGGAGACCCCACCTGGGAGCACAACAGTTGCACTGTTCTTGTCCTTCATGGATTCACCGGCTGTAAACAGTAGGTAGTATATGTCACTGCTCTATTCATGTTCACTTAAAGATCCAAGTAATATTCCTCGGGCTGTAGAGCCCCGTAGTTGTGCACTTTCTCTTTAAAATCCATTTATTACTCTGCACTACATATTATTACTTTACTCTACATGTTGTTGCAATGTTGGTACACTTAGATACGGTGTTCGTTCTGTATTGCAGTGCCTACCATCTTATGATGGAACGTATAAGACTGGCGCATGGCGACACCACAAGGGAACATCTGGAGTTCCTTTTTTATTCAGGCAGTACGATTTTACGCCCTATTCCGGACATGAAAGCCCTAGATTCCCAAGAGGGATTGCTCACTAGGCCTCTCATGGCTTTCTTTTGTATTTGGTTTCAGACATATCTTCCTAACCAAGTTTTATTGTGCAACTCTCTAATAGCAACTAGCCTTTGTACGCTCATCAAAGAAGATGACTTAATTGACGCACTACAAAGGTTTTATAGTAAGAAATCTGGATTTAGACGGATGAAGGGTACGACAGTCATAGATCCCATTGTCGACAGTACTCACTGGAGCTTAGCAATTTTGTCGACCTTTGGATTCTTCAAGTTCGACTCAGGTGCCATAGATTCCAACGCCTTCCATGGAGGTCGTAAACTACATTACTGTTTAGGCAAGTTATGGTGTATGGCAATAGGTGAGTCGGAAGGATTGCCCAGATGGAATACATGTACCGACGCTAAAGCCTGGACTCACGTTCGTTGCCCCAAACAAAGCGATGGATGGTCGTGTGGATACTACGTCATGTGCTTTGTTATCACATACATGGCGTTTCTGGGAAAGGAAAACGACATTGACTGGACAACAGAGGTTTGGGCATCAATCCCCTTTGAAATTTATATTCAATTGTAGCACTGTTAGAGTATGTGGCTACCGCATTCTTGGGTATCTCCGTGTGACATAAAGGTATCTTATGTGGCACACCGTGTACTTATACTTACATCATGGCATTATGTTGATGCAGATGTCCGATATATTTGACATTCGGGATGTGTTGGACATGAAACAGAAGTTAAAGAACGCAGTTACGAAGGCGATGGTCTTAGGTGCTATGGACGGAATGTCGTGCCGGATTACTGCCGAGGTCAACAGAGGAGCATCAATGGATTCAAGCACAGAACATCTCGTAGTCAAGGAACTAGGTCTTGTACGTCAAAAGTCCAACCATAGAGCCGCTAGAAAAGAACATATTACAGAAAGCGTCTTTCCAATAGATGACTAAGTACGGATATATATATATATAGCTTATATATGTAGTTCCTTTGTGGACTGCGAGAGAATTCAAATTCATCGTGATCGTGTGCCAGCATTACCCATCGCCTAATTAAAAAGCACCACTACATGTCATGGTTTCTTTGCCAAGTACACTTATATACTCACTACATGTAATACATTACCGTCACAATCTTATTTGCAGTACATGGATTACACAACTAATCTATTGAAATTAAACATGTGACTGTCTGAGCATGGAAGACCAGAATAGTCTTGGTCATAGTAAATTCCATGTAGTTTTATATAGTATAATATATCATTCGCACTACATTGTATTGCACTACATGAGTCTAGCTTATAGTCATTGAGGTCTACCTTCCAACTTTTGCGACGCTTACCGGCCCTAGGTACTTCTAGTCTACCCAATTTCCTTTTCAATGACCAATCACCTTCCCGCAAGGGAAATTTTGGGGTAGTGTCCTTCAGCTCGTTACATGCAATTCCACGTGCTATCATCTTCTTGTACTTCCCACGTATCTTCTTCAAATTAGCAACGAGGTGATGGCCAATCTCAGTGTGCTTACCTGCTGTGCCAAGGAGATCCTTTATCAACTCCACATGGCTGTCTTGTTTAGGTTTCTGATTCTGTGGTAGGGGAACGGGGTTGAGGTCAATGGGATTTTCTTCAGTACCAAAGCATTTCTCCAGAATATCTTTAGAGTTGTACTTTTGTGGATGAGATACATCCCGTAGAACAATCAGATGGGACTCCGTTCCAAGGCCTGCGTTGTTCTCAGGCTTCCCTGTGCAGCCTCTATCTGGCACACATGCATCCTCGTACTTTTCATCCTTCGGGAGGCCAGAGAAGTCCTCCTCGGCACCCTCAAAGTCGTCCCCTTTCGATCCAAACGCGTCCACCATCAGAATCGTCCTCTCTATCCCACACCTTGTCCCGGCTTCCCTAAGAATCAGCCCTTCATCAATATCAGGATGCTTCATAAGAAATACCTTCATAACATGCTTGCACATAGTGTTCTGTTGACCAATAAAACAGTCACATTGTGCCCACTCAGTATCGGTTCCGTATATTGTCCAAACTTTGGGATAATTAGCAAAGGAAACTACGAGCGCAATGTCTTCCCCCTCTTGATTCAAGAAAACATACAAGTCGGGGATCCCATCTGCAAGGAGGATTGCATTGGCAATGAGAAACTCTTGTGAGAAATTGCGAATAAATCCGAACTCTTTCAAGGCTCTCGCATACCAGTGGTGTCCCGTGACCTTATTCTTCATATCATCTGCTAACCAATCCAACCGGCGCCCAGCAAATCTTTGCTTCTCCAACCAAAGAATTCTCTTCAGATTAGCATGAAAAGACTCAATTCCGGCATTTGTGTTCTGTCCAGCGTGACGGACATTCCGGTTTCCAGCACACCACATCCCAATCTTCTTTCTCCAGTGCTTGTCAATGTACTTCATGAACTTGGCACCCCAAGGGCGTTTCTCCTTTATCTTGTCGAGCTCTTTGTTAGCCAGTGCCACAAGATCTGTTCCGACAACATATCCCTTGCCATATAATACCTCACCAACATCCTTCAACATAGTCGCCCTATCCTCTATCCGAATTATCTTGCTCTTCGCATTTTCTGCCCATGCCTTCTTAACATGCCAGAAACAGAGTAGGATTTTGGACCTCGGCTATAACTCCCTGTAGTGCAACACGGCTGTAAGAATTATAAAGTACAATTGATGCTTGAAAAAGTACAAATCCTGTTATGCTCATTGAATTGAAAAGAAATGTAATTCCACTTACTCTAGGACGTTCAACTCGGCTTGAGCATTGTCCACAATCACTGACGAGGGCTCCCAGTCAGGTTTGACAGCTAAAGCTGTCTCATTCAGCGCGTGTAGCATTGGTTTCAATGCGTTTTCGGTGGAACTCGATATAATGAAATAAGCAACTGGTATTCCATTCCGCCACTCGTCAAACACCATAACGGTATACAATGGATACTGCATCAAGTCAAAACGCTCACAAAGCTTGTTATCAGACCACGGTTTAGGTATAAGTCACATTGAGTACTCACTGAGCCTACTTGCACTACATGCATATCAACTAACATTTTTCAGTATTCAAGTAATGTCAAACAATGCTTACCCGAGAGTGACTTGTACCAAACGTGGCATCAATGGAAATAGCACTTTGATGGCCAAATTTCACAAGCATAGTCTTCTGCCAAACTGTCTGAAATCCGAGTGTGAATGGGGAATCCTCCTGTTCCTTCTTGTTTACATCCAATAGACCGTGTTCTTGGTAGAAGAATACCTCCTTGATGTTCTCATCCTTCCAAAGCCTGATACTAACGGTTTCCTTCTTGTGCTTCATCCAAGTCTAGATTGTGCACGCTTGTATGCTATGTTCCAGACGTCGTGCGCCTGGACAGACATATCTCTGGTCACTGCGGCGTTTGACAGCGCCATCTCCATCACCCATGCCTTGTGTTGGATCATAACCTATGTAGAAGTCAAGCCCATGTCTAACATACTGCCAAGCTTGTTCTTCAAATTCTCCGACAATGAAATCCCCATGGAGTGCTTGAATCCAGCGACCGTCACACCGTGGCACAGTTCACCATGCACATTTATGTGCTCAGTAACCTTGTACATTAACTGACACAACGTAGTGTCCATGTAGTTCTGCTTTGCTAGGAGATGCCGTTGGCATCCTCGCTTCCTGGACATGCCAGCAGCCTTTTGACCTATGCGTGGCTTCTTCTGTCCTGTACTTCTATCAGTACACATTACATTAAAATCCGGGATAACCTTCTTCCCTTTGCGCTTCTTCTCTACTGCAGTGTGACCCTTCTCTTCCTCCTTTGCTGTTCTGCTTGAAGGAGACCCTTCATGTCCTTAATGTAGATATGTGAATTATCTTCAGGTCCAAAATTACAGCTGAACCTGCTCGAGTTCAATCAAATACAATCCCGATAAATGTACATGCACTACATGGAAAGGACATAGCCTACTCCGAGTTGAACGTATACGATAAATGCACTACACTTAGTTCCCTAATTCCTATATTGGCCACATAGTATACACAATGATACACTACAATAAAAAATAACGAACGAGCAGATTAAGGACAAGAAGGAACTTACTTAATAACTTTGGCAGCACTCTTAGCCCTTGGTAGTACCAAGCTCCCAGGCTTATTCTTTGAGACTGTCTCCTTGTTGAAGCTACAAGGATACAATTTGTCCTGTCCCTTGCCCTCCCTGAAGTCTGAAAGTCTCTTCCAAGGGATGACTGCGACCTCGTGTATGTAATGACGGCCTCCGCCTTGGGTTTGAATAGGTTCCCACGTGAGATCCTCCCTGCAGAATGGACGAGGTGGAGGAGTTTGCTTCATCTCTCGAAGCCTTCTAACTAGCTCTTCCTCTCGCTCTGGCCCTTGGTATGGTGGGTCATCTTCCTTCCAATCCTCCGACAAGATATGCCGCAAGGGCTTGCTGTCCTTCGGATTTTCCTTCTTCAACGGCACTTTAGTTGTTGGTTTATCATCTTTACTGCTGTTAGCCTTTCCCTTAGGGAAACTATTCCCCGCAACAAATTTGACATTCCTATCGCTACTCACGTTTGTAAATTGCTTGTGGCTGTCCTTACAATTTGAATCTAAACCCTTGTCAACAACATGCCCTGTCGGATTGAAGGAATGATTTGAATTCGAGGAAACTTCATACTGACTACCTCTGGAATCCTCTAAATTCTCTTTTTCAGAGACAGATGAACTTGATGTACAATAGCTAGAGGAAAGATCAACATATTGTGGTTTTGGACTTGGCTTTGCAGGACGCTGAGATCTCACAGACAGAGACGTAGACATAGCTGAACTTGCTAGGGACAGTTCTGTATGATGTTGCTCAAGATGACACATGGCGCCATGTAGTGATGCCTTGGAGGCGCTTGTCATACTACAACCGTGTGGCACGTCCTCAGGGGAGTGATGACCGAAACGAAGTGGTAGAACTACTCGAGGTGGATGACTCTCACAGCTTATATCAACATGAGATGCTCTTTTCTGAAGACTCGGCGACCTTTGACCCAGGAGCAAATCACACCAACTGTCATCCTCAAGATCGACATAGTTCACCTTGTGGACTAGCAATGACCTCCCGTCATGCGTACGTAATGCAATTCTACCTAGCGCACTCTTCCTCTCATAGTCGGAAGGACTTGTGAGATCAATGATGTCACGAACCTGGCGAAGCATGACAGAAGATATGAAGCAATCCTTGTTTTGCTCATAAGGGGAACCAAAGCGTGTGTCACCCTCAGCAGTGCAAGTACTGCTAATCTCGACCACAGAGGACCCATCTGTCCCCATAGTCACTCCAAATTCTAAACCATATCAAGGAACAAAGAAACTAGCAACCTGTCCTCTAGGAACTATAACACTCGATACCAACAAATCTCTACCGTGCATACAAACCCCAACATTTAACAAACATGGAGGACCATAGAATAAGTGGCCAAAGCCAACAATTTATCCTCCAGTACAAAGAAGCTGTAGTGCCAATTTCAAAATTCTCAGATCCATAATTTCAGACAAGACGGATGTGTTGTTGCACTACTCATCTACAATGGAGTGTAGGACAAGTTGTTGTACAGTACATCATAACAGTCCGTAGGTCTTGATCTTGTAGTTCGCAGTTCATTTCTTTGCACTACATGGTTTTGGTAGTAAGAAGTGGGGTTAAAATGCACAATGGTAAGGATGGCCTTAGTTCGAATTATAACAATACATAGAACATCACATCTGTATTGTCAGACTATGTATATTTTGAGTTTGATGTACTTGTGGCAAACACAGAGTTCATGTGGAGGTCAAAAGGTACATGAGTCTTTAAGTAAGGCTAGGTGTTGGTAGCTGGTGTGTTGGAGGGTTCACCGACATTGAAGACATGTTCAGATGGGTCAGCATGCACTCACTTCTGTTGCTGTAAGCAACGCAAGGGGTGGTCATATGTGTAGAAACTCATGAGCTTTGTTATCATATTGTCTCGTTTTTTGGAAAGGAGGGGACTGGAAGTACACACCATATATAGTTCTCAAAAACTTTTTTTTATTACAACATGTCAGAGTTCAATATCATTGTGTTCATCTGTCATTGTTTTGTAGTGTTCACTAAATCCATGTACTACATGAGCTACACAAATTTTCTACAATACAGATTTTTTCAGTAGAGAAACTAAATCCCCATTGAAATAAGCCCCTTCTTGAGGATTAGCATTCATAAACTCTTGCTTGATATTACGACATAAACCGTACTCCTTTAGGGCTCTAGCAAACCAGTGCTGTCCCGTGACCTTGTTCTTGAGATCATCAGCTAACCAATCCAACCGCTGTCCTGCGACATTTTGCTTCCTCAACATCAAAATCCTTTTCAAACTAGCTTGGAATGAATGAATACTAGCATTCATGTTTTGGCCAGCATGAGGGTAGTCCTGATTTGCAGCACACCACTTCCCAATCTCCTTTCTCCAGTACTTATCAATGTATTCCATGAACTTAGCTCTCGAAGTCCGTGCGTCCTTAATCTTGTCAAGCTCCTCGTTAGCCCATGCCACTCGATCAGTTCCTACAACATACCCTACACCGTGCAGAACGTCTTCAACACCCTTCAGGATATCGGTCCTGTCTTCGATCCGACCTATTGTATTTGCCGCATTTTTGGCCCATGCCTTCTCCACATGCCTGAAAGAGATTAGGATCCTCGACGTCGGCCACAACTCCCTGTAGTGCATTGTAGTTGTGAGAAAGGTGCACTACACGTGATCATTTAATAATTACCCTAAACTAAATTCAAAAGAAAATCAAGTCAATTTATAAGCATACCCTATGACATTCAATCCAGCTCGAGCATTGTCCACAATAATCGACGATGGCTCCCAATCAGGCTTGACAGATATGGCTTTGTCCTTTAGTGCCTGTAGCACAGATTTCAAAGCAATCTTGCTGGATCTAGAGACAATGATATAAGCAACCGGAATAACACTCCGTCATTCGTCAAACACCAAAACGGTGTACAATGGATACTGGGTCAAAGTATACTCAGAGGAGTTGGTTTTGGATCAAGGTGTTGGGACATGCCAAGACAAAAATCCTAAAACCTATTGCACTACACCTACAAAATTACTAAAGCTCAAGTTATGGGGGACTTCACTCACCCAGGTGTGACTTGTATCAAACGTGGCGTCCATTGAAATAGCACTTCCATGGCCAAATCTTACAAGCATAGCCTTCTGCCAGGATGTCTGAACTCTGAGTGTGAAGGGAGCGTCATCCTGTTCTTTCTTATTGATATCCAGCAGACTAAGTTCTTGATAAAAGAAAAAGTCTCCAATGTTCTTATCCTTCCAGAGCCTAATGCTAGCAGTCTCCTTCTGCTTCATCCAAGACTCATGTGCACGATTGTTTGCTATGTTGCAGAGGTCCTTCGGCTGGACAAACATATCTCTACTGATTGAAACATTCGATAACGCTCTCTCCATCATCAATGCAGAGTGTTGATCAACTCCGATTGGCAAAACCACTGAGACTAGGTGACAATCTCTTGTCCTAGTAACTTCTTCAAATGAGAGTGTTTCGTGAGGACTCTGCTCCTCTACAGCAAGGACCACAAGACACTCAATCTCGTCCTTGACCTCAACACAGTTCAGCATATGATCTGGTAAAGCGCTCACTAGGACGTTCACTTCGTTGTAATCGGAGAAGCCTGTTAGGCCTTCCACCCTTTGTAACTGGTGTAGCTGTAGAGCAGATTCCATGCACTCTCTATTCTTCGGAATAGAGTTGTAATCACACAGTGTATCATCCTCGCTAGAACAAGTGCGGCTAAACTCAATCGTTGAAGACCCCTCACCTGCCATATCACCCTTGTATTTCAACTAGATAACTCAAGAAAACTAACAACCACTCCTATACAAACTACAACAATCATCCACAAAAAAACTCTACACTTCAAACAAATCCCAAGATTTCTGAAATATAGAAGACGGTCGAACTTGTGGCCCATCAGCACCAATATATCCCCTTTTAAGGGAGATGTAGTGCGAGAATTCAAAATTCCAAGATCCAAAATTCTCGGCATTAAATATTTTTCCTTACACTACATATCCAATACCATTTGAAGTACAAAGTATTACGTAGTATCCAGAAACGGACCTGGTTGTCACAAATCTAGGCGCACATAGCATTCCTACTGACTAGACCCTTGAAACTACAGCTATAGTGACACTACAGGTACAGTCGCACTACAGTGGGTTAAAAGGATCCACTTAGAATATTCTCTATTGCTGGGTAGTGCAAAAAGAAAATCATCGATAGCATCTACCAAATAAAATCATCCACCTTGAACCCAGGACCCATCATTTAAATATCGGGTTCAAAATGAGACCTGGCCTGACAGCCAGCGGCTTCTCCAGGTCAACCCTCCTTGACCCAGCCTGTTAGCCCGGGTCCTTTTTGGAGAAGCGGGGCCCGTCATCGGGCAGCGGCGGCGCCCTCAAATAGAAGTTCGATGGGGGGTGATTAACGCGACGCAAATATTATTGGTACATTGCCAGAAATGGTGAGAAAACTTTGATATTTTATGGAATGAACATTCTGTGATAAATCTAAAATCAAAATCC
The DNA here is from genome assembly GCA_014871385.1 of Ceratodon purpureus. NCBI lineage: Eukaryota > Viridiplantae > Streptophyta > Bryopsida > Pseudoditrichales > Ditrichaceae > Ceratodon > Ceratodon purpureus. The sequence continues at coordinate 97,886,413 of CM026426.1, forward strand.
TTATTTTTTGAAAGTTGGACCTTATTTTTTCTATGGATTACAATATTTAAAGCAATTTTGATTTTGAAAATTTCAAAGATGATAACATTAGGTATTTATATAAAAAATCTCAGATGTATTTAGCATGGCTGCTTGAATTGTCCACCAAATACACAATTCCACTTCGGGTCCCACAACTAATTTTTGCAATCTCGATTTCTATTTTTTGATGTTTTTTTCTGGTCTTTGGTATGGAGCCTAGACTTTTTGATGTCAGGAGCCTCTGATCGCTAATGAATACCGGTAAGCATTTGTATGCCTTTCAATGATTATTCATGTCAAGAACATCTCATTCCAAACCCATTCCATCAATAAAAAATTTAAAATGTTCACAGATTATCAATTCAACATCTCTAAGATATTCGTCAAGGTGACAATTTGTACTGGTTTCTCGGGACCTTCTGTATTAAAAGTGATAGCGGATTCATAATTAAAACCTTAAAACAGAGGAGCAGAAAGATTTCTTTGCAATTACATACACATGTCAGAGGCAGGAAAAGCTACAGTAGTAGCATTTCCATAAATCTGAATACTTTCTACTTCAAACCAAGAAGAGGTCACAAATATAAAATTACCAACCGTAAAATCTAGTTCCTAAAGGTGCAGTTCAAAATTGTTCCTACTGTCGTACCAGAATAGCTTCATATAAACCTTTGCTAGCTGTCCAAGTACTAGTTAGTAAGCCCTACTAGAATTTGTGAAAGGAATATGTAGGGATCTGCTAACTAATAGAAACTAAGAAAGGAAACTCAATAATTTCATGATAAGTTTCTTCAGCTCGCCACCCTATTTCGACTTCCAGATCTAAGTCATCAACTAGAGACAAACACTTAGCGTCAATATGTTCGTTGACCTACAGTCACAGTGCAAAGTTCTCTTGTTCGGAACAAAGTACCTCGTCGTAGGAAGTGCAGGCAGTGGAACCAAACGTGAATTTTTTTGAGATGAGGAATATCATATTGACAGCAGATTGCTACACGGCTCACTCATGAGCCCCTAGTTACTGCCGCAACTCGAAGAAAAAACGGCTGAGCTGCTGAGCACCCAAGAACATAAGGTCCGCTGTCAGAACCAATGCAAGCTGCACAACACGCAAGTTCATCCAAGATATAAGTGAGTCTTCAACTTCTATTAATTAAACAAGAATCTAAACTGGCCAATAGCAGTTTTTCTATTATACTCGACTGGCCAATAATAAAATATAAGGTATTAATAATGAATTTACCAGTCTTGAAAACAAGGCAACACGATAGCCAAAACCCTGTTTCTGTGCTTCCGCCCTTTGCACATCAGTCCACCTGCGTGAGATCAACAAGACTCCACCCGTATCAACATCATATGCCATAGATTATCTTAATTCAGCTTTGTACTAACCGCCACGGCCTTATGGCACACAAAGAAGGATTTAAGAATGAGCAGCACATTAATCGTGCTCCATTGCAAGTCATGGAAATCATCTAAATGAGATAGCTTTTGGGGATATGAAAAGGAAAAGAAAAGAGTTTTCCCACATTATTAACGAGATAAAAAAAATCCAACTGCTCAAGACACTTACCCAATGAATTCAGACACGCCACCAATGCCTCCGAAGTTAAATGGTTGGGGTCCTTCCCTCTCCAAGTCCTGTCAATGGCATATGATTGGCAATGAATATGGCAATATCCAATCGAGCAGAAAAGAAAAGAAAAACCCCCGCATTCAACAAAAAGATAGGATCCAAATGAAAAGAATACAGGAGATGATTTAAATTAGATTTGAACTCGAAAATAAATTAGATTTGATTTAAATTAAACCTCGGATTGAAAAGGGCCTGAAAGAGAGGCTAACCATATTTGTTGCTAATCACTAAATAGTCACAGGCATGTGCTTTACGGATTTCTTTTTCCAAGTAACAGTAAGAGAGAATAAAGAAAACGACCTTCATTTCTCATTCCGAGTTCTTCGTCACTAGACTGGGACGTATTGGACTACCGAGGCTTCCAAAAATTCGGAAAACTCAATAAGTTTCAACCTAACGATAGCATCTCAAAATTCCAATGATATCAAATGAGTTAAATTAAATACCCCTTCTTGAGCGGCATCCAAACCACCATTCAACCAGAATAAATTCCGGTATCCAGCCTTGTACAACCGCTCACAGGCAGACAGTGACCTGGGAAACAATTGAGCACATATACGTGAAACAGTCTTGTTGTGAGAGATCTTAAGGTACTTCGTGGTTGTTAATCTGCTCTTATAAATTTCAACACAAAATATAATCACTTGAAACAAACAAAGAAACAGGAGGGCAACTCCTCGAGTGACTCGCTTGGATGACCAAAACATGCATAGACAAAGAAATGATGCTCAAGATGAGGGAGAGAGGTGGCCCACCGTAGACCCTTCTGGCATCCAACAATGATAATAGCAGTTTTTGGAATTTTGGCCACCACATCAGGCATAAATCGCCTGCCACAAGCACGGGAAACATCCACTCCAGTATTAATAGGGTTTTCCACAGCAGACTCGATTCTAAACCATGGTCAGGCAACGACAGATTACGTATTGAATGACAACCTCCGGTACATGAACTAGTTTCATACTAAGACAAAGAGTAGAGATGATATTAATCTGCACTTACTCGTTATACTTCATAACTGGAAGACCATTCCACCAACCTCCTGCAAAACATTCAACAAAACAATGAGGTGACTAAAACTGACCTGAATCATAAACAAAGGAATCGATTAGGATTCAAATAAAGTGCATAAGACATAGCTTCGGGAAATAAGTAAAATACCCATGGTGAAGTTGGAAAACTTCCTCAACAGAGTTCCGGGGTCTACACTTTTATCAACTTCGTACATCGGAACGTGAACTGAATCCTTTACAAGTGCCTGCAAGGTACACCATAAGCCGGAACGACAATGCTTTCGTATATAAACATAACTCCCGTTAAAGATCTGAATAGTGCTGTTTCAACAATGAAACGGAGAAAGAATATGCGATATCTTTGGCAGCAATGAGTTCACCGTGAAATGATAGAACATACCTTACTCCGCTCATTCGACGGCCGAACATCTAGAAAAGTGTAGCCATTCAGCTGCATTGCGTACCCTGCTTCTTTTGCCGATAGCTGCTTCACTTTCCCCTCTTTCACCTATTCCCAGTCGGCACACGGTGAGATGAGATGACAGCGTAAATGCAGTTTAAAGGAACAAGTCAAATGAATGATTGACGAAGATAACACGAAAACGCCAACAAGTGCGAGACCAGTGATAAAATAAGTACCTGCTGCTCCCAACGCTTCTCAGCTGCGCGCATCTCCCTCATTTGTTCAGCCAGATCTTGCGCACACGTTATTTGAACCTGTCACCACAAATGAATACAAGTTACTCCCCGGTCATTCGCATGGTTACGAGAGTATTTATGTATCGCACATTATTCACAAATTTCGGAAAGTGAGCTGAGAGGTACTGGAGATATGTACCACAGTACAAGACGACGACCGCTGAAACGCAAGGTGGCGCACCGAAGCAGCACGGAGATCCTCATGTGAGGCTGAAACACATGCTAATTGTGAAACCCGGCATTTTTGGGCGGTGCTCCTGAAAGGCCTCTTGTCCCCTGTTTGGAGGGACCTTGTGGTTACTGCTGCCGTAGCTTTCAAAGAAAGCCCTGCCATTGCCATGGTGTGCAACTTTAAGAAAAATCACAGCGTCGTCTTCCTTTCTCTTTTTGACTTCCTGCAATAAGTCACACGCATCAACAAGGAGTGCAATTGTACTGCCATCCGTCACAGAATTGAGGAGGGAGCCGAAACCTAACTCCCGGATTAAGAACGCAATCGAACCGTCTACCAAATCAGATACGCTCACTTTCATAACCATGGCGACAAGGACAGAATGTATACAAGCTGCAAATTCAAAATCTAAGGAAACCCACACGCGTGAAATTCGAGGCCATTGCCAAGGTATAGCTAGCGAAACTGAGACTGTAAACTCTTCTAAAAGAACATCAAATTGCCATAAAATTGGTGTTGTAAATCCCCAAACCACCAATCAATGAAAACGACCTAAAATTCGCAATACACAGATCACTCAATCTTCATAAAAATTCCGAGCTTCAAGCACTAAAAGCGTAGTAAAACCTCCTCAAATATACCTCTATGAAGCACACAAACCATCCAGAAATGTATATGCAGTAAAAACACAAACACAAATTTCAACCACACTATTATTCAAAACACAATTCAAGCTAACAATACGAAACCAGCACAGAGAACCTCCTCACGTACGACATCAAAAACGACAGAATGGAACAACTCTACTAAAAGATGGCCACTAACCTCACAACAAGGTTCGCGAAAAACGAGAAAAGCAACAATTCTGGCCGACGAGCAGAAATCGTCGTCAGCGCAACTACGAAATCGAAACAAACCAAAAACAAGCTCCAAGTCACACAGAAAGCTGTCCAGGTGTCTAACATTTCCAATTGAATCTTAAACCCTGACATTACGTTCTCCGCACCGCTATCGCTGCGACTCGCAAACACAGCATCGCTTCTCAGTAACCAGCAAAACCTAGCTCACCTCCGTGACTCCCAAACCCCGACTCTAGGAGCTGACAATTGTTTCTCCCCGGAGTTTCAAGACAACAATCATCGAAAGAACACAAGAAAACGCAGCGCAAGGTACCTGACGCAATCAGACAATCGCCGCCCGCATACCGAAGCTCCAAAACCACGAACCACGGCGTCGACTCTCCTCCGGCGCTCCTCCAGATTGATGCCTTCAGCGTGCAATCTCTGCGGATTTCTTCTGCCTGTCTCGCTATCCACTTCCGAACCGCACGCCCCGCGGTCGATAGCCACATCCAACAGTAGAACCGCATTTTCAAACGGTCGAGAGTCGCGTCCGCGGGTCGGGGTAATTCCCAGTGGGAAATCCAGGAGTTTATCCAAACCGGGGCGCAACCAGTGGTAGAAGCGGATTACCAGTGGATAGTACTTGTAATTATCTCTGAGTTTTCAAAGACCGGTAGTTGGTGTCGATAACCGGCGGTTTATGGCGTCGTCTAGCGGTTGGGAGAGGTGCCGGTATGGATGAGATGTGCAAGGATTTAGGGGGTTTAGGATTTGGTTGCGAGATTACTGGCAATGGTGCATGGATGGTGGCCCATTGTCCTGGATGGTGCACTACAGAGCAGTGGGGTACAGAATGATCTCCACTCGATGTACCTGATTGACGTAAATCATACTCAGCATCATGGTTAGTTGGGAAGGACATTGAGCAGGAGAGACCATTGGGTGTTGGGAGTGCAATCTGGTGCTGTGAGGTCTTCACGGGCTGCGTGTGGGCCGAATTGGTAAGTTTTGGGACAGAGTTTAGGTACGGAGTTTGGGAGAGATTTCGAGGATTTCGAGCTAGTAGGGGTCTTAGCCCAGTGCTTGTTTTTGAAGCTTTGGTACTCAGGGTTTAGGTGGTGAAGATGGAATTAGTCGATGTGGGCAAGGTGGGTGTGTATCTAGTAATGGGATTGTACTTACTATGTGGATGTATGTACGGGGTATGTGATCTTATGTTGTCAAGTACTGATTTATGGTCGAAGAGAGAACGTCGGGTTTTGCCTGGAAATGGTTTTGAATGGGTTGCAGGAATTCTCGAATGCCAGGCGATCGGATAAGCATTTTGTGGAGCTTTCGATGGTGAGGGATGAGGGAGAGGAAAACATTCCTTGTTCAACCATGATGTTGATTTGTCTATCCCCATGCGCGGGCTTTCGAAAACTGGACCAGAGTACATTTGTGTCGTTCCTTGTGTTCACGTCATTGTTTCTTGACAAACATGTTTGTGATTCGGATCGTACCTGGTACTGGTTGTGTATTCAGGTTTTCTTGTCGGAGTGGAATTGGAGCTTCAGATGCAGTTTGGACTGGCTTCGGGAACTGATTGTGGCTGGTAAGGCAGGCTTGTCTACTCTTGTACCACCACCTACTGTCTGGATGTACCGAAATTCCTGCCAAAATTTTCTTGTTACGTTTTCTGCCAAAATTTTCTTACAACTGTAGCCATGAATGATATATCTTGCCAGAGAAAATACACAAAGATATGAAACTTAGGTGAAAATCCAGATCGAAGTGCATGACCGTCCCTCTCCAAACATTCAACAGCAGAGTACAACCCCGATTGCACATTCCAAACAATGGAATGTATACCACAAGCAATCGGCCGTTGCCAACATATCTCAACATGCTGAAGATTTTACCTCCACATACCAGGCACTCCAAAGTGTTACATTATCAGCAGATTCAGCACTGTCGCCATACAAAAGTAGAAAACAAGAGTGATTCCAATGTTAATAATAAAGCTGGAGTAATCCAGGAGTTTGTACGTCCAAGGCCCGCCATAAAACAACGCCGGTACACTGTCAACAGTAAACTCTCCCAGTGAAGAGGGGACCGCCAGCAGAGACCCCCACTGATCGACTCATCAAAGGTAACAGAGGGAAGGGAAGGGAAGAAATAGTAAGTCAGTTAACTTATGTGTGTCATCTGACAAACACCCATTGGCATTCGAAATACACGCGGGATGAGCAAGTACAGGGATGAGACAGTGGCTGCTGGACTATTACGAGAAGCCACCCGGACCTGATGCGAATTACCCACCCGAAGAGGTGATTAGCGCCGTAATTATTGACCCAGCAGAGGCTATCAATCATTCATGTGGGTTGGGCGTCATTTCGGAACGCAATTGCTGAGTGAACAGGAAGGGGGGAACAGACATTTACCTCCCTTAGTCCTGACAACTTACAACGTGGTCACTAGTCACGTCAAGAATGCTGAGTAATTAGCTTATGGCCCCTTCGCACTCGGAGGCGGATCGTAGTTACGGGCTCAGTTTAGGCGGTGGCATGGGCTAGGGCATTCACACCAAGGGAGGTAGTTTGCTCCCGAGCCTAGTCATCATCCGAGTTGGCAGGGTAGTGGCAGGCATTTAGCAACAGAGGTAGAACGGTGTTTTGACGGTAGCAGGTTTGTAAACTTCGAGATTTCTATTCATAGTCAAAAATTGGAGTTACAGACGAAGGTATGGAACAGGTCCATGGACCGGCTAGTAAGTTGGAGTCCAGTTGTTTCGGTTTTATCGCGGTCATGAAAAACCTTCGGCAAGTAATTGGCTGCCCGATAGGGCAGCCCAGAGAAACTACCCATAAAATGTTATCAACTGCCTCATATGAAGCCCGTGAACGGCAACTACTATTCTCATTTCTACTGTAGCGGCTTTGGCTGCATCTACTCTGTCCGGCGTAATTCTACACTGTTTCTATTGAGCACTATAGTTATGTAGTGTTCCTGCAGGTAATCCACTGCTACAGTAGTCTTCGTCGTTGAGTTCGGTTGCGGTCCACAGCATTCTTCAAATGGCGGATTCCGATCAGAACCTGCCAAGAGCGCCACAGCCGCAAAGTGAGTTTTCTTCGTGACATTGCGATTTCTTTTTGTGTATGTATTCAGTGGCATGTAAATTCACTACGTTGCACTACGTCTGTCTCATGTCTGCTTCATTTCTGCATTACAAGAAACTAAAGAGAGGTTCAGTTTATGAGTGGAAGCTTACCTGGTGGTGTCCAATTCTTATGTCAATTTCCGTAGACTTTTTTTGTAGAAGCCTGGCTCCGCTTCTCTGCAAGCAAGAACTTCCTGCACACCCAACCAAAAACCCCTCCGACGATCCAATTAGTTCCTAGAGCTTTATAATAAAAAAAAGCAGAAAGCATAGACGAGTTTAATGAGCAGAGGCAGTGGCGTAGGGTGCAGTCGGTTCCTATTTTAAATATTGCTACAGAAGCATGCAAAGTTACAGCTGACAGCAGAGGACCTGTAACATGCATTTGAATTGGACGCTAGGTTTTATCAAATTCAGGAATTCTGTAGACGTATATGTTACGTTACTGGAACCGATTCCCCCCTTGCTCCCTCCTCCACCGAAAGCCGCATGTTAGAAACAGACCTGCACAAACACAAAACCACCCTCCGACGCCCAAGTAAGTCATAAGTAAATATGAAACTAATGAATGCTGGAGTGGGAATTCATGGACATGTTAAGCAGACAGCAAGAATTTGCAAGGCACGCAACCTAGACGTCCGGCTGGGAGAGTACAGAAGAGGAGCAGACATGCAGATGACGAAGGGGGCCAATCAAGTAAAAAAGAACGCGACCCCAACTGGTCCAAGATGGAGATTCTCGCTTTGATCGAGGCAAAGCGAAATGAGTATATGGATGAGCTATCAGTTGAAGATGCCCAAGAATTAATGTGTCTCGAACTCGGGAAATAGGGTAAGATACTCTCATACTCAACGCATTGAAGAAAGATGGGGATGTAGAGAGAGACAAAGATGCATGCAAGTATAAATGGAGCACCTTGCTTGCTGACTTTAAAAAAATTGGGATTTCCACTCACGCACGGGAAGGAACTCGGAGGAATATTTCAGGGAGACCACGGCACAGGAGAAGAAGGCCATAAGCTTCCAAAGTCTTTCCTCATAGCTGCATACCAAAATATCGCTAAGTGGCTCAAAGATAAGGCCACCCTCACCCCACCACCCCCCCCCCCCCCCCCCCCCCCCCCCCCCCCCCCACCCCCAAAGAGATACCTCGAATCGAAAGGACATGACTAACAACCGGCCACAACCCCTCGAGAATCACCCTGGTCAGGATGACCTTGACAGTATGGCGGAGGAGTCGTGGCCTGCAGAGACCGGAGGTGTCAATTCTCCAATCCCGCTGACATCGAATGACTCCCCTGCGGTGTCGTTTGGACAGAGCTAGCATCGGGGGCAACCGTCGAGGGGCCATAGAGGTGAATTCCCCAGCCCACCCCCTCATACGACATCAACAACAAACATCGGGAGTGGACAGTTCCCATTCCGTAGTCCCAGGCGCATGCATGAAGACATCAACTTGAATGTACCCCCTTCGCAGGGTGGTATCCCTCAGCAAATGCCCACACGCCCTCTTCCCATGTCTACCGGGCAAGGAGCGGCATCGCCTAGAGGAGTTTCTGCCCCTGCCAGAATTGTGCCCCCAATGTCACGACACGGGAAGCGTCTAGAGGAAATACACGTCCTCTCCAACACGGCCACTTCAGCCGCTAATGAACTTTGAAAGAGTATGGGTAGCACTGGTCATAAGAAAAAACGAGCAATGGAGTCAAGTCTGTTAGCGGATGGGGTCACAAAGAGTGCCAAGAGGATGGTGGAGGTGTTGAAACACATCAACGACACACAGAAAAGTACAGCGAAAGAGAAGCTGGATGTCCACACTCGGCATTTTCAACAGCAACTTGAGTACAAACGGGAGAGAAACAGGCAGCAATTAGAGAACATGAGAATCTCCCACAAGCACACACGGCTCGGCCTAATGAACCAACAAATGGTTGTTACTGATATAGCAAACCTAGCCACTGCTTTCTCTCGTATCGGGGGCCTTGCACCCCCAGTGAATCCTGCGACGATGCCTCCTCCGAACAACGCCACTACGACGACTCCTCCTTCGGAAACAGGGACACCCTCCGGAGATGCTGAGACTGCACCAAAAGAAAAGTAATGCGGATGTGAGAACATCGGTGGACACATCGACTTCATTGCCAATTTCTATTGATATGGAAGTTGATGGAATTAATTGTTTGTATTACCTTACTTCCCGTTCCCAATCTCTCCTCTGCTCCAACTTCCTGATCGTACTCTTCTCCTGTTCAAGTTATACGTTTCATCGATGATGTAGAAGTGGTTAGTACTCTTCAGATCATCGTACCCCTCTGTAGGGGGAAAAAAAAATGTTTCGTCCACCATCTCTACTAATTTTTTTTTTATCTACACATTCTAATAAAATTGATCCATTGACTGAGTATTCACATTCATAACTTGAAGTATTGTGGAAGTTATAACGTACCTGATGTTGTGCCGATGCAGAGTAGTGATTGACCCACCCACCCGCCCTGTAATGGCAACGTCCTTTGAGTACTGAATGTGCCACCGCGGCCTGATTGTCCCTACAGTTGCAGCCGTAGACCAGATGTAACGCATCCCCGAGAAGAACCCTACACAACCCCTCCATCTGAAAAACCCCCCCACACAAACCCCCCCCAACACACAAACCTCTTCTTCATCATGGTTCATTCCTGCACCTGTAGAAGGAAGGCAGCGAGGCGGGTCCTCTTCTCCTCACCGCAAACCTCCCCAGGATGGGGCCCGTCCTCTGCAGGCCTTTCCTGTCTTGGATGTTCGTCCAGTTTGGGCACCATCCCCTCCCGCTGCAACATAGCAAGGAGCCTGTCCACGTCCACTGAACTTTGATCAAGTAAAAGATTGTGCACGATAGCGCAACATATCACAACATCTGGTAGGAGAGTAACGTGCATGTCTAAGGCGCTGTGGAGCTCCCGAAATGTTTGATTTAGGATCCCAAAAGCACAATCGACCACACTCTTGGCTCATGAGAGCCTTCGATTAAAAAGTGTCTCCTGAACGGACCTCTTTGCCCCGGGTATGTCTCAATAGGGAGTAATCAGCCAAGGGAAAATTGGGTAACCCTTATCTCCGTTCAGATACGGTACAAAACCCTCCACTGAGTCAGCCAGATCAAATAAGTTAGTCATAGTAGCCTTCTGGTAGAGCATAGACCTTCTCAACAGCTTGGCATCATTGGTCAATCCGGGCATTCCGACGTTGATATCAATATATTTCTTGTTCCTATCGACAACAGCCTGGCATTGCATAGTGAACCCCCTACTCTTGAAATAAAAATAATCCTCAGGGAGTCATTCGGCTTCCTCATATGGAAATGCGTTCCATCCATCGCCCCCACTACACCAAGTAGGCCAGAACAATCACGAAATTGTGCCATCGTGAGCTGTAAGCGGTTGCCTGTAGCCAAGAGATTTCCTCCCGCAATTCATTGTTGATAGCCTTAACCACATCACAGATAATTCCGGATGTGGTATTCATAGTGATAGCAAAAAATTCAGAGCAAATCAGCAGACTCGCCCCTTGGCATAGCTTCAACAATGCACAGGCCACTCGAACAATGGGCGGGATAGCAAGGCGGTACCGGGTGTTCTTTCTTTTAATTTGAGGACGTAAAAGATTGGTTAAACTAAAGACACGAGCCTTCTACATACGAAAATTCTGGAGCCACCGATAATCATTGTACTCCTGGAGTACGAATCAAGAGAACCAGGATGTTGAGCGTGGGAGGACCCACCAACCCAACTCCTCGTCCAAGAGTGTGAAGGCATGAACGATTCAAAAATTGTGAAGAACCGAGACGACAACTGAGTTCAAGTTCACGAGGGTTTCATGAGCGTGACCTACGTCGACAGCACCTTCTCCCTCGTTTGGTGGAATGGACTCGACAGGACGGAACATACTGTCTACTACGTTTTGTAGTAACAGCACAAGAGATGGTAAAAAAACCAACATTGCGAGGATCAAGCTGCTAATCCATCAGAACTGAAGTACAGGGACACCCCCAGCAAAATCCTAAACGTCAAATTGATCTACGGAGACTGGCGCTCTCTATCTTTGAAATGTATGATTCAATGTTCAGTTTTTGTGCCACTACTAGCATTCTTTTGTGTGTGCCCTTGATGGCAAGTTGCAAGTGACGACCTTTCTCTTTTGTTTTGCAATTGTTTTTGTCCGATTGATCTCTCTTTAGAGGCTGCCATCACTTCTTAGAATCCTATTTTTGTGCTCCCTGATTGCAAACTGATTTGGTGGCTGTAATGGAATCTCCCCCCCCCCCCTTCTCCATTAGTGCTTCCCTTGGATTCTATAGGTCTAGGAATGTAGTGTGCTTCAAACGTCTTGTAGTTCACTTCAAATGTCTTGTACTTCTACCCCTTCTCCAGCCATAGCTAAGGCATTTGATTTGAATTTCATAACTTTGAATGTGGTTGTGCCATGTGGAGATGTGTCTGGGAGGGATAGTTTACTTTTGCCACTGTGGCTGCCTACTTGGTTTCACTTTTTTGACCTCAAACAATTTGCACAATTAAAAACTGTCCATTTCATGCCCGATTCACTTGTTGGGTAGCTCTCAAAAGTTTTCTCCATCACGGTTTTTTCTCCCCAAAAGCCAAATTAACGAATGAACAGCTTCATGAAGGCAAACATTCTCAGCAGCCTTGACTTGAAGGAAGAGTGACATTTTTTTTGTCAATAAAAAAAAATAAAAATAAAAATAAAAAATGAAGGGTGACATCATCGTCACTAGTATAGGTGCCATCAGAGATGTTCCAGGAGCGTACAGGTGGAGATAGTGATGTGGGAGGTGGACCTGTTCAAGGGCCAAACGGTGCAGCAAAGTCAGGGCTCGGGTATGATAAAGTGTGGATATGACATACTCGACCTTTTCATGGGAAGCCTAATCAAGCTAAAGGCCCCTTTGCACCAGTGGACAGTTATCAACCCAAGTTTTCAGCTTAACACTGTGTACAACGCAAAATCTTGGATGTGTTCACACTTGTATAATGGAAACCAGTTAATTTGGACGGGATGGTCACGTACCTGGGGTTGCCTGGACTTCAACTTTCCCAGCTGGGTAGATAGGTGCTAATGGAGTTACCATGATATGGCAAATCTCGACGTGACCGGGCACAAAAATGTCGCATCTCGCGTGTGGCTGCCCGAGCAAGTGTCCCGTGCACTAGAGTGGGCAGGCTATGGGGCTTCGAGCAGGGTTGTATAACCCCCCCTCCCCCGTTCACGCACCTCCCTCCGACTCTGAACTCCCTTTCTCTCTCCTGAATCACTCTACGTATTTTATTACCTCTGATTTTCTCTCTTTCCTCAATGAATTTCTCTCGCACCTTGACTCTCACCTCGCTCTCTCATCTAGATGCTCTCTGCTGATCTTATCACCTCCCTAGCTGAAGGCACCTCCTTTCAAGCCACGCCGCTCTCCGTTCTACTAAATCTCCCAGCACCGCCCCAGCACCACAATTGGACCTAATCTGATTTGACACCAAAAAATACTTCCCGCTTGCTCACTCTTCTTTATGCAGCCCCCGCTGATTTCACTTGCCTTCCTTGCTCCCCCTGCCACAGATTGCTTATGTAACCTTCAAGTCCCTCAATATCTCTGTACCTTGATGCATTGGCTTCAAAACTCACAAGCTGAGCCCCCCTCCAGCTATCTTGTAAACATGGCAAGTGTTGTCATAACAGACAGACTGTCCGTTACTCCATTAGTCCGTCATGGTGACATGACACACCCCCCCGTCCATCCGAAAAGGGCGTTGACCACTTGACTCATACTAAGATTGAAATAAATTTACCTAGCGCTGACTTCATGTGCGCGCAAGCGCTGTTACAGGCGCGTGAAACTGGGCGCGAGCGCGTGGGCGCAAGCGCTTCTACTAGCGCGGGCGGGCGCGATCTCAATCTCGGGCGCGACCGTGCGTATTGGGCGCAATCATGTGGGCGTGAGCGTAGATTGGGCACGATCGCTGCCTTGGGCTCGCGCTGCTTCGGGCAACTGCGTTTGGGCGAGTGCGCTGCATCGGTTGCGTGCTATCGGACGCAAGCTTTTAGGGTTTAGGATAAGAGCAACATTGAGCAACATCACTAGAGAGGAGAGGAATTTCTGGAGATGGCAAGTGTGAAGTGTTATGATTATTCAAAAGTATTGCAAAATTGTGGCAATAAACCACTTACAAAGAATGTTTCCATCATATAACAAATAGGGAATATCACATTTCTGTCACTACTTGCGTAATTCTAAATCTCGTAGCGATAACAACACTCTCGAATTCGGAAATTGTAGGGAGGAGATGTCAAATCGGCGACGGCCTTGAGCAAGGTGGAGCGGGACTTGGGATTGGGATTTCCAAGCTCCTTCAACACCACTGCAAATCTAGACTTATCCACTTCGTCCTTGAAAAGATCCGGGTCTTCCTTGTTATCCCAAATCTTATATGCTATCGCTCCAAGTGAGTACGCATCAGTATGCAAATACAAATATCTTCTCTTTTGAATTTCCAGTGAGGTCTCACAATTCGGCGTATTGAAGGTGTACCACAACTTCAAAGCTGCAAACCAACCACGTTGGTTATAGGCAGCCTTAAGCTCCTATTCACTTGGGAAACCATAATTTGAAGGTGTTGTCTCACACACTCGACTTGCAAGGCCCCAATTGCATACTCCAATGTATACTTGGTCCACTTTATCCTCTAGGAAGTGAAGCAAGACATTTCCCCTAGAGATGTCATTATGCTGCAAATACCCCTTATGGACCCGGTCCATAATACTGATTAATGCCCAAGCTAACTTGGCCCTGTTGGTGTAGAAGGCATGAACACGTTGAAGTGTTTCAATAGGTTGATTGACAGGAGGCTTGAAGATATTACGGTTTTCAGTAGCGTCCAAGACTTTAGTATTCTTTGTCGAAAGATATGTTTGGATACAATCCCCATTCCACCAAAGTGTGTATGCTTCCATGGTCCAGCCATTGACGGCAAAAAATTCAATAATGTCGGGATGTTCAATCCTACAAACCATGGCTTCAATCAAAGTCTCGTCTTGCTTCTTGGTGTTGTCTTCCGACTTGGACACCTTCCTTGCAAAGACACAAGTCTCAGGTATGGTCGGCATCCCAACAATACATAGTTTCCGTACTTTACCAAATCCGCCTTCTGTAGAGCTAGACAATGGAACCACCTTAACCGCTCTTGGAACTGAAAGCATTGCTCCCCACAAGTATTTCTCCATAGCACTCTTCAGTCCGGCTTTGTGCCATGGCCTAAATATCGTTTTATTACTCGAGAATTTGCCACACTCCTTCTGGACAATCGTCACCTTATCCAACTCCGCTTCCTGCTGCTAGGAGTAGTCCTCCATGGGCTTCCTGTGGACACACTCAAACACATGCACGATCTTTGTAGTGTTTGTTGTTACTTGCTGGTCCAGCCACTTGTTATAATGGTAGAAGGTAGCATTACAATTATTATATCTCTCAGATGTATTTAGTTTCTTGGACAAATATAGTTCAAACTCATTTTTTAATTTTGTAACTCCCGTCGTTCCTTTGGAAAAATACTCTCATGTCAACATCTCGCGGGAACGAACTCGGTAATACTCCAAGGCACAGTCCCTAATGAAGTTCAAGTACGCGACAAGCGGGTAGTCAACATGATACATCCCGTTCACTCGCTGGCTTCCGGCTCTTCTTCCACGGGGAGCTCAAAGATTGGTTTGAGCTTGTGTGAGGTGGAAGTTGCTGCCACCGCCTCTTCCAGGGCATCATGGTCTACATAAGCGGGACTTTTCCCTGAGCCACGAGAGAACAACATAATTGATTGCTTAATCTTATACAAAAAGAACAAGAATTCCCCCCAACCCAAGCTGATTGCTCCCACCTCTTGCAGTTCCAAGCAGAGCACGTGGACTTACGAGCTAGCACAAGGAGCCATTGGAAGAGGAAACTTGGAAAGGAGGAAAATAAGGGTTGGGGGGAGCCTTTTATGCTCCCCCGTTTGATGCTCGCGCCTAAACCGCATACACGTGCCCGTCCATTGCCTACACACGTCCCGGAACACCAAGTCTGCATGCCCTCGTCAGCCGTGTGTGCATGCGCATTTCGGGGAGAGCATCGTGATTGCACGCACCCGTAGCTGCGTGTGCGCACCTGTCCCCATGTATAATGCGCCTGTGCCCACGTCGAGTGCGCCCGTGACCGCTCATGCGCGCCCGTCGTAGCAGATGTGCGCCTGTCCTCTACTGCATGCGTCTATCTCCGTCTGTGCGCGGTCGTCCTGAAGCGCACGCGCCTAGAAAAAGCAACCGGTGGAACATTTTTGACTGATAGACACTCATATCATGCACACATTACAAAAAGATATCAATGGTAAATGGAATTATATTAATTGCATTTCCGCACATAAACTAATACGGCGCACAACCATACAATTCTTTTGAGGTAGAGATACTAAACTTGGTTGTGTCTAAGTACAATTATAGGTCTATGTAATCAGAGCGTACACAAAAAAGAATTCTAGTCTTGAATACTACCGTACTATTTTTTTTGGTTTTTCCTATTACATTTTTTTGGGTAGGTTTACTACTATATATAACGCAAAAAAAAGTGGTTATGGTCTATTCTTCCGGTGAAGTGTGTGCTTTTTTGTTGCAAGAAGGTTGTTTTTTTCGAGCCAATGGGCGGCCCAATTCTTGTCAAATTATCACATCTTTGTCTGATGGCGCTTCATCGCAATCCGGGTCTTCGTCCTCAGAACGCTCGTTGTCACCTCCATCAGAGTCCTTGTCTCCCAGTGGAGCTTGTACCTATCCTTCCACCTCCGATGTAATATTGCGTACTTCAGTTGAAATTTGCCCCGTGGAGCCATCTTTGGCACTTACCAGGCGCTTCATAGGCCTCTTCTTCCCTCCATTAGCGATGGTTGTGATGCCATCTACACTGATTCCACGTGAGCCAACCACTGTAGTTCCGGTAGATGGCCCACCTTCAGTGTATCATCTATAGAATGGAAGTATGTCACAAACTGTTGTTCTGCTTGTGTTCCGTCTTTTGACTCTAGGTTCTTGTGACGATGGTTTCCTAATAACCTTTTCCGTAAATTTCTTTGCACCACATCGGGCCTCACTCTGTATGGCGTCGTCTGTAGGGGGCGCCACGGAGCCCTTGTTGACGGTGGAGGCGTTGCTTTGACTACCACCGGCTCGATAGAGGGGAGGCCTCGCCGCTGCATATGTTCTATGCAGACTAGCAATTGTTGCACCCATTGAGATTGTACTCCTCCGCAGCAAACCTTCATCCATATTTGATTCTGCCCTATTACCCACCAATCCTCGTGGTTGTGACGGAGGAGTAATTCTATTGGGAATTGCTAGAACGGCCCTTCTCTCCCGACGAGGAGGAATCTCTTCCAGCGAGCCTAAGTCTGCTTCGCTTAATCCTGCTCCCAGTTGCCCTCCCTAGTGGCTAGTCCAGTCCAGTGATGTTTGCCTACACCCCATCCATCGCTTCCATCACCTCTATCATCATTATCGTCGTCATCATCGCTAGGACGGTTATCCCTACCAAGATGGTCCTCACTAGAGGAGTCATCCGTATCAGTATTATTATTATCAGGACTAACGTGGGCTGGAATAGCATTTGGAACGTCACGTGTTTCTCCTCCTTCTGCATTAGCTGCTTCATCAAAATCCGGGAATGGAGGAACTTCGTCTCCATGGATGTTCATGTCAGGGTTTTCCTGGTTATACTCTGGCTCATTGTTGAACTCAAACGCATAACTATTATCACCATCGTTGTTGCCATGGTAGGGACCATCACAATTAGCGTCGTCACCTCCGTTGCCACGGCCATCATTGGCCCCATTCATGTCACTATCATCGGCTTCATGTCCCCAAACATCACCATCATCATATGCATGACCATCCGGCATGTTGTACTGGTCGTCATCATTGTCCTCTTTGCTTGTATTCTCTCCTTCATGATCAGACTCCTCAAACCAGTCATTGTTCTCGTACCATTAGAGAACGTTGGGCATCAGTCGTTCACAAAAGAGTCTGCTGATCGTATAAATGTACACCAAAGCCTCTCACTTCTCCACGCCTAGGCCGTTACATACCTTATTGTGGACAAATGAATACATGCTCCAATTCCTTTCACATGATGAAGCGGAGCAAACCAGAGATAAAATGCGCTTTGCAATGATTTCCAAGACCCCACCCCCATCTTTTGCCACCACTGATGGGGTTCCAAATTTGCTTCTTTAAAATCGGTGGTTACCTCTGGGCTGTAAGGGCGACGATCCTCATCATACAGGGTTATTGGCTAATGGAATTCCCAATTGACCACCCGCCTGACGCAAGACCCGATTTAGTGTTGTCTTTGCTTCTTCTATGCGTCCAAGGGTAGGTTGGGTTTTACACCAAGGGTTCAGTAGCGCCGCTGCATAATGAAGATTGGTGTGCATCATCTCCCATCTACAGTCGAATTGCCTTTCTAGCCTTGTTGTCATTGCTCGCGGCAGATGGTAAGGATGACCCCAGAGACTCTATACGTGACACTTAAGGTTGCTCATTGTAACCCATCCGTTGCCCATTGCGGGCTGGTTTCCATCAAACGTTCTTAGAGCTACAAGGGCAAGTTTTACCATTTCCTTGAAGTTTTGACACTGAATCCAAAATGAATCGTCACGAATTGTGGCTCGTACTTGGCTCGTGCGTGCATAGGCACGCACCCCCTCAGATTGGTTGAATAGACCATCGACATACTCATACCACTCCAGTGCCATAACCACTTGCATCAAGGCAAATTTCACGTCCAAGAGACGGTCTATCATCAGATAGTTACAAGCGAACCTAGTTTCAATAGAAACCCTCAAGGACAAATTCGGTGAGTATTGGCGGTAAAGTGCCATAGGTACATGATGTTTCCTTATATATTGACACATGTGTTTTGCTTTGGTGACCAAATCCTTCACGAAGCGTTTCTTCCCTCAGTCTGTTAGGAGAAGATCTAGAATATGAGCACACCATCCCTGTTTGTATATATGAGGAAATTCCTCTAGAATATTATCCATGGCTCCAAGCATGTTGCTTGCATTGTCCGTACAAATTTGGACAAAATTTTGAGAGTCAACCTCTCAAATATAATTCTTCATCTGTCCTGCGATGTAACCCATTGTCTTCTTCTCGTCTATCGTATCATCTTAACCTCCCCATGAACCCGCTCGCGCCCCCTCTAAACCCGTTGGCGCCCCTTTTGCGTATGTGGGATTCCTCATCAGCATTGGTTGTCCATGTCATCAATATATTTCCCCTATAAGTAAGTTGTTAAAAAAAAAAACTTATCTAGTAATTTTCCTTCTCCCTTCAATGTCCGATTTTCACCCAAGACTGACCGGTCCGTCCGTCCGTCCGTCCGTGTCTGAAAATTTTGCCCATGTCCGTCCGTTATGACAACCCTGCTTTAATTTGTTTTTTTTTTCCTTTGATATCCGTTGTTCGCATCGCGTTATAAGAAGGGGGATTGTAGTCAAATCCGGCATTTGACGTTGAGTTCACAGCCTTTATAAATGTTGGGTGTCTGACTACGTTGAATGCCACGTTTGATTCATAAAAGAATGATGCCCACAACATGTCCAACTCCTTTCGCTTGGAGATCTGGTTTGCTCCATTTATATCCTGTTGACCCATGCTTCTTGTGGTATTCTAACCGGCCCTACTAGGCGCCGCACTACAATCAATCGGATCCTCTTTGGTATCATTGTTATCGAGGTCAGATCCACCGTACACAGTATTGTGTGTGGAAGCACTAATACATGGACATTGAACTGGTGCGGAAGATGTTGGCCTACTACCATACATCTGCAGGTGTCAAGGAGCCCGGGACCCTACCACCGTAGAATTGAAACTTCCTCTTCACTGCGATAGGTGCTATGTGGCAAGTCTTTAAGGGAAATCTCTGGACCCAACAGTAATGCTGGAGGCACCTAGCCTTGACATAGGAAATGATCTTCTTGCAATACACACATTCTGCACTCTTCTCGGTCAGTGGCCCTGGCTTGATCTTGATTTTGGACAATGGTGCCCACTCTCTCGTACCGAGTCTGGAGACCGGTCTGATTGGTTCGATCGATTCCATGGTAAAGGATTAGGAACCACAATCCAAATATTGGACCAGCAGTAACTGAAAAATATTATTTGATAAAATTTAGTGCATCAGATAAAATGCCTGACAAATTGATTTATGGAGGGAAGAATTTTTACATTCTCCCAACATAAACCAAATGTCATCCCAAGCTACTAGCCTCAAGCAAGGAGCCCCAAAGAAGACCTAGGACATGAAACACGCAATGGACGAAAGATGGCTGTCTAATTAAGAGGGCAGTTTATATACTGTCGTCCTCTATCAAGCGCATGCGGATGGGACGCGCGATAGTGGACGGGCGCGATCTTTCGAGCCCATGCGCACGATGCATTCGGGCGTGTGCGGCCGCATGCTTGCGGGCGCAGGCGGGCGCAAGGGGGCGCGAGCGAGCGCATTTTCGGGGGCGCGTGCGGCGGCATGTTTGCGATCGCAGTCATTCGGGCGCGTACACGTGGGCGTAATCGGGCGAGTGTAAGCGGGTGCGCTCAAACCGGCGCGTACACGCGGGCGTAGTGGGGCGAGTGAAAAGACTAAGATCTGTATTTTGGAAATATAATCGACATATGGGTCCTTAATTACTACGTAATTGAACCTTCATTCCAATGAAGGCCAAAATCTTTAAAAAATGTTGAGCATCATGTTTAGATTTCACATTGTGACACATATGAAGCCGGTCAACGACCCACTCCATTCACACATGACTAGCAACTGGGGTAAGTGGTTGATCGGATCTATATGTGTCTGCCCATTCATTCAAAGGTAATTCCTTTTAAGTTAACCTGGGATAGATTTACCAAAACCTATGGGATTAACTTCGAGAGTTCCACCGTTAATCGGTTTGCAAATGAGCGCACGCGCGCATGTGACTGCCTGCGGACTGGAGCGCACGAGCTGTTGGGCACGTGCAGTTGGGCGCATGGACTCAGGTGAGTGAAAATCGGGCGCGTGCGGGGGGAAGCCACTCGAGACGTCCGCACACGTCCGTGGAATGCACGGGCCTAAGTGCAAACGACGCGTGCATTCGGGCGAGTGCAAATGGGCGCGTGCAAGCATTTACCACTCCAAATTGGAAAGGCAAATAAAAGGCTTGGTCATTCCTTGGACCATGTTCGGTCGGGAGCATGTTCGGCCAAGAGGATTTGGGCGCAAATATTCAGGCGAACACTACTAGCACACACCAGGGTTGTCATAGTAGACAGACTGTCGATTAGTCTGTTAGTCCGTCATGGTGATATGACACACCCCTCGTCCTTTCAATAAGGACGTTGACAACTTGACTCATGGTTAGGGTAAAACGAATTTACCTAGTGCTTACTTTTGTGCGCGCAAGCGCTCGCCGTTTGCACAAGCCCGCGCGAAAAAGAAGAAAAAAAAATAAAAAAAATTGCACGCGCTCGTCCGCACTCGCCAGATAGCTCGCGCCGTACTTCCACCAAGTTTTTATTCATTTCATTTTGGTGCCTACTTCCTCCATTGCGCAGGAGTACTCGGGCACACGCAGAGGGTGCGTCCATATAGGCAAACGCACGCACAAAAACAAGCCCAAATTTTTTTATTGTATTTATTTTATTTTATTTTTATTTTATTTTTATTTTGTTCCGTGTGCGCCCGTCGGCATGCGCCCGAGTGCTGGCGCTCATCCGCACTCGCCGGATAGCTTGAGCTGGACTTCCACCAAGACGCTTGTTATTTCATTTTCGTGCTAGTTCCCCTTTTGCGCGTGCCCGATAGCTTGCGTTGGACTTACACCAAGAAGTTGTTCATTGCAATTTCATGCACAAATAATTGTTGGTAGACCAAGGAGCTCAGTTGCTTAGTACGCGATGTGATGGAGAGCAATGAGTGATGAGAACATTTATGTAATATGATATTGGAATTAAAATAGTAGCAAAAGGCATAGATAATTAGATTAGTAGAAGATATTGCAGTTGGTTTTACTTTTGTTTAAACTAGAGCCCTTTGTGTTCATTTTCACTGTCTTCGCGTTGATTAAATTAAATTTATTTAAACGTCAATTCATTGTTGACTATGTCGTTCATCACACGAGATGGCTTTTTATTCATGACTTTTTTTCATATTTCTTCCATTCTATCTTTTTATTTGTTGATTTTTCTATTCTTCTTCCATTCTTTTCGTTTTCTTTCTCTTCCATTCCTAGTCTATGATGTATTAATTTATTTTATTATTCTTCCATTTGTCTCCCATTCTATCATCTTGATCTTTTTATGTTCATTATTATTCCATTCTATCTTCTCCTTTTTTTTTTTCTTCCATTCTTAGTTTATCATGTATTTATTTATTTTATCATTCCCATTCCATCATATATTTTTTTATATATATTTTTTATCTAAACTTATTGTATGTGCCGATTGAATGAAACATGGTAAATAAATTCAAGAATAACATGAAATATTAGTTATTTACATATTTAATTAATGAATGCAATCATGAACGAAATTTAAAACTATATTTAACAAGTATAACTTTAATAGTACAAAATTCAAGATTCAAATCATACAAGAACATATCAATTTTGGGAATTCGGTTTCATTTCAATTTTGTGCTAGTTCATTCTACGCACACCTACAGGCATGCGCCCAACCTCTACCAACAAGTTGTTCATTTCATTTTGGTGCTTAATTTTTTCTTGTGTGCATGCCTACATGCACATGCCCAGAGGAGGAGCTAGCATCAAATTGAAATGATCAACTTCTTGGTGGAAGTCCGGTGCGGGCTATTTAACCCGCGGGCGCGGGGCCCGCGCAAATGAGGAGCTATCAATAAAATGAAATGAACAACTTCTTGGTGGACGTCCGCCGCGAGCTCTCCAAAGCGAGCAGACGGACGCTTGCAAAGGAGTAACTATCACCAAAATGAAATGAACAACTTCTTTGTGAAAGTCTTGCGCAAGCTCTCGGGCGCGTGCGAACGGGCGAGAGCATTCAAGTGCGTGCATGTGGGCGCGAGCGTACACCCAAATTTTTTTATTTTTGTATTTATTAATTATTATTATTGTTCTTTTTTTTGTTTTGTTTTTCTGGCGCACGCATGCGTGCCTACGGGCGCAAGCAGACACGTCGACGGGCGCCATCCCTTGGTAAACTGCAGTAAACTGTGAGGTGTGTAATTCTATTCACGCGCATGAGGTGATCCGATAAGGATGTCCAATTGTTCGTTAAAAACGCGTCCGTCACGTCCGTCACATGACAAGTCGACAATTTCAACCTCCGTCCGTCTACTATGACAACCCGGTAGATACGATGCAGAACTGATTTGTGAATAATGAAGCTAATACATCGGATATCAAGAGAATAAGAGAAAAAGATGTAAGAGAGAATCAAGGAGTAGTGGGATGATAAAATATAGGAGATTAGAAGTGAAGAGTATTGGGAATGAAAAATCAATAGAATGGAAAATAAAATATAAAAAATATAAAAATGAAACCGGGTTGGGAAGAAAAATAAGATAAGAAGGATAGGATGGGAGAGAGGTGCAATTAAAACTAGAAGTAAAAAAAACAAAATGAAAGAGAGAATAAAATGAGGGAAAAACGTTAAAAAATAAGAGCATAGAATTGAAGAGATTTTGGAAGAGAAATAAAATAAGAGGGATAGGATGGGGGGAGGGTGGCATTAAAAGTAGAAGTAAAATAGGGATTAAAATAGGATGGGAGTGGTGTCATTAGAAGTATAAAATAAAAACTATGGATGAGAGAATGAAATGATAGAAGAATGGAAGCAAATAAGATAGTAGAATCAAAGAGGGTAGGGATAAGAAAGAAAAATAAAGGGATAGGATGGGAGAGTGGTGGAATTAGAAGTCTAAAAAACAAAACAAATGAAAGAGGGAATCAAATGATAGAAGAATGAAAGGAAAAAAATAGAATTAAAGAGGATAGGGATAAGAATTAAAAATGAAGGAACCAGATGAGAGAGCAGGGATGAAAAATAAAAATAAAGGGATGGGGTGGGAGAATGGTGGAATAAACAGAAGCAAAAACAACTGAAGGGTGAAACAAGTGATGGTGGATATGTACACATTCAAGAACGTCGTCCTCACTCGTTGATCTCCACGACATTGCCTGTTGAGGAGCTCGGTCCACCTTCATCCCTTCATGCACGAGAACTACCCGCTGCACTACTTTCTGCCCCATCCCCGGCGATGGGTTTACGCTTGGCAGACCGCGTTCTCCTAGCTGGGCCATCTGCTCCAAGTACTGCTTCCATGATACTAGCGTCTCGCATTCGACAGAGCACACGAAGGATTTGTGGACTATGTTCTTCGAATAGAAAATCCACTGTGTCGCTCTTCATATAGTGTATCCATTCGGATTTTTCCATGTTCAAGGCATTGCGGATAGTGAGATCCGAGTCTATCATTTGAGCGAGGGTCTTGCGCTTAACTGCGACCTTGTTCCCTTTGGAATCCTTCAAAAATCCGTGAGGATGAGGCCCGACTTGGAATTTATTGTTCTCTTCATCCGAGTGCCCACTCATCGTTTAGTAAAAGAAATTCTTCTTTCCTTCAACTTGTTCATTGGTCCCGCCCTGTGTGACCCTCTGGCACACCCTTACAATTTCCTCAAGGTTGTTATCCCAGTTGAATTGCGTGGTCATCTTGTTCTTGTAGGTTGAGTGCGTTTCCATTTTCAAATTCCAAATCAAGTCGTAACCCCACTTGTCCAGAAATTCAGGAGTATTTTCCTTATTTTGCTCCCAAGATGGCGGCATATAGGTCTCCAATCGGAGCTGCTCGTAAAGACGCTAGTGGAAGGGGGACTTGCATATTGCACACCATCGACGTATTATGGCATAGGAAATCAAGCACAGTGGATGATACATGCGTTGACACGACCCCAGTGACCAACCTCCCTCTGGCCCAAATCCATTCGAACATATGTAACAGTGAGTTCCATCCAACACATAGGAAGCAAGATTGCACCAGAGCTTTCTTTTCTCTTTCCCCTCCTCCACTTTCTGATTGGATGTTGCGGTCTTGTACTCCCACCCTCCATTCATCCAATCTATCTTCTTGTCACCGTCATCCATATGTGCCCACGAAGTACGTCCGAATTGCTCAGTTGCACACATCTGATTTGCTCATTTGGACGAGGTACGTCTTGAGCATCTCATTAGTAGCTTGCAATTCAGAGGCATTCGATACTGAAGGGACCAGAGGAGGCATCGTTGAAACAGGAAACAACAAAGAATCATGCGTTTCTTGAGAATCCACCAAGAGAACTTGCTGCTTGGGGGGGGGGGGGGGGGGTGCATCAATTGGCTTGTTGATGCGAATGGCATAAGTGACCTATGGGTAACTCAAACGGGGGTATCTTCAAAGTCACTGTGTGTGGCCGTAACAATGATGGCATCCACTTCAGCCTCATTCATTCCGCGGCTATTAAGGAGAGGAACTTGGCACACATCTGATACCCTATTTGAATTTCTCGCAGCTTTAAGTTGTTGAATCTCTTCATTCTGCTTCTGAATAATCTCATTTTGCCTCTCTGCTTCAAGCACCATGCTTGGAATTGTGCTCTCCAACTCTGCAATTATCCCATTTTTTTCATTGAGCTAAATAAGCAATGCGTCGCCCTGCTATTGTTGGGCATTAGCATCATTAATCGTAACCTCCAACTCATTTGCATACTTAGCATCCTCATCTTTGCTTGCATTGTTTGGACTCCCAGAATCTGTAGGAAGAGCTTCATCCGCATTGCTCAGGCCCCCAACAATTGTCGGAAGAGCCTGATCAGCAATATCTGGAACGCTAGGATTTGCTGGCGGAGCATGATTCCTAGCCGAAAAAATACACAGCCAGAGCAAGATCCTTCTTCTTAAGCCGCGCCATTCTAACTGCCATCGCTGCTTTTGTCTTCAACTGACTGGGACGTGTTGGCGTACCATCAGAATCATTATCTTCTTTTGAGTCACTCCACACAAGTACCCCAGGCGTGCCTCTGTCCTCGGGATCATCCCAATATGGCCAGGTGATGCCTGGAAATGTTAAAACCTCTCTAGGTATAGTTGCCACTCGAGGATGTTCGCTGATGCCCTTGGTCAACATTATGGTCCTCCAATCCACCACCATATGAAGTACGAGTTTGACATATACCATTCTTTAAATAAAGAGTGGAACCTCGTTTCTCTTGTTGATCTTTTCCTTGTAAATAACCTAGTGCACCTCCAAACACCGTTGACCAAACTCAGGGCACAAGCACCACCATATGTTTGCCATGTTTGTAACACGGTTCGAATGATGGCGATGCAACAGGAATTTCTCCCAATGTGGCATCATGCAATGAACTCCTTACATGAAGCTAAAGTCCATGGTTCCGGTGCGGCTTCCCACCCTCGAAATGCTAGCTTTGCAGGATTTCTTAGGACATGCACCCTCTTACAATGTGCGTTTCCATGCCTTTCCCGCTCAGCATCCCTTTCCCGCTTCCTCAGGTCAGCCGCCGAGGGCGGATTCTGTTGTTGCTGGTCCAACTGAGCTGTCACGGATAGTTAAAGATTACTTTTTGGTTAGGTTTAGTATAGGTCTAGGTTTAGAATTAGTTTTGGAGGTTACATCTTATGGAAGACTAAATGCAAGAAATGTTGACAAGACAATTAGTCTTGTCAACTCCTTCTATGCATATCATGTTGAAACCTTGTATCAATTTCATGATTATTGTTAATTTAATTTAATAACTTGTTGTCCTTGATAGTTTGACAAGACTAATTCCTTGTTTGTGGTGAAGATGGCAAATGAAGAGAATCAATTTGCAATCAACAAGGCATATGTAGAAGAATTGGAAATAGAGATTGAACAACTTCGGGAAACTATGAAGAAATTACAAGAAAGTCAACCAATTTCAATGTCTTACAAGGAAGATGGATTTCAAGAAAAACTTGATCCTACAACATCTCAAAGATCAAATTACAAAGAACCTAAATTGAGCCTTCCAGAGAAATTTAATGGTGATCGTTCTAAATTTCGAGGTTTTACAAATCAGATCCGATTATTTATCTTCATGCAACCACTTCGTTATCCAACCGCAGCCTCACAAGTTGGGTTAGTTGGAACACTACTCACTGGCACTGGTTTGAATTGGTTTTCTCCTATTTTAGAAAAAAATTCACCATTATTATACGATTTTGAAGGATTTATGGAAGAATTTATGGCTTGTTTTGGAGAAGTAGATAAGAAAAAAGTTGGAGATCAAAAAATTAGAAGTTTACGTCAAGGTGGACGATCAGCCTCTATTTATGCCTCTGAGTTTAGACAATTATCATGTGATGTTGATTGGGGGTCAGAAATGGCTCTTATTCGTCAATTTCAGTGGGGATTACGTGAAGATGTAAAAAATTTGTTATTTACCTTGAATGATGCTACGTCCTTATCTGAGGCCATTACGCAAGCTGTCAAATGTGATAATAGGTTATTTTTAAGAAGACAAGAAAAAAAGAGTAATTTATTCAATCACCCACTGGTAATAGCATCGTCAACATCACCTTCAAATAATAAATTCAATGATGTGAAAGTATGCGATCCTATGCAAATTGATACAACTCAAATTAAGGGTCCGTTATCATATGAGGAAAGAGAGCGTCGAAGAAAAGAAGGGTTGTGTTTTTATTTTGGAAGTAAAGATCACAAACTCACAAATTGCCCTAAAAAGCCAACTCAATTTCATGTTAGAGAAACCAAGATGAACACACAAGTTGACCAAAAAAACACATATGTTCAGTCTCACTAGGGACCTTACGACTGAATTATATAGGAAAATCACAAGGTCCCCTAGTAACTTCAGATCCCGTTCAATGTTTCTTAATTCCTATCAAAATCTTTAAAAGTGGGAAAGAAATTGATGCTAATGCTCTAATAGACTCTGGAGCTACCGCTTCGTTTATGGATATTAATTTTGTCAAAAAAAATAAATTGCCTATAATGCGCAGAAATAAACCAGCATATGTAGAAGTTGTTGATGGTAGAACAATTGAATCTGGAATAGTAACCCATGAATCTATGCCATTAGATATTAGTTTAAATAATTGTGTAGGTAAGGTTTCCTTCAATATTATTCAATCACCAAATAATCCTGTGATTCTAGGACAAAATTGGTTAGAAGTTTTTAATCCCAAAATAGATTGGAAAAAGAGAGAACTTACATTTTCTGAAAATGGCAATACGTTAAAAACCTTTGATAAAAATGAGTTTGAGTTCTTACAGAAGAATCAATGGAAAAATAAAAATAGGAGAAGTTCACATAAAAATCAAAATAAAGAAATTCATAATGAGAATAAATGTCAAAAACCTTTACTTGTTGGAGCTCGAGCTTTTATGCATGCAGCTAAAGGAGGGACGACTTTTGCAATTTATGCTTTACCAGTTAAGGAAAATTGTAAAGAAGACAATCATATTTCTTTAGTAAAGGAAAACTGTAAATCAGACAATCATATTCCTATTCAATATCAAGATTTTACAGATGTATTTGAAAAGAAAAATGCGGACATACTTCCAGAACATCGGCCGTATGATTGTACTATTGATCTTCAAGAAGGTGCTCAACCTCCATTTGGACCAATTTACAACTTGTCACAAAATGAGCTTGTAGAATTACGGAAGTACATTGATGATAATCTTGATAAAAATTTCATTCGACATTCAAAGTCACCCGCTGGAGCACCAATATTATTTGTAAAGAAAAAGGATGGTTCGCTACGTATGTGTGTGGACTACAGAGGACTCAATAAACTAACAATCAAAAACCGGTACCCTTTACCGTTAATTTCAAATCTTTTGGATCGTGTTGGAGGTGCTAAAATTTATACTAAAATTGATTTGCGGGGAGCTTACAATTTAATTCGCATTAAAGAAGGTGATGAATGGAAAACAGATTTTCGAACAAGGTATGGTCTTTTTGAGTATCTTGTTATGCTGTTTGGATTAACAAATGCCCCTGCAGTTTTTCAACATATGATGAATGACATTTTCCGGGAATATCTTGATAACTTTGTAGTAATTTATCTTGATGACATTTTGATTTTTTCAAACAATGAAGAAGAACATGAAAAACACGTTCGTTTGGTTTTACAAAAACTTCGAGAAATGAACCTTTATGCAAAATTAGAAAAATGTGAATTTCACCAACATCAAGTAGAATGGGTGGGGTATATACTCTCTCCAAATGGTGTATCAATGGATCCTAAAAAAGTACAAACTATTGTTGAGTGGGAAAAACCGTCTACTCTTCGTAATGTGCAATGTTTCCTCGGTTTTGCCAATTTTTATAGAATTTTTATTGAAGACTACTCTAAAATTGCAGCACCATTGACATGCATCACTGGCAAAGAAAATTTTATTTGGAATGATCAAACACAAGAAGCTTTTGATAAGCTCAAAGTAGCTTTTACTTGTGCACCTATTTTGGCTCATGCTGATTTCACCAAAGCTTTCTTTTTAGAAACTGATGCGTCAGATTATGCATTTGGAGCTATCCTATCTCAATATGGTGATGATAGTTATCTTCATCCAATTGCATTCTATTCTAGAAAGTTTTCCGCACCAGAAATTAATTCTAAAATTCATGATAAAGAATTACTAGCGATTGTGGCTTCTTTTGAAGTTTGGCGTCACTTTTTAGAAGGTGCTCAACATCAAATTTCTGTTTACACAGACCACAAAAATTTAGAATATTTTATGAGTGCCAAGGTTTTAAATCGACGTCAGGCACGTTGGAGTATGTCTTTATCAAGATTTGACTTTGTAATTACTTATCGACCTGGTAGCCTACAAGGAAAATCTGATGCGTTATCACGTCGTTCTTACCTTGCTCCTAAAGAAGGAGATGAAATATTCAATCAACAAAAATCCATCATTCTAAAACCTGAAAATTTGAGTATTCATTTGTTAGTCACTTCTATTCCAAAAAATTGTCCATTTACCCAAGAAATCAAAAAACTCCTTCAAGAAGATCCTCTTGTACAAAATGTAAAGAGACAATTGGAATTGAGGGAGGGCATGAATTTCGAATTTAATGATGGATTATTATTTTTTAAAGGCTTACTATACATTCCTCCCGGAACTTTAAGACTACAAATTTTGCAAGCACGTCACGATTTTCCAAGTGCTGAACATTTTGGGTATAATAAAACACTTGAACTAATATCAAGAGACTATTGGTGGCCACAAATGTGGAAATTTGTTAAAGATTATATTAGATCATGCAACATTTGTTCTCGTGCTAAATGTCCACGCCATCGTCCACATAGACTTCTGCAACCACTGCCTATTCCAGAAAGACCTTGGGCATCATTGTCGATGGATTTCATCACTGATCTTCCGAATTCCCATAATTTTGATTCCATTCTTGTCATAGTTGACCGGTTTACCAAAATGTCACATTTAATACCATGCAAAAAATCCATTACTGGTGAAGAAACTGCCAAATTATTTGTAGACAATATTTATCGTATTCATGGTTTTCCTAATGATATTATCTGGGATCGAGGCCCACAATTTATTTCAAAGTTTTGGAAAAAATTCTTTGAACTCTTAAAAATCAAAATTAATCTTTCTTCAGCTTATCATCCCGAAACTGATGGACAAACCGAACGCGTAAACCAAATCCTAGAGCAGTATTTGCGTTGCACTATTAATTACCATCAAGATGATTGGAAAGATCTTTTACCATTGGCTGAGTTTGCTTATGATAATACTTTACATTCATCAACAAAGCAAACTCTTTTTTTTTCAAATTATGGTCAACATTCTAAAGGAGACTTGTTTCAAGTAAAGATGGTTGGAAGTCCACTTGTTGAAGACCTTGTAGGTCACATGGCTGTTATTCATGATGAACTTAGATTTCAACTTCAACAAGCTCAAGATCAATATAAAAAATATGCAGATGTTCATCGCAAAGTGCAACCTCAATTCAAAGTTGGAGATCAAGTTTGGCTTCTTCAACGTAATATTCAAACTACGAGACCATCAAAAAAACTCGACTACCAAAGACTTGGACCATTTCCAATTATTAAACAAATCAACCATGTTTCTTTCCGCTTAAAGCTTCCAAGTGCTATGAAAATTCACCCTGTTTTTCATGTCTCTCTATTAGAACCATATTACAAAAAAAACAATTGAAGGAAGAGTTTTACCACCTCCTCCACCCATTGAAGTTAACAACAACTTGGAATATGAAGTAGAAGAGATTTTAGATTCCCGAATAAAAAGGAATCATATAGAATATCTTGTTCATTGGAAAGGTTATGACATAAGTGAACGTACATGAGAGCCTGCATTAAACCTTCAAAATGCTCCTCTAAAAATTGCTAGTTTCCATAAAAAGTATCCCAATAAACCAAATTTCGCTCCTCGTGGAACTCGTCGCTAGAGGGGAGGTGATGTCACGGATAGTTAAAGATTACTTCTTGGTTAGGTTTAGTATAGGTCTAGGTTTAGAATTAGTTTTGGAGGTTACATCTTATGGAAGACTAAATGCAAGAAATGTTGACAAGACAATTAGTCTTCTCAACTCCTTCTATGCATATCATGTTGAAACCTTGTATCAATTTCATGATTATTGTTAATTTAATTTAATAACTTGTTGTCCTTGATAGTTTGACAAGACTAATTTCCCGCTTCCTCAGGTCAGCCGCCGAGGGCGGATTCTGTTGTTGCTGGTCCAACTGAGCTTGGAGTAGATCGTTGTTGAGAGTCTTCAAAACAGGCAACAATGACTAACCTACGATTACCCCCAAGACCTGAATCATATTTACAACTGATAAACATTTACAAGATTAAGAGATTTACCACACCACCACTACGAAAAATATAAATGATAGCATGAAGACGTGTGAGTGTGTTAGGACCCACCTAAGTACCAAGAAATCAGCTACCCGGAGGCAGTTGACTTGAAGGGGGGGTGGTGCGAAATGAAGGGGGAGCGTCCTTTTATACTCACTAACGTTAGGGGACGGGCACTAGCATTTTTGCTATGAGCGCAAACATAAATCCTATGCCTGTACGCGCGCACAATTGCGAGGATCTCGACTGTGTATACCTGTGTGCTTGCGCGGGTAGCAACGGGCAAGAGCAAGTGTCAAGGCGCATACATTATGGGCGCGAGCAATTTTTCACGCGCTTGCGTTGGTAGGAACCCAAACTGCGACGGGCGAGAGCGGATCTCGGAGGATATGTAATGAGCGCGTGCGGATATTGTCGCCCACGGGTGGTTATTGATTGAACGTGATTACCTAAGTTGGGCGAGTGCATACGGGCGCGACCACCTCCTTCGCGCGCAATCGCTAGATGGACGGGCGCAAGCACTGGCAGATTAAAGGCGTGAGCGCTAGTCAAAAGAGGAGCCACCACATACTAATACACCATTAAAAGGCAGGACTTGCAAATTGAGAGAACAAAAAAGAACTTTATTTATCTCGTAAATATATCACTTCATTGTAACAAACTATAGTGCCATGCAATCTAGATATCGATCTTCTAAAACTTTCAAGTGCGTCTCCAAGTGCTTGATTTGAGCGGTGGAGACAATATTGGGGACACAAAGTATTGCCATCTCCTTCTTGGATTCTTTGATGAGATCGCCAACATCGCCGTCAAGTTCTTCACCAGTTCTTATGTTGCCAACTGCTCTTCACTACTTGGAGGCAGAGGTCGTCCATTCTCCGCGTATGCCACCATTTTGTCTCGACGAGAAATCCAGTCCTCGTACAGCTCAATCAAATTTTGGAGACGCTCCAACATTGACCAAATGATAATGTCCGTATGCTCTATGGTGCCAATTGGAATGGCACCATTCGTTAAACTCATGTAAGACTTGATTTGTTGACAATTACACGTGTTGGTATTCATATTGGAGGCTTGAGCAATGTAGCACGACGTGGTATCCGTATTCCTCCGGAAGGCACTTAATTCACTCTAAATACCCTCCAAAGTAAACCACTCCGTGTTCTTTCCCACGAAGACCTATAGTTTTCCTCCTTTTAGATCATAACGGAAATCACCACCCGAATCCAACCGTCTTCCGTCTCTTGACCGGTCGGTCTGGTCCGGTAATTTTTGCCTCGTTCCTATTTTCCGGCTTCTTAGACTAGTGGCTGGTTCCCACTAATCCGTCTATCCTTTCAAGTGGCTGGATTCTCCACCGTCCCGTGACTTAAAGTGGCTGGACACCCCACTGTTCCTATCTACCACCCGGAGAGTGGAGTAATAATCCTTCTGTGTGGCTAGGTACCGGTCCGGATAGCTACTCAGTGCCGGTTATGGATACGGAAATCATACTACAACGACATCACCTTACGGTTGTACGGTACCTTAACTATATCATCTCCCTTCTGGATTGGTTCGCAGTAGGAAATCCGGCTTTTATCCCATCTACAGGAAGCGACCGGTCCGTTTCCGGATCCCGGTGTACACACGGCCCTCCGTGTCCTTAAGACTACCAGCCTTGCTGCAGTACGTCTCTCCTCCCCTCCAGGCCCCTTCCGGGACTAAAAACCGTCAACACTCGACGCTTGACACCTTCCCAATCTCTCCGGGCGCTCTCCAAACTACCCCACTGTTCAACACTCCTCTGGAACACTACTGAAGACAATAATACCAACAAACCATTACGGTAACGGACCCGTCAGCAAGCCAGCCGACACAACAAATCCAAAAGTATATTCTCAATTGCAACAACGAAACGGCGTACAAACCAAGGCCCCGGCCTTGGGAAAACGTCCAGCTTAAGTACTAAACCTATCGGGCCTATAGCAACCAAGTGGCCAACCGAGATCCAGAAATTCCGGATCTTGGATCACGGGAATCCCGGACCGGTGGCCGCCTTCTATTCCTAGTTACTGCCGCTATCAATCCGGATTGACAGCCGGGTGCACTTGAGCCCCATTGTTAGTCGCTGCCAGTTTATCCGGTCCTTATCCTAACTTCTACTCCTTGTTCTTATCGAACCGTGGGCTGTGCCAGGTTCCATCCGGTCGTTCTTTCTTCTCTCCTCCCTTCTTCAGCCTCTTCAGCGAGGGGCCTTCTTCCGGGGTATCAGCTGCCGGCTGGTCGGGGGCCTTCCGGACTCGTCCTGCGTGGACCGCCGGGGAGGGAGATCGTGCAGCCACCGGGGTTGCGCTGAGATCCACCTGGAGATGTTCCCGAGATCCCTGTACCGGAACAAAGTCTTCCGGTGGTGGACCTTGGTCCAGTTCCAAAGAGATGTTCCCGGGGTTAACAGTCTCAATTCCAGCCAGGGTGGGAAGATTGTGCAAACTGTCCAAGGTGTCCGGGAGAGGATCCTCCAACGGTTGTCCTGGCTCCGGTTGCACTGGCCGGATGGTCGACTGTACCGGAGAGGCTAAGGGTAGTACCTGTGCCGGTCCCATGGTTGGTGCCGATGGTCTGGGCTCCTCTCGATCTGCCGGAGGCTCTGGTGGTCTTGACGGACCGTCCTTTCCGGCGCTGATGATGTCCACGAAGTGTCTCATCTGCAACCAAGTGTCCCTCATCACCTGCGTCCGGTCGTGCATGAATTTCACGATCAACTTCCGAGCCGGATCCGGTTGGCGGGTCAAGAAAGCTTGGTAGACGGCGCACTGATTGGCCACGTTCACCGGAAGGGCTAAGGTAGCCTTGACCTCTACAACAGACTGGATGGCATGGGCTGCCCGGTCACGGGCGTCATTGAAGTCTTTTTCGGCATCATGTACCTCCTGCTCGAGCTTGTTGATCCTCTCCCGGTACTGCTCCATCTGGTCAATGTGCTTGGCTTGCATACTGGCTAGGTCCCGGTGCTTGCGAAGGATAACCAGGCAGTCTTCCAACCGGTTAGTGCCCGTAAGTGAAACCACCTCCTTTGCCAACCGGCCCTCCAGCTGCCTAGTTGCCAGTAGGAACTGGGCATACGCCGACACCTGTTCCGACAGGTTGACTAGGTCTTGGCACGGGTCCCCAGTGTGGTCCGGTGGTCCGGTGGGTTTGAGGACGTCCGTGTTCAGGTTCCGCCTAGTCGAGGTGGGAGTCCGAGGTGATACGGACGGATGTCCTTTCTCCGAGCTAGAACGGGGTTTCTTAGCGGGCGTGGGTGAGACCTCCATACAATCGTCATCATCCTCCTGATCGGACACCTCTTCCCGTTCAGCGTACGGTTGGAGGCTCTTCATTTCGTCATACTCCAGGACCTCCTTAGGGTTCAACAGTCCCCTGTGCCGGTAGAGGTGGACGAGGAAAGACGGAAGGCAGGTGGCCTGCTTCTTGGTCTTCCGAAGGTTGGCTACCTGCCGGTCGACTATCGTCTTTATCATGAGGCCCCAGTCTACGGAGATCTCACCGTCCATGGCTCCGAGGAAGATGTGTGGAAAGTGATTTTTACAGTTGGCACGCCGGAACACTAATTCCGGTAGGAAAATGATAAAATTTAAAAAATGTTGTGTTAGGAACACTGAAGTACTACTTAGATAAATGTAACAACCGGTTAAGACGGTTGGCTGAATAAATAAGAGAACCGGAAGGTCAGCCGGGTGAGATCCGGTCGTCTGAGTTGAAGGAGATGAAGCACCGTCCATGTGACGGAACCCTGACCCAGCGGACTTAGGGTAACTGCCGGAGGGTGCGTTTCGAGCGAGAAAAGTGGCTGCGACCATTAAAGCGCCGCCGGCCGCAACCGTTCAATGATGAAAGGCTACGACCGTCCGTCATGATGAGCTACGAACGGGTTGGAGTGAGTGCAAATATAAAAGGAGGAAGAGCAACCGTGCTCCTCCTTTCTTTTGTCATTTTGTGGCGCGCTGGATCCTTGTGTTCCTCCGCGGAGTGCGCAGTTATGGTTGTGACGGTAGGAGAGAGACGGTGAGACGGAAGTGTTTCCGTTAGTTGAGGGATTGTGGTGAGGATCGTGCGTGCGAGTGCTACCGGAGTGACAGTGAGGAGGACTTAGCAGGATGGGTAGGAAGGGGAAAGAGCCGGCGGAGGAGGGACAGTTGTTGAAGGTACAACTTGTCATGCCGTTGATGCCGGTAGACGACGGAGAGTGGGAGCTCCTCCGGACCGCCTTAGAGGTCATGGGCTGTGAGTTACTATTGGACAAGGCGTGGGGGTGGAGACATTCCCTTCCAGCACAGGAGATCCTCTTCAAGAGCCCCGACAATCGAGGAACCATCCGGGGAGAACCAGAGCAGTGCACAGCACAAGACTGGAGGGATACGTACGGCTCTACCAACGTTGGGGAGGTCTATGTACCGGAGGCCCGGGACTTCGTGTGGAATTACATCACGGGGTCCGGAGACAGGAGAGAGGGGTCGGACCTAGAGAACATCAAGGATGCGAGAGCCCGGAGGGTAGTAGGCTTTATGAACCCTATTTTCCATCCGGTAAAGCCCAAACGAATCACCATCAAGTGGGCGTCTATTTTCCTCGGAGCCATGGACGGTGAGATCTCCGTAGATTGGGGCCTCATGATAAAGACGATAGTCGACCGGCAGGTAGCCAACCTTCGGAAGACCAAGAAGCAGGCCACCTGCCTTCCGTCTTTCCTCGTCCACCTCTACCGGCACAGGGGACTGTTGAACCCTAAGGAGGTCCTGGAGTATGACGAAATGAAGAGCCTCCAACCGTACGCTGAACGGGAAGAGGTGTCCGATCAGGAGGATGATGACGATTGTATGGAGGTCTCACCCACGCCCGCTAAGAAACCCCGTTCTAGCTCGGAGAAAGGACATCCGTCCGTATCACCTCGGACTCCCACCTCGACTAGGCGGAACCTGAACACGGACGTCCTCAAACCCACCGGACCACCGGACCACACTGGGGACCCGTGCCAAGACCTAGTCAACCTGTCGGAACAGGTGTCGGCGTATGCCCAGTTCCTACTGGCAACTAGGCAGCTGGAGGGCCGGTTGGCAAAGGAGGTGGTTTCACTTACGGGCACTAACCGGTTGGAAGACTGCCTGGTTATCCTTCGCAAGCACCGGGACCTAGCCAGTATGCAAGCCAAGCACATTGACCAGATGGAGCAGTACCGGGAGAGGATCAACAAGCTCGAGCAGGAGGTACATGATGCCGAAAAAGACTTCAATGACGCCCGTGACCGGGCAGCCCATGCCATCCAGTCTGTTGTAGAGGTCAAGGCTACCTTAGCCCTTCCGGTGAACGTGGCCAATCAGTGCGCCGTCTACCAAGCTTTCTTGACCCGCCAACCGGATCCGGCTCGGAAGTTGATCGTGAAATTCATGCACGACCGGACGCAGGTGATGAGGGACACTTGGTTGCAGATGAGACACTTCGTGGACATCATCAGCGCCGGAAAGGACGGTCCGTCAAGACCACCAGAGCCTCCGGCAGATCGAGAGGAGCCCAGACCATCGGCACCAACCATGGGACCGGCACAGGTACTACCCTTAGCCTCTCCGGTACAGTCGACCATCCGGCCAGTGCAACCGGAGCCAGGACAACCGTTGGAGGATCCTCTCCCGGACACCTTGGACAGTTTGCACAATCTTCCCACCCTGGCTGGAATTGAGACTGTTAACCCCGGGAACATCTCTTTGGAACTGGACCAAGGTCCACCACCGGAAGACTTTGTTCCGGTACAGGGATCTCGGGAACATCTCCAGGTGGATCTCAGCGCAACCCCGGTGGCTGCACGATCTCCCTCCCCGGCGGTCCACGCAGGACGAGTCCGGAAGGCCCCCGACCAGCCGGCAGCTGATACCCCGGAAGAAGGCCCCTCGCTGAAGAGGCTGAAGAAGGGAGGAGAG
The DNA here is from genome assembly GCA_014871385.1 of Ceratodon purpureus. Lineage (NCBI taxonomy): Eukaryota > Viridiplantae > Streptophyta > Bryopsida > Pseudoditrichales > Ditrichaceae > Ceratodon > Ceratodon purpureus. The sequence continues at coordinate 97,923,859 of CM026426.1, forward strand.
AAGAAAGAACGACCGGATGGAACCTGGCACAGCCCACGGTTCGATAAGAACAAGGAGTAGAAGTTAGGATAAGGACCGGATAAACTGGCAGCGACTAACAATGGGGCTCAAGTGCACCCGGCTGTCAATCCGGATTGATAGCGGCAGTAACTAGGAATAGAAGGCGGCCACCGGTCCGGGATTCCCGTGATCCAAGATCCGGAATTTCTGGATCTCGGTTGGCCACTTGGTTGCTATAGGCCCGATAGGTTTAGTACTTAAGCTGGACGTTTTCCCAAGGCCGGGGCCTTGGTTTGTACGCCGTTTCGTTGTTGCAATTGAGAATATACTTTTGGATTTGTTGTGTCGGCTGGCTTGCTGACGGGTCCGTTACCGTAATGGTTTGTTGGTATTATTGTCTTCAGTAGTGTTCCAGAGGAGTGTTGAACAGTGGGGTAGTTTGGAGAGCGCCCGGAGAGATTGGGAAGGTGTCAAGCGTCGAGTGTTGACGGTTTTTAGTCCCGGAAGGGGCCTGGAGGGGAGGAGAGACGTACTGCAGCAAGGCTGGTAGTCTTAAGGACACGGAGGGCCGTGTGTACACCGGGATCCGGAAACGGACCGGTCGCTTCCTGTAGATGGGATAAAAGCCGGATTTCCTACTGCGAACCAATCCAGAAGGGAGATGATATAGTTAAGGTACCGTACAACCGTAAGGTGATGTCGTTGTAGTATGATTTCCGTATCCATAACCGGCACTGAGTAGCTATCCGGACCGGTACCTAGCCACACAGAAGGATTATTACTCCACTCTCCGGGTGGTAGATAGGAACAGTGGGGTGTCCAGCCACTTTAAGTCACGGGACGGTGGAGAATCCAGCCACTTGAAAGGATAGACGGATTAGTGGGAACCAGCCACTAGTCTAAGAAGCCGGAAAATAGGAACGAGGCAAAAATTACCGGACCAGACCGACCGGTCAAGAGACGGAAGACGGTTGGATTCGGGTGGTGATTTCCGTTATGATCTAAAAGGAGGAAAACTATAGGTCTTCGTGGGAAAGAACACGGAGTGGTTTACTTTGGAGGGTATTTAGAGTGAATTAAGTGCCTTCCGGAGGAATACGGTTACCACGTCATGCCAGAAGATGGACGCCCATTTGATGGTGTCTGTTTGGGCTTTTCCGGATGGAAAATAGGGTTCATTAACCCTACCACCCTCCGGGCTCTCGCATCCTTGATGTCGTCGAGGTCTTAACCCTCCCTCTTGTCTCCGGTCCCCGTGATGTAATTCCAAACGAAATCCCGGGCCTCTAGTACCGAAACCTCTCCAACGTTGGTGAAGCCGTACGTATCCCTCCTATCTTGTGCCGACCACTGTTCTGGCTCTCCCCGGATGGTTCCTCGATTGTCGGGGCTCTTGACGAGGATCTCCTGTGCCGGAAGGGACTGTCTCCACCCCCTCGCCTTGTCCAATAGTAACTCACAGCCCATGACGTCTAAGGCGGTTCGGAGGAGCTCCCACTCTCCGTCGTCTACCGGCATCAACGGCATGACAAGTTGTACCTTCAACAACTGTACCTCCTCCACGAACTCTTTCCCCTTCCTAACCATCTTGCTAAATCCTCCTCACTGTCACTCGGTAGCACCTGCACGCACGATCCTCACCACAATCCCTCAACTAACGGAAACACTTCCGTCTCAACGTCTCTCTCCTATCGTCACAACCCTAACTGCGAACTCCCTTGAGGAACGCAAGGGTCCAGCGCTCCACAAAACGACAAAAGAAAGGAGGAGCACGGTTGCTCTTCCTCCTTTTATACCTGCACTCACTCCCACCCGTTCGTGGCTCATCATGACAGACGGTCGTAGCCTTTCATCATTGAACGGTTGCGGCCGGCGGCGCTTTGATGGTCGCAGCCACCTTTCCCGCGTGAATCGCACCCTTCGGCAGTTACTTTAAGTCCGCTGGGTCAGGGTTCCGTCACATGGATAGTGCTTCATCTCCTCCGACTTCGGACGACCGGATCTCGCCCGGCTGCTCTTCCGGTTTCCTTATTTCTTCAGCCAATCGTCTTAACCGGTTGTTACATTTATCTTAGTAGTACTTCCGTGTTCTCAACACAAAATTTTAATTTTTATCATTTTTTTCTACCGGAATTAGTATTCCGGCGTGCCAACCGTGGAAATCATTTTCCACAAGCAATTATAAAGAAATCCACCATAACACAAAGGAATCAGCTACTCTGGGGCTGTTGAAGGCAAAATGCTCAGAGTGGGGAGGTGCAAAATGAGAGGAAGGGGTGGCATTTAATACACATAGGCGCGATTGTGTGTGCCCGCGCAGCCTTTTACAAGCGCGTGCAGCTACCCTACGCGCGCACGTGGTTCTCGTAGCGAGGGTACCTTATTGGTATAACCATAGGCGCGTACGGGTCTCCGCGAGCAAGTTTTGAGCGAGAGCGGTTTGTTACGAGGCGATCGACCCTGTTTGGGCGAGAACTTCCGAGCGCAATTACTCCAGATGACAGGCGCGAGCAAGTAAGCACGACATGCGCGATCAACTTCAAATGACTAGCGCGAGCAGGCGCAAATATACGCGCGCACACGACAACGGGTGCCATCCCATGGAAAGAGCAGTAAACCGTGAGGAGTGTAATATTACTCGCGCGTGGGAGCTTGTCCGATAAGCGCGTCCAATTGTCTAGTAAAAACGCGTCCGTCACATCCGTTACGTGAGAAGCCGACAATTTTAAGCCCAGTCTGTCTACTATGACAACCCTGTTCAGGGCTCGCAGGTGAGGAAAGAGTGAGAGTTGAAAGTTGAGAAGGTGAGAGAGTACTAGTGCTGAGAGGCGGAGAAGTATAAGCCGAGTGCAGACATTAGTTAGGGGGACGGTTTGTTGGGGAAGACGGGGAAAACATTTGCAGTGACTACCTCCAATCAGAGATAGAACTGTGGTCTTGAACGAGGGAGAGAATGAGAGAGGACAGCCAAAATAAAGCAAAAAAATACCGACTAATCTAGGGAGCGACAAATGAGATGGTGAGATTTGAAGGTGGGGGTGGAGGGGGGAAAATTAGTATGCAAGCAGAGAGCGGAGAGCAGAAAATGGAGAGCAAAGTATTGACCTTTAACCGAATTGTAAAAAAGTTAAATGTACCCTATAACGGCAAGAAGATACAATAATAAGGCAATTTTTGGTCCATTTTTTAGTAAAGGAGTGTAATTCCGTAGATTTAAGGTCCAAAACAACTTCACTTGACTAGATTACTTTTAAGGGGTACAAATTAGGGCTGATGTCATGATGACATCATGCATACATTCGACCATCGGTTTAATTCCAACATTGGATCTAGGTACGATGTTTCAGACTGATGTTTTTAGATCAAATAAGTAATTCATGCATAGGGTTGTGTAATTACTTATTGGAAATGCATATTTCCCAAAATGTAAAATTATAGGGCTGAAAATTTCGTGGAATATTTTAAAGTTCGTGTACAATATTGGTACTGCTGAAACCAAGATTTATTCCATGTCAGAGGGCTAGTCATCACTAGTGGAAACCACGGCATGTTCCACCTACGACTCCACCTGCCAGTCTACCCATCAAGGTGGAATTGGGCACATCTTAGGTGGAATTGGGCACATCTTAGGTGGAATTGGGCATATATGGGGTGGAGTCGCAGGTGGAACAAGTCGCAGTTTCCACTAGTGCATCATCGAAGATTTCTCCCTCTTTGAATAGGACCTCTACTAGCTTTCCTATCAAGCAACGATCTATATAAACCTTATCAACATTCCTTCAACTCATATGAGCTCGATGATTTCTTTAGAACTTAACCTTGTACTTGCTAGATAGTGTTTTGAGAGAATGGGCGATTCCTTTGAGGTCATTGCTTGTGAAACAATTTTACAGGATTTGCTTCAGCGGATGGCTGATGGGCGTGACCTTTGGGATTTTATAGGTGGAAGTACAACACAGTGTTGGACTCCTCCAACGGTAATCACCTTTGAAGACGTCGAGAACGCTCGTGCTTTGTCAAAGCTTTGGAAGCGTGAGATTGACAGCAGCCCTGATTACGCATGCCTTCGGCTAGCAAAGTGGGATTACGTTTCGTACACGAGTTGCCATTGGATTCCAAAGGACGAATATGAAGCTTATTGATTCAACATCAACCGGAACAATTTCAAGAGCTCTTGGTCACTAGAAAATCCAATCAACAACGATAGGTCAGAGACAACGTTCCTTGGCAAACTTAGTTGCCTTAAATTAGATTAGTTGAGGTCGTTGTTAAAGGACAATGGAAACCAAACCTTGTGGGTGCAGCCAAGAGAGAAAATTTCTCCAAGACGTGGTATGTGGGTCTCTTCCAAGAATAGATGAGATGGGTATAATAATGAGAAAGGCTATTGAACTTTAGAGCAAGTTATTATAGATTTGTATATTTTTTGAACATTTGATTGTTTCTCTATTGTAATTTTATGTCCACATTATATTTTTGGTTTCATGGGTATTGCTATCTAAAAGACCCACTGTTTTGAGTAATTTGGTATTGACAATTTAGGGATCCAATAGTCTGCCAATATATTATTGGCATCACTTTGGCACATGCAATGTATTTCCTTCATTAGGCCATAAATATCAAATTAGAAAGTTCGAAAAAAAACAATCTTAAACAAATCACATGTTTATGATCTTGTACAGCGATTCAGCGAACACATAAAAATTGACAGCAAAAAAATCCTACAACTCGACAGATATGAATATAAAATGAAAAATCTATAAGAATAAACCCTATGGTCGTGCACAAAAATGCAAGGTATGTGCAAAAGAAAACTTGAAGGAATATGTAATCAAATCCAATCCAATCAAATCAAATCAAATGACAATAACAAAAGACCGAAACATTTTTCAAACTCATAATATGCTATAATCGCTACTTCCACTATCTGATCTGGAGGAGTCATAATCTTCTTCTACAGCCTCTGTATCCATAATACAAGGGCTCTAGAATCATAAGTAGTAGCTTGACTAGGAACATATCTAATGACGCCGGATTGAAGCGCTTCTGCTAACTCTTTGACATACTCCGGAAGAATATAAGGCTAAATTGGACTAAAGTTCACACGCCACCATTTTCATCTTTTTTTTTTTTTTTTTTTTTTTCATTCTTGGTTTCCCATTCTTCCCCATTCCCCATTCATCTTTTTATTCTTATTTTCAACCTTCTTTTTTTTTCATCATTCCTTTTTTTTTCAATTCTTTTTTTCCCTAAATTTTTTTTCCACCCTTCTTCTTTCTTCTTGTTCTTATTCCTCTTTTATTTTTTATTCTTATTTTTTACACCCTTCTTCTTTCCTCTTGTTTCATCTTCCTCTTTTATTTTTTATTTTTATTTTTTACACCCTTCTTCTTTCCTCTTGTTCTTGTTCCTCTTTTATTTTATTTTATTATTTTATAATTTTTTATTTTCTTTTCACCCCTCTTCTTTCTTCTTGTTCCTCTTTCATTCTTTTAATTTTTTTTCACACTTCTCTCGGCCATTATGTTGGTGGCAACACACACACACACACATGTATCAAGGTTAAATACATAATATATTTGGCTTGATATTTTATTTTATCCCAGGTGCTCATTACTGTTACCAAAGCAGTACATGCGGGGCAACCCAAATGCTGCTAACAAAGCCCACTACTTTCCCACACAGTGCCAACTTTGCCATGGCTCCACATTTTGATTGGACCATGGATTTGATGGAAACTTGCTGCAAGTACTCAAACTGGCCAATTTCCTTGATTTTCGGAAAAGTTTAATTGCATTTCCAAGCCAAAAGTACTGGACACTCCTTCACCCGAAATTTTCTCTAATGGCGCAACGCAGGTCGGTGGTGTATTGCAAGACTTACAGACTACAGTGGAACTCTGCGGCGGGTTAGATCCAACTTCAAACAGTCTCTCAGATATCCCATCTCATTCAATCTCGTTCACTACTGAAGTCTTGTCAGATACTCACATTTGACATTGTCACAACGGAGATGGCCAAGGCAGGACGAAGAACGGAAGACCAACTTCAGGTCGTTCTGAATATTCGAAGTCATTGAGCGAGTCCAAGGGTGTCCATCATATTTCCTTTCCATTCCCCGTAAGTGCTTTGCAGCGGAGTGATGGCCGTGAGCACCTAGGGGTGGGAACTCGAAAATGACATCGCCGTTGTACTGAGGTGGAAGGTACTGAACTTCCTGCATTCTGATTGCATTAAAATTGATGCACGACAAAACACTCTTTGACCTCTTACGAGCGCTAAGCTTCGTGAGGCACTGAACGACACTTTCTAAAGGGGAGACTGCAACACTAGACAGAACCGAGGACTTCACAGTGACAACCACCTCCTCACAATTATCACCTGCAGCACTAGAAGAAACCGAGGACTCCACAGGGACAACCACCTCCTCACGATTATCATCTGCAATGGGCAGTGTCTTCTCCTTGCTCTCATGGATCACCGGAATCTCTTCTGCGTCTTCACTATCGGAGTCATCACTCAGCTCATAGATGGTCTGAAGACTTGGCTCTGTCTTGACCTTCCTCAACAACAGTTCAGACTCAAGGCACACTGTTGTGGACGATCGGAGAGTAAGCAATTCAGTAGAGGCAGCTTGTAGAGACTCGGTAACTCCGTAAACTCTATACTTTCCAGGTTTGAGCATCCAGAACGTTCCAATCTCATTCTGAGTTGACAACTGACCCACCGCATGCGAAAGAGCACTAGTGATGTTGTCAAAGAACTCCTCTTCTATATGCACTGATTCCTCACGAAACCGAAATTGAAGACTCAGAGTAGTGGAACTGATCATAGCACGGCATCTACACCCAGAGGAAAGGTAATCGGAACGAAATGCGAATCCGCACAAAGATAGGCCATCGTGTTCAGATTAAGGGGCACTTGCAACAATGAGATCTGTAAAGAGGAACAAAAACAAAGAGGGATGCATAAGAATTCTTCGGTGGTTAAGTATGATGCCAAATTCAATCATCGAGTGGTTATCTCCGAGTGGTGGAATAGGAAGGAAACCGAAATTGCATGCTATAGCAGTGTAATCTTAATGAGACGCTTTGTACGTACTTAGTTTGGCAACTGTAATTTATTACATAGGGATTAGTACAAGTACCCGCCCTAATCAACAGAATTAATCCAGAGGCTCGGATACGACAGTCATGACTGATTATAACAGCAACTTCCTAAAATATTATCCTCAAAATCGAATGAAATAGTTGAGTGTTACATTGGAACCACTCAATTCATAATGGTCTAGAAGTAACTAATAAAAGCGACCCCTGGGACCTATATCACATTTGACGACTGCGTTTCATAGATCTCTGAGCGGCAGCGGAATCATTATTACTATCTTCTTCTCGTCCTTCTGTGCTGTGAACTGCTCGGCATCCTCTACTCTGTAGCTTACGTCCTTTGGGCCGAGGGGTACTTCTTAAAAGAAGTCTGGAATATGTTCCAGACTTGATGACCCCTACATTTGCGTACGCATGGGAAGCATTACTAGAATTGCCCTCGGACTCCTGAACTTCAAGAGTGGCTGCTGGCAACGACCGGTCACATTCTTTTGCATCCAAAGTCATCACATCCGAGTGTATGATCGGTGCCTTGCACTGGCTGCAATCAAGCAACTTGGACTCCTCAATCGGTTCAAAAGGCCCGTCAAAATTACCTAAGGACATGCTCTCGTCTCTCTCCTGCTATGTAACCGGAACTGAATGAGGAGGGGAGTGATGCGGGTCCATCACGTCAGGAGTAAAAATATCATGTGAGAAGTCCGATACTGAATGTGGCGTTCGCATATCTTATATAGAGATTGACAGAACTTGACATTGCATTGAGGCATTCTGTTTTGAATTTAAGCGGGTATAAATAAAGGGATTTTAGTAAATGCAAGCGGCATATCAAAGATGGCGGCTTTGATGATATTCTTCTTAACATGTAGTAAACAGCTGACAGTATGAAAGTTGAACTAACTTTGTCTGTACAACAGCAATTAAGTCTTGGTTACCGGATCTTAACCATGATATGCGCTGTAATGTTATCAAGCAGTTGAGTACATATGAACATTTGGTCTGTTCATAGATTGTTCAAGCATAGCAATGTCATGGATAAAAGAGCGGGTCTTATTTTAGCATACAAGTAGAGATGATAACTAGATCGGGTGCAAAAGCTAAGCTAGAATCTAGAAGAGAGCGACGTCTAGAGAGGTTACAGAAGTTAGCGCTTAGAGACCGCATAGGTACACCATACAATTTGCGTTCAACCATGGGGAGGAAGGGAGGAAACTCTAGTAAGGTTGTTGCTCGGGGAGAAGGGGGTGACGGTGATGCGTTCGATGAAGCCGAGGTCCAGCCAAAGAAACTTCAGTTTCTTGCCGACGGCGGTTGTTCAACTTTAATAGAGACTACGAAGGTAAGTTACGTTGATATGTAGTTCACATTCCAGTCACATAGTTGATTTCATACATTATTCACTGATTACTAGTTCACGTTAAAAAGAGACTTGTTCGAGCTAGAATGATTACCGCTGTCCATATTCCAGTCATTTCATGCATTTTATTCCGAGTAGACTCAAGAGTACTAAATGAGTACGTAGTAGTTTAATTACATCATCTAGGGCAAGGGGACCTTAGGCAGTCGGTACACAAGGCACATGAGCCCATCGAGGCTGTCTTCTGAAACCCTGGTTCACTAGGTAATGCTTGGCCTCGAGGCATCCACCTCCCTGCAAGATCTGCAAAGTGCTAGCTCTGAAAACGCAATCACCAAACCTGTTCTAAGCTAGTGGAATTGTTTCGCAGGAAGGGGATTTGCAGGAAGGGGATTCGCAGGAAGGGGCTTTGCACGAAGGGGCTTTGCAAGTTCGACAGAGGCGCCGTCGACCCCGGTTTCAGAAGTCGGATTCTTATTCCTCCTGCCCTAAGCAATCTCAAAGGATGGTGGAGTTAGGCGCCTCAAGCGCTAGACCTGAAGAGATCCAACTTGATGGAGACCAGGTAATGTGACCAGCAGGGATTTATTTGCTGTTATCTCTTCACGGGGCTCCTTGATCATGTATAGATGGAACCCATCATGCGTTGGTGATAGTTGGTCCAGTGGGTACTCTTTACAAGCGGAAGCCTAGAAAATGAGATAGAGATTAGGTGTGCTCGGAGAGGAACATAGTGGTTATCATTACGTGATCCAGTAAATCGATGTCGTGGGCTGTACATGTGTCAGTGAGCAACCATTTGTTGGGTTCTTCATCTGCATTATATGACTTTGTTAGACTGTCCAAGCCTAGGCTGATTTGCGAACATTCCCCCCTACTCTACTTGGATACAAATCTGAATGCAAATTTTAATGAAAGGGCCCGAGCAGACTCGCAGCGCGCACTTAAGGTACTAGAATTTGGTAGTGTAACCAGGAGAATGGGCCTGAGCAGACTTGCAGCAGGCTCTTCAAGAAACTAGAATGGGATAGTGTAACAAAGTGAAAGGGCTCGAGCAAAATCGCAGCAAGCAGATGGAGGTACTAGAATTTGGTAGTGTAATCAGGTGAAAGGGCTCTAGCAGACTCTTGCAGGATCCTCTAGAAATTAGAATGAGATAGTGTAACCAGGTGGAAGGCCCCGAGCAGACTCGCAGCAGGCACCTCATGGTACTAGATTTCGGTAGTGTAACCACGTGGAATGGCCTGAGCAGACTCGCAGCAGTGTATAAAATGACAAAATCAAGTTTAAAAAATGACAAAAGTAGATCTCAAAGACGAATATAGTCATTTTTGTGCTTCTAACTATCATGATTACGTAGATCCTCAGTTCATTTGTTGGTTCAGAGTTCTGCTCGGGCCGGATAACTACATATTTTGAGCTTATTCCTTGGTATTTCTCAAAAAAGTTTTTGGAATGATATAGTGTAACAAGGTGACAAGGCCCGAGCAGACTCAGAGCAGGCACTTGAAGGTAGGAGAATTTGGTAGTGTAACTAGGTGAAAGGGCCCGAGCAGACTCAGAGCAGGCACTTGAAGGTAGGAGAATTTGGTAGTGTAACTAGGTGAAAGGGCCCGAGCAGACTCGCAGCAGGCACCTCAAGGTACTAGAATTCGGTAAAGTAACCAGGTGAAAGGGCCCGAGCAGACTCTTGCAGGCTCTTCTAAAAATTAGAATGAGGTAGTGTAACCAAGTGAAAGGGCCCGAGCAGACTCGCAGAGGCTCTTCAATCAATTGCAAGGTGCAAGGGCCAGAGCAGAGTCTCGGCAGGCTAGACATAGAGCTTAGAGAGATGTGCTGATGGTCTGCTCGTCTCCTAGCACGCTTGCAGCAATGTTGTTTGGACTTATTTAATGTCGTTCAGGTGGTCATTATCAATTGGTATGGGCCGAGCAGATTAAATTTCTTGTTTATTTACTTGAATTCATCGAATCACAAAGGATAGTCAAGTGTGACATAGTGTACCAAACCTTCTGCTTTCCGTCATGGCTGCGAAGTTCTGTTGGAAATGAGGTGCATTTTTTTTTATATCAGGCCGTGTGTTGAGTTTAAATTGAAGCACGTGCTACTGGTCAATACTGATTCATATTGGATATTACTCTATCTTCGTTTGGCAACTATAGTGCTAGGTCCTCAACCATCTATCGCAGAACTTTGATCATGCACAATTTTGTACCTGTTGGGCTGCATTCTCTCCTAAAATTCGTATTCTTCAATCGCTATTTTAATGTGGTATTATGTGAGATTGTAGGAGCACCAATATGAAATGGGAGGCAATCTGGATGAGTCACCACTGGCCCTGACCCAAAAATCTGACGGTCAGGATGGAGATTCAGATGGAGAAGCGGACACAAGTGGTTATACATTCTTGGGGAATGAGGACGAAATTCGGAACCGCCAGAAGCTAAATTCTGTTTTGACAATTGCTGAACTCCGAATGCAGCCACATTATGCATCAAGATTTGAAGTTCCTCTCTGCCGTATGCTTGCAATGCCGATGGTGCGGCCCACGTTACAGAGTGACCTGTCCAGACTTGAGCAGGAATTTGTGCATGGCTATGGCGAGGGTGCCTCGGTATTCTACTTGTCAACTACTGACAAGGAGGGGAGAACCAGGGAGATTTCTAAAACTGACAAGGTCAAGTGGGGACCAATTTGCGACAAGAAAAACGATGAACTCAACAACTACCTCCTCTCCATTCCCGAGTTGGCTTCCCTTACCAATGTGATGTTTTTTGTTTGCGACGGTAACCATCGGTACCAGGCCTGGTGGAACCACATTGAGCGCCTGCACAAGACGGATGAGTCATGGCACTACTCGGTTGATTCTATTCTCTTGGAAACTAGAGGTAGAATTGGCCTAGTAATGCAGGTGATGCACAACATCAACAAGTGAGTTTCACCTTCAAACTATAGCATCTTCAATACACTCAGCTGTTTTAGACAACAATCTATAATGTAATTCTTGTGCTGATATTTTGCATGACAGGAACATGGAGGATGCTCATGTTAAGACCAATCCAGTTCACACCCTCTTCTGGGTACAGAAGTACGGCCTCAGGGTGTAAGTACATTAGACCCCATACACTTTGGGCAAAATGCTGTTGTACTTGATGTACATAATAGTACAATATTGTACCTATCGTACTAGCGCCTACAAGATCTGAACCGTTAAATGTAGATCGTACGGTCTCAGAGCATGGATCTGGATCGCCCAATCACGCCTCGAGTGGTCCCTGACATGCCACGTGGTCATCACGGTGGACGTATATGCGGTTTGCTATTACTGGTAAATTAGTAGGTGGGGCATGTGACTTGGCAAACGGATCCAGCAAGGATCCGAGGTGGAATCCTACGTAAAGGGTGAAAGAAAATTCTGCAACAGAGTTTTTCATCCTAAGTAGCCATTCGTTGATGAAAAAATATTCAGTAGTTAGTTTTAATAAGGCCTAGAGGTATGGTTTTGTTAAATCAAAGTGCATTTTTTTGGATGACGCTTGGATGAAATTACATTAGAACCATGTCTTAACATTCCAAAATACCATTATACATGTTTAATGATAAAAAAGAATATGTTTTAATTTTTGGTGCGTCTTTTTTGACACACAGCATTGTCATATTATAATATAAAGGTCTATTATAATATAAAATTGTTGTGGATTGGATGATTTTCAAATATTTTTTGTGAATTTCACAAAATGTTTTAACTTAATTATTTGAAGCATTGGTAGATGAATATTATATATAAAAATACAAAGTATGATATTAATATCCATTGTAATAGAATTAGAATTTTGTTTATGATAATTCTAAGATTTAAAAAAATTGATAAGGAAGTATTAGAAATTTAGAATATTGAATATCTTTAGGGTTTAAAATCAAATATATGTTCAGTGTATATTGATGAATATCACCAAATAATAATTGTAATAACAATCAACATGATAAACATTAGGAAATTAATCAAGATTTATGTTTATATTTATTATTTGAAAAGGCTTAGATTTGGCACTATATTAAAATTTATTAGGGTCCACATAAATTATATATTGTTGTAATATACCATACGGATAAGGTCACTTGTAAACCCATATAAATTTCATATGGTTGAAAGAATATTTTAAATGTAAGTGTCATATGTACTCGGTATATTTTGTATAGAATAATCGTATTGTGCTATAAATTTAGACTTGGCGGCCAAAGATGATTTAATATTTTTGTACGATGTTAATTAAAAAACAAGTTTTAATACTATTTATTCTAGAAGCATGTTGAATTTATACAAATAAATTAAAAAAGAATATTATAAAGTTTTTTCATTTCTTCATTAGTTCATTTAATAAATTTGATAGAATTGACTTCAATTAATCAAAGCATGGAAGACTACCCATTGATAATGCTACATACTAAAATGGGCTAATAAAGATAATCAAAATGCAACATTATTTATCCACTCTAATTGTTTTATACACAAAATTTCGTTGGTAAAATTCCTTCACTTGTTAAAATATATAATTTACCGATTAATAAAATAAAATATCCAAATCCAAGACTTCCTTTAGATTTGATGAACTCTCATATGTGAATTTGAAGTTTAAGGTTAGAGGTTATGCATTTATTATTAATGAAATGTAGAATAAAAATATATTTAACATAAATAGAAACATTCATAGTCTTAAATGTATATAAGATGGCACTACATTTCGATAATAAATGTGATCTACCTAAATTAGATACTTTAATTCTCTATTTCCTAGATTTTAGAATAAATCAATGGATTTTGCAATTACACATAGCTACGGGTTGGGCCGGTCATAGGGAGATAAGGTGTCAATTTACATTAATGGTTGACTGGTGGTTGCGGGTATATGGGTGGAGATGACCGGTGACAGACGGTCATCCGGTTTCTAAGTTGGATATCAATTCTAAGTAACCGGTGACGCCAGGTCACTAGGAGTTTCGACCGGTGATCGCCGGTAGTCATCTTCTTCCTCAGTTTACGCGCGGGAAGTAGAGTTTGTTTCTTGGTGTACTCTCGCGAGTCTCTCTCTACGGCGATGGCGGATCTAGTTTGTGTTTCGCGAGGGTCGTGTATTCTGTAGCGAAGGAGAAGGAGGAGGAAGTAGTGAAGGGGAGGGGGTGTTAGGAAGGTCTTAGGGTTTAGGGTGCGGTGTTCACGATGGCGGGTCGGATTGGTGGAGCGCGGTCAGGGAGTGTCCAGAGCGAGCGCAAGGGGTCGAGGAGGGATTCGGCGCCGGCTTCAACGATGGAAGAAGATGGTGTCGAGGTGAGCAGGGAGATCGGTGCGGCGAGGTCCAATAGTGACCAAGAAGAGGGTGAGAAGATCAAGACGCCAGGAGGAAGGGGAAGACAAGGACCGTGGAGGCCAAAGCCGAAAGGAGATTCGAAGATGAAGCCGGCGTACAGAAGGGCAGAGGACCTGGACGCGGAGATAGCTCGGTTGAAAGCTCTACCGCAGGAGCTGAGTCGCGAAGACTTCATTAGGCTCTACCCGAAGCTGTCCAGCGAAGGTGATAACCCTCACCGATATCGCAAGGATACGGTGAGCCATTCCTTGATGAAGGAATTGTTTGAAGGTGCGTGTGGAGACAATGGGCGCCAAGGGTATGCGTGGGGGAGTTGCAAGGAGGCTCAAGTTGTGAAGAGAATCGAGTACCTTCACCCTATTTTGTATCAGCATCCCCTCGAGGCGATTCCTCCATACTTGAAGATACGGTTTGCTGAGGGTGTGGCGATGGAGTTCGAGAAGGGCAAGGGCTTCGTCGATTGGTGCGCATTTGGAGCTGAGACTAACAAGCGGCAGCGAAATCGTTACAAGACTGACTTGGGGAAGCTCATGGCGCTGAGGAGGACTTTTGAGGAGGATAATCCCATGGAGGTTCGGGGGAGGGAATGGCGGCAGATTAAATTGGAGCTTGGTGTAAGCTCAACGCCGACACAGAAGGGTGGAGGGGAAGGGTCAGAGGGTAGGAAGGGAGGGTTTGGGGGTGAACATGTCTTTGAGAGGAGGTGTCGGTCTAAGTTAAGGGAAACAAGTGATTTCGGCTCTAGGATGGGTTCAAGGGTGTTTGTTGAAGGAGACGGAGGGGACGCACGAGGTGGTCGATGGACTGAGGCTTCGCTGTCGGAGCGGGGGCAAGAGATTCAGGAGGTGATGGCCATCCTGTCTTTGGAGTTGGCGGCGAGCACGGTAGAGGAGAAGGCCGCAGCAGCGACGCGAGACAAGTGCCGGTATGACAACACACAATCCGAGTGCCTAGTTCAGAGTTACCAGAGGCAATTGGAGGACAAAGGCAAGCGGATCGAGCAACTGAGAGATGATGGGCAGGTAGTGGACCGAGAAATCATCAAGATGGAGGGCATTCAAGAACAGCTTGCGGATGAGGAGGAGAGACTCGAGAAGTTTAGGAGGGAGTTTAACCTAGCAGAGTCCAATTACCTCGACCTGGTCGCTAGCTTGGAAGGGCGTAAGCTGCAATTGGAGTCTCTGAAGTCAGAGTTTTTACAATTGAGGAGGGGGAAGAATTTGGTCACTTTCTGGCCTCGACCGGTGATGTACCTTGAAGAAAGTGGCTCATGCGACAAAGAAGGAGATAACTTTTTAGAAATAACGGTTTGCTGTCTTTGTCTTTTTCCATTTCCACTGAGTGACATTGTCGTCTCTTCGTGTAGGCACTTGTACCATCCATTTTGTACGTCAGTTCTCTTTGCAAATGGTGACAAGTGCTCGGCCCGAGGTTGCCAAGGCACCTTGACTGGCATCGAAGCTTTGGTTGGGGGGAACCAACTGCTAAAATGCTACAGAGAGCCCGCATGCTTGGCTGTGCCGAGGAGAGGAGGAAGATTTTGCAAGTGAGAATGGACGCCGCGAAGGCAACATCTCCTACTGCTGGTGAGTATTCGTATTCCTATGCTGAATCTATATTCCCTTCCTAAAAAGATAATGTAAGGTTTATCCATCTAACTCTACATTTTCCATGTACTGTACGCAGAAAAGATGTACTCTAAATGTTAGAGTTATATTATGGTACATTCGTAATGTGTGATATGTACATTTGCGTACATTAAAAATTGTTATTTGGGGTTAGAGTATTCCATTAACAATTGAATTCTGTTTAGAAATGAAAACATCAAATTGTTTTGCAAGACAGTGAACCTCAAGTACTTAGATTAGATACTCGTGGTACATAACTTGGTAGACTTGTATTCCTTCTGATTGAGGATACTAATGAGAGGTACTACTCTTCACATACTGCATGTGCATCTGGTTCTGGGATTACATAACATTTGTCTATTGGTACGCCTTGTACACTTGAGGTAAGTCATACGTCTCTGAAATTGTACTTATCATACGCACGTAGTGTACAGTAGTTCAGTATGGCTAAACTTTGAAGTACTTGGTTTTTAATAGTTGAACAATAGCTTATATTAGACGTAGAATGTGTACATGCCCAGAGTTAGATGATTAATGTTTGTACGAACATCTACTATGTAGAAGTTAGAAGTACATTATATACTGTACAAGTGTTGCGTGTAGTATATGTACTCTACGGTGTACTCATTCTACAATTAGGAAGTACTAGACCGCTTATTTGCAGGCCCCATGTTGTGCGCAGTACAGGTGCAGGTACACTTTAGGTGTTTAGTAGTATATGTACATATTCAAGTATTCTTTGTACAATTAGAATGTACTAGAAGTGCTACTTGTACTGAGTTGTGAGTGAAGTCTTCATTGTGTGCCTTACATTCTTTTCTATGCATGTTTCAGAGATGCCGTCCCAACTGTTTAATCTGCCCACATCAGAGATCACTCCTGCAATCTTTACTGAGGGAGATGCAAGTCAGGCTATTTGTAACTCGGCAAAGGTAAGTGAGGTCGGTGTTAAGACCAGAACTTTGGTGGTTCTTGAAGGCAACGATCTAGAGGGGTTTGCGATGGAGTCTCGGAAAAGAGTTGGAGCAGACAAGGAGAGCATGGGGAAGCGTCAAAAGAAGGATGACATCTTTGAATGTCTGACGGGACAACGACCGCGAGGAAATCTGAAGGAGCCTGAGATTGATTAAGAAGATGAGTCGGATGAAGAAGAAGAGAATCAGAAAGACACTGTTCTGCCCTCAAGCTCAGGTACAACAAGGAGCACTTCTAAGGAGGATGGTGACTCAGATGGTGAGAGGTCCGTGGATTCCGGTGAACGGACTGGAGGGCAAGGTGAGGCAGATGAAGAGGTAGAGGAGGTAAGCGAGGGTGTTAAATTGCCGGTTTTAAAATCCTACGATCCTCGCTTTGTTAGTCCTCAGGAGGCCCCAAAGACGAAGAAAGCTTCTGAGAAGTCTGTCACGCCACCAGCCGAGGCACTGATGCTACTAGGAGAGGAGAAGGAGGTGATTGAAGAAGACCTTCGTAACAGTATACCAACACCTCAACTGAGCATCTTGAGGGCTTCAAATGCTTTGGGGCTGGAGGGGATTGTAGAAGAAACAGGCTCTGACTGTCTGCCAGGCCGCTGCAATCTAGAGAAGTCAAGTGGAAAGAAGAAGGATTAGGAGAGCACTAAGTCGACATTACACGAGAAGGAGGTGGTTGAAGACAAGGGGCAGGAAAGTGACTATTTGTATGCCCCTGAGCAAGATCTCGTGCAAGGGAAGGCCAAGGGCAGAGTGAAGGAGACGCAGGTGGAGGTAGGTGAAGGGGTTCAAATTGAAAAGGTGCCAGAGCGGAAGAAGGGGAGGGAAAAATCGAAGGTGAAGTCAGCGGGGAATGGTGATAGAGATGAAGACGAGGAGGAACTTTAGCAGAGTAAGGGCAAGGAGGAGACTGAGCGGGGTGCAAAGTCCAGGAAGAAGCGGCTTAGTAAGGAGGTCGACAATGAGGAGGAAGCAGAGCCAGAGATTGAGAAGGGAAGTGAAGTGGCCGAAGCAAAAGTTAAGGAACCAGGCAAGTCAAGGATTAAAACGAGGGCACAGCTCCAAGCAGAAGCGTCAAATCCCAAGGGACAGGTAGACAGTGGCAAGAAGCGCAGGGGCACTAAAGAGTAGCCCTGCTTACTGCTTCAGAAATGCTGGAGATTTTCGTATTTTTATTTTAGTGATGTGCATAGAAGATGTATGTAGTCATCCTGATGTGTATCTTCTCCACCATTGTGGTTTCTAGAACAGGAACGTGGGGGTACTGCCCTCCTTTTCTATTTGTACTCTGTTGTTCTTTGAGACTCTGAGTATTGGTGATTTGTATGGTTCCATTATTTTGTAAGTCTCGTTGTGTGAGTACGTTCCTGTTTTTACAAGTGTCTGTGCCGTGGCTGTGTAAGAGTAGTGTTTTGCACTTGCAGTTCTCTAAGTGCACCCAGTCCATCTAGGTCTTTGACAGTGGGGATGTGGCTTGTTGGGCTAGTGGCTATATTAGGATGAGTCCTGGTTTGACTACAAAGATTTGTCCCGGGGCATGGAGAACATTCTTGTTCCCGTAGCTAGTTCTAATGTTACTACGACTCCGTTTCGTTACATGTCCTCAAGCATGGTTCACGAAAAAGCCCTTGTCGACCAGAGTTTGTATCCTTTGACTCCGGGAGACAGCTGCAGATGTTGGCCTAGTGATTGCTTGACAGCTCCAGGGCCTTGCGACTGTGCAAAAGAAACAGGAGGGGAATTCGCATATGGAGAAGATGGTCTCCTCAGAGATTGCTACCTCCAACTGGGAATAAGTGACTGCAGCAGTTGTAAGAATCCAGGAGACTGTTATTGTCTTGATGTATCACATGTAGATGCTAGACCGAGAATTAGAACACGTCCAATTCAACCCACTTTCATTAAAGAGTGTGGTGTGAAGTGTGGCTGCAACCATAAATGTGGCAATCGCGTTGTACAACACGGAATGAGGTACCCAGTAGAGGTTTTCCACACGGGCGAGAGGGGTTGGGGGATTAGGGCGAAGAAGACTATTTCAGGAGGTGCGTTTGTGTTTCAGTTGAGTGGGGAGATTCTAACAAATGCAGAGATGGATGTTAGAAACTTTGCAGTGTGGAAAGGACCCTCTTATGGACTACAACTGGATGCTGATTGGGTTACGAAAAAGAAACTTGATGACAACAGCGCCCTCTGCTTGGATTCCACTTTGTTTGGAAATGTTGCAAAATTTCTGAATCACAGGTTTGTAATATGATGACATGCATTCATTAAATGTTGTTTGATTTCACTAAAACGTCAACTAATTTTTGTATACGAATGGTTGTAGGTGCAAAGATGCGAATTTGCTAGACATGCCAGTATTGCTTAATGAACGGGACAAGAGTTTTTATCACGTAGCCTTCTTTACAAAACGTCTAATTCCAGAACTAGAGGAGCTCACATGGGACTATGGCATAGATTTTGACCTTGAAGACCCAGGGTTGCCATCCTTTGCATGCAAGTGTCAGAGGAGCATGTGTAGGGACAAACTCTCCCTTGTAGTTGACATTGCTTAGTCGTGTTTGGAACCAGTCCTCAGCAGATATTAAGATGAATCTCACATCTGTGAAAACTCTCACTTAATAGTCAGACAACAATTTTTCTTGATTGCATGAAACTGATATGTGTTGTAAACTGAACTAGTGATGGGAAAAGCAATTTGGTCAAAATCTAACGTACAAATGGTACTTTATTAATACTAGAAGTATATCATTTGTACATTAAGTACAAATACTACAAGTGATACATTTTGTTTTGTCACGACTCTTGATAATTCTCCAAATTCTCTAGTCCCTCTTCACACATTCCACTATAAAATTCATCTCAAAGAGCTTGAATTTCCTCCCTCGTCCATTGGGGACTCGTGCTCCAAGGGCTCAGTGATTCTGCGGTTCTGTCGAACCCTCCTATCCATGAAGACCATCGTTGCGTAGAAAAAACCGCCCTCAGCTTCCAGAGAAGGGAATAGAACGTTTCTTTCCTCCCATGTTGGATGCATCACTGTTGTACATGGGATCTTGCTACCCAAACGCCACACAATATCCTCCTACATGTCACTACTGAAACAACGAGCATTCCTAGATAGAGCATTAGAAAGCACCCCAAAACAACCACAAATTCATCTACGGCTAACTCAGGGTCCATATTGCAGGATCAGAGGAGCAAAGAACAGTAGCATTCTCACACAAGCACATAGTCACACACAAAGAAGGTATCACATAAGAGTCGTCCATTTATACAAAGGCGAGGGGTGAGAACTCTGCCGAAATCTATAAAAAGAGTAACGGTAACATAACTTGAGCAACACGCTTCCTGTCCTTTTTATACCGTACAAAGAGTATTCACAAATACCTCGTATAGTGCACCAATAGTATAATTAGTACTTCTAAGTTTTTAAGTACAATATGACTATTCTTCATTGAAAGCCCACCATTCCCGTAAAGCATCCTCACAGACCCTCAAGCTCTCTTTGGACATCTTGTATACAGGGGAGCCCTTCACCCTAAATGCAGCAAGAATCATTGGAAATTTGCAGGCCCTGACCAAGTGCGAATCAACGTGAGCGTCCACTGCTTTGTCACACAACACAAAGGTCTTGTCGCCACGTCCAAACTTCTTGAAATACTTTGCTCTGATTACCTCATCGCCAGCATTGAAGACGCCCCCCCATGGACAGTTAAGATGCTCGTGCAACTCAAACTTCCGTTTCGTACACTGAAGAATATAAAATTCGACCCCATCTTCATTATCCTCCTCTGCAGGTATCATGAAGTTATCCCCCACGTCCACCAAGTCACCGAGAGACATCGAGACACCGTCATGCATCCAGTTGGCCTCATCGTCCAACTCTTCTATCACCTCTGCTACTGCACCAGCGCTATCCGGAACCAACCTTTTAACGTCCCAGCCCTGCACATGAGATAAGTTCTCACAGTTAGCCCAGCCGCAATCAACACAGGGTATACAAAAACAAGACAAAGATCGTGTCCTCAGCAAAGTAGGGTCAGTATCAGAGAAGCCCATAATCGTATAAAGCGATTTTGAGCCCGGCAGTGTCTTGCAGCGTATGCTCGTGTCACCATGGTCGACCTCATCTTCCCCAATGTGCCAAAACACACGAGAAAGGGATGGGGTATTTGTCCGCTTGTACGTGCTTGTGACCCGCTCGGTGTATCTCTCCTCCAGGAACTAGACAACTTGTGCAGCATTCTGCAATGGTCTCGAGGGGTTTAGGATCTGCTCCGAAGTCAACGCTCTCTTCACAAGCGCACCAGCTCCATCCCATTCGCCCTTCCCGTGAGCACTTTCGAAGTAGCTCCATCGCATCTTGCAACCCTTGGTAAGGATGGGGTATCTTGCCACAAAATACATAGCCGTGGCACATTTGAATTGGGCGCTGCAACCGTCACTATACACCCAATGTTCTTCTGGATTGAAGCCAGAATCTTGCAACCAGTCCCAATGCAAGAGCAAACAATGCTGGACATATGCCGAATCATCGTCCTTGTCGTCAGACACATAGAAGTGTGTTTGCTTCATGATGTCCTCTCCTTCTCTCCACATGGTAATGTGAACTAGGATAGTGACAGAGGTGCTAAAGTAATACGTACTTTGCACCTCATTCTGAATTGCAAAACTGTAATTTTCTGCGAAATCAATATGGGAGATGATCACTCCCTCAGGTGGGGGGAAGCACAATAAAGTGGACCACAAAAGTGCTTAGCTCATTGTCAATTTCAGCCCGTTGTGTAAACACGCGAGAAAGTGGCACCTAAAACTTCTTGATGGGAAATTAAGTTTGGGATACGGAAAGTAGATTTGATGTACTACAACTTCCAAAATTTGCGTTTGTAGTTGTTTGATTGAGACACCTCTATGAACACTACAAAGTTGAACAAAGTGAATGCAGTCATTTGGAAAAGTGACCGTATTACATTGTAGTTTTGACAGAAATCACTTTTGACTTGACGGGGCCCTTCGTTTGTGCAATACGCTTGTAGAAATGATCTGGGTGGCCGTGTTTGCAATCCTAGATTGGCGAGAAGTACCGCGGGGACGTTTTTAAAACACTGTTTTCCGAGAAACTTTTTGTGAGGTTTTTATCACCAAACATTGTTTTTTAAATTGGAAAAAACATCCTCTAAAGATAGTAGAGGGCCCCAAATGAAGAAATTAAGACTTTGGAAAAGTTCATTTTCATGATTTAGAACTAGCGGTCAAATTAAGTTTCAATTGAAGATGTTTTTTTTATGGAAATGCATGTAAGATACCTCATGACACCTTAAAAAGTGACTAAAATGCTAAAAAACTACACTGAAATGCTCAAAATCAGCTTTGAGCTTTAAAAAACAGCACACTTCATATTCACTTGCTAGTGATCACATATTGCACTTGGTGGTCCACTTTATTGTGCTTCCCCCCAGGTACGTTCTTCATCATCTTTTGACACTGCTCATCTTGCCATCTCGCCCTGAAATTGTGAGTGATAAACGTTGTCAGTGTCTTTTCCATGTAGGACAAGAATTCGTCAACGGGTGTCTCCTTAAAAGCCTCCCTAAGTCATTTCTTTGGCCTCCCTGTCTTCTTGTCCACGCCCACCTCGTAATACTCAAAGCACTTCCACTTCAACGTGAATGAGTCAATACTATCCAACTCTATTGGACACAAAGGACATAACTCAAAGCCACAATCAGGGCAATCCCCCATGAGGCAATCAAGCTTGTGCCAAACATCAAGCTCCCCTTTGGGACAAACACAAGCTTCCCACATCAAGGTTATGCGCTTATAAATCTGACAATGAGCATGACAACCCCCCTCCGTTTTACTAGCACATACGAAGCACCCACAATCACAGTTGGACTGTGCATGAAGGCCCCGCACTTTGTCCCTCAAATTGCTCAGACCAACCTTCATCAGATCCATTTCTACATGGTAGATACAACAACAGGTATTCCTCTCTTTTAGCTTTTGCACCCACCAAGGCTTCAACCTTTCGAAAGCTCTTTGGCGAACACTACACTCTGGATGCGCCTCTGTAAACCGCAAGAAGAACGTTGTCTGCAATCCATCATAGAGTACAAATGAGTATCATAGTACATTAGTACCACTAATAAGCAAGAGGAGTACCCAAAACCAGAGTATGAAGTACTGAAGAAGTACTCGTACAGTACTAAAACAATACTATGGTTGCGTACAAATGACGTTTCATTGTGTACAAATGATATAGAAGTAAACATTGAGTTCGCATATACTCTTGGACTTTACAATTGATACAACATCAAAGTACAACCTGTATATATTTGTACAAGCCAAGTACGTTGTTTTCAACTGCTACCACATGGAGTACTATCTACACAGACTCTTGAAGTCCAAAAGTATACAGTTTGTACAGTATGTTCGTGGACTCCACATTTTCTACCACAGACCCATACAATGCGTTTAGTCTAAGTACTAAGATTACACAGTCGTCCAGCACCTCAATGTATCCAAAGTATACAGTGTCTTCGCAAATTTGTCTTTGTACATCAATGGCCACCAGTAATTCACATCTAGTATGGTAAAGTACATATAGCCACAGGCAGGGTACAAGAGAAGTATGAAACACAGGCTTTCAAAGTATCAAGAATACATAACCCAAAAACCCTTCGAGCAACAACTAAAACTCCGTGTATAATTAGACAGCTATCACTGATTTTACAAAGGCAACATATACAAGTGGAAGAGGGAACCGTACTTGTGCCTCACACAAGTAGTGAGTAGGATGAGGCTCGACCCAAAGATTCCTACCAACCCTGTGCTTCACAATATCCTTCTTATTGGGTGACACCTTAGTCTGACTCCTCCACCACGCCTCGATCTGGTCCTTGATGTAGTCGGATAAGCCTCCTCTCTTCTTGCGTTGGAGACGCAGTCTTGGTACAGCTTCTTCGGGGCTGAGAGCATAGACCCTACGATTCTTTGCTATCGTGATGCTCTCAGTACTTGTGTGCAGAACTCGTGACAGCGCTCTCACCCCACCAATCCCCATGCGCACCGCAGCATTTAAAAGGGCACTCTTACGTGCAAACAACTCATTTGAATTCGCCACCTTCACCATAGAAAGCTCATGCCTGAAGTTCATTTGAAAACCATGCACGACCTTCGCTTCTTGCGGTCAAGGGTAATAATCACGTAGTAGTGGCCAACAGTGTCACGACGCAACAAACTCTCCATGACACCTTTTCGACTCAAAGGACCGGGACAACTTCTCAACTCCTCAACTATGTACTAAGCTATGCGTAGTGAAATCCGATTGGACTCCCTCACGCTCAAATGGTCCTCAACGTCCTCATCTGGAAGCTCAGTCGCCAACACTCGTGTTTCCTCAACCATCTGTCTCTCACGTGCTCTCTAGCGAGCTTTCCTCTCTCTCGCCCCTTCAACTGTCGACGACCTCTGTTCATTCCGCAACCTAGTTTCAGCACCATGTCTCACACGCTGTCTCTTGGCGGTGTTTTCCATGAGACCTAGCAGTTGTGCACGACACCCGGAGCTTTGTTAGTAATCTATAGACAAACTCGGTACATAGTTGTGGAGTTGAGAGGTTAGCACGCTCCTATACATCTGAATGAAGAGTTCCACAAAGAATGCAGAATCTATTCCACAAAACTCACCGAACTTGCTGACAAGCATCACCTTCTGAATGCAACTGACTCCTCGCTTCTAGTAGGGGAAGATATATGATACCTCACATGAGAAAGAGAAGGCAAAACGTCATAGCTACTATTGGGATAGCTACAAGAATCACTAGAAACTGCGGCAAGAAACAATCCACACCTAGGAGAGTCTTCAGATGCACCGTTGCACTTTCCTAAGTAGAAATCTGCTGTTTGCTGTGTTTGCTGTGTTTGCTGTTTTTGTTGGGGTTGATTGCAAGTGGCGGCGGCATATTCGAGGGGCGTTGAAGGGATCTGCTCTATGGGTCATGCATGGACTCCTTCCCAAGCTCGGCGCCCTTGAATTTCGGATCTTCATCGCAAAAACAAACGGCCCAAGTGATAGGATCGCCCACGTGGACGGTCAGGATGCGACATCGAATGTACATTGCGTACTATAAGTACTGTATGTACACTATGAACGCAGTGTGATCGGCTACTAAATGAATAACGGAAAAATTCTCTTTTTCCAAATTGAACAGTAAGCCAACCTAGGCCTATCCTAAGGCGTCCACAATCAACCGCTTGATCTTGAAAATGTAGAATATTTCCCCCCTTTTTTCCTTGCTAAGCATTCAGTACTATTTTTTTAGATCTTCCACAAATAAGCCACTAAACCGTCAATTCAATGATAGAATCTAAAAAACGGCATGCTTTCCTTTCCTCTGCATGAAAGAGATCAGATTCGAAGTTTTGGACAATCAAGAAATTTGTACTTTTAAGTTGAACTAGTACTTGTGACTTTTTTTTGGACTGTAAAAAAGTACAATTTAAACCTAGGCGATCGCATATCTAAACTATATTGACACTGCAAATACAATCTAAACAAGCAAAGTTATTGTGCAAACCTATTACAAACCGTACAAACATTTAGCTTGGATGGTATTTTTTTAACCAAACAGACCGCACCTTAGAAAAATACGACTGTGACTGGAAAAGTACATGGGTCTAGCGTACCTACACCCCTCATGCCACTAGAGCAATTCACTGATATTTTGTCAAGTACTGATTTGAAGAGGTGCAAGAAAACAAAGCACAGTACTTGGCAAACCTTGCATGTCAACGTGTTCACGAGTTTCATTTTCCAGGTACATTTTCATAATCCCCTTTCATTGTTATTTAATTTTTTTGCATGGTTCACTGGCTAATGATTTCAATAATCTTGAATGTTTCCAAAAAACCACACGCAGGCTGTCCTAGTCTTTGTCGAATGCCATGGGGCATCAGCAGTGGATCATCATCATGGTCCGCCATGGTCTATGTAGCATTACTCAGCATAATCCATCTTTGTCCATCGCAGACTATGCTAAATTCCCTATTGTAGCATCATTATATCTTAGGTAGCTTGGCATTAAAGAACCATGTCTGAAATTAAGTTCGTATTTGACATTAAGTTGGTATTTGACCCTGTGGGAACTGGATTGGTATTGCAGCATGAGATAAGCCGTGCCGCTGATGATGGTCTTTGAGGATTCCTGGAACACAACGACGGCGATGTCACAGAAACTGATAAGATTAGGGCCATGAAGGCCGCAGTGAAGGGCGAAACACGAAAACTTTGCTCTAAAATGAGTAAGTTTATTGCCGTGGCGAACCCTGAACTGACACCAGCGTGGCAGCGTGAGGTAAGTATACGTTCCTTATCTCTTAACACTATTATTTCCTAACTTCTTAACATTCATTTAAGCTCACAAAGAACTAGTGCTTCAGTCTCAAACAGTCTCTTCATATGTCGAAAGTTCACATCAATCTTGATAGTTTAATTTTGAATGAGAGTATTCAGATCAGTACCTCACGTTTCCCTCTACCTCAGGTCAGTGCTCATTTCGCAGTGTCTAGGCAGTGTTGGAGCAAGTGTGCTCGGGGCCGAGCACACTTAGGCACTCCCATCTCATGTTTGTTTTTCATCTCGAATCGATGAATGTCGGGAGGGACGAATTCTGTCCGCGATAGTCCCAATCCAACTGTGCTCGGCCCCGAGCAGTCTCATTACCGAGGTTCCTGGTGGCTGGGCTCTCCATCTATTTTGGGGACATAGACTTTCTGAGGCATTCTGACACAAGATCATTTACGTCACTTTTTGTTGGGTTGTTATACGGCCCTACTATCTGTTTCTGTCAAGGTCTACGTGTATTTCCGTTTAGCTGGATGAAGACAAGTAAATATGGTCTTATGGCTGAGTCATATGGAACATCACATTCGGGCATGTGAAGATTCTAGGACTGTTTGAAATCACAGCATATACAAGGATATCATAGCCATTTGAAAAGTCATTATTGCTTCTTCGAAGGTCATCATAGCCATATCGTAGGTCATCATAGCAATTCCCAAGATCATCAGACTCGCAGCAAGCACTTGTAGGTAGTAGAATTTGGTAGTGTAACCAAGTGAAAGGGCCCGAGGAGACTCTTGTAGGCTCTTCTAATAATGAGAATGAGGTAGTGTAACCAGGTGGAAGGGCCCGAGCAGACACCTCAAGGTACTAGAATTCGGTAATGTAATCAGGTGAAAGGGGCCGAGCAGACTCGAAGCGGGCTCTTCTAAAAATTGGAATTCGGTAGTGTAACCAGGTGGAAGGGCCCGAGCAGACTCGTAGCTGGCACTTGCAGGTAGGAGAATTCGGTAGTGTAAGCAGGTGGATGGGCCCAAGCAGACTCGCAGCAGGCACTTGAAGGTAGGAGAATTTGGTAGTATAATCGAATGAAAGGGCCCGAGCAGACTCGCAGCAGGCACTTGAATGTAGGAGAATTCAATAGTGTAACCAGGTAAAAGGGCCCGAGCAGAGTGGTAGCAGGCTCTTCTAAAAATTAGAATGAGGTAGTGTATCCAAGCGAAAGGGCCATATCAAAGGTCGTTATAGCAATGTCGAAGGTCATCATAGCCATCAGTCAAGAGATTTTTGTTCGTCTAACAATCTCCTAGTTGGATTCTAACAATCGTACTTTCCCGTTCACTGGCAGGTGGAGCGGCATTATTCATCTAACACCACCAACACAGAGCTAACCATGGAAAAGTTGCAACTCATAGCCACGACGAAGGCTACCCCCACGGCGAAGATCAGATGGCTTCATATCTTCAACTCCTCTACGGCCACCCGTGGAGGTAGCTTGTATGCGTGCGGAGAGCGGCGAGCGGAGATTTGGTGAGCTACGAGCAGAAAATGAAGGTCCAAATCTAAAAACAGTAATATTATTACTAATAATAAAACCTATTATTAGTATATCCAAATATTCTCAGAATATTTTTTAGAATATTATAAGAATAATACTATTTTTGGTAATAAATGACCATATGACCATATGACCATATGACCGTGGATTGAAATTCACTATTTTTAATAATTTTCAATCTAGGTCCTCTGCCCTTTTATTTAATGTTGTAATGACCGAATGACTGAATTTCGAATCCTAGGTCATTTTTACTTCACATTACTACATTTCTACTGTTCTCTTCATGTCTTATTGTTTTTGTTTTAATGTATACATTTTTTTTATTGTTTTTTCATTTAAATTATTCCCTTCTAATTTTTATTTTTAAATACTATATACGGTTCGTATTAAAGGATCATCTTTAAGTTGCATTTATTATCTTTTATTTATTTATTTATTTTAATTTTTTTTACCTTTTATGATTTAACTCTTTTTTATCATTTATTCTTTTCATCTTTATACGTTTTTTATTTATTTTTAATTTTCATACCTTTTATTTTTTTATTGTTTTTTTTGTATCTTCATTATTTTTATTTTATTTTACACTGTTTTCTTTTTTTTCCTCAAATTATATATATATAATTATATATATAAAATTATCTTTTATCTTTTTTGATTTTTGATTTTTTTAATCATTAATTCCTTTTTTTTAAGTTTAATTCCATCATTTATCCTTTTTGTTTTTTTTATAATTTTTTCCTTTTTTTGCACTCTTTATATATGTATAATTTTCCTTTTATGTGTTTTTAATTCCTATTTATTTTAATCGATAAATTTATTTATTTTCATATTATATTATCTTTTATATTTTATCTTTTGTCTTTTTTATATCCTTATTTTTTTTAATTCGTCTTCTAATTTTACAATCTTTTAATTCTTTACCTTTTCATTTTTTAATATTTATCATTTGAAAGAGCTTCTACTTCACTCTCAATTGATGGTTTAGGGTATTCTGTCCACAAATTAATTAAATCAGTTATAACAAACCTATTCGTGCCATGGAGTGGTATAATATTTAATCATTCTTATATATCCCACTATTCAAGGGCGCCGAGCATCTACCTCCTCGATATTTAAGTAGTGGCAGTAGAAGCTCTCATCCTCTTTGTTCGTGCTCTTCTTGAATCAAGTTCCAAGAAGAGCGTGTTGTGAAATGGAAGTTGCCGCGGAAATCACTATCTCACTTCGTGATGTCGTTGGTCCATTTCATCCGTATGTGGAGGTCGAGGGGGAAGATGAGTTGAATGGATGCAATTTAGGGCATTCTGAAAATGACGGCGTGGAAGTAAAAGTAGATGTGGTAGGGGACATAGTGGTTGTAGAAGAGCCAGGTGTTCTTGTAGTTCCCCTTGAGGAACTGGTTGTCCCTTTGGCACCTCATGCATACTCCAAGGTCGGGAAGATTCTACTAGGGACTTATTCTAGGGAGGCATTACGTGGAAAGAGTGAAGCTATTCCACTGTTGAAACGTCCCCGCCTACGACAACTGCAAATTGAGGAACAATCAATGAATGTCGATGTAGCTTGTCCTGTAGTGCAGGAGGTAGTTCGTGATTGTGATGAAAATGCGAAGGGGACTCCTAAACGCATTAAGTTCAAGGAATAAAATCTATATTTAAATGTATTCATGGAATGAGTACAGTCCAATTGTGCGTTGATATAAATAACAAATGCCACTTGTTGAAATGAATGCTATTGTTACACAATGTAATAAATGTGAATGACAAAACCTTTATATTGAAATAGGCAATACGAGATTTGTATTGCTGACTCAGTACAAGGAAAAATTCAATCACCTCAGGCTAAGTATCCGCATGAACCACTGTCCACTATGCATACTTGAGACCATAATAGTATAGTGCCTCGTATTTTTTGGCCAAGGGGTGTGTCAAGATTCCGCTCTCTAGGACTAGCTTGACTTCGTTGAAACTAAAGGTAGGCGCATGGATGAAAAGCTCGGCCTCCGGATTACGGTTGTAGACCTTTAAAAGGATGTAATAAATATGTTTACAGTATGAAAACTGTATCTTACCTCGAAACTTAGTCATCGTCTTCTTGAATGCTGGACAAGTGCAACTCGGGTAAGAGGTGATGGTGATGTTGTACTGTGTGATGTTTGGAGCAACGCCCGAATCCAGCCCGATGATGCAACCATGGCCTGGATGAGGTAACATGGTGATGGAACGGAGGCGAGCCTTGAGGGACTGAGAGGAGCCCATGGAGAGTCGCTGCGCCGGGTTAGGTCGAGTTGCTGTGCGTTTGACCATCTTCCCATCTCGCTTACCAGGGTAGCGGTCAGCCTCTGGTGGAATCGGCAACGAGGCGAGGTTTGCAGGAGGCGGAGCAGACGAGAAGAGACGTCTTGGGGAGACTGGCTTCTTCGGCGGGAGTTGGAACCCTCGAGCGTCAAGGGCGAGGATCTCAGAGAGCTTCAGGTTAGTACCTAGTTTTACGAGCCACACCTCTGGAATCAGCGGCACTTCGAGGTCCTTGGAGTAGTGTGCAACCCACTTGTGCCTTGTGCCTTTCACGCAGCGCTCAATATCATCGGAGCAGAAGAAAAAATCTGTCCTGTCAACCGTATTCCGGCGATAGTTAGTCCAAACTCCGGTGTAGGTCGGTGCAGCAGTGAAGTTTGGGCCCCTGACGATTCTCTCAGTGCACTTCTTTTTTGTACCAGGTCTTTGGGCCCAGCAGCATTTTGCAGAAGCTTTGTTAAGTCTTGCAATGTGCCACTCCTTCACATCAACCTTGGTTTCTTCAACAGCGTTGACATGGCGAACGCCGACCTCGTTCACAGGAGACGTTGGGGGCGAGTAAGCTTCTTGGGCGGGAGATTCTTGGGCCTCTTCTTCTTCAGAATCGTCCTCGACGATGATGGGCAGCTGGACAGGGCGAGCTCGAACGTTGCGTCCAACACCTCTAGGACGTGAGAAGTTAACCTTGTCTTGTCGTTGTGACTCCTCGTCAGCTCCGATGGAAACGTCCGCCTTACGCTTCTGTGATCCAAACACCTCTGCTCTAGCCAGGACAGGCTGACGGGTGCAGAACTCATCTGCACCAGGCATATCAAGCATGGGATCTTTAAGGACTTTAGGATTTCCTGTTTTCTTCGCCAAGCGTTCCGCCATTCGAAGCTTGAGTTCCTTCTTTGAAGGTCCAGTTCCGCCTTCATCTCCTTTCAAGAACTGATAGTAGTTTACAACCTGCAGAAAGCCCCGAACGTAATCGTCCACAGTCGCAACATAGAGGTCGCTGCCGTTGTTTCTTGATGCTTGTAACCACTTATTGAGAACTGTTTCGGCAAGGTTATAGGTCGGCATCTCCGTGAGTTCTTCTTCAGTAAATTTCTGCAGTTTCAGCAATTACAGTAATAAGAATCAATTATAGAAGTGATGTCGATTATGTTTACTTAAATAGAAAACAAGTACAGTAGAAGGGTTTAGTAGCATCATACCGCAGACATGAATTACACCACTGACGGTAGCGGTGGTGCCAGAATGCGAGCCAAGTCCCCAGATTGGTTAGGGCCTTCTCTCTCAGGACCCTAGTAGATATCCACCATGCTTGCAACGCGTGATAAAGAGTGTCCGCCTCTGTCAAAGTCGTTGCTGTCCTATATTGGTTGCACATATTCTTGTGCTGTTCCCGGAGCTCTTCGGGGAAGTACTTGTCTGTATACTGGACCATGTTCTGAGTCTAGTGGAACAAGCATGACCTTTCCCGATCCTCCATTTTGTCTTCTTTGTTGCCATTCCCATAGAGGATCCGTACCACATTCCCGTTCGCTTGTGCGTTGACTGCCATAGAACCCTTGAAGTTTGGCGCTGCAACGCCATTCCTCTCCATAACGATGTTGAGGTTCTTCCAGGAGACCAGCTGAGCCTCAGTGTCCTCGGATTGCATGTCGCAACTTGCAATCGTCATGACGCGGCAGTAGGTGGCGTCATATACATGGCAAGCCATCGTGGACCAATCCCGTACCCACTTTACGTGGTCGAACATAATCCAAGCATTGTCAAGATCCCCACCTGGTTGCATTCTGCTGACCAAGTCGACACCACTACTAGGCCCAACTTTTGACATCTTGAAGACGAAGACCTTCTCTCTGTCAGCTCCTTGGCCTGGAAACTTGTTCTCCTGGACGAAGGCCCACAAACTGATCCCACGGAGTTTGGTGATGGCGTCCATCACTCCGTACTATCCAATTCGCTTGAACGTCATCACCTTGTTGCGGATATTTGGGGAAGCCATGTCCTTGCACCGGTCAAGTACAGGAATGAGCTCCTCCATGCTGAGCTTCTTCGGTGGTGCATCCTCAGGCTGTAGGAGGTAGTTCCCTATAAGAATCTTGCTGGCCTCCAGGACAACGGCGCTCTTCGTAGCCCGGGGAGTATTTTCCACCTGTTCTTCAATCAAGCTATTGATCTCCTCCTTAGTGTCTTTATAGTCCCCAACCTTCACTGGATGATTATGTGTTCCTTGATGGATACATGCCCTAGTCTGATTGGATTTACCTAGAACGTAATAAATCTTGGCTCCGCATGTAGCGATGCATGCAGGAGGTTCTTTACATACCTTGCAGACAAGTGTTGCTTCCGCTGGGGGTGGCTGATTCACTGTAAAAGCTTGGAGGGTACTACCCTCAAACTCAGTCTCGTTTACCTCAACGATTCGAGGTCGACAGTTGAGAAATTCACATTCTTTGTTGACGCAGCGCAGCCAACCAACGTAGCTGGAATAGCGGAACGATAGGCCGAACTCGTTAGTGATGTTGGTAGTGATTGTCTTCGTCCAAATGTGGCCGTCGTACCGCTTGTCCATCTCCTTCATAGCCTTCGCTTGCGTCTTGGAAGCCCCGTCACCAACAGGAGGGAGCTCGAAGATCACATTGTTGTTGAAGACTGCAGGTAAGTATTCCACCTTCTCCTGAAGAACTGTGGAGAAATCTATTCTCTTCAGAACATTTTTCCTCCCGGGTCTCTCTGC
This sequence comes from Ceratodon purpureus, assembly GCA_014871385.1. Lineage (NCBI taxonomy): Eukaryota > Viridiplantae > Streptophyta > Bryopsida > Pseudoditrichales > Ditrichaceae > Ceratodon > Ceratodon purpureus. The sequence goes on from CM026426.1 coordinate 97,956,217, forward strand.
AAGTATCCTAATGAGTGGCACTACATTGAAAGTCTCCTCCTTTGATGTCTGGGAGGTACTGGCACATTTGTCTGGTAGTGTAGCTGGCCTGCTAGATACTACAGTCTCTCTAGGCAAAGAAGGTGATGCTTTCAGCGGACTAGTCTCTTCATCTGAGGAGAGGGAGATGACTGGTGTTACATCAGGAGTGTCCAAGCCACGCTCTATCTTAACCTTCACATCACGAGGCAGAGGAGTCTGATTAGTGGATGATCTACGAGGAGTTAGAATCTCAGTAGACGCCTGCATCTGGGACTCTGTAAGACCATAAACTCTGTATCTACCAGGATAAAGGTTCCAGAACCTGTTATCGTCATCATCTTTCTCAGAAACCTGATCTAGCGTATGCGGGAGGAAGCACAATAAAGTGGACCAAAAAAGTGCTTAGCTCAAAGCCATTTTCAGCCATTCTTCTAAACACAAAGAAAAGTGCCATTCATGTTTTGGATATGTAGAAAGGGAGTTGGGATATAGAAAATAGACTTGGATATCTTGAGTCCCAAAAATTTCGGACGGAAGGTGCGGCTTCTACAATGCCCTACGGGGGCAACAAAGTGCGACAAAGTGAATGCGGTGATATGAAAAAGTGCCTAGACAAGGGTGTAAATGTTGTCAGAAATCACTTTTGATTGCGCCGTCCCCTCCGTTTCTGAATTGCACAATCAGAAATGAAGTTGACTACTTCAAGTGCAAGTTTCCTTGGACGAGAAGTACCGCAGAGACGTTTTTAAAACACTGTTTTCCGGGAAACTTTTTGTGAGGTTTTTTTCACCGAACATTGTTTTTTAAATTGGAAAAAACATCCTCTAAAGACAATAGAGGGCCCCAAATGAAGAAATTAAAACTTTGGAAAAGTTCATTTTCATGATTTAGAACTAGTGGTCAAATTAAGTTTCAATTAAAGATGTTTTTTAATGGAGATGCCTATAAGATACCTTACGACACCTTAAAAAGTGACTAAAATGCTCAAAAACTACACCAAAATGCTCAAAATCAGCTTTGAGCTTCAAAAAACAGCACACTTCATATTCACTTTCTACTTATCACACATTGCACTTTTTGGTCCACTTTATTGTGCTTCCCCCCATGCGTAATCTCATTTGTGTCATCATCATAAATCTCTTCCTCTAAACAAACAGTCTCCTCTCTGAAGTGAAATCTGAGGCTAAGGCGTTGCGCCGTCACAAGGGCCAAGCCATCCTCGTCTACACGTACTGTAAGTGGAATACCAACACCATGTGCTCTAAGCACGGCCATGCCTAACACTCTGTCTGCAGGGAGATTAGCCATTCTTTTCTGTGGAGACCTTAAGCACGTGCTACAAGAATTAGAGAATGCGAAGAGAGAGGATTAGTGCATTGTTCTTGCTCTACTTATCCAAGGTTTAGTATCCATCCTCTCAACTAATGATCACGATTTCCTAACAACTAATGGATGTAAAGGTGAGTGAAAAAATAGAGGTAGCATTAAAAGAGCCGTCATGGAAGATCTGACACATTCTGCATCGTTGCCAACTTGATAATATTCCACATGATCATTCTTAGTAAGTGTTCTTTCTAATAGGAATTTTTACACAATCCCCATATTTGATCATGGAATGTAGTGGGGAAGAATAGTGGAATTTAGGCGCGCACTTACTGTTTGTTTCTCCTAATTAAGAAAAAGTTAATTCTGTTGGAATTTGGTAGCCACTTGACTTTAATACTAGTTCATGGCTCAAATTTGACTCGTTGTTGATCTGGACAAGATTAGGCTTCGCCGTCAAACGTAAGAGCACTAATAAAGATTGAGAGATTATAGAATGGGTTTACTATTTATTCTCTAAAATAGCGTCTTAATATTTTGAATTATATTATAGAAGCAATGGACGCTTCTAGAAGTATAGGACTCACTGGACACAAGTATATGAGTCGGGTCTGAGTCTGATGGTGTCTTTTGGTTTATTATCGTAAGAATAGATGGCTGTAGTGTGATATGCAAGGCAGTACTAGAAAGAAGAGGAGGAAGACCAGTTTCCGTTATAAATCCAAGAGGGTACTGGAAAGAAGTAGAATGGCCAAAAACAAGAGTGCTTCAGAGCGTTTTGATAAAAGTGGGATAACGCGTGTTTTAGAATATCAAAGTTCAGAGGTAGAGTCTTCTGCAAAGAATAGGCTAAGGACTAGCACGAAGCAGTACGAGAGGCGGTCAAAACAAGACGAACAAGGTGAACCCAAGAAGAAAGCCAAGAAAAACTCAAAGGTTAGTGCTGTACTTATTGGACTGCTGATTCTATGAATGTTCACTAAAATGGAGAATTGTGAAAGATGAAATGGTTGATTAATCTATCAATGTGATCAAATAGGAATTGATAAATGTTTGATCTGAGAAAAAATTTTACGACCTAAAGGTAGGGCGATGTAGGCAGTAATCATGTAAATGACTTAGGTTATCTCTCCCATCAAATCGGGCCGACTTAAGAAGTTTGAAGTCACTATCTGTAGTAACTAGGGCTGTTTTTGAGTCGCCAATTCTTTGTTATAGGTTTTTCCACAACACCTCGTGTGCTCCGCCCATTCCCAAACTCTGGGACGTCGTTCCTTTTATTCTCTGCTCCACAGCTTCTCGTAGTACCTAGGGCTGGTTCTCTGTCGCCATTTCTTCTTCTAGGTATTCCCAAACACCTCGTGTACTCCACCCATTCCCGAACTGTGAGATGTCGTTTCTATAGCTTCTCTTTCTCTTGGTCTTCAATATCGTGAACATTATTTTTTGTAGTCTTCTTCCTTGCTCTCTGCGCCAAGCCGCCCGATCACGGAGAAGAGGTACCATAAGATTATTTCTTGCTGATTTCTCTTTCAGGATGGTTTGTGGTGTGGTTACTGAGTTCTAGGTTTTGGTTTATGGGTTCATGCATCATTCAGTGCATAAAAGCATTACCTTGTCTGACGCAGATGTCGGATAGTTTTTCTGCACCAATCGCTCCAGACTCGGAGGAGGTCGAGATGGGCGACGCAGCCGATATCGACCCTCTCTCGGAGCAGCCCACCGGCGACGACGCTGGTGAGCTCGCTACAAATGAGGATTTTGAAGAAGACGACGAGCGACAACAAAAGGAGCCTGAGGAGCCACCGACCGGCGAAGACGTCGTGTCGGAGGAAGGTATTTCTTCTCAAAACCCTATTTCTTATTTTTTTAGTTTTCCAGCAATATGCTGATTGTCTAATATTTGAATGATCTATTCTGTTATTCTCCGAATCACTGTGTCTCATTGGAAATCTAAAAGACACTCTGAGGTACTGCCGTTAACGGCGGTACCTAAAAACTGTTTTAGTTCGTGTTAGTTCAATTTGGGTTTAGGGTAATTTGATGTCTGAGCGCGAGCACACTCTTTACGGTACCGCCGTTAACGGCGGTGCATTTAGGGTTAAAAATTTAATTCCTTCAATGTAATCTTCGCAGAGGTGCTGCATCACTTCAAATATTTTGATCAATCTCTAGGGCACTGCGGTCGAGGCAAGGGATCTCCACATAGATTTTTTTGCGACCCTAGGGTACTGCCATTAACGGCAGTACCTTTATATCATGCCTCATTTTCTGATTCCAAGCTTTTTGCTTCGCGCCTCGGTACCATCAGTTATTGATCTTGCAGCCGATGCCGGGTACTGCCGTTGACGGCAGTACCATTCCGCTGCCACTAAAATTCTATTTAATCATTTTCTCATGCCTTGGAGGTGCAACCTCTGGGCAACCGGATAGCCTCTCGGAGGTACTGCCGTTAACGGCAGTACTTCGAGGGGCTCTAAATTTTCAATTCTTGATTAAAACATATGCATTAGGGTGCAGTATTAAGACTATTCTGGAGGCCCCGCATTAACGGCACTACTTTGAGGGCAGTATTTCTGCATTCTTTTTTCCACCGCCGATTCTTCGGTTTCTCTTAGTTTCTGGTTATGCAAGCACTCTTTCTTCTTTTTCCGGCACCCAAAAGGTATTGCCGTTAACGGCAGTACCTCAAGGCCGCGCCACATACTTCCAAAACGGATCTGCATCGCAAAGATGATGCACGGTCTTGGAATTCCATAGCCTAGGGAGTACTGTCGTTAACGGTAGTTCCCTCAGGCCTGTTCCATCTTTTTATTTAATCCATTTTAGTTTCTGGTGCGGCTGAGTTTCGGCTAATTTACAGATTCTCCAAAGGTACTGCCGTTAACGGCAGTACCTGAACAGTACTCAAATACTATCTTTCATGCTCTAGTTATCTTGATTAGCAACTGATTAACCTAATGTTTTTTATGTAATAACAGATGAACCAGATGTTCCACTTACTCAGGACCAGGTGAACATAAAGCTGCATGACCTCGTTCGGAGCGCAACAACGAACTCGGCGTCTCGTCTGGATCACCTGAAATGGAAGCCCACACATAAAGGACTGCTCAATATCCCTCTATGTCGAATGATTGCACTTCGAGTTGTGCGGCCGTCGCTAAAGAACGATGTCTTCAATCTCGCTTCCCATTTCCGAAAATGTGGGTATCTGATGGGAACGGTTACTTCTATGTTGCTTTGGAGGATAATCACGGATTTACAAAGGACGTCACACCTGCAATAATGGAGAAATGGAGCGACGAGTGGCGACAACGAAATGATGAGTTTGAGGACCTTCTTCTCTCAGATGAAGACCTCAAGATTTTTTCGAACAAGATGTTCATGGTTTGGGACGGAAACCATCGTCTTCAGGCTTGGCTTCCAATTATCGAACAATGTCACAAGGGGGACCTCAATTGGCATTTCAATGTGGAAAGTGTCATACTAGATCCCAAAGGCGACGTCGGATATGTCTTGGAGGCTCTCCATGAAGTCAACTGGTGAGCTTCGCATAAATGTAATTTTGGATTTGTTCTTTTTCCTTCTTCTTTCTTAACCTGCTATCTACTCAAAAAATTATGTTTGCTGGTATTGTGCAGGCGAAATCAGAAATCTCATGTTGAGACAAACATTGTTCACAAGCTTTACAGGATTCAGAACATAGCCCCTCAACCCTTTGCATATTTTGAGGGCATCGTAACTAAAGCTACCCTCGACAGTGCGAAAGCAAAACAGGCGGGGCCGAAGCGCACATGGTACACATTGACGCTTGAAGGCCTTACCGGTGTGCTTTATCAGGTAATATAATTTCATTTTTTCTTGAGTTAATTAATTTCATTGTACTTTGTAATAGGACCTAACTAACAATATACGGTTGAAAATGCAGCAAGAACTCGGAGAGGCGGCAGCAGCAGCAGAGCGGAGGTTTTACGAAAGGTATCCTAATCCGAGTGAGTGGACATCAAAGTCAGTCGACGAATGGATTACGAAGGCTGTGAAGAGGGCAGCAGACAAATCCAAAATGAGCTTAAGAAGCTGCTTCCTACAGCGGATCCAGATAACACGTCCGCGTTTCTTGAGCAGATCAGGCTTCACTACAAAAAGTTTGATGAGTCTCCAGAGATGACACAAGAAAAGCTATGGATGTTTGCAACATCTGCAATGCCATCAAAGATGAAGATCAAGTGGCTTCAGCGCTGGAACTCTCCCCAAGCCATTCGGGATTCTCACAAATTTCCCAAAAAAGACTTCACGGATATATCCTTCCCACCTTGGTTGCACAAGGCTACGTGGTGGGCACAGGTAAGCCATTGTGCAAATCCAACCAATTCTGGTCACGCCATTTAGATGTTTTTATTGAATCTTTGTCTATATGTATTTTTGGTCCTTGAATGTGATGCGTGGTGGCTCTGCAAGGGTGCTGCCTTGAATGCCAATACCCTTTGACTGCCTCCAAGCAAAAGTTGCTGCCTCTCCTGGGGTACTGCCGTTAACGGCAGTACCCATAGCTACCCCCAGCGGTTCTCTAGGCCACCAGTGTGACCTGGCCCCTGCTGCTGCGGTCCTCCCAAGGCCCTTCATAGGTACTGCCGTTAACGACAGTACCCATAGCTGCCTCCAGCGGTTCTCTAGGCCACCAGTGTGACCTGGCCACTGCTGCTGCGCTTCGCCCAAGGCCGTTCATGGGAACTGCCGTAAACGGCAGTACCCTGGGACTGTCCATCGAGAGCGGGTAGAGTTACCGGCAGTACCGAGCGCTACCTGCAGCGGTTCTCTAGGCCGCCAGTCCGCCCTGTACGCTCGCCCGGCTGCGGTTCTCCCTTCACTCGGTTGTGAAGGCCCTTCACGGGTACTGCCGTTAACGGCAGTACCCTGGGACCGCTCTTGTTTGGCAGCATATCTCAGCGGCTCTACCGCCTAGCCTCACTTGAATGAGTGAAGGCCTGTTCAGGATACTGCCGTTAACGGCAGTACCCTTGGGCTGAGTTTGATAAGCACCCGCTGAACCCCGTTGCAGCTTCCGAGATGCAGGGCAATCGGAGATGCTTTTAAGGTACTGCATGAGGATTTTCTCCTCATTTTCCTTTTTGCAACTGCTCGCATCTGAATGAATCACTTGACTCATAGTTCATGCGTTGTTTTTGCAGATCGCTATTGAGGCAGAAGAGCTGTTCAAAGGAGTGATAGAGGATATGGGGGTGACGATAAATTACGAACCCGAGGGCGAGACACCAATTCCAAGAATATTTGATTGGGTTGAGTCGATGAGGTGCTCTCTGTGGGAGACAACCTTCTTCAGGGAATTCAAGGGAGACAATGGCGTGCACAAGAACAAGACATCCGCGGAAATGCCGAATTTTTAACAAGCTTGTCGAAGAGTTCTGTACAGGTACTTTAAGTATATCCTCTACCCAAGGAAGGCAACTTCGAAAGTACCTCCTTTCTTTGGCAACTACCTGGATATCACAAGCAGCGAGTGCATGTATACTCCACCGATTATTAAGGCCTGGGATCCTTTGCACTACGACCGCTGTGGATGGTACATGGACTGCGCTGTCAGTAAGTGCCCTCCATTTGATATTTCATTGCGGGACAGTCTACAGCCGGCTCTCTCCACTTTGCCTGCGCAGACACCTCTTGATGCCGAAGCTCCTTCTCCAGAAGTACGCAAGGGCCGGGCAAGGAAAGTACAGAAGTCAGGGGGTCGCAAGAGAAAGGTCACGGATGTCGATGAAGGGGCAGATGCTGATGAAGACATAGTAGCAACTGATGCTGCAAGCAGCGAGAGGACAGTGATGGTCCCTCCCCATCCAGGCTCAACCTCAGTGGAGGCTCGACCATCACTCAAGAAGCGCCCCCCAATCTCGCCTCCACAGTCTGCCCCAGTTGCACCACTTACTGTAGCAGCTGGTAAGATGCCCCAATCGGTTTCGGTGGGCTTCTCTTCATCAGTTCGCTCATCTAATATACTTGTGCTAAATGATTCATTCCCAAGGATGGCGGAGCTGAGGATGAAGACCAAGAAATTCCCAGAGTCATACGACTCCATGGTTGCTTTCCTAATTAAGGTAATACACTCAACACCACTGACTTCTATTCTTTTTTTTCCTTACTCATCACGACATTCATTTTATTATTCTAACTTGTGTATCTACAGGCTGGGTCAGGTAGAGAATTCTACTTCGAGGGGAAGCTCATGTCTAGACCCGGGGCAGACCTCATTATTGCTGAATTTCCAGACGGTCTCCCAGTGCCCGGTATCTCGGACCCAGTGACATCAACACCTACATGGAATGCACTTCTTCAGGATTTCCTGAAGCACACAGTTGGATTTCTTGGAGGTTTCCTTCACGACGACGGTGCATTCTTGCTCTTCTATCCTGACAACCCCCACATAAGGAAGGAGATTTTTGCCTTCTTCAACAGAAACAACCTCAAGATGATGGAGGAGTGGACCATCTGCAACGACCTCCACTCTTGTCATCCTCTCACACCAGCTAAGTTGGTAAGCGCATTTTGATATTTTATATACAACGAATTATGCTTGCAGGTGCATTGCAGCATAACTAATCTGTTTTTAATTAATTGCAGACCCTTAAGACAAGGGCCATTGTTATCGTTCGTTCATTCAAGACATCTCTTACAAGACAACTGAAGGAGCACAAATTCTCACATGATCCGCGCTTTGGCAAAGTCAAGCTTGGGATAGATGACGTTATCCACAACGTCGTCAGTGAGGAATCAGCCCTGAAAAAGTCAGATGGATCACTCTAGAGGGGACCGAAGGAAAAATGTGTTTCCCTGCTCCAACTCTTTATGACCACCTTCTCCCCGACTGGCGGCATAGTTGTGGACCTTACTGCTGGAACGGGTAGGTTTAATGAACTTTAAATCTGCATTTCTAAATTTTTATTTTTTTTTCCTATTTCCTGATTCTGAGGAAATATACAGGAGCAGCCATACGTGCTGCCCAGATGGAAGGTAGGCACATTGTTGCTATGGAGGCGGATTCCTTAATTTTCAAGGAAGTGCTACAGCCCCTACAGATGGCGGCTGAACCGCTACCTGGTATTGCTGATCTCCAGATTGACAACGAAGATGATGACGATACCCCTCTCCCTGACGAGGAGAAGATTGATTACTGTGAGTAAGTTTTACCTCTTCTGATTTTCTCCTCAATTGCAAATTTTATTTTAATGTGTTCTTTCTAATACGTGCCTTTTGGCGCAGTCGGGTTCTGATCTTGCCGTCCCTGTGGCATCTCGCTGCGTCACCGCCAAGTTCAACATTTGAACTTCCAGTCTATGCTGAATCCCGGGCTCGTTTGTTAGCTGAGATATCTTCTAATAGTTCAAGTGCATCATCTAGCCCACGTGAGCGACTAGATCCATCAGCTAGAATCTTTCTGGACTTAAGTGCTTCCGAATCAGAAGATGAATTTTTTCCATAGCTTGACTTCAATGGTTCTTATCTTGCATCTTTTATTACTCTTTAACTCATATCTTACCATCAATGCTACCTTTCCCCATACATACCCGGATGCGGATTTGGTGATGCGTGCAAACAGACATCACTAACTAGAACCTATATTGTCTTCAGTTTTGTTATTCAAGGAGGACACCACACACCAACTGTTTAGAATCGCAATCACATACCATTCAACCAAGCACATGTTCAGATCTTTAAAAAAAAATTGAGTTTACATACCCTGTTTAACGTTTCCTCGACTATCCATACTACGAATGTTTTACTCCAAATACTGTGCATGCTATGAGACATTTACTTCAAAGAGTATTTGTAAATCAACTAAGACAAAAATTAGCCATTTCTGACCCAAAGACGTTACTTTAACCTTTGATTACATACTAGTTGCACTGAAAACGTAAACCCCTTGATCCCCTGCGCAATGACTTCTATAACCTCAATATCTAACCTGACAGTCACCAGATTAGGCCTTCTCTCTGGCCATCCGTAGAACGTCAGAGAATCCACTACACTCTGTGCGTTGCTGTTGATTCAACTGTCCAACGAATTGGGCCAACCATTCCCCTGTGAGGTGAAGGGGTGATGAGGCAAGATGCTCATCTTTACAGACCTTGCACTTGTGTATTCCGCCTCCAATCATCTCAGCTACACATGGTGGATGCAAGAAACATCCGCAAGAAGCTAGCACTGCTGCCTTCCAAACAAAACCGAAACCACAATACGAACAAGTCTCTTTACCTTCAAATCCGATTGGCGGAATTGATGACCCCTTCGGGTACTCAAAAAAACTGGGTGTCCGCATCGTCAGCAACTTGCCTCTTGCAACCTCGACAGCGGCCTTGGCGTCCTCCAACGCAATAGTTGCTGATCGGTACACGGAATGGTGCTCATTTACCTTTGTTCTACAATTAAGAATCTCTGTCTGTCTCACAGCCTCCGCTTCTCGTAGCATTCTCAGCTCCACCAAAATATTTTCCATCTTCTTTGATAGTGTCTTGTATTCTTCAGCCGAACCTCCATTTACGAGAATCCCCCGAGTCACTTTCTGCAGTGTGCTGTACTCTGTATTCAGTACTTCCTCCTTCAAATCAGTAGCCCCATGCTCCATCTTCTGCATTGCAGCGCGGTATCTTTCTTTCGAAGCCTCCAAGATTTGGGAGGCATCAGTCAAGTCTTGAGTTCGCTGGTGCTCTTCCTCCTGCGCATCGAGGAGCTCCTTGATCCCACTGTTTTGCACCCCCTCTGTCATCTTTAATGACAAGTTCCTAATGATCTCACAGAGCCCCTCTACTTGGCATCGTGTGGCAACAGGTCCAAGCTTTGCAGGGTTCCGACTAGCATTTCTAAGTCTCGATTTGTGCCGGTCCAAGGCTTCAACACACCAATTGACTGGCTTGTCATGCACAAACGTAGCATAGCAAGCCTTCAAGAAACGTAATGGAAAATATGTGTTATCTGGCTTATTACCGTATACCTTGAAAAAGTGATGGCAGAACTTCTTCAGCACCTCTAGGTCTTTGTACCTCACAAGTTCGTATCGACCTTTAGTAGCCCCCTCCTTCCACACCATACCAATGTCTTCCTCTCTTATAAAACTATATACTTTAGAAACATCCTTGAGTAGCGGTCCTTCATCACACAACCCAACAACTTCAGTAAAGAACTTGCGACCATACTCTGCATAGCGACCCATCAACATTGGCGCAGCTACTATCATTCTCTCACGAACATCTTCAGATATGTCAGATAGGTCAAAAGCCTGATCAAATTCCTCTGCGCAGTATGACCTTTCGCTAAGACTCTCCTCGCCTTGGGTTTGTAACATCTCTTCCCTATTGTCCGCATCCACAGCACCAGCAGAAGGTCCAGGGATTCTAATCGACCGTTGTCTATTCGCTCTCCTTCTCTTTCCAGACGTCATATCTACTCTCTTACACAGTAGAAACCTAAACCACTTACAAGAATACAAGAACGACTTCAAAACTCAAAATAACTAAAGACCAGCACACAATACACCATATAGGAAGAATATAGAGCTTCAAGAGTTTATAGAAGGCCTTGTGCACTATGGCTATGAACAGATCCGTTAAATGATAATGTTGAGTTCACATGTTCTGAGATCCTACATAAAAAACATATCATAGACGCCCCTTAAAACGTGAGCGTCATGATGAATCATAACCCCTGAAACGCAAAACCTCATTTGGGACAGTATTACTCCGCATCATTTGATCTAGATATTTCGTTTGAATACTTGTACTAATAGTGTCTTGAATACAATTATTAAATAAGAGGAATTAAAATGACAGATATTGATGGCGTATTTTTATAGGTGCAATTAATATATTAGAAATTCCTCGTAAAAAATTTAAATTTCCAAGCGCTCAAGTTTTGGACGCTTTGCTGGATTATCTACATCGTCAGATTTTCTTGTCCGCTTTCGTATTGGAACCCAGTCAAATCGTTTTTTCCAAATTGATGCGGTTTGTCCGCATCCAACTCGGTCCAGCCATATCCCTTCATTATCTGCTTTCCATGCGCAATCTATACACTCGATAAGCATTGAAACGTGGTTTTTTAGAGGAGGTTTCCATATTTTAACATCTCTACGATATGCCATACTCCCTAGGTCTTTAAAACTGCATCTCCAAGTCGAACTGAGTAAATGCTCATCGGTGCGTCGATTTAAGGCTATTCAAAAAAATCGTTCGGAAATGTGTGCTCGAAGTCGTCCTAGAATTTTCACAGTATTCCTTGGGGCATCCATAACTCCAAATGTAAGCATTAATTCATCATCAAGATCATTGAAAATAGACACTCTGTACTCTGACAGAAATTTGTGGTGGTCCTCGTCCTCCTTCCATTGCTTAAAAAGCTTGTACTGATGTCTACCGCTAAAAGGATGGAACTGAGAAACATACAGACCATCTCGTTCAATATTCCATCGACACAAATATGTATCAGGGTTGGGACCTTGTTCACAGATTGGACAATTGTCATCGTTGAAATTTGCATCTTCGTGTCGCATAAGACGAGCATGTGGATGCTCCCAGATGCACATGTAATCTATCTCATATTTTATGGCACAATTCCATTCGCGGAGTTCGTATTCAAAATCACAAAACAAATTATCTTCAAAATCAAGAAGACCGCGGCCAACCTCGACAGATGCATGAGCTTTGATTTGATCAAACACGACGTTTTGCTTTATTGGCACACCACGATCATATTGCTTTTCGAAGCAATCTAGCCATACCTTCTTGTGCATATTATTTGTAATTTCAACTGGTGACAATACATTTTGTATAATTTCCTCATCAAATGATTGTACTTGTCGGAAAATTGTCCAAACTAAGATATACATTAGTGCAGAAACGCGTTTAAGTCTATGATTTTCCATGCTATAAAATAAAAGTGAAAGTTAATTGATTTCTAATATAGCTTATGAGATTCAAAAATGAAAAGCTCGAAGTTTATTTCTTCAAATGTTGACAAAAGATATTCTGCAATGAGCGTCTGCTTCAATCACATATGATAACTTTTCAGTACCTGTTAAACCTTTTGACTAACGAAAAAGGTTTTTACATAGCAGTTACTTATTTCAAAGTTATCCAGTATCGATACATGAAAATCCAAGCGAACTTTCAAATCTTGAAGACAATGAATTGTGACCACACTGAGCTGTTAATGGTTTTCTAGTATTTGTTTTGAAGTATGATATATCCATTAAAAGATATCGATAGATAAGAATTGCAATCATGTAATTAGCCCGAATGCACATATAATTCAAAGGCTCAATATATTCAAAGATCACTACTCATATACAACTGTATTGCATTTATTAATTCTTAAGCAAACCATTCTCATCTATGATTAGGAGAGACCCAAATACCATCACGAGGAACGACTTTCTCTCCCGGTTCCACCCACATTGCTTTATTTCTATTGTCAATGAGGAATGACCTCAATTGATCTAACTCAATGCAAAAAAGTTCAGCAAATGACGCTTTCTCTAATCTGTCATTGCCAATCAGATGTGCTAATATCCAGGAGCTCTTAAAAATATTCCAGTTCACGTTGAAGCAAAACGCTTCATAGTCTCTCTTCGGCGTCAAGTGCCCCTCCGAGTTTGTATCATAATCCCATCTTGCAAGTCGGAGGCAAGCGTACGCAGGGCTGTTGTCGATCTCACGTCTCCATAGCTTCGACACTCCACGAGCACTCTCCACATCCTCGAACGTGATCACTACTGGAGGACTCCAACCTTAAGTTGTACCATCACAGACTGATTCCCAAAGGTCTGGTCCATCTGCCATCCGCCGAAGCAGATTCTGAAGAATTGTTTCACAAGCAACAACTTCAAAGGAATTGCTCATCCTCTCAAACCTTCCCTATGGATCGAAAGAGTCCAGACTGTTTCAGTTGATGACTATAAACAAGCAGACCCTAAACTTGTATGGTTTATATGGAATTGCGAGTGTAATAAAAAGGTAGAATAAATCTTATCTGTAGTCGATAGAATTATCAGTAATGACAAGAAACTTTAGGGGGGATAAATTTTTGACTTAGCAATACAATTATTCTACACAGTTTTCAAGTAATCCTAAGAACATTTCAAAGCCCTTCTTTACATTCACAAGTGAATTACAATCATCTCTGCACTCTTATTCAAATGCAGATGAAGCACGACTATTATTCAAATTTATGTTTTATCTTCTTTATCCTTAAAGAATCGACTGCCTCTTTGTTTACCGTTTCTATCGTATCAGAGACAGTATCAGAATAATGGATTCCCTATTTTTAATCGGAAAGGTATATGTAATAGAAGAAGATTTAGGCTTGTTAAAAGCTGTAGAACCCTAAACAGAGGGCATGACGTCATCATGACGTCAGCCCTAACTATACTATGTCAACCTAAACCTAGAAAAAAATTATAATGAGGTTCAGAATTCCACGGAGTTACACACTCTTACTAAAAATATTCTAAAAATATAACCCCATTTTTTAAAATTTCCCACGGTCATAGGGTGTTTTATTTAATTAAATGGGTGTTCAAATATCAAATTTCTGCTCTCAAATCTGCGCTCGCCGCTCTCCGCTCACCGCTCGCCGCACGCATGCTAACTTTCCCCGCCACCCGTGAGGCTCGGAAGATCCCACCGAAGCCCGTCAACGAAGAGAGGATGATATCCTGGCTTGCGAGGGCAACTTTCTGGGCAGAGGTATGTTGCTATTCATTTAGCACTTTAAATGTTTTGACTTGGATATATAATAATTAGATTCTAGCTAACTACTAGATTCTCAATTGCACATATCAGCTATCAGAGCAGGCGTCTGCAAGTTTCGAGGAGATTGTGCGACAGGACCAAGTCAGTATTGACATGACAGTCTCCACTGAGCCGATGACTCTAGTAGCTTACGTGGAAGACTGCAGAATGAAGCTCTGGGACCACGTTTTCAATTCATACTTCCGAGGAGCCGAAGGTTTCCAGAAACAACTCGAATTTCGGGAGTTCAAGGGAACAGACCTCGTTGTCAGACAAGTTCTATTCAGGTGTACCCTTATGTTCCAGTGGTTTGCACAGTCGTGATGTTCATAAGCTCCACAAGTTAGTGGTTCGTTATTGGGAGTCCTGAAAATTGCGTGGCCGCTATGGTAATCATTCGTGCCAGTCAAATGGTCTCGAGTATGCTTATCTGAATATGCTTTATACATAATGACCAGAAAGGCTCTATTTGCTATGCAAATTGTGACCATGCTAGGCTTTTAATCACCCTGCTATGCCCGCGATGTCTAAGAATACCATGCTTTCGATTACCCTTCTATGATGCCCCTGTTTATCATGCTACGCATAACATGCTGCAAAGGGATCGAGTTACGGTGCTCATGAAACTGGTGATGGAACTCTTGCAGATATTTCAAGTATGAGCTCTTGGCCAAGCAGGCAATCAGAAAAGAGAATCTCCCAATTTTTCTTACCGCATGGGTCGACAGATCGAATGAAGCATGCATGTTCTCAGCTTCACAGCAGCGGACATGGACAACTTCTCATCTTACTGCTGGAGCATGGTACTTGGACTGTGTACCAAGTTTTTCTCCATCCTTCGAAATCGAGCTGCGGAAGTCGAGGGATGCCATCGGTGAGTCTGGTATTGAAATGGTCGATCTTCAAGGGATAGAGGATGAAACTGAGCGGGCCAAGGCTCTTAAGAGAAGGATCGAGGAGGACAGGAAGAAGGCCTAGAAAGTAAGAGAAGCCTAGGAGAGGGCCGAGCAGAAGGAGCTAGAGAAGGAGCTGAAAGCAAAGGAAAAATCGGGCAGAAAGGGCAAGAAGAAAATCAACACCCCTGGTCAGGATGATAAGAATAGTCCTTCTGGCAATTCCGGGCAGAAAGAGAAAAACAACTCGAGGGGTACAAAAAGAGGATCTTCCTATGATCAGCTCAATCAACTCCTGGAATTCAACGATGCTAGGAAGTGTGGCCAGAATTCCGAGTTAATCCTCAACTCATCCCTCATATATGTACTCGCAGGCAGTGGTAATGAATTCACTCCCATGTACCTGGAGATCAAGCGTACTGTGCTCAAGGTAATCCAGATCACATGCATTTCAAACTTGTTATAATTTTCGGATGAATTTGATCATGCCATGATGCCATGAGCATCCCATGATGTGCCACGATGCCATGGTCGTGGCAGGTAAGGGCCTTTGCACCAGCTTGCTAATGAATTGCCCACCTGCTTGCTCTTGACCAGCCTGTTCAGATGATATTCCTTTGTCAGATTTTGTGCTTTTTCTCCTGGTTTTCGTTCTTGATTTTATCCCTGTAACCTGGTGGCCCGGCCCGAGCAGAGTCTAGAGCAATGACAGTGCAGCCGATCTGAGTTGGCCTTTTGAAGTATTGCGGGTATTTGCAGCTCGGTTTATTTAGAATCATGCTCGTAACAACCTCACGTGGTTTTGACTTTCGACCAAACCACTGACTTCTCTTGAAATTGAATACCTCTACATGTCACGGATGGGAGAAGCCTCTTCATGAGTGGGAAACAGGTGAAACATCACTTTGTCGACCTTATTATTGCGGATCTACCTGAGGGCCTTCCTGTCCCCGGCGTTTCAGACCCACCTACATCCATCCCTGCTTGGAACGAAGACTCTACTGATTTCTGGCAGAACACCTTCAACTTTGCCGAGAACCACCTGCACGATGACGGAGCCATGATTCTTTTTCATCCATATCATGCAGCAACAAAATCAAATATCCTAGGTTACTGCAATGCATTCAATTTCAGAGTTCGCAAGGAATGGTGGGCAATGAACCGACTCTACCTGACATCACCCTTTGATCCGTCAGTTACTGTAAGTTTCAATGCAATATATTAATCTCCTCATTTTATTGGACTATCATCTGGACCTCTTATTGATTGTCACGAATTGCCTTTGTGACTTTCTGATAGCCATTGAAAATCAAGTCTCAATTTACCCCGAATCTGATGAGTTGGCTTTTGTTGCTAGTACTTCAGTTCTGTAATCGCAATCTCCTTCTTGCCATACAGAAAGTGTACGTCCCTGGCATGGTATGGCCATTAATTTAAAACTTGCATTCGTGGAGTACCCACGGCCTAGGCATGATATGGACTCTCAGTTTATTATTGCATTCTTCCTTGAGGTTATGGCCTATGCATGGCATCTGCAGCGACTTGGTATGGCCTGGAACTCATGTGGCACTAACTTCCTTGCTAGTTATTCTTGGATTATAAACACTTCGGTTTGGGATTACTCTGCTGGTGAAGACCGGACCTCCTGCTTCAAAGTTTGGTTTTCGGCCTGTTCCTAAGCTGCTGAGCCGTCACGGTGTAGACGTGGGTTGTGACGATTGCTTACAGAATATAGTTCTGCCAGAGAACCAGATGTGCAATGGTCCAAAGCCATGGAGAGGCCCCCGCAAGAAATCCGCGGTTCTGATGGAAATGTTGATTGAAGCATGCTCCGACCTTGAGAACGTTGTGTTTGACTGCACAGCAGCAACTGGTATGTTTTTGGTTTGCCTAAAATTAATGTTTTACCTTCTTCCTCAGAACTTTGCCTATTCTTTAATGTTTTTGAGTACCACTAATAAAATCAAGTGGATTGTACTTCAGGTCCGTCAATCCATGCATGCCGCAACGTTGACCGCCACATCGTGGCCTTGGAGGCTGATGCAGACATTTTCAAGGCTTTGTTGCAGCCGTTGATTCAGACTTCCACAGTTCCTCAAGCCACCAGTACTGAGCATGTCATTATTGATGATCCTGAGGATGAAGTTCCCGTTGCTAAGATCCTTAAGAGATCTTGATTCCAGAAGTGAGTTTAGATACTTTTTTTCTAGTGTTACGTTTTATGTACTCGCATTGAATGTGGAGTGGATTTATAAACAATGTGCCATTTACATTTGCAAATGCGATAATATAGGCTATCGCGTGCATCGTCCTTTCTTTTCTGATCCTAATTTCTACCCTATCCCGCCACCACCATGGCATCTTCCATCTTATGCGAACAATGCTACTATCGAACTGGCTCGTGGTTCTTATCGTTACTATAGATCTGAAAATGCACCAAATAGATCATTGGAGTTTGTTGATATTGAAGCAGATGAGTCAGAAGAGGCAGAAGACGAAGAAGAGCCATCCACTATCACTTTATCATCCTCTGAAGACGAAGAAGACTGCAAAGAAGAGTGGCGTATCGTACGCTCTATGAGTACATTGGAGGATATTTTGGAAATGTGAGTTTGAGGCGGTAGCGAGTAGATAGAGAACTTTTATGTACCTTTCTACTTTATTAACATCTCCTTCCATTTTTGTTGTTCATTTTAGTCGCTTCAAAGTGTCTGAATTTCAACCCGTCATGCGCTTCAAAAGTGATACACCTCTCAGCATTCGTTACGCAACTTCGTCAATGTTATGATAATGAGCTCTATGTTCTAAACCTTTTGTCTCAATCAATAAGACTTAGAGATGCAATTAGTCTGTAAATCATTCCACTTGATTGAATTGAACATCAAGTATGCCCAGCCCTTGTCTAAAGTCTGACGGATTACCACATTAATATCCTATACCATTACGTAGTGAATGATAGCATGCATTAGAGCAATTACATAACAAAGCAATTTTGAAATCCTGAAATGGACGGTGTAGGACCGAGCACAGTAGGATCCAACAGTAGATGGATTAATGACCAAGATTAGTGGGTCCAAATTACGGATAAAATATAAAAATAGATACCATCATCCCTAAAACAACTTCGCAGCCACAACCAAGAGTACCTTGTTCTGTATTTTCATCATCATTTTCTTTTTATTAATTCATTCCATCTTATATTCTCATTTATCCCTTCCACTCCCAAGTTCATCCTCACTCCCATCCTCGTTTGCATTTCATTTTTCTTTTGCCGTTTCCTTTCCCTTTTTTCCATTTATCCCTTCCATTGGCACCTTTCTTCTTTATTAACGCCTCCATTGTTTTTTTTAAATTTTTTTTTTCCTTTTTATCCATCTTATATTCTCATTTATCCCTTCCACACCAAAGCTTACCCTCATTCCCATCCTCGTTATGTCTTTGTTATTGTTTTCCACTTTCCTTTTTTACTTTCCATTTATCCCTTCCATTGGCACCTTTCTTCTTTATTAACACCCCCTTTGTTTCTTTCTTTCTTTTTCATTCCATCTCATATTCTCATTTATCCCTACCCCATATTCATATTCGGCATCCATACCCCACACTTGCAGTACACACCTAGGTTTAGTGTACTAGTTGCTAGGTTCCAATCCTTATCTTATTCAGCACAGAATCCATTCTTTGTACACTCTTTTCAACTTATACAACCTTGCATTGGAATTTTACTCTATGCTTGTCATTTCTTTCTTTCATGCTAAGTCTTTTTTTCTACTTCTCTTTTCTTTTGTTCGTAAATGTTATAAAACTTATTTCATTGTTTTTTAATTGTTTTTCTCTTTCACATACAGATCATATATTCTCTCATAATGCACATTACATACACATCACATACACATCACATTCAGATCACATACACATCACATACACATCACATTCAGATCACATACACATCACGTACACATCGCATATACATCCCATACACATCACCCATACATCCCACACTAATCAAGGTCGATCAGATAAGCCGGTCAGTAATTCACCAAGTTTATCCCATAATCTTTGGTGGCAGCGAATATAACTTGAATATAATCCTGTACATGTGAGCTAATTAACGTCAATTGGGCACTGGCTTCAGTGTGTTATACTTCTCGAGAGAAAGCAATGGACGTCGTACCTCGCAAAGGATAATCGCTGGGGCCATTCCCAAACTGACATAAACAAATTCAAATCGGATGAAAGAAAAATGTAATAAAAGAAAAAATCTACAGTTGCTCCGCAGTCTTTTTATACGCCAATTTACCCTTTATCTCTCTTACTTGGCTATACTTTATCTTGATAGTAGACTTAGGGACTAAATAAAGAATAATATTTTATTCTTAGAAAATTTCTATGAAATCTAGTAGTCTTCATTATCCTAAACGTATCCACCCCAAGATAAACTTAATCCATTCACTTCTCTTGAACTTAGTACGTGGAAAGATGAAAATTCAAAATACTAACACCCGTAGCCTTCAATGATGGCTGTAAATCACATCTAAAGACGGATATAGGTATGCACAGAAATAGGCACACACGGTCATAGGTGTTATTAAGTTCATACTTTTCATAAAAAAATTAATGTGAAAACCAACATGCTGCAGTTGTAGACTGTGAGAAACTTCACCAAAAACATCAAAATTTCTGCAAAGTTACCGCTCACCGCTCTCCGCTCTCCGCTCACCGCTCACCGCTCTCCGCTCTCCGCTCACCGCTCACCGCTCGCAGAATAGCATTTCCCCAGTCACCTCCACCGTATGGAGGAGGTGGATTAGGAGAGCCCTAGCGGGGCAATGGAGTGCCTGCAGAGGGAGACAGACCACGAGAGGCAGAGCTCGGCGGTGGAGCTGCTTGGGAGGGAGATGGCGGTGGAGTGCAGCATGTCCGCAGGATAGAGTGCAGCTGCATACTCGTCGCCACCAGAGCATAAAGGTGTTGTGGGGAGATTGCGAGGCTTCCGCCAGCGTAGCCCTCACGAGGAAGCCTAGCTCTCCACAAGTAAGTGACTCTTAGCTCCTCCCTGGTCCTTCCTTAGACCCGCACAGAAACAAGGCAAAAGAGTCAAGCAAAGGAATACAAAATTGGATGATGAATTCAAGTAGTGAGGAGGAGCCAAGTGAGGGAGACAACGACATGGTTGGAAACAAGAGTGCGGAAGGGGGCGGGGGGATGAGTTATGGAGAAGAAGGCAGGTTGTTGGTCGCCATCACATGTCGTGGAAGAGGCGCGAGAGGTCGGGGGCGAAGCAAGGGAGATGGCAGGGTGGCGCTTGGAAGCCATTGCGGCGGGAGAGGGAGAGCCAAGGGGAGGGGAGGGGTGGTGCACAAGGAGAGATAAGAAGAAGGGGAGAGGAGAAGAGCAAGAGGAAGAGGTCAAGGGAGGGATTCTGGGGCGTAGGGGAAGAGCGAGGATGGGGGAGGGAGTGAGATGTTCGGAGCGAGGGAAGTTGAGAATGAGAGAGGCAGAAAGGGTATCGGAGCGACGGAGAGAGAAGATGAGATCAGGGATGTTCAGGGAGTCCCTACAAGAGGACCTGAGTGTGAGAGAGGGGCAGGAGAGGATTCGAGAGAGGGGGGGGTCGTAGGACACCGAGAGAGCACGAGGGGCAACGAAGTAGTTCAGGGACCGGGAGTGGGAGAGATAGAGGACGAGATCGGGGGCGGGCGGAGCGGGGCGATAGCTCAGGTCAGCAAATTGCACGCCATGAGGGAGGTCGTGGATCTAGGGGCGGCCGGTCCCCATGAGGGGTGGGTGATACGGTGGAGCCAGAGGTAGGGAGCACCCGGGCGCCGAGCGTAGAGGCCATTTGGGGAAGGGGAAGGGGGATGGGTGGGGCAGGGAGGGGTGGTGAAGTTGGGGGGCGGGCTGGGAGAGGAAGGGGGAGGGAGTTCCTAAAAAGCCAAAGAGAATTGTGCCAGGGTCAATTGAAGATTTATTTTGTGAGGGGATTTGGATAGCAGATTTGGAGAATTACAGCCATGGAACCTCAGAGTATTCAGGGCCAGAACCAGAGGTGAAGGTCGATTTTGAGAAGGTGCCGTCTTCTCTAGGACTATTCCATAGATTCTTCTCTATGTCTACTTTGAACAAGATTGCAAAAGAAACAAACCGGTATGCCTTAGAAGTGATCAAGGATGATGGAAGTACTTGAGGTGGATCTAAGTGGATTCCTATTACAGCGAGAAACTTGGAGGTTTATTTAGCCATTTGTATGTTTATAAGCCTCAAAAATTTGCCCAATCTAAGACTTTATTGGTCACGTGACCAAGTTTTGTACCACTGTCTAATTATCTCATCCATGATGTCTCGGGGCTGATTTGAATCTATTACCCGGTGTTTGCACTTGACGGCGGATTATGATTGGGAGGGTGACAAAAGGGATCGAAATTATGACAAAATTTGGAAAGCAAGGTGGTTAGCAGACGATGTGAGGAATGCATGTGCAACATTGTGGAATCCCAATGTTGCACTAATTCTAGATGAGACTATGATACGCTACAAAGGGAAGTATTGTCCTATAAGACAATACATGCCTAAAAAACCCACCAAGTTTGGAGTGAAAGTGTGGGTATTGGCGGATTTCCAGGCAAAATATGTTCTCAACTTTGATGTGTATTGTGGGGCAAGCAATAAGTATGGGGAGAAGAAAAAAGGTGGTGGAAAGGGAGCTGGAAAACAAGGGGGTGATGTGATAAAAACTTGCTCAAGGATCTACATCATAGAGGCCATCTAGTTGTTGTGGACAACTTTATTAGCAGCATTCCCTTGTTCACGTTCCTTTTAAATGTTGGGATTTTTGTAATAGGAACGGTAAGAGCGGATCGCAAGGAGCTTCTACCTTGTTTGACAAACAAGGTTGAGAATGCAAAACACCACCAAGGGTGGTATGACTTCCAATTTCATGGTAGTGGCAATGTGTGTTGTTTGGTGTGGATGGATAAAAAGCCTGTGTTGCTTTTATCCACACATGCTTTACCAAGAAGTCCTTTGAGGAGGCCATTATATGTTTGACGTTAGGTAGATGGAGAGAAGAAAAAAATACCTACAACTCCCATCCACTTGGAATACACGAAGGAGATGAGAGGGGTTGATGTAGCCGATCAATTGAGGGGGGCTTGTTCCCTACTTTTTGAGAGCCACAAGTGGTGGCATAGAGTATTGGATTTCTTACTTGACACGGCCTTCATCAATTCATGGATGTGCATTCGGAAGTGAGTTATTGGTTTGGAGTAGAGCCCCTCACACGCTTGGATTTTCACTTGCAACTTGCTCAACAACTAGAGGCATGCATCCCTGGCCCACGGCTATGCACTTCTTCTATATCCCCATTACAGCCACAACCTCATGGGACTTTGACATTAAAGAAGAGGCGGGTTCGTTGGCTTTGTGGCGTGCGCACCAACAAAACATGCATGGGATGTGTTGGCCTTTTTATTTGTGAATGGGAATGCTACTTTTCTATTCATCAAGCTTATCGGAGGTGAATTTTTCCTTATTGAAGTCCTGAATTTTGCAAGCATATGTTTGGCTGAAAAGTTTTCCTAGACCATTGCTTCCCCCTCCCCTCCAAAAAACAAATTACAAAATGAAAAAAGAAAACAAACAAACGAAGAAGAAAAAAAAATCACTGTTGGAGGAGGGGATACCTTGCAAGCGCTCGCAGTTTGGAGGCTCTGTTCTGCAACGCCGGAGAGGATAAGGGGAGGTGGAGCCAAGGCCAGTGGGAGTTGAGTCCGGGGAGAGGGATGAGGGCGACCGTTACAAATTTGGTGGGACAAGGGGGCACGACAGCAATGACACCGAGGGGCCGTCGAGATCCGGAGAGCACGACGAGAACATGCATGAACGAGGCTGGCGGGGAACCTCGGGAACGCTGCAGGTCGCTTGGGATCGCTTAGGTGTTTGGGCGGGGTCCAGCTGTGAACTCACTGAGCCGCGGCAACTTTGGTAGGGGATCGCATCGGGCTCTGGGTGGCAGGGGCTGGGAACTGAGGGAATGGGGCCGGTTGGAGCAGGGATCACTTTGAGCAAGGCTAGGGGGGATCCGATCAAGGGGGGGTCCTAGGCTATTCAGGTCGTATGGCACAAGTGGCAGGGGTAAAGGCTGGGGGATACAACGGTCATCCCATGTGGAGGTCTGACGGGGCATGTGACACGTTGTTGGGGCAGCTACCCTTCCAATCCAGGGGGCCATGATTTGAGGGGGGCAGCAGCTCTTTGAGACCACATGTGCTGCCCTGACCTCCTTGATTTCAGGAGCAGTGTCTTCACAAGGACGCCGAGCTTGTGGGGCAGCACATGTGGTGTACCTCCATTTCGGGCCTCCACCACTTGCAATTTTGGATTGTTTTGTAATGAGTTTGATGTTCATTTCTTTTCTAATATACTATACTTTCATTGTGAGTCACTTGATTGTGTTTCTCATGTGTGTGATTTGTTTATGAGCCCATTTTCCAATCTCAAATTTTTTTTAGATTGTAGAGGTGACGTAATTGCAAGACACTTTTCTCCCTATCTTTGTAGATCTTTGAGAGGTTCTTTTTGCAAATGCTCTTTCTATACTTAGAGTATAAGATTTATCCACCAAACCTACCATGTACATGAATCCCACTCTCCTAGATTCAATTTTCTATTGCTGCTCTGCTTTGGCCTCACACCACTCAAACTACTCCAATCAGCCCACTGAATTCAGTCAAAAGTGAATCTCTACTGCCATAGGTACAGACTCTACATTTGTACACGGCAATGGGCACGGGGATTTCCGGGTTAATGGGTACTCTTTTCTTTTTCCTATTTTCCTTGTTAGAACGATTGTGGTGGGTACTCTTGGGCAGGAAAGGAAGGGAAAGGGAGATCAGGGGCAGAGGGGAGCGTTGATGTTTGATCAAGGGGTGAGTTAGTAAGATTCGTGCAGTACAATCCTTCGTCAGCAAGTCTCGTTAAGATCTTCCCCACTTCCCGCGTATATGGGTTCTTGCTGAATGCAGTTGCTTGGTGAAGAGCGAACAGTGTATGACGCGTGTTGGTGTGGGAGTTTGAGGTTTGGAGGGGATGCTAGGCTTTGGATTTTTAGATGGTAGCGATGTGATAGTGAACCCTAAACTAACGGAGGTTGGGAGGAGCTGTCCAGCTACAAGTTGATGTATAGAGGATATCATGTGCTGCACCACGGGGTGGGGTTAATCACTTGAGGTTGATACATCTTGTTCACGTAACGCTCTGCAACTTATTCCATGGTGGTACATATATACCATCCCAATAAAAGCTACTCTTGATGCTGAATGAATGGTGACTGCAGTTGCAACAGAGGTTGGATTCTTGATCTTGCCTGTGAAGGCATGAGAACTAGAATGGGTATAAAACATAAAGAAACTGAAGCATACACATCTGAGCAATAGGTTTCTGAGGATGTGTAGTGCTCGAGTGCTACACGTGAATGGTATAACTCAGGCAAAAAGCATTTTTTTCTTATGAATAGATGGAAGATTTGTATTGAAAAAAGGAGGGAGCGTGATGGTGAAAAGCTCGCCGGTGGATGTGTATATTTGTATCGCTGAATAGTGGTCTCTATGGAAAAGATAGGGCAACTAACGTACGCTAACTCAAAAAGACTTGTCTCCCTAGTCAGGACAAACACAAGTCGGTGTCTACTGCCAATGGCTGATGTTCTAGGCCACAAGGTGGTTGATTAAGGTTTAACAAGAAGGGAAGGGTTGTTCTTCGCACCGCTGGCTCCGCATCGTAGGGCGTCAAGGGAGCCGCACATGCTGCCTCAAAGTTTAATATTACGGAAGAGGATGAGTCGCAGTCGCTATGGCAGGCGCGCGTCTCGGGAGAAGAAGTTGCAGATGGTGGTTGTTGCATTCAAGAGCTGTTGATGCTCCGCTGCTCAGCGAATCACGACCAACGGACAATTTCTCAGAAGGATTTAAAGCCAAAGGTTTCTTCACGCTTTTCTGGTGCTTGCTCTCAGCCAAATGGCCAGCTTCCTCAAACAGGACCTGGATCGGGGTGGCAGCAGGGCGTTTGCTGGACAAAGCACACGTCAAACCCTCCTCGATGCACGACCAACCTGCCATCACACTAGACTTATAAGGGTATGGGCCGTCATCAACAACGAAAGGATCCTGCGCAGCACAAATATTCAGGTCGAAGCCACTTCACCACGAAGAGGACTCTGATGCCCCACCACTGGATCGATAGAGGCTACTGTGATTGCCTTTAGATGGCTGAAGCGAGTTCTACTTCATTGGACAGGTAGACTGAGATTCCATAGTCGAGCTCTCACTAGTCATGCTCTGATCATCCCCCCCATGAGGCGGGGACGCAAAGTTTGTTTTAGCCTTAGTGCCCCTCAGTGCTCTCGCCGCTGCAAAGAAAAATCACAAAATCAAAACGTTAGCTTCGCGTAAGAAAACGGAAAAATCGATATTCCAAGTACACAACCACCATCAACCCAGACACCACTGCAGCTACCAAAACCAATCATTCAATCAAGGCATTTGTATTGTACCACTATTGTAAGCACGCGCAGCCTCTTCAGCAGTGTCAAAAGTCCCCAGCCACATCCGAGTCTTCTTCCAAGGATCGCGAATCTCAGCCGCAAACCGCCCCCAGGGCCGCTTCCTCACACCGCAAAAATGAGCTACTTGCTCTGCCTGGTGCAGATTCGCGGTCCCCCCCCCCCCCCCTATCATCACCTCTTTGGGCCATCGCTTCTACCCCAAGTCACTCTGTCCGAAACACCGTCTCAAACTCCACTACATCAATATCGCCACCGCCCAGATTCACTCAATCCCGCTCCACCACTCCATCGCCTCCGCCTCTGCTTGCCTTCCAAAGCTTCTCACAGTCCACCAAACTATCCCTCCCCTCAATTATCCCCCTCAAAACAAAAACTCCTCGTCATCTGCCGCTTCACAATCACCCCTTAATATCGCCACACACCTCACCTCGTGCACCACCAGTACATCCACTTTCGCAGGCCACAAGGTCCTCCACTCCACCTCACCACCTCCACTCCAACACATTCATCCACTCACGCTCTCTCCCCTCTCCCCTCACCAAACTGCGCTCCTCCCCCTCCACTGCTCTCCACCATTCCCACCTCCCCACACACACTCACATACACTTCATCACCCCACCGATCCGATAACACTTCTAATGTCGTCCAAAAAAGAAACCAAGGAAACCAGAGACGTAGCACCGGAGCGGTAGGGAACTCGACTCGACTGGATTCAAGTCTGTGCGACAGAGAGGGAAGCGAGGGCGGAATATTGGCGCAAAATGAGACTGCGAGGGAGGTTAACGAGGCGAGGAGTGCTACAGAAAGGGGAAGAGACGACCAGCCCATTGCCTCTCTGCCTGCCTCCCTCCGTCCCTGCGCGGCTGCTCTGGTAGTGGGGCCGGCCAGCCGCGCCTGCTCCGAACCTAGGCGAGGCGGGGCCCAGAGCGGGGCCCACGTTGGCTTGAATGTATAAGGGGCACTTTTTCACTATCTCTGTCCTCCCGATTTCTACTACGTGCAAGGTATAGATGGATGAAGAGCGGATGGTTGGAGTATGGATGGGGCGGGGTGGCTGCTTGTTCCCGAGGAAGGGACCTGACGACCAACCCGACCAGGGGCAGACTAGGCCTATGGCGTAGTGGTACCTACCGTATATGTGGCAGAGGGGGCGGGGGCTGGGGTGAGGTGTTGGGCCCCGGCGTCTATGGCGGCTCGGGTGCAGGCCTTCACGCTCTCGGGTGAAAGTTCTTGTGGGGCATGGGCCTCGGCTTGGGCCCCTTTGCCGCGCTTGCAGTAGATGTGTTCACATCTCCCACTGGCAAGCGCAGGGAGATTAGGCTCCATGCTGATTTCGTAGGCAAAAAGCTGAGTAAACTTGGCTTTTTGCCTTCGAAATCATAAGGGAGCCTAATCCGGAGTAGGCTCGCTGTGCCTGTCAGCAGAAGATGTGAACGCACCCAGTAACCGGTCACTGCATTGCAGCGTTGCGATGTTTTGGGTGCTCTGCCTTTGTTTCTTCATCTCCACCTTCAGATGGGAGTTTCAGGGCTCATGTTAGAAAGAAATATCAATAATTCCAAAAAAAATATGGTGAGTTGGTATACACATCTATGACCGATAACTTAAGCATTTCAACATTGTAACTCCTGGGTTAGCAAGAAGGAGTTATTTTTTGTCCAAAGAAAAATAAGGTTTATGAAGAATGAGCTTTTTAAAATTAATTAAGTAAAATTAGAATTACTACAAAAATTTTGATTCAAAAGTTAGTAAGAGCCCATGACCAACATATAGCTTCACCTATGACCAACAACAACAAGAGTATTGAACAACAACATGTCCGTAACACTCATTCTATTGGAGGACGCATCATGAATCTACTGTTCAACAATTATCAGCTACTGGTTTTCCATTGCCCAGCAATAGAGAGCCTACTGATCTAGCATAGGTGGTTACACCTTAGGGAGACCATGCACCAAGAAATGAGGAGTTTTGTAAGTAAAAAATGGTAGAAAAGATTATAATTTTGTAAATAAGAATTTGGTCAATGATAATTCTTTTTTGTAGAGAAAAAGAGGTGAAGGGATTTAATAATTTTAAACCTAGAAAATGGAATCATGAATTCTTTAATTGAGTGAGAAGTTTGTTGATTCTATTTATCGATTATGTGTGCTTATCTTAACCCCTAAGTGCCCAAGCATGTTTTGGGTCTCAAAACCTCCAAAACAGTAATTTTTGACCACCTTGTAGAAACGACAATTTGAACCAAACAAATTTGCGTTTTTTAGACATACAGCCGTAAGATCTTGTAGTACACCTTCTTTAGTAGTATTGATAAAATTTTCAGCCGTTGGATGTTTACCATATTAGAGATTATAATATTCAAAGTTGCAGCAAAACCATTTTTGGGCATTGGCTGAATGACTTAGTCAAAATGGTGCAAAAGGGGAGTTGAAGATTGTTACCCCAAAAATTTTGCCCATATTTTTTCCCATGTAGGTAATCAAGTTGAGTACCTCCATGGAAAATTTGAGAGACTCATTCCTTTTTTTGGCTCTCATAAAAATTGTTTTCTAGAAGCAAGTCTGAATACGTTGATATGGTAAAACATGCATGAAGTCACGTATATTTAGTTTTAGAAAAATCTGAACGGTGGTTAGGTGCCTTTATAAGTTTTTGATTTTTGAGTTAAATTATTTTTGAAAAAATTCCAAAATCTCAAATTTTGAAGAATTTTGAAAGAAGTATTTCAAAAATTACTGAAAATATTGAAGCTTGTCTTTGTAATTTTTAGAGGCTGCCCTTGTAAAATTGGTATATTTTTTGACTTGGGTCTCTTTGGAATTTGAGTGGTGGTTTGGTTATGAACATATTTCAAGATTTTTTTAAAAAAAAAGCCTATTTTAAGCTTCCCGTTTTGGACTTGAAACCTAAAATTTCTAGATGAAGGTCTTCAAATTGGAATTTGGCTTTGCAAATTTTACCACGTGCACTTTGCAGTACAGGGAGCATCCAGTAAAAATCTTAGGCAAAAATATCAATTTTAGCCCCTTTATCTAAACTGACCGAAAGAGCAAAAAGCCATTTTGGCTTTCCTGGGCACTTAGGGATTAAACCTTTGCTTGTGATAACCCACATTAGGTTTACAGATTGCCTCTTCCGACTCTGTTTATTTTTAAGAAAATCTAGTAAATAAGAATAACTATTATTGACCCTTTTTGGAAGGGAAAATGTTGTATTCCTCAATTAATATGAGTCACTGTATTAAGAGTTAGGTACTATTCAATTATTAATTTGTAGTGTCTTTACCATGATGAACTCGTTTGATTATTACAAATGTTTTTTTTCAAATGAATGAATGAGTCATAATGTGGCTATTATATTTATGAACATTAAAAAGGAGAAAAAATCTTCAAAATCAAAATTCTTGAAGTTCAAAGCTTAGTTAGTAAAATTCACATACCATAGCTTACTAGCAGATTCGTCAGAAATTAATTCTAAAAATGAATGCCTAAAATTTCTAAAAATTATGGGTAACTTTTGCCTAATATTATGAAATTTAAAATTCATCATTGCCTAAAATTGAGAAAAATCTACCGTTCTGTAGATTATATCTCACTTTGAAGCTTTGAATGATTGAGAAGGGGGAGAAGGTGCTCCTTTTGTAATCAAGCCCACTTACACTACTCTACAAAGAATATGGGTTAAGAAGTAGCAAGATTCTAGGTGGGGTTTTTAAAATGTGTTATACACAGATTTTTGGAGTGTGATTGAGCATAGAAGATGAAGTTATATGAAAATGTGATGAACTAAGAAAAGTTGAGTAACCAAGCCTTCTTCCATCTCCAACAAGTTTTATGTCAAAAAATGTTTTTATGCAAAAGATATGGACAAAACAGCACGTAAAGGTCCATGTATCAAAATGTGTTCCAAACAGTTTTTTTAAAGCTCATTTGTGCATAGAAAATCAACTTTTTTGAAAATATTTTGGTCTGAGAAAAGCTTTAAAATCATGCTATCTTTCACCTCCAACAAATTTTGTGTCATTTGGAGACTTTTTGCAAAAGCTATGCTTGTTATTAAAATGAAGACTAACTAGTTGTTTCAACTCAAAGTTCACATATTCCACATGCATTGTTGAATACAACTCCATTCCTTGTGTGTAAGTAACTGAGCATTCTTTGCCTTTGATGTTTGATGAGTGCCTAATTCATATTTAATCAAGATTCAAAAGTGCCTAACTTTTTGGATATCATTTTTTGAAGTGCCTAATCATTTTTTGCACTTTAATTAATTATTAGGCAAACAAGTGCCGAAGCTGTTAGTAAGCTACGGTAACCAGTTCTGGTTCTTTCCAAGATGTTTCAACCTTTTAGGGTTAAAAAATGTCCAATATCAACTTATCTATGGTATTTATTAATCCTTTACCCTTTAGGACCTAGCAAACCAAATTTGGCCGTTTTAAACTAAATTTTGGGAATTGGAACACTTTCCTAGCTTCAATTGCCTATGAGGTGTGAACGAGATGTGAGGGCACCAAAATTCCGCTTCCAATGAGCCATTGGCCATCAAATTTGGAGTAGTAATAATTTGTCTATGGCAATTTGAAGTTGGGATTTCTAGAGTTCAAAATGCATTGTGGAACATGTTTTTCTATCAAATTTATTTGTTTATAACTAAAGAGAGCATGACAACTTCACCATAGTGTTCAATATTGTTTTATTTTATTTTTTTATTAAAATTCCATGGTAAAATGAGATTTTTTGTAATTACCACAATTTTTTAAAAGTAGAAACTCTAAAAATCTTATAATTCGATTTTTTTCCAAAAATATTAAAATATCAAATTTGATAGAAGACATGGATGGTTGTTTGTGTAAAAATAATAAAGTAAATTAAATTATAAAATTTCAATCTGAATGTTTGATTATAAAAGAATTCAAGAGAATGCTTGGAGCTCCTTAGGCCCTAAAGGGTTAAAGGACAAATAGCCCCCGGGGGCTTTTTTAGAACTTGGGCATGTACCTGAGGCTTCAATTTAAATGTTTTTTGAAACATTTTGCAAATGTTTGCCAAAACAAGGACTTTGAGGGAATTTGATTTTTTTTACTTTAAAATTACCTAAGATTATTTCTATAAATACTTCATATTGCCGTCTTTGAGATTTTTCTAAAAAAAATAATTTAGTACAAAATGTTTATTCCACAAAATAACAAAGGTTTTTTCACCATTTTTGGGTAGTGGACTAAAAAACTTCTTTTTTTTTAGGTTTTTTTTTTTTTTTTTTTTTTTTTTTTTTTTTTTTTTTTTTTTTTTTTTTTGGGCTTAAAGGATGGACATCAATCTTTACTTTGAGCGTTTGTATTGAGACTTTATAACATTTTGGAATTTCTAAAAAAGAAATATGAATTAGCATTATTGTGTGTTCAACTTAATAAAAATATTTTTCCCAACATGCTACACTTGTTTTGTGTGTATAGTTTTTTCATACAAGTAGCTTACTTAGTCTTCTTTAACATGCACAAAAACCCCCAAAATCCGTAATGCAAAAAACCCAAGGAAAAAAAAGTTAAAGTATGTTGACCTAGTCAAAATTAGAAGTGATGGGGTGGAGTAAGTTATAATTTGGGCCCTGCCGGCCATGCTGACATGAAACTGAATCCTGGCAGTGGCTTTGACAACTCTTGCATGGCTTTAATGGATGGAGGCCTTCCGCTTGATCATGCAGTCAACAGCATAGGCTACTTTAAAAACTCCAAAGTGGGAAGTTATCATTACCCCTGTGTGTAGCATCTGAGCCCTTTGTTGGTTCTGACCGTAGGGAAGAAGCGTTGCAGGGACACCCATGTTTTTTTGCTAAATGCTACAGTTGCAAAAGTATTTCATCCATCCAGTTTTCGCACCGAATTTCATCCACTGTCTTCGTTGCTGTCGCAGGGAGGGCAGGTCGCAGGGGTGCAGGTCGCAGTGGGCAGGTCGCAGGGGTGCGAGGCGGAGGCGGGAGGCGGAGGCGGGAGGCGGAGGCGGGAGGCGGAGGCGAGGCGCAGGCGGGAGGCCAGCGACCCAGGTGAGGGCGGGGGGTCGGGATGTTTTGGGGTCGGGAGAGAGGGGTTGGTTTTGGGGTCCCGAGAGAGGAGAGGGTTTTGGGTCGGGAGAGAGGGGGAGAGAGGAGAGGGTTTTGGGGTCGGGAGAGGGGTGGGGTTTTAGGAGAGGGGAGGGTGGGTTCACGGGAGTGGGGCGATTAAAGGGAGGAGGGGTTCAGGAGAGGGGAGAGGGGAGGGGTTTAGGGGAGGGGAGAGGTTCAGGGGAGGGGAGAGGGGAGAGGGGAGGGGTTCAGGAGAGGGGAGATGGGAGAGGTTCAGGAGATGGGAGGGTTCAGGAGAGGGGAGATGGGAGAGGGGAGGGGTTCAGGAGAGGGGAGGGTTCAGGAGAGGGGAGATGGGAAAGGGGAGGGGTTCAGGAGAGGGGAGGGTTCAGGAGAGGG
Organism: Ceratodon purpureus; assembly: GCA_014871385.1. NCBI lineage: Eukaryota > Viridiplantae > Streptophyta > Bryopsida > Pseudoditrichales > Ditrichaceae > Ceratodon > Ceratodon purpureus. The sequence continues at coordinate 97,988,268 of CM026426.1, forward strand.
GAGATGGGAGAGGGGAGGGGTTCAGGAGAGGGGAGGGTTCAGGAGAGGGGAGGGGAGAGAGGAGAGGGGATGGGAGAGGGGGAGGGGAGAGGGGGGCTTTTAGGGTGGGTTATTTTTATTAAAAAAAATCTTTGTTATATTGTTATCAAATTCTATGAATAAAATTGTCATTTTAAAATTTTTTGGTCTTTGTTATATTGTTCAAATTCTATGAATAAAATTGTTATTCTTTGTTATATTGTTATATTGATTTTGATGATTGTAAATTTTATGTTGTTATCATTTTGTAATAATTCTAAATTGTTTGTTTGTTTGATTTTAGGCATCATGACACGCTCAAGGATGGAAGAGGAGGAGATTGAAGAAGAATTTGAGGATGAAGGACAATATGGCAAAGCTGTGGAGAAGGAGCATTGGATTATGGACAAGAACAACAAGAACAAGCCTTTCAAATGTATTGCTTCCGTTCAAGGTAATTCTTGCAAATTTGGACCTTGGAAGCATCGAAAAGATTTGAATGGTCATCTAAAAAACCATCATGGTTGTTGTTTATCAAATCTAAAAGTTGGTAGACCACCACTAGGCCCAGGAGGTGCAAGGAAAAAAAGAGTGGTAAATTCAAAAAAAATGAATTTTGCTGTGATGTCTAATCCTTTCAAGAGAGCAAGAAAGGTGTTTTGGAAAAAGACTCAGCATTGGAAGAAGAAAGCAGAGATTTCTTGGGCAGCTTTGGAGGAGAAGGCAAAGGTAGAACCTTCTCTCAAAAACTGTCCTATTTTACTTTCTGTTGTGAAAAATGAGGGCAAGTTGCCTGAGTTTTTGGGCATTTCTCAAATTGGAGAAGGTACTATGGATTTGCAAAAGTGTGAATCTCTTCACAATAATCAATCTTTTGCAAATCTTGTGTTACAAGTGCCAAGTAGCAACAAAAGAGTAACAAAAGAAATCAAAAGTTACTTTGGTGCAAAAAATTGGGAGAAGAATGAGAAGTTTCGAAGAAGTTTAACTGAGCAGATGTTTGAATGGCATCGAATGAAAGCCATTCTTAAAAGGTATGTAATTTCAATCATTTTTTTTTACTTTATTTTTATGAATGCAAATGATTTTATTTTTTAAGAATTTGATTTTATCATTTCTTTTTAAATTTATACTTTACAATTGATTATTTACATTATTTGATGTGTAATATGCAGTGTTTCAGATGGGAAAGCAAAGTGGATCAGAGATTATTTGCAGTTGTCAAATTCACTGTATCAGATGGAATTTGTCACAATGAAGGCTCATATTGAGGTGGCATGTGATGCCTACAAGAAGAACCACGAGGAGATTGGGAGTAGTGATTCTAGTGATTCTAGTGATTCTGAGAGTACTGAGAGTAATGAGAGTATTGAGAGTGAAGAGGCCTTAGATAATGAACAAGATGATAGCTAGAAAATACATATTACGTAGTGTTATTTTTATGTTTTATTGTTTTGTGTTTTATTATTGAATATATGGTTTTGAAATATTGATTTTTACTTGTACTTTCATGGAGTTGTTATTTTCAAATCATTATATTAAAGTCAATTATATTTTTAAATGATGTAGTTAGTACTTCATATTATGTTTTTGGCTTTTAATGTTAATTCTTAAAGTTTTTTGTTAGTTTTTTGCCAAAATTGTCAATAATAACTTTCACCACTTTGAGTTTATTAAGACTTTACTTAAGCATTTTTTAATAAATTCAATTGTCAAATTTTAGAATTAACTTGATACATTATTAGTATACCAAATTTTGAAATTCAATTATTTCATTTGTGAGATTGTAACATTTAAAGAATGCAAAAATTCTTTCAAGCCCCTCTAAAATGTTTTTTTGTCTAATTTTGAAGCGCATCCTTACAAAACTGATATTGCTTTAATTCAATTCATCGACAATTTGTTTTTGTGATATAAATTTCTTTTAAATTGTTTACAAAATAAACAACCGGAAATAAAAATTTAAAAAATATTTTTGAAATTGCCTAAATTCTATTCTAAAACTAAAATTTATTATGATTTCCAAACCCAATTGGCTTTTTAAAATTGCTGTGTTTGTTTCACAAAAAAAAAAAAAAAAAAAAAAAAAAAAAAAAAAAAAAAAAAAAAAAAAAAAAAAAAAAAGGCTTTTCCTAAAGTTATATAATTTTTTCATGTATATGGAGATGATAAACATTGATACATCGTTTAGATTGGCTAAAAACCTCGTTTAGATTTCTAAACTCAAGATCTTCTACTACTAAAAATTGACTTTTTTGAATTGCTCCGTTTGTTTTAAAAATTAAAATTAAAATTAAAAAATTAACTTTCACTAAAGTCCTTTAAATTTTTCAAATTTATGGACATGAGGAAATAAACATTGATAGATTACTTAGAATGGCTCAAAACTTTGAAATCCACTTTTGCTTTAAAACGCCACTTTTGCTTAGAAATACCACTTTTGCTTTAAAACAACTTTAGGATTTCAAATATTATCAATATTTTGAAATTAATAAAAAACTTTGAAATCCACTTTTGCTTTAAAATGCCACTTTTGCTTAGAAACACCAGTTTTGCTTTAAAACAACTTTAGGATTTCAAATATTATCAATATTTTGAAATTAATAAAAATTAATTAAAATTATATATATATATATATATATATATATATATGATTATTGACCATATTTCTATGATTAAGTAAAATAAATATTGTATTTGATATAAAACATTCAAAAGTTTGTATTAATTATTTAAAAAATTAATTAATATTTTATATAAATAACATCAATCTATTATATAATCTAATATTAAGCGATAAGTAAATTAATGATGAAAAAAAATACTACTATTAATCATTCATACATGTTATAAGTACCTAATCCAAGTTGTAAAAGTTAATTATATAAAACGGTATAATAAATTTATAATAAAAAAACGTTTAGTTTTAATTAATTTACGTCAAATGTAGTTACTATATCTACTTGATGATTTTTGAATCAGTTATATTAATCACAATCATATAACAATTTCTTTTTCAAAAATTAAATTGTCACACACAAAAAATGGTTGCAATACCCTTGGCAATACCCCTCACAACGTTGCACAAAATGGCTCGCCAAACATTTGATGTGCAATACCCCTCGCTGGTGCTCTTCATTTGGACCAGGGAGCAATTTAGAATTTGGAGGTTGTTCGTGAGGGGTATTGCCAGGCAATACCCCTCCCGGCATAGCCAAAAATTGCTCGCCAAACATTTGTTAGGCAATACCCCTCGCCACACTGTAAAAAATTGCTCGCGAAACCTTTGAAGAGCAATACCCCTCGCCGGTGCTCTTCATTTGGACCAGGGAGCAATTTAAGATTTGGAGGTTGTTCGCGAGGGGTATTGCCAGGCAATACCCCTCGCGGCATAACCAAAAACTGCTCGCCAAATTTTTGAAGTGAAATTTTTTTATTGTTGATTTTTGTTTTAAGCATAGAGAGTTAAGCTTTGGAGGTAGTTTAAAATGAGTATTATATTGCAACATCTTTTTTACCAAGTAAAAATTACTTGCCACTCATTGAGGTGTAATTTTTTAAAGTTTTATTAACATTTAAAAAAAGAATTAGTGACATACATTGATCTTTTGTTTTTTAAAATTAAGTTGAGGTTGGAATTTTATTTTTTAGAGTTGTTTTTTATTAAAGTTATGTTAAAAGTATGACATGTAGTATGAATTATTTAGTGTAGAAAAATTTAAATTTACTTGAATGATTGAATTGGAATGTCAATATATATTTTATTACCACACATGATAAACCAAAAATTCAATATACTATGACTAAGAGTATCTTTTTTATTTGCATGAGTTGTCAATTGGAAATCGTGACCAATCATGAAACGACCACCATGTAATAAGACGAATAAAACTTATCAATTAGGAATCATTGGGCTTTGACTTGGAGAATGGTTAACATATTTTTGTTTTATTATCTTGTTTTTTATGGTTGACTTGTGTAGCAAACTACCTTTGATGCTTCTTATATGCTTTAAGTATAATTTTTTTTTCTTATATACCCCTCTACCTTTGCTTTTGCTTCTCATTCTTCATAGTTTTTTTGGTATGTCTCTCTCACTCATTTTAGCTCTCTCACTCATCTTAGCTCTCTCACTCATCTAAGCTCTCTCATTCATCTTAGCCCTCTCACTCATCTTGGTACTCTCTTACTCACCTTAGCTCTCTCCCCTTCAATTTAGCATTCTCATACACATCTCCATACTCTCACTCACTTTAGCACTTCTTTACACATCTTCATTTGATCTTCTTCTTCTTTCTCATTCTTACGTTTATCAATCAAATTTTTTTTTCTTGTCTTTGGTTTTTCATATTCCAAGTTTTTAGATGTCATCTTAAATTTGTATGTAGTACCTCTTTTTAGTGCATTTGATTTCAAAACTTATTTGAATTTCAAAGTGTGTTTTTAGTTTGTGTATACTTAGTATCTAGATTTTTCAAAAAATCAAACAAAAAAATTGTATGAGTTTGTAAAGCTTGTCAATAGAGATTACAGTATGGCTGAAATTGTACAAAAGCAAGAGAGAGTGGTAGTGTCAGTTGATGATTTGGATCAAGGGATTCGTGATGTAGCCTTTGAGGCTAAAGTGGTCAATCGATATGGTACCTATGATAGAGTTGTTGCAAACAAATTGCAAACAAGCTATCAGTACTTGTATTGTGATCTTTTAGATAGAGGAGGGTTTACAACCATCACTTTGATGTGCAAGACTGAGATGATACCAAAGCATGAGGCTTGTTTGAAGAAGGGATTGTTTGTGAGGGTGGAGAATTTTGGTTTGTAGCCAAAATCCAACAATGGTTATCAACAGGGTGACATGCCCATGATGATTGTGGTTGGAGACACTACCGTAGTGTCTAATATTTCTCCCTTTGAACCAGAATTGGTGCCAATGTTTTTTCACACTGGTTCTATTGCAGAATTCAGATGCAAGGCATACAACAAATGGGCAAACGCTACTTTGGCTGTCATTGTTGTTGGAGTTCTTGGTGAGAGGAGCACCAAAATTGGATCCTCAAGCTCTAGCAATGGAGTCAAGCTTTTGCAAGTTGCAGATGGACCTAACATCCATGATCATGATGCCCTTGCTATGGGTCCTAGCTTCAAGGATGAATATGATCAACTTGTGGAGAGCTACTATGGTGGCCAATGTACCATGGTGTTGATCAAGAATGTTGGCCAAACTTCAAGTGATGATCGCCAACTCTTTGCAAAAGATCATACCATTTTTGCACAAATTGCTGAAGAGTCTGTTCGAGCACATCTTTACGATCTTCACAACAAACTTTCGGGGAAAGAACGTCCATTGAGAGAGGTATGTTTGAATTAAATGTATAATTTTTTATTTGTCTTTTAATCAATACATTAAGCTTTTAAATTGATTACAACATGATATATAAAACATGATACATTGTCATTTAGTTGTTTTAACACATACATAATATATTCAATATAAAAAGAATAAGAATTGATGAAATATTGAGAGGCTTTTAGATATATTTGTTACATAAATGACCTTCATTTTATTTTATACTTTTTGATGATTAGAGGTATCAATATGGTTGGAATGTATTTTAATTCAACTTTTTTGATGATATTTATCTTGATTATTAATTGAATTGTGATATAATAATGAATTGTTAATGATGTATTCTTTAATTCAACATTCATTACATTGCTATATAATTCAACCAAGATAAAAATATTGAAGTTTTAGAATTGTTGTACTCATTTTTTTATTGCTCTCGTCCTTTTTTCAACATGGTGATTGTCATTCTATTGCAATGACTAGTTATTTTATTCCATTGATGATGTGGGAAATTTGATTTACAGTTCAAGCAATCTAAATGCAATTTTATTTTTTTCAGGTTATTGGAACCCTTACAATTACAAATCCGGCAACTCCACCATATCAAAAGATTTGCAAGGATTGTAAACAAGCCAATATCATTGCTCTTCCAACTGGAGATTGTTTCTGCAACGTTTGCCATGCCAAAAAACCATCCATCAAGAGTGGTCTCCTTCATGCAACCATTACCTCAGACGATTTGTCATGTCAATTTGTCAACATTGAAGGCCAGTGGCTTGAAGCAATCATACATCAAGAGGAGTCCAATTTCTTGGCGCGTTCTCGACTTCAACAGGTCCAATTGCTCAAATCCATTCGCATTGTTGGCAAGTTTCTATTGTCTACTTCATCTTACCTTACAGGTTTTGAAGAGGACTTTGAGCCCATAAGTGCAATCAATCATTATACTCCCCAACGCTCTCACATTGTAAGCACCTTTGGAGAACCTCAATTTCAGTTGACAAACTCCAACGTGGATTTGGAAATTACACCACTGACAGCAGTATCTTTGGAGGACATCTCTTCATCAAAGCGCAAGTTGTTTGAAGAGGCTCCATCTTCATCAAAACAAAAAAAAAAGAGTTAAGTGTTTGTTTGTCATATTTTTTTATTATATTAGGTAGTTAATGGTTATTGTATAGGTATACATATATTCTATATACATATTTTATGTTTATGTTTACATTGAATAGTACATTAATGCTTCATGTTTGAAGTATATAGTGTTTGATTTTGATAGATGACTAGTTCCTATAATATATAGAGTGACTATAATACTTCAATAATCTTTTATATAGTATTTGTTTAGTTTCAAAAAAATACCCTTGTGATATTTATATTGTTATAAGAGTAATTTGTTTCATTGTGTTTTATATATTTGTATTATTTGTATTGTTTCCCGAGATTCCGAGATTTCCGAGACTTCCAAGAATACCGAGATTTCCAAGAATTCCAAGATTTTTTTTATTTTTATTGTTCATTAATTAACTAAGCAAAAACTTTGAGTGGCCATAATGTCTTCTTCAAATGACCATGTATGTGTTTCACTTGAAGAACTAGGAGAAGTGAGTCAAGTTAACCATAACACTTTGCTTCATTCATTTGATGATGTGCTACTTTCATACAACTTACGTTTGAATCCTAGATATCACTACAATGTTGGTGATTGTTTATTTGATACTATATCTTACTTGCTTAAATACTCTATGTCATCTATTTCATTGAGACAAAATAGCATGAATTACTTAAAACATTGTTTGACAAATAATACACCCAAAGCACAGCAATGTCGACTTCGAGAATTGAATCCACAATTTTTGCATGATTTGCATGATGGACAAATATTAAATGAACATCAATATATTGAAAGGATGTCACTTAGTGCAACAAATGGAGGGATATGGGGAGATTTCACAGCCACATATTGGATAGCTGAATATTTACAAAGACCAATTCATGTGTGGAACAAATTATCAAAACGCATCATGCAAAAGTGTGGGGTTGATTATATTGGTGATCCTTTGCATATAGCATTTAGTACAGGCTCCAAAAATGATGGTCATTATGAACCTATTGATTATATACAAGATTTGAATGAAGTACAACTTCAATCATCAATACTAAATGATTCTAATAAAAAGGACTTTTCACAATCAACCAAGAAATTTTGTTGGACAAATGAGTATGAATCAACTTTAACAGAGATCTTAAGTAATAATAAAGAGTTACCTCTATCGAATATTTTACCATTATTCAATACATCTTGTAAAACAAAAATTAGTATGGTCCAACTAAGAAATCATATGACTGTGCTTAAAAAAAGAAAACTGAACAATATGAAAAAGAACTTTAATGAAGGTAGTGATTGTACACTTTGCTATGAAAAAGAAGTGTCCTTTAATATTATTTCTGATGAAGGAGATAATGAAGAAGTACATACCCTAAATTCTGAAAACAAAAAACAAAAAACAATTCTTGATGGCGCTATTAGTACAGTAATAAACACAACTACACTAAGTGTGAGTTCAGAAATAAAAATAAATAAATCATTACCAAACACTAAACTAGATAGAGAGAAGAATTTTAGTTTGTTTTCAAAGCCCAATACACAATCCCCCTCGGGTGTTTCAAACATTACCGAAATTAATCAAAGTGTTAAACCATTTCGATTCAATAAAAATCATGATGCAGTATTATTTCAAATCTTAGAACAGAATCCTAACTCATTACTTTCAATTATCTTATCTTCATTTAATTGTATATCTAAAACCAACATCACTTTGCTTCAGTTGGAGAAACACATTCGTTATTTAAAAAATAAAACGCAAAAAAGAAAAGTGTTTGATTGGACACCATATCAAAATACAATTGCTAAGATTCTAGAACTTAACACTAATTCAAGTCTTAACGACAAGATAGAATTAATCACAAACTATTTTCCAAACATTGATAGAACAAAAGATGAAGTTCTAAGATTTATTAGTGATTTACAAAAAAACACATCTAATAACATAACCCCAACTCAAAATGAAACCATTGATGAAGAAAGCCAAGAAATTTTTAAGAACAGAAACAATAAAAACAAATTTCAATCTAAGCATGTAGATATTTTCAACAAAAACATCGAAGATGTTCCAATAATATCTTGTTTTATTTGTGAAAGATTGTTTTTTCGAAAACAACTCCATCCAATTACAAAAAGATTAGAACAAAAAATATGTAGCCACGTAAAGATCAAAGAAAACAATGACATCAAATTATTCATTTGTTCAAATTGTTTAAGTAGTTTCAACATTAAGAAAAAATTTGTGTATCAAGTACCAAACTCAATATCAAGAAACCAAATCATTCCATCAGTACAAAAATTGACTCAATTAGAAGAACGATTAATTTCTCCTCGTTTGGCTTTTGCTCAAATTTATAAGATTCATGGTTATGGTCAATATAAAATGCATGGCAGTATAATCAATGTTCCAGCCAACGTTAATGAAACCCAATCAATTTTACCACGCCTACCTCAAGATGATTCTACTATTGGTGTTTTCTTAAAGCGACGTCTTGAATACAAATCACCATATATGTCTGGAAATGTTCGTCCAAACTTCATAATGTTTGCACTAAATGACTTACTAAATACTCCTTTATATAAAGAATTAAATATTACAATACGTCGAGATTGGAAAGGATTATTTTCTATGCATACACAATCACAAATTGATCAAGTTCAAAATGATTCAACAACATTTAATGGCTCAGAGGATGATACATCAACATCTGATGATTCAGATCATGAAAACCTAGAAGGTGTAGAAACAGACAGAATGATACATAATTTTTTAGATGCACCCAAAATATCTGATTATGAAAATATTGTATACTCTGTGGCTCCTGGTAAAGACTACCATCCATTAGGGTTATTTAAAGATAAAAATTCAGAAGAACTCAACTTTCCCACACTATTCTTTGGTCATCCTAGAAATCCAACTATATACGAAAACTTGACATATCAACAAATTTCACAATGGGAATTATTACACAAGTCTACCGACTTTTCTACGAATATTCCAAATTTATTCTTCAAAGCAGCCAAAGTATGTATTCAAAAAGTCAAACAATCAGCATCTATAAGAATTCGAAAAGGAAAACTAAATGGTAGGACATTAAAAGCTTCTCAAGTTAGAGAGCAACCAAATCTAGATCAGATTTTTAAGTCACATATAGGCTATCGTGATTTACAAGCTCTACGTACTTCTCCTGATTATTTAGAAGGACTAAGGAAAAACCTATTTGCTATGATTAGACAACTTGGCCCACCAACATTTTTTGTAACTCTAACATCAGCTGAGAAATTATGGAAACCTTTAATTAAAGCATTGCATACATTGCATTCAAAACGATTAAATTTACCACAAAATATTGATGAACTTCAATCTACACATATAGCACAATTAGTTCGAGCAGATCCTATAACATGTGCAAGGTATTATGATCATCGAACATCAAGTTTTCGAAAGTTGCTAATGAAGGATTCAAACCTTTTTGGAGAAGTTCTAGACTTCTTTTGGGTTACAGAATTTCAAAATCGTGGAAGTGAACATGACCATGGACTTATTTGGATTAAAAACGCCCCCATTTTCAAAGTAAATACGAATGAAGAAATAGAAGCTTTCATAGATAAATACATCTCCTCAGACATGTCACTATTACCAACTCAATTACAAAGTGCTCAACAACATCAACATAGTCGGGCTTGTAGGAAAAAAAACAAGGTTGTTTGTAGATTTCACTATCCATTACCTCCAATGCCTGCAACAAAAATTCTTGAACCTTTGACACCAAATGAAAGTTTGACTCACAGTTCTGATGATTTAAAAAAAGAAGCCACCAAAATTTTTCAAAATTTAAAAGATCTAGATACAAACATAAACATTACGTTCCAAGAATTTTTGAATTCATTGCAAATGACAGAAGAAATGTATATTTTATCTTTGAGAAGCCAACTTACTAAACCTCACATCTTTTTAAAAAGGAAGCCAATGGATATAAAAACTAATGCCTTTAGCATAAATGCAGCTCCTATATGGTTTGCAAACACTGATGCACAATTTGTATTAGATCCATATGCAGCAGCATCATATTGCACCTCATATATGACAAAAATTGACAAAACTATATCAAAGGAATTATACAAGATAATTCAAAGTTGTATTGCAGACAAAACAGAGGCAAATATTAGGATTCAAAAACTAGGAAATGCATTTCTCAATGCCCAACAAATGTCTGCCCAATTAGCCGCATATTTAGTTCTCTCCATACCCTTACATCATGCATCTCGATCCTTTAAGTTTATCAATACTTCACCTTTAGAAGAACGAGCATTTGTTTTGAAACCACAAAGTGTTTTAAATCAATTAGAAGATGATTCAACAGACATTATGTGTTCTTCGATCATTGATAAATATATAGATCGACCAAAAAATCTTGACGCATTATCTTTGTCGGAATTTGTATCTTACTATAATATTAAAAATAAGAAAATTTCAAAACGTCTTAAACCATATATTATTCGATATGTAAATTTCAATAAACATAAGGATCATGAAAATTGGTCAAGGGAACAACTTCTTCTTTTTTCACCTTTTAAAAATTCAGAATCTTCTCAACTTGGATTACACTCTACATGGCAAGATGCATACGAAGAAAAAAAAGATGAAATCTCTAAAATACAATGTTGCTTCCAACATAAAATTCCAACCATCCAAATCAACGAAGAAGATGACTGGACAAACTTAGATGAAAAGTCATCAAATCCTCCTAATTTGTGGAATGAAGATATTCACAATTATCCAAGCTCAGAATTTGCACCCATTCCTATTACCAATACTTTAGATGTTGAAAAATATGATCTTAAAAATGACTTTATAATCCATCCCAAAAACGATTCATCTAAAAAACCACAATCAACAAATGAGAATAGTTTCACAACCTCTGCTTATCCTATGATGATGGAAGAGTCTGAATATCGCTATCTTCTTAGAAAATTAAATGCTGAGCAAAGGTTCATTTTTGATGATGTTATGCATAAAAAAAGATTATATCCAGATGATCCCATCCGCTTATTCTTGACTGGCGGTGCAGGAACGGGAAAAACTTTTACTTTGAAGCTAATTATACAAGGTCTGTTACGTTTATACAACCAAGATTTGTCAGCTGATTTGGAAAAAATGAAAGTTCTTATAATGGCATTCACAGGCAAAGCTGCTTTTAATGTAGATGGTGCCACCATTCACTCCGCTTTGAATGTTCCTGTAAATCAATCACTAACCAACCTAACCAATCTTTCCTCTGAAACATTAAATAGACTAACAAACAAATACGAGCAGTTGCAACTTGTTGTAATAGATGAAATTTCTCTTGTTGGAGCAAGGATGTTCAATGTTATAGATCAAAGATTGCGTTCAATCAAACACACTCAAAATAAATATTTCGGCAATGTAGATCTTATTATGACTGGAGATTTTTATCAAGCCCCTCCTGTTAGAGATTCATGGATTTTTGATGATATACGTGAAAATTTCAACAGTTTAGCTCCAAGTTTTTGGCATAACCATGTCAAATGCTATGAATTAAAAACAGTAATGCGCCAATCCGATTTAAGATTTATAGAATCACTAAATAGGTTTCGAACAGCTACTCAAACTTTAGAGGATATTAATTTCATCAATAGAGAATGTTTCCGGCAACCCCCTCAAAGCCTCACAATTCCATATTTATTTTATACAAACAAACATGTAAATAAACACAATGAGAAGGTATTTCGTGAAACAATTGGTCATACATTCAATTTTCCGGCTACAGATATCCCTAATTCTTCATGCCCACCAAATTTCAAGCTTCCTGATGATCCAAGCAAAACAGTAGGGCTATGTTCAATGATTTGTTTGAAAAAAGACATGCTAGTGGAAATATGTGGTGGAAATCATGATATATTAGATGGTATTGTAAATGGAGCAGATGGATTGTTCAAAGCATCAACTACGTATTGTAATAAAAAAACAATAATGTGGATTTTATTTTTAAATAAAAACGTTGGAGCATTAACAAGAGAAAAACTTGCACACTATTACACACATGAAATAGAAAAGGAATGGACACCACTTGAGCCATTAATTAAAGAAATACGAGCAGGAAAATCTCAATTTCATGTAATAACAAGAACTCAATTCCCAGTCAAACCTGCAGCTGCTCGAACCATTCATCGTTCTCAAGGATTATCACTCGATGAGTTGGTATTTGATCCCACCAATGTTAGAAAGCATGGTTTGACATACACAACATTATCACGCATACGTACAAAAGAGAGGTTATATTTATTAGCACCCCTTCAGAGTGACAACTTTCATGTAGATGAGCGTGTACGATTAGAAATGATGAGATTAACAAACATTGCAATGTGGGAGTCAAGTGTTTTAAATTTCAAAAAGTTTCAATCTTCCCATATAATCATACAAGCACTTAATATTAATTCTTTGCGTCAACATTTTGAAGACATTTCTAGTGACCACAATCTTCAAAGTTCAAACATCTTGTGTCTAATAGAAACCAGATTACAATCTTCATCAAATGATACACACAAATTTATTAATACATCAAAATATAATTATTTATTGGCATTTGATGGCCATGGTTTATTGATGTTATATGACAAGAGCATGACTTTAGATTGCTCCGAAACAGTCACCGTTGATGGTTCAGAATTCATTGTAGCTACATTTAATTCAAAAACACGAAAAGCTATCCACATCATATGTATTTATAAGTCTCACAAGTGTTCGTTATTTACATTTCTAAATAGTCTTCAAACTTTAATGGATAAATCTCCTACACATTGTCCAACTATCATCCTAGGAGATTTCAATGTTGATATTCTAGAATGCAACAACATCACCCAAAATAAAACAAAATTATTAGAATTTATGAAACAATTCAATCTAAAATCTCAATTTAGTGCAAGCACCACAAAAGGAGGAACTCAATTAGACCACATATGGGCAAATGTTCCAGGAAATGATTTTGTAGCTGGGGTATCAGAATCATATTGGCCTGATTATCATAAACCGATTTATATTGCATTTAAGTTACCAAACACACTTCCATTGTTCAAAATTCAACAATTTTCTTCCTTATTTTCCTAAATAAAATTACAATAAACACATACTATACAACCAAAGACTCCATATTATTATTGTTTTATATGTTTTTAAATATTAAAATGATATGTTATATATATTCCAATAAAAGATATATAGTTAATACAATCTAAATAGATCCAAGACAAATAGGGACAAAGTTCTAGCTCAATAAATTTAAAAGAACAATAATCTGGTAATAATTGCATCATATTACTATTAGAGGAATTATTAGATTGTATATAGACTTAACTTTTGTGACACCAAAGAATTGAGTTTTTAAATGATTTTCATAAAGGACACAGCATAATTATATGTACAAAGTATTATAAATGGATGTTTCACATTGATATTTTTTATTATTAATGAAAAATTTCAACACTTTTACTTTTTGGAAACACATTGTAATAAATATTAGATTTCAAAGTATAATGTAATTTCTTTTAAGAGTAGTGCACAACATTGTTTCTATTGTTCAATACAAAATTCTTGTTTACCATGCTAGAATAGGGTCTTTCTTAGTAAAGCTAAGAAAGATACCACATTTTTGGCAATAGTATAGGGCTATTAGAATTTACAAAGTTGTTAGTATTAGCCATTTTTTAGCCTTATGTACTACATTAGCCATATTTATGGCATTCAAAAAATACAGTCAATATACCTTTTAAAAATGTGGTACTGTAGATTCTTGTGCTACAAAAATCATATAAATAATTAATGTGACATTATAAATGATTGCATAGATTGAAATTTTATCATTTTATAATTTCATATTAATTTTATCATACTCATTTTACGATATTATTCTTACTATATTAAAAGGAATAGAAATAAATAAAAACTTATCCAAACAACAACAAAGTTTATGGCTTGGTGCAAAAAAATCCATTGAAATCTCTTGAAATATAGTCTACATTCTTTGCAAATCATTTATTAACAAATCATATACTATTGTACTAAATTAATCATTTGTAGATGGTAGCAATCCTTTCAATTTGAAAATGAATTACAAACAAAACTTGAAAATTATGAAGTTAGTATTTGAAAGGCTGGCAAGTAGTTGTTTATAGTGTTGGGAGGGGTATTGCTGGGCAATACCCCTCGCAAAATAGGAAAAAATTGCTCGCCAAACCTTTGATATGCAATACGCCTCACTTGTGCTTTTCATTTGGACCAGGGAGCAATTTAGAATTTGAAGGTACTTCGTGAGGGGTATTGCCTAGCAATACCCCTCGCGGCATAGCCAAAAACTGCTCGTCAAACCTTTGTTAGGCAATACCCCTCATCACACTACAAACAATTGCACGTCAAACCTTTGATGAGCAATACCCCTCGTCAGTGCTCTTCATTTGGACCAGAGAGCAATTTAAGATTTGGGGGTAGTTAGCGAGGGGTATTGCCAGGCAATACCCCTCACGGCACAGCAAAATTGCTCGCCGAACCATTGTTAGGCAATACCCCTCGCGACTCTACAAAAAAATTGCTCGCCGAGCATTTGAAGTGCAATACTCTTGTAAATGGTCGTCATTTACACCACAAAATATTTTAAAGTTTAGAGGGAGCTGGCAAAGAATACCGCACTCTAATATTTGTCATAAATCTACATTAAAAAAATTTAGATATTTTTTAAAGAAAATTTTTAGTTACTATTTTATTTTAAAAATGATTCAGAAAACTACAAACGAATAAGACAAATAGACATACAAGATGATAAGTCCTAATTGTTTTAGAAGATAATGGTGAGTATATGATTGGTCACAGATTCCAATTGATAACTCAGTAACTAATGTCGTAATCATGTGATGTAACGTGCCTACAATTAATAGAATTCTTGTCTTTAGCAAATAATAGAGAAGTTGTTGTCTTCAAGAATATACTCTTTAACCAAAAATAAAGTTGTTAGCTGTAAAACCTTAACTTATTCCCAATTTGAAGTGAACTTTGAGATATATCAAACAAACCATATTAATGCAGACAAAACATCATGGTAGTGCAAACAAAAAATCATGGTAGCTAAAATTGGAGATACTAGATTGTAGACTGTGATCATATTTTAAATTATATGGTTGTATATATAACTCATATCCAAACGATTACAAAGTATAATCTATAAGTTTCAATCAAAATCAATTGGCAAGAAACCTGCCAACTCAACATATCACACTTCAAGTCTTCAACTACTAACCATAACTCAAACTCTGATATCTAAATTTACGTTATTGTAGCTGATTCTATAAACTATCAACATCCTAATCCTATAAACTTCAGTACCTTATGTACTGCAGTTGTAACATAAGCTCCCATATCCTTCCTCTGCACAAGCTTTAATGGACCTTCTAACCATCGATGATGTCCATCACCATTCTTGATAACCCTGTGGGTTAGTTGTTTTTCGTTTAAACCTTCATAACAACCTTCGAATAAAAACATTGGGCCACCTTGCACAAGAGTACCCCTTTTCAAAACGAGGACAAGAGCAAGAGCATCTTTTGTCAAACAACCATGCCAGAAAGAAGACTCAGGCAAACTACTTTTTGCCTTAGGCAACAATGGTGCAACTTCTTGATGGCCTTGATTCGCAATGATATTAGCTCCAGTGGATAAACCGAGCTCCAAAAATTGATCTTCAGATGGCAATACCTCCACTTTTTGATGGTCTTTCACCTCCTCGAAACCAAATTTCACAAACTCCAAAATCCTTTGCAGTATGGTGGTGATAAGGGAGGCTCTGTCTAGTTTCCAAACAGGTTGCATAGGTCCCTCTAACCATCGATGATGACCAATACCATCTTTTGTAACAGGATGGGTCACTTGGTCCACATCTAAACCTTCAAAACATCCCTCAAACAAATACTCTGGTCCATGAGGCAAAACAGAACCGACCTTCAAAACTATCACCAATGCACGTGCATCATTTTGAAGACTTCCATGCCATATTGTAGAACTTAGATCTTTCAAACAAGGACGAACACGCCGCAAACTACACTCAGCACCCTCATCAACATTCTTTCCTTTCAAAGATTGAATGGAAGCAGAACTTGTTCCATATACTACTCCACTTTTTTTGGACACAATCGAATCTGAAGATGAACTTGATGAAGCACTGGTCACTTTGTCTAAATCTATAACTACAACACCTGCCATGATCAACAAACACTATGCAAATTGAAAACAAATGCCAACGTCTCTGCACTACTCTTCTACAACTCCAACACTCTCCTACACATATGAAAGAGACACACATAGAATGATATATATACTTTCACACTTTATTAAAGTACACTCCACCAAAACACCAAAACACTCCTTTAAATACACGTAAACAAAATATCTGTACATACTAAACATATCAAATCTAGTTAAAACAGAATCTTTCATGCACTAAAATCTTGGCTTAGATTGTGGAAAATTTAGCTGTATATTCACCTAAAACTCAAAATATCGTCCATACATAATACTACTAATTGCTCAGCTCAAAATAGATAGCGCCACTTTCCTCAACACAAGAAACTACATACTCTTACTCAAATTCTAACCTCACAAACTTCATTGCCTAACTCACATAGTTCATGCTTACAAAACTCTTGCACATCAGTCACTCCATATCAACAAATATCCCTGTTCTAAGCACTGAAACCATTGAATCCATGTATGGCTTTTATTCTCTTCTAAAATTTCTGGTCACACACTTGTATAATGATAAAGTGAACAGACCGACGTAATCACATTTAAAATATATTAAATCATACAATAAAGAAACACAAACTTCAAGGGATAATGCTTTGGAATCAAACCATATGAAAAAGTGACAATAAACAAAGAAAAATATATATTAATATTACAAATATATAATCCAATGTGCTCATATATTATTTCATACAAAAAGAAAATATAGATTAATTCAGTACAAACGAAAAGATTATCATTTTGATAATCAACAAAAAAAATTTAGAAAATCACCAACACATAATTCAATTGCAAGATCACTTTAACTAAAATAAAAAGGTTTTAGTAGCCAAAGCTATTTTATTTTATTTTTCTTTGTTAGCATATGGGAGCACTCTCTCATGTGACACAAGTGGTGGGCTGTTGATTGGTACAATTCTTTTCCTGCCTGCAATTACTCACTTAGCAGTGCCAAGCCACTACATACCCCACATCTGTTCAAACGAGTCCATCAGGGTTCGAACCCGGACCAGTTATATGAGATAAACACTCTCACCAACCAACAACGAGCTCGTGACTTGGCGATCATCAAACTCAAACTAGAACTATTATAATGTCAAATTTGGAAAACAAACTTTAATTTGATTTTGACCATCCTCATCCTTAATTATACTGGGAATTTTAAACTCAAAAAGGGGAAATAGTTTTATATTTCTATTCATAAGCCGTAGACTAAGACTTAGTGGTGGACTTGAATTTAATTTGCTCTGCTTTTGTTTTCAACTATACGGTCAGAACCTCTCGTGGCGTAGCTGCTTGTTTCCCTAGACTTCCCTCTCTTACTTGATATTATGATATTCTTTTCTGCTCGTCAAGAATCATGGGTTGCATGGCAAGGGAGCAACATCATCCTTTTCCATGAGTATAGGTCATAATTGCACTATGAACATCTAGGTTGGAAATGATTGCACACTTGTGGTGAAATGAAATGCACATTCGGGTACAACATGCTTACAAATTTTCCTTTTGAGAGAGTTTTCCCAAAAAGTTTGAAAATTTGTTGTGAACTCAAAAATGATCCGATTTGAAAACCGTAAATTGTTTTAAAATCACATCAAAGTGTATTTCAAGATTATGATAAAATAATGATTTTCTTCTGTATTATCATTCAACATGTTACGATTACTTTATACACCATTTACCATTGAATACTCCTACCTTTTGCTTCAATTACGATGAAAATTTCAATTGCAAATTTGAAATGAGTTTTTGAAATGAGTTTCCAGAGTTGTTCTTGGGATACTTGAGCACAAGAAAAACTAAACAAGATATATATCAATGAAACCACAAGTATGCGCTCAAGTATCCCAAGAACATTTTTGGAAGCTCATAGCAGATTTGCAATTGAAATTTACATTGTAATTGAAGCAAAAAATATGAGTAGTCAATGGTAGATGGTGTATAAGGTAATTATATTATGTTCAATGATATTAAAAAAAGATACTAATGTTTTATCATTATATATTAGCAAACTTTGATACGGTTCCAACAAACCTTACGGTTTTCAATTCCAATCATTTTTGAGTTCACAATGAATTTTCAAAATTTTCAGGAAAACTCCATCCAAGTAGGAATTTGTTAACGGGTAGTACCCAACTGAACATTACAATATTGCTCTCATCTAAGAACAATGTACCACTTGTATGTTTGACTTAGAGTTCAATTTTTTTGGTGTAAACCAATCCTTATATTGGTTATGATATTCTTGTTACAAACAACATGTATTACAATCTTCTACCATAAAATCAGATAACTTGGATGCACTTGACAGAGCAGATGCCTCTAGCGTGATTCAACAAATTATGCTGATAACTTAGTGGCTCATAATTCTTGATTTTAGTTATACTTTGTGTCATCAAGAAGAAGATCTAGGATTAAAATTTTCCAGAGGGTGGTATCGCATTTCGAAGAAGTGAGGCATGATGTGTCTTGATTTGACTTCCGGTCAGCAAAGAATCCAAGTCAGAGAGGATGCCTTCAGCATGGCAGCTCGGCTTCACCTCCTGCGTTTTTAGGTCAGAATGGCGGCGGCGATTCTAATCTGACTCTTCTTCTCTCTCTCTCTTAGGGAAACCGGTTTCTTTCCTTTCTCTTTGCAGGCTTAGTTCACTTGAGGTTTTAGATCAGCTTGTTAGAGGCAGTGAACACAACAACATTGGTGCGCTGTTTCACTTTCATAGCTAGCTTTCAACCTTCATACTCTTGCTGGTGTTTCCCTTCCATTCCATTATGTAGTAAGAGGTTTTTGCTTATGGCTTCTTAGGTAACTGCTAGCTGTTTTCTTTTGAAGTTATGTTGTCTTGAGTCTTTTTAAGACTCAGAGGACGGATCATTGCCCAAATGACAGAGGCTTGGACAAGGACACTTTGGTTTAGGCATTCACACTACATCACCGGCTAGAGTATATCTCCGATTGCTGCGTAGGAGCCAGCCGACTATAGATGCAATTTCTTCTCTTTAGAATTCGTTTGGATCTTTGCTCATGTGGAGTTTGGTACTACTTCAAGGAGGCTGGTTACAGGAATTTTTGGAGTTATGGTTTACTTATGCGACTTTTAAGATGGACGTGGCTGGAAGTGTTGTAATAGATCGTGGTGTCTAGGTTGCTCAAGAAAGGTGGTTACTGCCCAAGTCTTAGAGGCTTTGGCGCTCCTTTGGCTACTCAAGGTCGAGGTGGTGCCTCATCAGGGTGTGGACACGTCTGGAGATGTCTAAACATCAACTTTCTATTCCCTTCAGGCTAGTTTTGATGTTGGCTACTCCTAGCTGTAGGTTGGTACTCACATGAAGTTCACTTGCTTTTGCTTCTTAGTTTATTGTAGGGGCAAGATTAGTTTCAGATATGGTTCTTGGAGTTGCAGCTCACCTACAAGGATATCTTTAAGTGCAATTCCATTGGCACTATGGTGCCTTTGTTGTGCTGGCAGCTGTAGATGTAAATTTGTAGTAGATTAGCCTGGAATTCGGATCTTAGCTGCCAGCATGGCACCTTGGCCTCAAGTTTTTGGACTTGTGGCTTTGGATTGTTCTTCATTTTCCTGTTTTAACCGCGGTGCGGATTTCAAAGTAGGCCTCTCAAGTAGAGGGTTGACCCTCGAAATAGTTACTTCATTCACAATGAAGTGGTTGCTGACAAGCACAGTTACATATAGCTAGAGGACCGCTCCAAAGTTTGGGAGCCACCCCAAGCCTTAGGGCAAGGGCGCAGCCTGGCCCGAGGTGTAGGATAGCTCCCAACCCGTAAGCCCCTCCGGGGCAGGCCTCTTGCTTCATAACCCCCGTGGAAGTCATACGTTACCGGCAGCATTATGTATTGCCAACAAGCAAACATGGTTGAATCTCGCTGAATGCAACTATTGATAGGTGCTTGGGGATGGATGCAATTGGTGTTGGGTTCAATTCTCCGTGAAGTTGTGTGCAATTGGGTAACCCAATTGTGCTCTAGAAATTCTCACCTTGTGCCCGGGCTTTAGGGCGTGGCGGGTATTCTGCGACAGGAGGTGCACTGGGGGACAATACAGAAAACGCCCAAAGGGGGTTACGGGCACAGCTCAAGATCTTGGGATGTGCTCCACTGATCCTTGAAACCCCACCAGGATAAAAAGACAACAAATAAATATAGATTGAGGTTATGTTCCATGACCCATAAATGTAATGTGTAATACTTATTCCGAGACGAGAGCTTCACAATCAAAGACTCAAGGCCTCTGTTCAAACTGAAAAGTAATAAACATTTGGCCCCTTGACTTTGTGGAATACCTTCATCTAAGTGGTTGGAGACGTGCTTTTGGTCCAGTGGCCAGATCCAAGTTCATAGGTGCTCAGTCCAATGCTTAATCTTTATTATGCCACGTCATAGATTATTTCTTTTCTGTAAAGCTACATTCCTCCAAATCTCAAATTTCTTTTAGCTAATTGTTCAATGTGCTTTTGAGATGGAGGGATTTTAAGGGTACAATGCTTGTATCACAAAATTCTATTTATTATGGGACCTCCAAGGCACGCCTACGGTCTCGACATCGGGAGCGCCGGTGTTCCCGGAGATCCCCAATGAAAAGATGCAGCGAGCGTTTCACCGACACACTCAAACCGCCGGATGATCGGCAATAAAGGCATCCTTGTTCAATGGATGGCAGTGCCTCTTGTGAAGAAAACTTAGATCAAGAGCTAAGGCATAAGAGCTCTTAGACCTGCGATATTGCTTGCAGCCATCTTGAAGAAGCAGATCAACAATCTGCAATTTGGGCGAGGTATGTGTGAGCTAATTCCTATTGACAATTTGTGGCACTTCGTCACTCTGAACTCAGTTTCCATTGCTTTGATCCTCAACATACTTCTCACAACCTTTATTGTAAACGATCATAACTTTTGTTCTTCTTTTCTCTGGGTGGTAGGATTCAATCTTCGCTATGCCTTCAAACTGGAATTGTCTCAAATGCATATCATCACTGCATGTCGGACCAAACACTTCGTAATGTAAAATTATCACTGATGCGAATTAGTCGCAAATAATTAAAATAAATTTTATGGTTAAAATAAATAAATTATCTCAAATGGCTTCAACTAAATTTGATGACACGTTATGCTTTCTCACAAAACTAATGGATGAAATCCATCTATTTTTTGGTTAAAGTACATTTTTGGACTATCCATTTGATGCAAAACGTCTCCAACAACATTAAAATTGGTTGTGTCTTCCTTGTTCTCTACTCTTGTGTGTCTTGGTCTTTTTGTGAATAAGTTTTAGGATGCTAACAACGAGCTCTTGTGAGTTACCACCAACTGAATATTTAAAACCATATAATGACTTATATATTTCACATTGTATAAGTTACAATAAGATATCCAAGCATATCTATATCCAAACACAATAATAATCTTAAATATGATGCTTTATCCGAATGTGATAACAATATTGTTTTTTGGATCAAACGACTAATGAAAAACAAGCCTAAAATGAGACTTCCAAACGTTTAGCAAAGAAAAAAAAGATGATCATTTACGCACTTCTTTTTCTACTTGTATATGCTCATACTCCTACCTTCTACCTTGAACTTTATTAACCCTTAAGTGGAACTCTATAAGTTTTGTTGCTTTGGATATTTCGTATTGTTTTGAATGTATAATCACCAACTTTGACCCGTACCCTACACTAGTAGGTAGTGTTTTGATAATGCTTTCGTACAACAATAAAAAAGTCAATTAAAAGTGATAGAAACTCTTACATGCATAGTAAAAATCAGAGTAATAATTATAGTGTTTGTAAAAGTAAATAAAATTGTCAAATTTATAATTATTGTATTTAGTTTTTTTGGTTGTTTGTGGTCCAATCTCAAAATTGTCATGTTGAATCATGGTCCATGGATACATAAATTGGCTTTAGTATGTAGTAAATATATGGAGTTTAATGTTTTGAAGGATGAAAATGATGTTTTTGTGAGAAAATGTATGCAATGCAAGGAATCATATAAATTCTATACAATATTATACTCTGACATGTTAATATGAAAGCCCATTACTATATCATGTTTGGATTTGATGATGGAAAAAATTCTATAATTTTATCAACTATGAATAATTTAAGTGACGGGATTTCATTTAGAGTGAATATCAATGTTCAAAAATATGAAAGAAAAAATAAAAAAGAATCTAAAAAAAATAAAAAAATCATGTATGATCTATGAATTAGTGTTTCTTTGTTTGATGTGGACTTCCACCTTGAGGTCCATATGTCATTGTATGGTTTCTTGCTATAGAACAAGCTTCTAGCTTAGTCTATAACTTTTACATTATTCTCCACTTAGGTCCTTAACCTCTAAATTAATTTATAATCATGAGAATTTTGAGGATTCAAGGTAGGAGTATGAGCATATACAAGTAGAGAAAGAAGTGCATCAAGCCAACATCAAATAAAGGCACAATCAAGTAGCATGGTGAATTGAAGCAAAGCAATAGATTTGTGTATAAAGAATTAAAAGAAGAACATCACAAGATAGAAATTACACAACACAAATTAAAAATACAAAATTGTTTACAAAATTGATTACTGATGTTTGATCAAAACATACTCTTGGAAAACTTGTCACTTGACTGAGCAATAAGACCAAATGTACTTAAAAAGATAGTGGCTAAAAAATAAAATATCATTTCTGCTTCCCATTGTTGACATTTGTCTTTATGTGGAATTCTTGAAAAAATTCAACAATGGCAACAAGGCACACCAATCATTTTGCCTATAATAGGCGGTTTTGTATTGTATGGATATGTGATTTTGGGATACCAGTATTGGAGTATAGAGAGATCTTCTCGTTTAGAAGCCAGAATTGCTGAGATATATCAAATCATTATCATTTTGAAAGACCCTGATGTAGTTCTCTTGTGGGAGGCTGTACAACAGTGTGATTGAAAATAAAAAATCTATTCAAAGATACAAGAAAGTGTTCATTTGATATTTAGCTTCAACATGCATTAGATATACCACTTGAAAAATCCAAGTGAGTATACAGCTACTTAAGTTGTTTTTTATTACAAAACATAACATTAAACTTCATAAAAATAGTTGTTGATTATAATAGTTGACACGAATAATTTATAAAATCTATACAAGTTTTGAAAGAATAGTTAAGGTAAATGCTTGATTAAAAGTGTAGAGTGTTTGACTGATTTTGTTTGGAAAAGATGTGAATATTGGTCAAGCTTTCGATTTCAATTGAAAGATGGGAGTTGGAGCATCTTCACAAGAATAATGTTCAAGGTAATCACAAATTGGAGTTCATATGATACAAAGTTCAACATCAATTTCATTTTTGATATCGTGAATTCAATAACTATATCTAAAAGAAGCAAAAGTACTATATCTATGCCACATTTAAGTAAATCCGGACTTTCAAAAGTCCAGATTGGTCAAAGTCCAACTGAAATATGATGGATAGGGTGAATCGTAGGATCCTATGATCCAGCAAGGACGGTAACAGTTAGGTAAAATCGAGAGAGACAAAAAATTGTTTGGATGCGAAATATAGCAAATGGCTATGTAAAGATTGTGGCAATCCACGTAAAGTAATGTGTTTGTTGCATTTGATACCAATTCGATGTGATCTGTAAAGGAGGTTTTAACATTCCTCGGGTTTAAGTGCAAAACTTATCAAGTATGTGGGTAAGATCGTAAGATCCCACTATCCACGGTAAGCATGTATATATAAACATATCATGTTAGAACATTACATAAACACTGAAGAGGAATCCAAGAGTACTCATACATTGACAACAACTGTCAAGAACATCCAAATATTGCGGTATAACTACAACAGGATCGTACGATGTTTCTACAGGATTCTCTGTGAAAGTTATCAAACATGTGGGTATTGTAATATTGGCAAGTAGTGAGCAGGACCGTTATATCCTACGATGTTTGCCAACTATAGATGTAAAAACGTATCATTATTTGGATTCTGCGAACCGTAAAGATGCATCTAAAGAATACTTTAAAGATTGTCAACATCTAAAGGAAACGTCAAAACAAGTGCAATATGATTAAAATAAGCAAAACCCGATCACAAGATCGTAGGATCGTAGGATCCTAGGATCATTTCATGGGTATGACTAGGCAAAACAAAGCACTTCTAAAACTGAATAATCTCAAAGCAACTAGGCAGAGGAGATCGTAGGATCCCACGATCTAGCGACTAATTATACAACGGCTACAGATCCACTAAGTTTGAAGCTTCAAGGTTAGCCAATGCTTTTACTCAAGAGTCCTTTGGGATCCTCCATGTCGTGGAGTCTGTTATTGTTGTAGATTTTGCATAGAGTACTGAAGTAACATGGACGTCGATTTTCTCGTACCCAAGTAGCTTCCCAACAATTCTTGTACGTCTTCTTCGGGTCGGTGTGTCAATTACTAGGCTTTTAGACTTCGATAGTGAACTGTCCATAGTCCGCATTTCCTTCTTCACGATTGACTGCTGAACATGATCTCCCTAACCACATAGGCTAAATATCCGGGTTGGAGGGACGAAGAAGGACCCACGCCCCTGGTAGGACATCTCGCCATGGATTCAAGGGAGGCTTTGGTTGACTGGACTTGGGGCCACAATAGGGCTTGGGTTCTTCATCCTCAAGTGTGACATCCGCCTCGGGGAGGAGGAATAAAGGCGCACTCCACATACTTGACCAATCATGATTAGGCCAGAAACCCTCTACCAAAGTCGTCAGGGTAGGAGGAAGAGGTTTCTCCAGTTTTGCAAGAATGCCCTTCTAGTAATCAATATATGGAGGAAAATCCTTTCAAAATCCTGAACATTCAAGCATCCCGTGTTCCCAAAATTCTATGTAACCTTGAATTCCACCCTTTAGGAATGACTTTGTAACGAAATTTTTGGAAACCTATTCTCTTGTTTTGTCTTAGTTGCCGGTGGACGAAGGGCCTCATCGCCCCACAAATTCTTAAAAAGGACTAGATTGGGGATGCCAGATGGTATCTTCGGATTTCCGTGAGCATCCTCCTTGAACATATGGATAGCCGGTTTGTCTCTGGGTAGCAAGTGTGGGTCAACTGCAAACTCCTTGAATCGCATGACGGGCCACCCGCTTTCATCTACATAGAATTGAAAGCATTACGTGCAAAAACAGGTCTAGAAAAGGCCGTGTAAGCGGCACGTGAGAGAAAAAAATGGCCGCTGCCCGCGTACTTTTTGACATGGCACCGAAGGTGCCACCGTGGTGCCAGCAACCGCCACGAGGGCTCGAACCAATGACCCCCTCGCGAGGCGTGTGGAGGGCGTTGCTACAGTGGCGGGCTGACAGCATCTGCCCTCTTTGGACCAAACTCCGAGCCGACCTGATCATGTCAGCTCGCATATTCCGAGGACCTTTGTTCAGGACGCGTCACCGAGGTGCGTGCGGGCAGCGATTCTGGCATCTGCTGTCAGCGGGGGGCAGGGGGTTCACCTAGAAAGGGCAGGCTTACACGGCCTTTTCCAGACCCTGTTTTGCACGTAATGAGGTGCATATTTCTCAAGTTCACGAGAACATCTGCTCCGTCAATGAGATAACCTTCAAGGAACGGTTTGAAATCCACAACCTCCCTAACAAACTTGGGCATAAACTCAATTCCTGCAATTTCATGAAAGCCAACATCAAGTTTGCAATAATGTAAGTATTCTGACTCTTCAAGGTCTTAGACAGATGGCTAAATAGGCATCAATATCCTTGTGCGTATGCTCCACCAATAAGAAACCAACCTGGATTTCTTTGAATACCCGCCAAGATGTTAGCATCGACAAGAACCCCATAAGGATTTGATTCTTATTGTCCTTTCCGTAGTTATCCAACTGCAAATACAGTTTCTCTTGGAGCGAAACGGGTTCACTGGAGTTATTTGATACTAAGGGTAGTAAGTCAATACATCTCAACTTTCCCCAACTGGAGTTATTTGATACTAAGGGTAGTAAGTCAATACATCTCAACTTTCCCCAAAAGGAGTTAGCTTGCTCATGAGGAAAAAGTTAGTTTGCCAGATTGACGAATGGGTGGTTCCTCAAGACGCCGAAGCAGTCTCGCAAGCGTGGAGATAGTTTAGTTAGAGTCGCTTGGCCACAAGTCTGTGGCGTAGTGAGCGGAGGCACTATTGCCATGTCCATGCGTAATCATGCCAAGACGTTCATAGAGAACTGTCCCAATGGTGAAGTATGTTTGGTGGAGACCCGCATTCGATGAATAGCCGTCTTTGCGGTATCCATTTTGTCGTGGATAATACAAAGTATTTTGCCCTTCTGCCTCTTTGACTCCTCCCTCTAAGTCTGGTACAGACGCCTTCATGACGACTGAAGATTGAAATGGTCTTGTTTTTGTTTCACAAATGAGAGGTACTCTGGCAAGCCCTTCACTGATCGGTCAATGTACCAGAGAAGATTGTCGCACTCTGTGCACTTCGCAAAGGAACTCCAACAGGTTTGATTGCGACATTTTTAAAGTGTTGCTTCTTCATCCTACTAACGGTTGATTGAGACACCGTGGGTTACCCAAATTCTAAGTTGGTCTGCACATCAATCCAAACAATATGCTTGTCAAGAGTGTCTCCTATAGGTACTCTTCATAAACATTAGCAATGTGTAAATCAAGGAGGCAAACAATATTTTTGTTGCTAGATCTTTTCAGATCGTAGGATCCTACAATCCCAGAGTAGATGGCAATGTGGCGTAAAACATTCCTCTCAACTTGGACCTTCATGTAGATCGTAGGATCCTACGATCTTGAATAAGAGGTAGGTTTTGCCGTGCTCAGGGCTTGCAATTAAGACCTCCATGTAGATTGTAGAATCCTACGATCACAAAGGAGAGTAATTGGTAGCTCGTCATATTACGTTTAACTTTAACCTCACTATAGATCGGATGAACAGGTGATCCAAATTAAGATCGTAGGATCCTACGACGTCAGGAATATCACGGATGTCCCATGCTAGTAAAACTGAATTGCAATGAGGGTGTGTTGTCCGTAGTTAGTACTTGATTGGCGTCCTCTTGGATCATTTTCCAACTGTGACCAGAGGGTAGAAACTTTAGTGTATCCATCTTGCCAGGTGCTATCATTCTCATCTGATTGGACATAAGATCAGTTGTCTCATTGATGATGGCTGTGATTGTCCCAAGTGCTTGCATTGTTCCAAGGCGAGGCCGTTTGACATCCTTGTTCACGTGGATCGAAGATACGACACCTCTCTTGTATTGGTCCATATATTCGTGAAACATCGATTTTGGTATACCATGGATCTTGTACCATGCCGTAGTGCATACATCCATTCCATGCAACGTGACGTACTTCTGCTTCCTATTACTCCCCACATAGCAAAACTGGCCACCGACGGACCGTGCATAATCTTGGCATCTGTCAAAGTCCTTCAACCAGTACTTTTTCGAATGACAAGTGTATCTTGAGGCTTGAATAAGTGGATGCATTCGCTGGAACAATACTGCTCTGAGCATAAAGCCCTGAATTTCTACGGGAAGAGTCCTCCTGGCATAGAGATTGAGCTTCTCGTCAATCCATTTTTTTGCGCCAAATAAATTGGTAGGGGGCCTTTAAGCGGCCTCCAAGATAAGCCTTGGTGTCCACACCGTCAGGATGAAGGTTGTAATACTCAAGTGACTCGCTAACCCTATGCCCGCCCTCGAATACACACTCCAGTATGGGCTACCTACGATGACTCATAATTTCACCTGGTTCCCCGTGGAAGACGTCCAACACTGTGACTCCAATGTATCCTACTCCCAAGGTGTGGTCCTCAAATGGATCCAATGGACGCATGGACTTGATTCGTCAAGAGGCCAAGACATCCGCATTACTGTTTAATCACTTCACGACCTTCGCAACCCACTCTGCTTGTGGGGCATATGGGAGAGAACTTGTGGAGTCCGAGCTTCTCTATTGCATGTATTCCGCATCTTGTTCCTCGTCTCTTAAAGTACCGTTCTACTAAGCACATCGGCCAAGATTGAGATGTCCGTCTGTAAAGGTTGCATAGGCAGGTAGAGCGCCATTGGAGCTATCTCAATGGGACGAAGGAGGGTCATCTTGAGGGTGGTGTCCTCAATGTCAACCCCAAGCCAACACCCATTAAGGTTCACTTCAATGACAACGATATGACCAACAATGCCATGGCCAGGATAGCAGATGAATACATTCAACCCAGGTATGAATGGGTCTTGCTACACGTCCGTGTCAGAGTCGTAGTTATTACGCGTGGGATCCATGAAGTCATCGTCTTCTCCAAGACTTATTGACATGTGTGATCACTTGCAAGTGTGACAGGTTTCAACCTCGTTAGAAGATATGATGTAGTAAATGCAATTCTTTGAGCAAAGAAGTGGTGATGAGATCGTAGGATCCTATGATCTTCAGCGGACAAAAAAAACATTGGATATTACAATTATCACCAAGGACCCTCTTTAAAATAGCAAAGTAAGCCTGGAGTGACACCTCCAAGTTTTAATGGTGGATGTTCTCAATAAATTATATGATCCTACGATCTGTTTTCTGAATCTGTGGGCGGCACAATAGCGCACAAGATCGTAGGATCCTAGAATCTTGTAAAGCCCTTGGTGGATGGCAAAGCTACCAATGGGATTCTAGGATCCTACGATCTTCTCATGTTGTTAGCGGATGGCAAATATATTAATTGGATTGTAGGATCCTACGATCCCTAAGTAGGCTATGAGTTTAGTAATAACAAATACATACACAAAAAGTACTGCATCGAATCTGGCTAGGATACGTAAGTAAATACACAATGTGTAACGTATACAATGTGTAAACAAAAATATACATTTAGCAATAGTATTCAATGTACAGCAACAATGTGAAGACCAACAAGTACATGAAAGTACACATAATATCAAAAGAATAAGTGAACAAAACATCGAAACAGAAAACGACTCCGGTTACAAAAAGTATAAACGGTCTATGCTAATCCCGCTAATTCAAAAACTACAAAAAGTATATTAAGCTCAACATCTCGGAGCAGCTGAAGTCTTATCGGGAGTATCACGAAACAACAAGACACAATGAAATGAGGTATTAAGTTCTAATATGTACTCACCTGTGTTGGGACATCGACGACGTGCTCGTTCAGCTCGTTCCGAAAGTAAACACGCCACCTCCTCATCACACATAGTCATATCGGCAGCTACATCTTCAACGACAAAACTCCCTGGACCTCGCCACCCAAAGCTACGATGCCAGTCTAGATCTACAAGTTTATCACTACAGTTTGCCGCGGCACATTTGTAACCACTCTCGTAAGTAATCTTCGTACAGTAAGGGTAATACATGTGCTTAAAAGATGCAATCACAATGTCACTCTTGGGGAAGTTAAGACCGCAAAGGGCACACTTAGTAATTTTTAGGAACCTGCGTTTGAGAGAGTCGTCTTCTCCAAACGCACTATCAGGGTACACGAGTGGAACTAGGTTAAGGCTGGCAGTGTGTCTTCCATACTTAATGCGTTCAATTTTGACCTTCACCCCTTCGCACATCCGAATCTTTTGCTCTCTTAGGCGCCGACACTCTACTGCTCCTATGTCTTTCTCCACCTCCTCGGACTCCTTCCTCGCTAGGGCTTGCTTTTGATCCTCCAGAAGCTCAGCAAGCACATTCCTCTTTCCTTCATTTCCTGGGTGCTCCACGTTACTGCTCTGAAGTTAAGCCAAGTTAGCCTCGTGGGATTCCACCATCAAAAGCGCTAGTCGCTTGTCTTGTGCTGCTGATTCCTTAGCCTTCACCGCCACCTCCTCGTCCATCTTCAATCCTTCTATCTCCATCAAGATTATCGTATGCATTGTTTGGAAGTACTCCAGTTTCGACATCGATGCTATACTATGTTCTTCTACCTTCACCAAATGGGTGGCCAACTCACCCTTCGTTCCCACCTTCCAAGTCGTATGCATATTGTTTGGTGGCAGTTCAAATCTCTTCTACAACAACATAGACAGTAAACAATAACATATAGTTAACTTCAAACAATGGTTTCAGAAGATGTAGTGCACCTAGAGTTAAATTGAACGCAACAATACTATATCTTAAGATAAGAGAAGTATATCACAAAACAATACAATGCAATAGGATTGGATTTGCAATGCTAAGTCTCAAAAGCACTGACCACGTAGAACAGGAAACCCTTCAATTTTTTCATTTAAAATTTAGTACGATGTATTCTTTACTCTAAAAGTATACAAACAAACATTTAAGAATAATCAAACAATAATCAAATGACACAAACAACAAACATTTTAGAATAACACTAATCAAATTACCTAAACAACTCTAATCAAGTAAGACATACAAATTAAACTTGGTCAAGATAGTGTACTTACCTTTGTCGGCGTTGCATCCTCCACTCCAACATCCGGCTCCAACTTGACAGCCTATTTAAAATATAGAGATTTATATCTCATTATACTAATCCTTTAGTTTGTTTATTTTTTGGAAGCTCTTAAATGATTATTTCATTACTAATCTTTTGGATTTTGATTTCCCTTCCCTTTCTAATGAATTGTTTATGATATGTATATGATCTTTTTTAGGTTTTTTTTTCTTCTTTTGTTCCTTTCTAATATGTGGAGAAATTACATGTCATCTTCTTTACATCACTTGAGATTTTTAAATTGTAAATATTATAAAAGCAAAAAAGGTCCTACAATTAGACATATAGCTTTTCCAATTCGGTTTTTTTTGTGTCAAATGGGCCTTGTCCATGCCAGCTCCGGGCCGACTTATGTCTTGGTCCTTATGAATTTGGTCTTTACTACCGTAGTTTCCTAGCAGGTTCGGCACCTCACTGCCTAATAATTAATTAAAGTGGGAAAATGAGGTTAGGCACCTCAAAAAATGATATCCAAAATGTTAGGCACTTGTGAATCGTAATTAAATATGAATTAGGCACTCATCCAACATCTAAGGCATAGAATGCTCAGTTACTTATACACGAGGAATGGAGTTATATTCAACAATGCATGTGGGATATGTGAACTTTGAGTTGAAACAACTAGTTAGTCTTCATTTTAATAACAAGCATAGCTTTTGCAAAAAGTCTCCAAATGACACAAAATTTGTTGGAGGTGAAAGATAGCATGATTTTAAAGCTTTTCTTAGACCAAAACATTTTCAAAAAAGTTGATTTTCTATGCACAATTGAGCTTTAAAAAAACTGTTTGGAACACATTTTGATACATGGACCTTTACGTGCTGTTTTGTCCATATCTTTTGCATGAAAACGTTTTTTGACATAAATCTTGTTGGAGATGGAAGAAGGCTTGGTTACTCAACTTTTCTTAGTTCATCACATTTTCATATAACTTCATCTTCTATGCTCAATCACAGTCCAAAAATCTGTGTACAACACATTTCGAAAACCCCACCTAGAGTCTTGCTACTTCTTAACCCATATTCTTTGTGGAGTAGTGTAAGTGGGCTTGATTACAAAAGGAGCACCTTTTCCCTCATTCCAATCATTCGAAGCTTCATAGTGAGATATAATCTACAAAAGGGTAGATTTTTCTCAATTTTAGGCAATGATGAATTTTAAATTTCATACTATTAGGCAAAAGATGTCCATAATTTCCAAAAATTTTAGGCATTAATTTTTAGAATTAATTTGTGCCGAATCTGCTAGTAAGGTACGGTAGTAGACAAACACAAATAAGTGGGCCATTTGACAAGGGAATTAGCATTTAATGATTATTTATTACCAATGTGAGGGAGAGGGAAGGAGGGAGCTGGGAGAGTGAGTGAGGGACGAGAAGTTTAGGATGGAGAGATGGAGTTGGAACAACAAGTGAGGGGCTCTTCATCCAAGCGGAGAGCGGCCAGCGGAGAGCAAAATACCTATCATATCCAACTAACAAAGCGCCAACAGGAATCCACCTCATAGCAACAACGAAAAATACTATCGCCAACGATAGTGGTTTCAAGGTGAACATTTGATGTTTAAAATCGACAAGTTGGAACCATAGCCGACAACGGCAGTGGTCTACAAAGTCCAATATGGAATGAACTTTGGTAGCGGGTCAGACCATTACTGGTAACGGCAATGGTTTGAGAAGCCCCGTTCCACAAATACAACGCTTTGGACATGAACAAAACAGCTTCAATTTAAACATGTTAAGTTGCAATCCAAACCACTTCTGTCAATTGAACGAGTATCAATGGGTACATTTGACTTTTGTATTTCATTGAGTATGAGTAGAAATTGTCATTTACATAACCTTTAGTTCCCTTTAAATGAAGTACTTCAAAACTTATTTGTATTAATAACTTTTCAATATGGTCTGTTAATTACTCTGAAGGCTGCTTGAGACAATTTAAGTAGCATCAACATCACCACACTTTATAGAATAGGTCTCAAATAATACATTTTATTTCTTGAATCTAAATCCTGAAGACTACTATTGGCACCAGCAATGGTGTAAAAGGTAAAATTCAACTTTGGTATTTAACTCCTTAAGAACATTGCCAACGCGAAAAAGGTATATAAGAAAAAAGTTCAAAGATCAAATGTTTTTTTTATACCATTATCACTGCCAGCAATGGTCTAAATACATCAGTTTAAATTTTTTAATGTTCCCTCACAAACCACTGTGGTTGCCGGCAATGGTTTGAAGTGGTCACATTCAAAAACCAAATGTTCCCCTTTCAACCGCCGCTGTTGCCAGCAGTAATTTGAAGGCTCAAATTCAAAAACAAAAAATGCCCCTTTAGACCATTGTCGTTGCCAGCAGTGGTTTCAAATGTTAAAAATTTGATAATCAAGTGTTCTCCTTTAGACCATTGCCTGTGCTGCACTAGCCTGAAAGAATCAAATTCAAAAACCATATACGCGTCTTTAGACCACTGCCATTGCCGGCACTGGTTTGAAGGGGTCAGATTCAAAAACCAAATGTTCCTCTTAGGACCATTGCTATTGCCAATAGTGGTGTAGAGGGTCAATTTCAAAATTTCAAATTTCCCCTTTAGACCATTGCCGCTGCCGATAATTGTATAAATAAGTCAATTTCAAAAGCTTGATGTTCCTCTCCAAACCACTGCCGTTGCCGTTTGCCTTGTAGAGCATCAATTTAATAATTAAATATATTCCTTTTAGATCTTTGCCGATGCCAACAATGGTCTAAATAGGTCAATTTCACAATTTAAATGTTCCCTTTCAAACCCTTACCGGTGTCGGCAATAGTCTACAGAGTCGCATTCTAAATTAAAAAAATCTCTTTTAGACATGTGCCAAGGCCTGCATGGATCATTGTGCAACTTAAAAAGTTAGCAATGCAACTTCTTCTCGCGCAAAGAGCCCTCTTATAACTTTTATAAAATATACAAAAACAAGTTTGTTAACTAATTTGTGTATCATTTTAGAGGAATTAAAATGAATAGTACAACTATTTGAAACTATTTCAAAAACTTAAATGTTCCATTGAAACCATTGCCGTTGATGGCAGTGGTTTCAAGGGGTCAAATTCAAAAACCAAAAATGCCCCTTTGGACCACTGCCGTTGACGGGAATGGTTTGAAGGGGTCAAATATGAAAACAGAAAATGTCCCCTCTAACATCTACCGTTGCCAGCACCGGCTTGAAAGAGTAAAATGCAAAATCTAGATGTTCATTTTTTGACTACTACAAGTGCCAGCAAAGGTCTTAATTGTAATTTAACAATATAAGATGAAACCTCATTTCTCTCAAAGAGCTCTTATAGGAACTAAAAAGAGACCAAATAGAAAATTAGTTACTTGAATAAGTTTCAGAATAATCATTTTAGAGGAAGTACATATTTATGAAACAACAATTTGTTGTGTGCTAATCCAAAACTTAAGTGTATCTTTTGGACCCATGCTATTAACTGCATTGGTCTTGACTTCAATTGAAATTATTCAAGATTGGGTTGTTTTTGTAATAGGAGCCTTCTAAAAATTTAACAAATACGAGATTCTATTTAATTACACAAACAAATTTTTAAGTAGATCAATTTAGAAAAAGGAGAAATACATGAAGGATTTAGACTCATATAAAAGTAAATTCAAAATGCACATGTCTTTTTTAGATCACTAATGGCAATGAGAGTAGTCTAAATGGGTTTGCATGTTTTACACCCCTACCCGCACTGGCAGTGGTTTTTTTGGAATGGAGTTCTCTTCTGTACGTGTCTCGAATAGAGCATCAGACCACTGCCGGCAATAGCAGTGGTCTAGACTACAACTAGTACCCACGATGAAGTGGCTAGTACCCACGATGAAGTGGCTAGTACCCACGATGAAGTGGCTAGTACCGACGGTGAAGTGGCTAGTAGTGCTCTGGGCACCAACTAGAAGACATTCGATGTTGCCTAATTTGGTTGCCTCAGGTCCAAGTTTCAGGAGGGGATGGGGATGAGTGTCACACTTGCAAGGATTACGATGGGAGTACGCCGGTTTGGTATATGTGTCCAAGGGTGGACTTTTTACTTTGTCGGCCGTTTCATGGGGTGCACTCGCAGTTGGAGGAGGAGCAGGCGAATTTGGATTCGCGTGTGAAGAGCTTGCAGAGTGTTGTGTAGGAGAAGACACTTCAGCTGTCGAATTTGGGGGCTCTTGCTGATCGCATCGCTCCTGGGCTTGTGAACGCTCTTGTAACCCTAAACGACAAATGAAGGCTATGGTTGCAGCCCTGACTATAATCCTCGCCCTCGTCTTAATGGCGTTCGCTATTTCTGTTCCCTTCCGCGGCGGTCACGCGAGACAGGGCCCACGGCGCGAGACCCTTCTTTCGCTCCAGAATTCTTTCCGTCGCTCCCTCCCTCTCGCGAGCCGTGCCCGAGCTCGGGATGCCACGTCGGACCCCGTCTCGAAGCCCTCCCTGCCACGTCGGCATCCTCCACCTTGTCTCGTCTCGGAACCCAGAAAGACGAGACACCCCATGCATGGGCTGTCTCGCGAGACAACCTCATGGCACCATGGCCCATGGGCATGCATGGAGATTTTCATCCATCCGAGACGGACAGAATTTGTCACGTCTTCTCGAATGACCTTCCACGTTTTAGGGTATGATGTCTTATTTTTGTGGGTGTCACTTCTGCTTTCTCCTGTCACTTCTGCTTTCATTCTGTCTTGTCGGAGTTGTTTCGGGTGTTGAGGTGATGATGGGGTTTTGTGGGTGGAGATTATGTGCCGTCTCTTGCAGCCTTTTCCTCGATTTTGATTTCTGAGGTTTTGTAGGTGTGATGATGGCGTCTCCCCCCTGCTCTGTGTATAAATTGGCAGCCTCTTGGAAAAACGGACTCATTTTATGCCATTGCCTGAGGAGAGTTGCGAGAGTTGTCTCGTGGGGTGGTGAGAGTGTTCTCTCGAGAGGAGGTGCGAGGGTTTATATGTGCGCGTTGTCAAAGTTTGCTAATTTTTCTGCTGATTTCTCTCCGTTTCCTTCTCCGCTGTCTCGCGCCATTGTTAGATGTGTTCCGCTTAGTGTTTGTGAGGTGGAGAGTGTTGTGAGAGAGGCGCTTTCATGGGCGGAGAGTGTTGTGATAGAGTTTGAGAGTGTTGTGAGAACTGAGGAGTCGGAGTCTGTTGCTAGAGCCGCGATCCAGGAGTTTGTGCGATTTGCTCGGAGGAGGAGTGCAGAGGCGATTTCGCAGAGACAATCGAGGTATGTATACGTTCATCATCTTCTATGTGTTTGTTTTTATGGTGTTCCGGAGAGATGAGAGCGATTTTGTTGCCGGAGTTTGTCACACAGATTAGTTTTAGGGTTTAGTAGTCATACGTCACGATGTTCTGGGGTTTAGGGTTTGGGATAGACATGTCTCGTGGAATAGTGTTCAGGTGTATCTTGTCTGTGGTTGTTGTGGGTGGGCTCGCTGATAATGTCGAAATGAAATGAGGACGACGATGTCGCCCTCGTTACAGGAGTGTCTCGCGTCGGAATTGGGAGGGAGTTCCTGAGGATACCAATGTTGTGCATAGAATCTTAATTTCTGTCCCGATTTGTTGTTCATGTTTCGCCGAGACAAGGATCCGTCGTAGAGGCTCCTTCCTGTCGTCCACAGTTTCTGCCGAATTTTATGTGCACGGTTTTTGCTTCGCAGCTGTCTCGCTGTCTCGCCCCTGTGTCTGTGTCTCGGAAGGCCTTATAAACTTCGCATCCAGGTTACTAACCTCCGCCCCTGTTTGATTTAGGTTCAAGTTAGCGAGACATGGCTCCTGAGTACAGGAGGAACCTCCAGATCACGGACGACGGCGTCACGGAGGTCCACGAAATCGACAAGAAGTTGTTCACGGAACACTACACATGGGAGGAGTGGAAGAATTTGCTCCTGGAGTGTCATAGCCCGCCGATGATGTTAGGACGTCGATTGTTTTGCTGCAAGCACGAATGCCGTGGCAAGAATGGGGAGCCCATGTGTGCTCAGAAGGCGCGTCTGAATACTCATAGGTGGCACTGGTGCCCCCTAAATATCGACGCGAACGGTAACGTCATCCCGGAGAAGATGTACCCGAATCTGCTGGAGAAGAACGTCACCATTCACAAGCTGCAAGCGGGTGTCTCGCCCCAGAAGTTGGTTAGGGACTACGTGAACGAGACACAGACTATGTTGCGTTGAGGTGAGCCGGTTAATTTCCAACAAGGCGTCCTTGCGATTCGTGGTCCGAGTGGTAGATCGCCGAAGAAGCAGACAAAGAAACCCATGAAGGCTAAGACAAAACCTGTCCCTGATAGGTTGGCTGTGAGGACTTATGATATGGTGCTCAGCAGTTCAGATTCCGAGGCAGAGGCAGATAGTGACTTTGAGGCCTCGGACTCGCCCGTGGTAGAGCGAAGACCCCACAATAGGCCCACGTTCATCGCCAATCCCGAGACGGCAATAACGCCTGCTGTTGTCCCTATCATTCTCTCACCTCCCCGGCGAGACACATCTGCAGGCAAAGACGAGGCCACGGGAGCTGTACCTGATACGTTTGTCGTTGTTCCTCGGGCAGGACTCCCTCCTCGACCGCGAGACAAACATGGACGAGATTTGGCGAC
The DNA here is from genome assembly GCA_014871385.1 of Ceratodon purpureus. Classification (NCBI taxonomy): domain Eukaryota; kingdom Viridiplantae; phylum Streptophyta; class Bryopsida; order Pseudoditrichales; family Ditrichaceae; genus Ceratodon; species Ceratodon purpureus. The sequence goes on from CM026426.1 coordinate 98,026,123, forward strand.
GAGGGCTTATAAGCCGGTAAAGGAACCCGAGGACAGGGAGTTTAACTCTCGAAAAAACAAACACAAGACAACCCCGGCACAGAAGGTCCTAGCGGCAAGGAGCGAGACAAACACGACGGCAGCAAAGCAAGCGAAACCATCGGACAAGAAACCGCCATCCCCAATCCGGGCCGAGACACCCGGATATGCCTCGGATACGTCTCGGATACGTCTCGGATACGTCTCGGGTACGCCCGTCTCCACTCCCACTGTCCACACAAAGGATACCGGAGTGGAGGCTATGGTGGTCGACGAGGCCCCGATGGAGGTTCCCCTGAACCCAATGTCCGCCTTAATGCGAGACAAGGAGAAGGTTGTGGAGGAGGCTCGAGAGGCAGCGGAGTCTCTGTTCACACTAGATCCAATTCGCCAGCCCGAGACACGCTTGGGACAGACGGGGCTCACCATCCTAATGGATTACGGGCTTTTTGGAGAGGAGAGGGAGTTCCACACGTGGGACAGGGGAACTCTTCAGACCAGACTGGGGGAGTTCTTGAAGAAGGAGGGGCGCGAGACAATCATCTCGCTTACCTACTTCCGATTCCAGAAGTTGAATCGAAAGGTACAACATCTCCTCCCTGGAGTTCTCAATTTATTTATTTTATAATAACTTGTATTTGTCGTTAATATGTTGCGATATTTTAATTCTTTTTCGTCTATCTTTCATACTTGACTCGCACTTCAATCTGTGCCTCAAGGTTGCTAACGGGGAAGGACTGCCGTACTCTCTGAATTGCAGAATTCTCTATACTCCGAGATAGATAGCGGTCTAGCGGCAGATCTTTCTGAAGTGTTGGACACCGGGGAAATGTCCGAGACAGAGATGGACCGTCTCGCGAACGCCGCCATGGACTACTACGTCAATGTCCACGACTGGAAGAAACACGAGGAGGCCGTAGATGCCTAGCGCCTTCATAATGCCAGTCTGAAGGAGAAATTCATCGCGGACAGGGTTGCAACGTGGGAGGAGTCCAAGGCTGGGGAGTTGGAGGAAGTGTCATGGGGTTGGAATCCCCTGTACCACATATGCGCGAAGAACCCCGCTGTCTCGGAGAGGCTATCTCCCATGCCCTGGAAGCAAAACGAAACGAAGGCGCGAGACGTGGTCACGGCACTCGGTATGAGACGGACTCTGCCAGTCGGAGCAGGTCTGGAGCCAAAGATCATTCGCGTTTTCCTCCTCGTCCACAATATTCGGTACAGGTCAGTACAGTGTACTTATTTTTTTTTAATTTTTCGTCCTGAGGTACTTTATTCAATTCAACCTAATTCTGAAAAAATAAAAACGTCACGGGCCCCTCATATTTTCCTTGTGCTCTGGTATACCAGCTCAGCGGACCCACTACAAGGAGCACTCGACAAAGTGTCCAGGGTGAAAGCAGGCTAAGGTAGTACAAAAATGGTGTCACAAACCACATTTTCAGCGGTACATTGATTTCAATTCGTTCTACATTGCATTATACATTGTTTTTTAGTGATTTGATAAAATAATATGGTTGTGGACTTCGCCTACCATCTATTTTTGTACTTGCTAATAATAAAATAGGTATGGTGTGATCGTCATGAGTATATTTGTATACTACAGTTTTCTGTCACAGAGTATATTTTTTGTGGAAATATACTTAGTTCTGTGGGTTCTATGTTTTTTTTTTCAATGCTTTCTTGGTGATAGGTGTGATACATGTATTAGATGCATATTTTGTTGTTAAATTTGTACAATTGCAATCCATACAATGATTTATTTACAAAATACCAAAATTTTTATCTGTGTTTAAAATGGGGGGTAAAAAAAAGTTTTTGCTCGTTTTTTTTTTTGGCCCTCACAGAATACAGTGAATACTATGTGGGCTTCTTGTATAGACGTCCGATAAAACAGATTCCTTCGACATATAATACTTTATCAAAAAGGGCGAGCTGGGAGTTTGCACATACCATATGTACTGCCATAGTATCTTGATATACTCCGTCACCGTCATTCGGCCAATGGTCTAGGGACGCGTGGCATTCTGGATCCAACTTTTCCGCCGGCACTTACAGTCATGGGGCAGGGAAAAAGTAGCGACTCCAACTAAATTGAGCATACGTTAATGGTGGTAACGTATCTTTCTAATACCTGGAGCAGACTTTGGTTAGGGTTTCCAAGTGGTTCCACTTCTCTCTCAATGCTAGGGCGGTTTGGTTTAGGCTGAATTATGTGGTTGCATGGAGATACTGTTCCAGATTCCTTAGTTCAGAGTTTGCTGCATGTCGCTTTGGGTTCTACCTTGGTTTTGCGAGGACCGGCTGCTACGTCGTTGGTGCTAGAACTCTAATCGACAACTGCTGTGGAACAACCAGGTACCATCGACTTCACACAAGTTTACTTCTGTTGTATTGTTTCTGTATGCGAACGCTTATGACTTCGTACTGACTTGTTTTCTACGTGGTGCTTGGAAGATGGGGAACAGCAGGGCTCAAGATCGACGTCGCGGTTTGAAACGGCCAGGACCCACCCAAAGAGCGTTGTTGCTGGCTCCTGAAGAACCTCCACCGTCTCTCCAGGCAGCAAGGGAGAATGCTGCCGAACAACAACGACAAAGCAGGGCAAGGAAGAGACTGATAATTGAGAGGTCAGAGCACTTGGCCAGAGACGATGGGGAAGTGGAGATTTCGGCTAGACGGGATGTCCTTAGAGTATCGACCAGAATTTGCTCCTTCATTGTAGATGAGTTAGAGAACGAGTGTGACGGTCCGCGATTTCGTAAGGCAGTTTTGGAATCGGTTCTTAGGAATGCTGCCATTGTTCCACATTTGCCAGAATACTATAGCTCGGAGTTGGAGGCGAAGGCTGCTCATACGTTCATTCAGTCATACAAAAATGAATTACAGATGTTGAAAAACCCGTCTTCGGCAGATAAGCTCGTGAGGAGGACGACTTTGTTAGAAGCAGCAGTTAGTAGTGATGTTACTGGCTTAAGAGCCTTATCTAGAGTGTTGGGCACGAATCCCAAGAACGTTTCCTCTGCTATTCAACGTCGTCGGAGTCTTGAGATGAGCGGATTTTCCATTTTCAAGCTGCCTGAGAGGAGAAGGAGGGATGTAATTCCAAGCGTGACGAAGGAGCTCGTGTTTACTTGGTGGACAGCTGAAACTCGAGTGAGTCCGAACAAGAAAGATGTAACAAGAAAGAGGTTGGGTCCCAAAGTTTACAATCACCACGCTACACATCTTCTGCTGGAAAGCCAGGTAAACATTTTTACTTTACCATATGTTGTACGCTAGTAAACATGGAATTATAAAGGCCCTGCCTTAGTCGTGATTTCAGGCATACTGCGAAACAGTGCATCTTCACAGTATACACTATACTTTTCGAATTTGCACATACTACTCATTCTATGATAGCAGTTGCGTATACCTTGATCTACATATAGTACCCACACACACTCTGATTTACAGTATTGCTAGTAGTTTGTGGCACACACCAATGTCCTAAGGATCAACCGTCAAAGTCTGTTTATGTTGTCATAGATACTCGTGCGGTACATTCATAGGACTACTAGTATACTTCTTTCCTCACTTTGGTATTCAGTACATACCTGAATAGTATTAGTACCCATTCCAAAGTCCTTCTAGTATGCATTCTTAAGTCATTATTGTATAAAGAAAGTAAAATCACATACTTTAGAAAGTTTTAATTACACTTGATATACTTCGTAACTGTAAATTAACAGTAGTATGATATACTATAGAAATATTTCATTATAGAACATACACATCATATTAGCACTCTTAGAGTGAAATAATATACTTCGAGGGATTTTAATTATACTCAATATATAAATGGTATGTATTCTCTAGTACCCAGTAGTCCTTGGTATACTTTTAAGTACTAAATTCCTTCCCAGATATACTCATATAGTACACAAAGAGCACTCGAAGTATGTGGTAGTACACTAACTACATACCGCGTCTTCTTATATGTTTTGCAGGCTTCATTCTATGATCGTTTTCTTCAGTCTCATCCCGAGGCTACCATTTCCATGCGTTCCTTCGAGATCCTGAAGCCATTCTTTGTTAAGAAGTGTAAAGACCGGAATGTATGTTGCTGCAAGTACCACGTTGAATTGGACATGCTACGAGAGGCCTACAACACAATGAGGGATGCCATGAAGGGAGTACATACCTTCATTTCTTGTACTTGTCTCTGTTCTGTTTGTTCTGATGCACCTGAGGATTCCTGTTCTGCTCATTTGACTAAATGTGATGGCGTTACTAAATTCTGGGAGCAGATTGTATGCCCAAAAGGGGAATCAGAGGAGTTCCACAAACTTGAGTGCTTGATGGGTTTATGCTCGCAGTGCGGTGTAGATTCCCTTCAACTCTGCCCCAACGAGGAGGCAAATGCAGCATTTAAATTGAAGTGGCGGTGCTTCAGTTATGAAGTGGTTGGAGTCAACGATGATGGGGAACCAAGAAAGAGAATCCAGGAAGTTTTCATGGAAACCTCTTGTGTTGAGTTCATTGATTATTTAAAACCCAAGTTGAAAGAGTTTGTTAGACACAACTTTGTTGCTAGGTGGCAAGATGTACAGTGCAGAGTTAGTATGAAAGAATTACCTGCTGATGCTATTCTATCGCATGTTGATTTTGCCGAAAATTACTCGTTTGAGATCCAGAACGAAATTCAGTCCATGCATTGGCATTCCAGCCAAATTCCAATCCTTGTTCACATTACGTACCGATTGGATCCGCTGACTAATAACATGGTCAAGGAGAGTCACTTCTATGTATCTGATGATAAAACACATGACACTTTATTTGTACAGCACTGTTTCTTGCAGCATTGGGAGTGGTTGAAATTGCAAGGTCTTACTTTTCAGCGTCATTGGGTTTGGAGTGACGGTTGCGCTGGGCAATTCAAAGGAGCAAGGCCCATGTACTTTGTTAGTAGATATCCTGGTCTTACTGGTGGGTGTGTTATGTCATGGAATTTCTTTGGTACAGGCCACGGCAAAGGAGAATGGGATGGAGCGGGTGCTGTTGTGAAGAGGGCTTTGAGAACAGAGCAGTTGCACAATCCATGGCGGCAGTTACAAGATGCTGCAGATGCTGTCGACTTTTTGAAGGAGAAAATGGAAGGTCTTGTGGAAAGTTCTGTTGCTGGGAACAGAATAGTATCTTATAGGTACTTTCACCTCATCAAACCTGATGATGTGGACCGCCAGCACCTCCATGGTTGTGAAACCATATCTGGTTCTAGGAAATTACACTCCATACAAGGAGTGTCTATCTCCGACCCGACGTTGCTGATGGTGAGACAATTGTCTTGTTTTTGTAGCCCCTGCATGGACGGTGATTGGGCAGCTTGAGAGAAGAGTGGCCATGTCCAAGATTGGAGAGTCATCAAACTTGTTCCTTCCGATGTTTCTTTTGTAAGGGAGCAGATGATATCAAGACAGTTCGAAGTTGAAGGTGAGGAGCCTTGGGATTATGCTACAGAAGAGACGTTGGGAGACTTGGTAAATGTGGGTGATAATTTTGCTGTCCCAGCAATTGAAGGTAATGACGAAGGGGTCGACTTCTATATTCTTCAATGCCAAAGGAAAAAACAGATTGTCAGGGAGAAATTCACATGTGTTTGGGGCGGACAGTTTGAAGTAGGGGAGTATGTCATTGCAGGGACTTATTATCAGAAATGGGGGAAGTCCCAGAATTCGTATGTATACTTGAGAGATTCGAGAGTAGCTTACCTGAATGCTACACTAGTCATTGCTTGCAGATTTCAGATGGTTCCAGCGGCCCACCGAGTTAAGGGAGATGAACCCGTTTATCAATTGCAAAGCGAAACCATCGATGTTATTAGGACATCTTTGGAGGCTTTATAATGTATTATGCAAATGAGGTTTTTGAACTTCCATTTCAGTTTCTGTACATATTGATTATAATAAAAAAACCAAATATTATATTAACTCCAATTCGTTGTGAATTACGATCCTCTGTCAATTCAGTTTGTGTTTCAGTGGCTGATATGTATCAAATACAGAAGTCTTTGAATTTTTATAGTCCCGAATTTCCACATTCCTTCGTAAACCCTTGTCTATTGCTTCTTGCACCTACAATACAGACTACCACAGACACAAAGGAATGGAGGAATAGGATGATCTGCATCTTCGAAATCTAAGCCGTAGTCCCAAGTAAGCTCTTCCCCTTCCAGTACTTGCCGGTTTGTAAAGAAAGCCACCTGATCAACACAAACGCTACTGTACTTTAGCATACCAATTCAGAAATACCAAAGATTGATTAAAATCGAAGTACATCTGTTCTCTTTGAGACTTTACGAAGTATGATATCGTACAGAACAGGTATTGAAAGATATCTTCGAGTACCAGATAGTACCCTCTTCTGGCGCTGTCGACTACGACGGGCAGGTCAAGTAAGTTTGCATCGGAACACCTGGAGGAGCATGTCACTTATGGAATCAGTAACTAACCTTGGCCACGTCATCGTAATACACCCAATGAATTATGACATAAATCATTTTAGAGAGAAATAATTTCTAATAAACCATCACCTGTGATTTAAAAACCTCGAAATGTTTCCAAACTTTGAAGCATCTATACAAAGTGCCTCATTGTCGTCTAGTTCGTTCTCTGCTCTCCAATCCGAATCCAAATTCATGGCATACTTTCCATTCCCCTTACGGGATGATAACTTCTGACTCGGAATGATTTCTCCAACGTACTCGAATACAAACGTACCAGCAGGCAAATCTTCAAGAGTTCTGATGCCCCATTCCTTGACCGTATTCGTCCAGAACACCTAAAGGGAGCCAAATACCAGAGAAAAAAAACAATGTGCGTGAAAAAAAAATAAAATAAAAAAAAATAAACAAAACTACAGATACACGAAAGGAAACTAGTTCGGATGGTTACCTGTAGAGTTTTAGTGAGACCATGCTGGACCACTCGGTTTGGGCAACTACTACGGCATGAGCAAGCATGACCACACTCCTTTAGAAAAGTATAAGTCACATGCCCACAGCATTCTCCATACTGTGAATTCGAACAATGACTGTTGTCGCAGTATTCGTATAGATGCTCGTCTTCACCCATATGTTCCCTTAGCACCTACAATGCCGACACAATGGAATAGATTAATAGTCTTGAATTAGCACATTGACTAATTCTAATTAAACCATGCAAAAAGAGATTGGAACACCATAACGTTTTGAAAGGATTCCTTACCATCTCAATATAATGTGGATGTAGGAGGCCGGCCTTCGTATAAGGAGGTAATCCACCAGCACTGAATGCACAGTTACACGAACTACTCTTGCCACAACCTGACCTACCACGACATGCACAGAGTATGTCCTTCCCATTACTTTGTTTCATTTCCAAAACAGATTTGTGGAATGAATTTTCCCTGATATACTTAAATGGTTTTGGTAATCGGTTACTTCCGTCTTTGCAGGTGACAGTCACGGGTATTTTCTCGACACCCAAGGAAATATCATAAGATATTACTTTCGGACCCAAACCCTGCATGAATAGCGATCAGAAATAAAAGGCTCCAGCCAGACTTACATGGCTAATACAATACCTATGTACGTTAGTAAATCGACAGCAAGAAATACATTGTATCTAAAAACAGTATGCATCCTGATCTATATGGATCAGTGCATCTCAATTCTGTGAGAAGAGGCTACAGAATTCATGCGACAATGGAGATGTTTTTAAATTCAAAATAGCATACATAAAGAATGAACCCAACCAGTCTAAGAGTTCCTATATACTAACTCAGCCAAACCTTTCCTAAACCTGAACAATGGTCTAACCATACGGTTGTAGTAATTTGCCAAACCTCTCCAACCGTATCAGACAATGGAGATTACTTCCTCGAGGTTCGCTTTACCTCAGTGGGTTCGTCGTTTGGTGTGGACCCCTTCTTTTTCTTCGGCTTCTTTGATCCATGCCCCAAGCCCTCCACTGGTTCAGCGGGCCCATCTCCTCTAGTTCTTACCTTCTCACCCTTGGATTTGTTCCTTGTGGCCACAGGAGAAGGCTTCCCACGGGTGTCAACATCCGCAACGCTCCTCGTCTTGACAGCGGTTACTCCTTTTCCATGGTCTGCTTCAAATGGTGGTGGGCGACGTACAGCTCCTTTGTTTCCGCCACTCTTCGTAAGCTCCTCTATTTTAGCCTTCAACCTGGCCACCTCGTCATCCTTTGATCCCTCACCCGTGTCAATTTCTTCTGTCCCTATCAACTCGGGAAGCTGAGATTCTCCAGCAGTCCAGCCCGGGTACAGTGACAGAAAGAGGTCAGGACCACTGGAATCCTGGGAGGCTAGGTGGGCGTTATTTCCTAGGGTGCTGTCGTTAGTGTCCTGAATAGCCTGGTGATGCATAGCAACGTACGTCTAGTCATGATGTAGATTAGAATAATAAACTGGACAAAGAAGTTCAAATAAATAAAAATATGATCAAAATAAAAAATATGAGGCCGCAACAGAAATATATACCGGATGAGTGTTGTCAGAAAACAACAATCTCCATAAACTATGTGACCGTAAGACCATTCTCCATCCGACATCATTGATTAAACCATTATCCATCGAACCATTTAAAAAAAAAAAAAAAAAAAAAAAAAAATTACGTAATTAAATTAAAAAAGAAGAGGATCAGAGCACGGCCCACCTCTCCCGCAGCAGCTTCAGAGGTTACCACTGGGGCATCAGACTTCTGTGTTTCCGAAGAAACCTTATCCGCGAATAGAACTCTGGTCGGAGTAGTCACTCCGGGATCATTCTCTCCGGATGTACAGTTTTCGGTTCTCTGCTTGTCAGATGACTTGTTGATTTGGCGAAGCTGCACGTCCACTCCAAAGGTTGGCGTTTCCAAATCCAGTACCCGTGAAGGCGTAACCTTAGCACGGCTAGTCTCCCCCAAGCTGTAAGTCCCTGTACATGCCGAAGCTTGTCCAACTTGAAGGTGTTGGGAGGATCCTGCATTTAGAAAAATGAAACATTTAAAACTATTAAACCAATAGATAAGAATTAAATTACGTGAAAGACATACTTAGTCTATGTACTTCACAGTATGAAATCAGAGAACTTCCTTCTTATATACACTTCTAACTACAGTAAGTATGTAAGTAGACTTACGAATTCAAACTAGATGGTATGAAGACATGGTTTCAAAATGTATTCGGAGTGAAAAAAGACTCGGAGACAATATAAATATACTTCTAAGTGCAATAAGTACTGTCAATATACTTTACGCATGTACTTAGGTGTCCACTAAAGTGTACTATCCTAAACATGTTAGTATATCAACACACCCTTTATGGTATAAATTCATACTTCGAGAAGGTATTCAGAGTAAGAACCTCAAACAGAATATACTCACGTAATTCAGAGTACATCCGAATACTGTTCAGATACTTAAGTCAATTACATTGAAATACTATATTATACTTAACTCATGAACTACGCGTGACTGATGTAAAAACCGCGGTGTACCACCAGTACCATGTCCGAGTACTTCTAAGTATAAATCTGAAAGCGTATGGAACTCTAATATACTACAACCCTCATGTTAGCGTCACAGTTGGAGTCTCGTAGGCTAAACCTAGTATATCATGATCATGTTCAATGTAGGAAAAAAAATATGAGATAATATTGCAAGACCATAGGAAAAACAGGGAGACATGGGCACTTTACCAATGGTTGCACCAGATCGCTTGGCAGCAGCTGTTCTCTCGGAGAGGGCCATGTTCCTTAGCTCCTCGCAGTTCAGCGCATCAGCCTTCTCTTCAAGAACAACAGGTTGTTCACGAAATCCGAAACTCTTATACCAGTCTGGGTGGACATGTGAGCAGCTCTTATCTACACACCTACTTGATGAACTAAACCAAGACATAGCACACCAGGGATGGTAGAGATGCCTGCAGCTACAAACTACAATGTCATTATAGGTAAATGGAGATTCACATAAAACGCAGTTACATAGTTTCAGATAATCACAGTCCCATTCTTCTTGGCCGATCGAGTTGCACATGGGGTGGGGATGCAAAGCCAAACCACTCCGCCCGCCACGGAGCTCCCTCAACTGTTTCGCGAGCATTGACTGTTGTCCAATGAGGAACGCCTCTCTACGCACCAACTTCTGCTGTACATCACCTTGGCGGCCCTGTTCTGCAAGTATCGAATTGTACTCGCCCTCCGTCTTGCTTAAGGTCGCCTCGTAGAAAGCGAGAGTAGCTTTCATCTCTTTAAGCTCTGCCTCGTCTTTGCAGTCGTCACACTTCGTCTTAAAGTCCGTGCAGGTGGCCTTCATGTTCTCTAACATGCAACTAATACCCTCCACCTTCGAGTCCAGCCGCTGCTTCTCCTTCGAAGACACCTCAGCGTCCATCTTCACAGCCTGAAGCTCCAACTGGACTAATCGTTCCAAGTCCAGACTCTCTTGCTTCTTCTTCTCAATCCAGGACGAGCTCTCTCTAGGCGTCACTGAATCCGCCCCTCTACATCCGAGCTGCGGAGCCTCGCCCTTCACCACGACGTCACCTAGCATCAAGGTCCCAAAATCTTCTTCCTCCAATATTTCGCTCAGTTTCCTATCAGTCAGCGACGCCTTCATCTCCAACGCTGCCTTCATCTTCTTTTGCCAGGCACTTCGCTGATTACGGTTTGTTGCATGAGCGAAAGACGCCCAGTCCACATCCAAGCCCTTCACGACATCGGCAACAATCCCAATCGCAAACTCCTTTCCAATCAGCTTTGTCTTGATGACGTGTGGTTTTTGGTACACGATAGGGTACAATCTTGCAATGGCGGACTTCACCTTGGAGTTCTTGACATCCCCGAACCAGAAACCTGATTTTCCACGATGAGCACCGAACACACTTGTGAGGTAGGTATGTAGGATCTCTGCAGTATCTCGGTTCTTGTGTGGATTGATCCCCGTAGCATTCAACCCAAACCTGTCCCTGAAGTCTTCTGAGGATAGGGCAGGAGGAGGTGCACCCCTTCGCAAAACCGCGATCTTCTCATCAACGTCTTCTACCGTGAGAATCGCTGTGTCACCATCATCTTCACCAGATAGAGTAGGGCCGGGTTTTTTCTCTTTCTTCACCATTTTCGCGCACGTGCTCCCGGATAGACGCCCCTCCTTCAACCCTGAACTTCCACCAACCCTCCAGAGCACGAAATCTTTTAAACCCGAAACCTGCAATGTAACCACGAAGTGAGCTACTGAAAGGAACCAATTCAACATATCTCAAGAGAAAGGGAATAATTCATTTGAAAACTAGATAGTTTGAGCTGAAATCTCAGCCTTCAGAAAAAAGGCGTAAGAGAACTTATACCTTACCCTAAACCTGGTCTTCTTGAGGTAGATGTCCACGGTGTTCTCCGATGTTGGGCAGCAGAATTTAACCTTCAAAAATCCACTTCCCTCCCAAGCAAAGAACCCATGTCATTCGAAGTAGCAACTACAATCCAGAGAGCTTCGACACCAAAAATTTCAAAGGACTGGAAACCTAATCCTACTGATACTGAACAAAGAAAAACACTGCGAGAATCTGTGAAGTACGGAAACATCAGTGAAGTAGGGAAAACTCACCAAAGGCTGGACGCCGGATGTTCGAAGTATCGGTGCCCAGCTCCCACACCCTACCATGCCACATTTCAGCTCCCACTCTCGCTGTTTTGACTAACTTCTTCTGAAAAGCCGGTACAAAGGCCCAATGTCGCCTACTTCCCACATTCTACTCTCAGTACCGCCAATCCCCCAACACGACGCCCGCCATCAATCCTTCAAAAGGATATTGAAAAAAACCCACAAAACACCTCGATCTGCAATTCCAAAGCAGCCCTAAACCTCTGCAGCGCCACACCTCCTCACGGCAACACCTCCACACAGATTCCTCGTTACAACGATCCGGAAAGAACGGAAGGAGACGACTCCCGCCAAGCCAAGGTTAGTGCCCCTGCGCGTATCCAGGAAGCGCGAGCTTCTTTCGCAGGGGAATGAACCAAATTCCACCTACCCCTTACACGTGGGCCAACCATCTCAATTAAGTCAAAATAACAACCTGTCACATCCACTTAAGGCATTTGAACTGAACGGCCGCGATTGAGCTGTCAGTGGGATCAACGGTGACGAATAATTTTAAAAATACAAAGGAAAGCGGGACAATGACGTACTCAATATACTTCGAATTTTGCCCAAACTGTAGTAACCTTAGCCTGCTTACACCCTCCAGGAGAAGTTGTCTTTGCCTGGAGCTCTAGATACAGCGAAGTGTCTCGTTCATGCCGCTGGGAGTACACTATTTGCTGCTAATCCAGTCGCCGAGACGGAGACGTCGGACGCCATTACAGCAGCATGCATGTCCCTCCAGAGCGGTGTCTCGGAGGCCCTGCAGGCGTGGCTCTTGACAGTCCAGGCACGGGCACTGGAAGACTTTGCAGATTCCGAAACGGAGTCCTTCATGACGGCGTGGCAGTTGACGGCGCCCGTCTCGGAAGAGGTATTCCTAGAGTGCTTGAAGATTTTGCGACGAGCATTAAGTCGACGAGAGGACCTAGATCTCCGTTGGATCCCTCTCGCGGATGGTAAGTTCATATCCGACGCAAAGGCCATGTTCTGATGTCTTGTAGTAAGAATGTCTCGAAAACCATTCAGTCGTTCCGTAGCTAACGGCGTGGACCCTGTATGCACAGCCGGAGTGGGCCTCTGGTTTGCGCAATGCGTTGTCAGTGCGTACTTTCTTGAATGGTGTCGCTCAAGACCGGTGGTCCGCTGCCGAGACGGCTGTCGACGGGGTTTCGCGAGAGAGGTTGGTGTATGGCCACTTGAACGTTCATGGTCACTAGATACCTGTCGACGAACCTGCACAAGAGTCGGAAGGGACCGAGTTAGCGAGCCCTTCATCCCCATACCACAACAAAATGAATGAGGTTGTTGACCTGGCCTCCGTGGATTCGCCTTGTCGGTACGAGAGCCCGCAAAAGGAGACTGCCTCATTTGAGACACTGGCAGCCGCGAAACCCAAAGGTGAGTGTCTCGGAACATGGACCCAAGAATTGCGAGACGGGTTCAGTTCCCTGCCATTGAGCGATGGCATTCCCTCTGCATCCCAGATGGACTGTTTCGGATTCTCGCAATTACTTTCTTGCACACCAACTCATCATACAGTGTCCAGAGGGACATTAATTAACAAAGGTTGCAATATTGTGTCTTTACTAGACGCAGTGGCGGCGTCCGAGACAGTGGTCGAGGAGGACAACGAGCCCGATCAGACGAGGGACAGTCCTCTGGAATTGGGTCACGAGAGGAAGGACTTAAGATTTGTGACCTCGACTTTGGCGCACCAATACCGCCGAGTAAATTGAAACCGGGGAGCCACTGGATTTTTAAATTCATGGACCCTGCCACGCCTGTTCCGAACACAATAGAGCCCCTGAAGGATTTCAAGACGGAGCTTGTCTCGGAGGGAATATAGATGGATTGGAAGGCAGTGCTTGGCGTCATGGTTGTCATAATGGACCGACCGTCCGTTAGTCCGTTAGTCCGTCATGGTGACAAGACAGACCCCCGTGTCCGTCACATAAGGGCGTTGACCAGTTGACTCACGGTAAGGGTAAAACAAATTTACCTAGCGCTGAATTACTGCGGGCGCGAGCACGACGACGGGCGCGAGCATCCGCGCGAACGCGATGTCACGGGCGCGCGCAAGAGTGCGGGAGAGCGAGGGCGCGTGCGTCGTTTCGGCTGCGCGCGTGCACGAGCAAACGGACGCGAGCGTCGCTACGGGCGCGATCCAGTTGACGGTCGCGAGCACACTTATCGGGCGCGGTCATGTGGGCGCGAGCCTGGATCGGGCGCGCACAGTATTGAGCGCGTGCGTTCGGGCGAGAGCGCTGCATCGGGCGCCGGCTGTCGTGCGCAAGCGCTGCAAGTTAGTAGGGAAAGAGCGACATCGGGCAACATCACAAGAGAGGGCATGTATTTCAGGAGAGGGCAATTGGGAAGTGCAATGTTTATTGAAAAGTATTGCAAAATTGTGGCAGTAAACCACTTACAAAAAATGTCCACTCTTATGGAGAACTGAGAATATCACATTGTTGTCACTACTTGCCTTCTTCTAAATATGTTTGCGATAACAAGACTCTGGGATCTGGAAATTGTAGGGAGGGGCTGTTAGAGTAGCGTGGACCAACTGCAAGGTGGAGCGCTTCTTGGGATCCGGATTTGTGAGCTCCTTCAACGCCACCGCAAATCTAGCCTTCCCCGCTGCATCCTTGAAAAGGTCGAAGTCGTCCTCGTTATCCCAAATCTTATTTGCTACTACTCCAACCGAGTACGCATCGGCAGCCGGCGTATATAGATGTCTCCTCCTTAGAGTTTCATATGAGGTCTCCGAATTTGGCTTACCATAAGTGTACCACAACTCCGGAGCGACAAAAGTACCACGTTCCTTGAAGGCAGCCGTATGCGCCTCAGCAGTTGGGTAACCGTACCTTGAAGGAGTTGTCTCACACACCCGACTTGCAAGGCCCCAATCGCATACTCCAATGTAAACTTCGCTTACTTTATCCTCTGGGAAGTGAAGCAAGACGTTTCCTGGGGAGATGTCATTATGCTGCAAATACCCCTTATGGACCCGGTCCATAATACAGATGAGTGCCCAAGCTAGCTTGGCCCTATGGGTGCGGAAGGCCTTAACACGGTCACGTGTTTCAATGGGCATATCGGTCTGCTTGTGGATGTTACAGTTCTCAATACCCTCACCGATATTTGAATTAAACCTGTTCAGAAAATTCTGCAGGCAATCCCCATTCCACCAAAGCGTGTAGGCTTCCATCGTAAAGTCATTGACCGCAAAAAACTTAATAACGCCGGGATGGTCAATCCTGCAAACCATGGCTTCTATTGATGTCTCGTACAGCTTCTGGGTCTCGTCAGGAGCCTTGGACATCTTTCCCGCAAAGACACAAGTCTCAGGTATGGTTTCCATGCCAACAATACGTAATTTTCGGACTTTACCATAACCGCCTTCCTTTGTGCGTGACAGCGGAACCAACTTGACCCCTTTTGGAACTCCAACCACTGCTCCCCACAAATACTTCTCCATTGCGCTTTTCAGTCCAGCTTCAAGCCATGGCCTCGCCCTCGTCTTATTTTTCGAGAATCTCGCGCACGAATCCTGGACATATTTGAGCTTCTCTATCTCCTCCTTCTGCGCCTGCGAGTAGCCCTCCTTCGGCTTCTTGTTGACACACTCAAAGACAGGCACAATGTTCGTAGTGTTAGTTGTTATTTGTTGCTCCATCCACTTAGGGAAATGAAAGTAATGAATACAATCATTATATCTCTCGGTACTGTCCAGCTTCTTCCACAAATACTCTTCCAACTGGGTCTTCAAGTTCTTAATTCCGGTCTCCCCCTTGTCAACGTATGTATGGGTAATCATCTCCCGTTTCCGACATCCGTACCACTCCAATGTTAGCTCTTGAACAAAGTCCTGGTACCGCTGAGGTGGGTAGTCCGGGTCCTTGTCATTTGCCCGTTTTCGGTTCTTCTTTCCCGATGAGCTCGATGACGGGTTTGAGCGTGTATGAGATGGTGTTGTGCAGGTTGCCACCACCTCATCTACAGGAGCATCAAGATCTAAGTAGGCGGGACATTTCCTGGATCCTTGAGAGACCGACATAGTTGGAATAATGAACTGGACACACAATAAAAATGAAAACAAAAGTTCCCCCCCACCCAATCTGATTGCTCCCACACCTTGCAGTTCCAAGCAGAGCACGTGGAGTCACGAGCTAGGACAAGGAGCCACCTGGAAGAAGAGACTTTGAAAAGTAGAAAAGAAGGGTTAAGAGGCGCCTTTTATGCTCCCCTCGGATGATCGCGCCCGTAAGCGCTCGTACAGGGCCTCCACATGCGCCCGTCCGCATGCATTCGTCCGCACGGGCTCGTCCACCGCGTTCGCATGCGCCCGAAAGACTGCCCGCGCCGGTGCCCGCGTGCGCGCCCGTCAGCCCACATCGGGCGCGCCCAACGCCGTAGGCGCCCGTGTTCGCGTGCTGGCGCCCGTAACGCTGCGCGCGCCGGTTATCTGTACGCGCGAGCACGCTTCACGCGCCCGTGACCGTGCACTCGCCCGCCTTCTTGTACGCTACCGTCCCCGTGCACGCGCCCGGATATGCAGCGTTACATACACTGTACAGGTTTGGTTACGGTATACTCGTATATTGAACAGAATACAAAAAAAAATCACTGCAAAATTACTCAATGGAAATATATTAACCGCACTTAGCGCTCAAAAAATAATACAGAGCACAACCATACAATTCCTTCGAGTGTGAGATAATGAACTAGGGTTGACTCTAAGTAACAGTATAAGTCTACGTAATAAGAAGGTGCTACCAAAAAAAAAAAAAAAAACATTAAGAATAACATAGTATTTTTTTTGGGTTTTTAGCCGGTAGATTTTATCGTTAGATTTACTGCTACTTCATGCGCTAAAAAAGTGACCACAGTCTAGACTATCCTTGCTTTGCGGGGCTTCTTCTTCCGTGAAGATTGTCTTTTCCGAGCCAAAGTGGACCCCAATTCGTGCCGGATTATCACATCTTCGTCATTAGGCGCCTCATCGCAATTCGGGTCTTCCTCGTCTTAGCGATCGTCGTCACCTTCATCCTCAGGATCACCGACCACTGGAGCTCGTACCTCTCCTTCCACCTCTGATGTAATATTGCGCACTTGCATGGAAACTTCATCGGTATCGCCATCTCTGGCACTTACTAGGCGCTTCATAGGCCTCTTCTTTCCGGAATTACCGATGGCTGTGATGCCATCTTCACTGATTACGCGTGTGCGAACAACCCCAGTTCCAGAAGATGGCCCCCCTTCAGTGTACCCTGTATAGAATGGCAGGGGATCAGGTCCGGTTCTTTTGCTTGACTTTCGTGTTCCTCCACGGGGTTCTTGTGATGGTGGTTTCCTAAGAATCTTGTCTGTCGACTTCTTTGCACCACGTTGGGCCACATTCTGTAGGGCGTCGTCTATAGCTGGCGCCACGGCGACTTGGTTGGCGGTGAAGGCACCACGCCGACTACCACCAGCTCGATTGAGTGGAGGCCTCGCCGCTGCAGATGATCTAAGGAGTCGAGCTATTTTTGCGCCCATTGAACCCCTGGGCCTCCGAGCCAGGCCTCCATCCATGATTGTATCTGGTTCGTTAGCCCTCATATCAGTGGGTTGCCATGGAGGCACAGTCCGTGCGGGGATTGCGTGAACGGTCCTTCTCTCCTCAGCAGGAGGAATCTCTTGAAGCAAGCTTGAGTCTCCTTGAGCCGGAACGGTTCCCCAGTTGCCCTCCCCACTAACGAGGCCGGTCCAATGAGGTCCATCTGCAGCCCGTCCATGACTTCCATCACCCCCTTCGTCATTGTCCTCGTCATCATCGCCAGCATGGATATCATTCCCAAGATGGTCCTTGCTGGACGAATCATCTCCAACCCCGTCATTGTTCTCGAGATTGATATGGACTGGACCAAGAAGATCTTCTTGGTCACGTGTGTCTCTTCCTTCTGCATTAGCCGCTTCATCAAATACCGGGAGTGTGGGTAAGTCGTCTCCATAGATGTTCATGTCCGGGTTTCCCTGGTTATATTCTGGTTCATTGTTGAAGTCGTACGCATCACCGTTATCATCGTGGTTGTTGCGGTCACGAGGATTGTTGCGGTTAGCGTCATCTCCCCCGTTGCCATTATCGTCGTTGTGCCCATTCGTGTTAACATCGTCGTTATCATGCCCCCTGACATCATCATCCCCACCGTCTGCGTGGTCAACTGGTATGTAATGATCGTCGTCATCTCCGTCCTCTTCGCTAGGATCTCTCTCCAGTTCTGACTCCTCTGACCATGCATTGTTCTCGTACCATCTGAGGGGGTTGGGCTTTGGGCGTTCACGGAGGAGTCTGCTGTTCGTATAAATGTACACCAAGGCCTCACACTTCTCCAACCCCAGGCGGTTGCGTACCTTGTTGTGGACAAACAAATACATGCTCCAATTCCGTTCACACGATGAGGCGGAGCAGACCTGAGATAAAATGCGCTTTGCAATGATTGCCAAGGGCCCCCCTCCAATCCTCTGCCACCATTGATGGGGTTCCAGATTCAAACCTTTGATATCGATGGTCACTTCGGGGCTGTAAGGGCCACGTTCCTCGTCGAACTTGATCATAAGAACGGCAAATGGAATTCCCATTTGCCCACCCACGTGACAAAACACCCGATTGAGAGCCGCCTTCGCTTCTCCTATGGCTTGTAAGCCCTTATGCGTTTTGGTCCAAGGATTCAAGAGCGCCGCGGCATAATGAAGATCGGTGTGCATCATGTCCCATCTACGGTCGAATCGCATCTCCATCCTTGTTGCCATGACCGGTGGGAAAAAGCAAGGGTGTCCTCAGAGACTGTACACGTGATCCTTTAGGTTGCTCATTGTAACCCATGCCTTGCCCATTGGGGGCTGGTTACCATCGAACATTCTGAGAGCTACCAGCCTACCAGGGCTGGTTTCACCAGGTGCTTGAAGTTGTCACACTGATGCCAGAACCCATCATCACGGATTGTCTGACGCACTAGGCTTGCGCGTGCATGATTACGCACCCCCTCGGTTTGGTTGAATAAACCGTCGACATAATCGAACCACTCCGCTGCCATGACCACTTGCTTCAAAGCAAATTTAACGTCCATAAGGCGCGCTATCATCAGATAGTTACAAGCGAATCTGGTTTCAGCGGGAACCACCAAGGACAACTTCGGTTCAAATTTGCGGAAAAGGGCCATAGGGACATGATGTCTCCGAATGTAATGACACACGTGTTTAGCCTTGGCGACCAAATCCTTCACAAAGCGTTCCTTCCTCCAGTCTTCTGGGAGAAGATCTAGAATATGGGCACAACATCCCTACTTGTACATGTGAGGATACTCCTCTAGGATATTATCCATGGCGCCAAGCATGTTGCTTGCACTGTCCGTACAAATCTGGACAACATTCTGAGGGCCAATTTCTCGAATATACTTCTTCATCTCCCCCGCAATGTATCCCATTGACTTCTTCTCGCTAGTCGTATCAACAGACCCAAGAAATACATCGCCTGCCGGACATACTAGCATGACATTCATCAACGGTCGGCGATTCACATTATCCCAACCATCGGAGCAAATGGTAGCCCCGTATAACTCGGTCGAGGTTTTCGTACGTTCATCAATCTTTGCCTTGATTAACTTCTTTTTTTCCTTGATGTGCGTTGTTCGCATCGCGTCATAGGAAGGAGGACCGTAGTTAAATCCGGCAGCCGCAGTTGTGCTCACCGCCTTAATAAATGTTGAGTGCTTGGCCACGTTGAATGCGACGTTGGCTTTGTAAAAGAAGGATGACTACAACATGTCCAGCTCCTTTCGCTTGGCGATCTGGAGTGCTTCACTCATGTCCTGTTGCCGGAAGCTCCTAGTGGTATTCTAACCGGCCCTACTAGGTGCAGCACTGGAGACATTTCGGTCCTCTTCGGTATCATTATACGAGGGTTCGGATCCACCGTACAGAGTACCGTGTGTGGAAGCACTGGATGTTCCACGTCGAACTGACGCGGGGGACGTTGGCCTGATACCATCCACCTCCTCCTGTGTCAAAGGGCCGGGAATCTTCCCACCGCAAAACTGAAACTTCCTCTTCACTACGGTAGGTGCCTTTAAGCAAACCCTCGAGAGATTGGACTGGTATCAACCATAATGCTGAAAGCACCTAGACTTCACGTACGAAAACCTGGTCCTGCAATACACACATTGGGCTACCTTATGTGACGGTGACCCTTCCTGGAGCTTGACCGTAAACCATGGTGCCCACTCTCTCGGACCGAGTCTCGGAATGGCTCTAGCCGGAGCAACCACTTCAACCGGTTCAACCGCTTCAACCGGTTCCATAGTGAATGATTAGGGAAGTATGGGGACTAATAGGACCAGTAGTACCAAAAGATTATTATCTGATATAACTTAGTGTGTCTGAAAAGTGCTTGACACATTGATTTATGGAGAGAAGAATTTTTACATTCCCCCCACCCAAACCAAGTGTCTCCCCAAGCTAACAGTTTCAAGCAAGGAGCCCTCAAGGAGACCCAGGACATGAAGCACGCAAGGAGGTAAGGTGGATGTCAAATCAAGGGGGCAGTTTATATACTGCCGCTTTTAGACGGGCGAGTACTGTCCGGACGGGCGCGATCCAACGGTCGCGATACAACGGGCGCGCGCGTACCAGGAGATCGGGCGCGCTCCGACGCGAACGGGCGGGCGTAGGTGGGTGCGCGCGATTGCAGGCGCGCGTGGCGGATAGCGCGCGCACGCACGGGGCGTAGTTGAGGACAGGCGCGAGCAGGCTCGCTCGAGCGCTCGCGTGCGGACGGTTGGGCGCGAGCAGGGCGCGCGCAGTTGGCCGCGCACGCGTACTTGTGGGCGCATGCGCGCGTGTGCGCGCGCGGACGTGAGCGCGCGCGCGTGGGCAGGTTCAATGGGTCGACCGCGGACGCGATCGCGCGTGCGCCTGTAGGCGCGGACGGACGGGCGCGATCGAACAGGCGCGCGCAGTGAAGTTTAAAAGTCGGAAGTTCCAAAAAAATAAAAACAAAAAAAGTTAAGGGAGAGAATGGACTACACTGAAATATAATACATTAGTATAGGAGATTGGAGTAACCAAAAGTAAAAAAAAATAAAAAAATAAACGAATAGGCATTTGAATTATAAAATAATGTTAACCACGGAGAAACAAAATCTCCCCCATTTGTGCTCTAAAACGTTCTGGTCACATTACAATTTCACTTACTCTGATAGAAAATTGACATTACCGGTGGAAAACTATGAGTAAATTTGTGAATCAATATTTCACTTCAAGGAGAACATTAATAACCACTAGGAGTATTAAATAAAAACAAGGCGGGAGGATGGGGGAGTGGTGGAATTATAAAAATGAACGGACGAAATGAGAGAAGGAATTAAATGAAAGCGTAGTGTTCAAAGAAGGGGAAAAGAATAAAAATTTAACAAATTAAAGAGCGTAGGAGTATTGAATAAAAATAAGGCGGGAGGATGGGGGAGTGGTGGAATTATAAAAATGAACGGACGAAATGAGAGAAGGAATTAAATGAAAGCGTAGTGTTCAAAGAAGGGAAAAAAAAAACAAATTAAAGAGCGTGGGAGTATTGAATAAAAACAAGGGGATAGGATGGGGGAGTGGTGGAATCATGAAAATGAACTGGACGAAATGAGATAGAAAATTAAATGAAAGCATAGAGTTCTAAGAAGGGAAAAAAAAAATAACAAATTAAAGAGTGTAGGAATATTAAATAAAAACAAGGGGATAGGATGGGAGAGTGGTGGAATTATAAAAATGAACTGGACGAAATGAGAGAAGGAATTAAATGAAAGCATAGTGTTTGAAGAAGGGGAAAAAAAAAAGAAAACAAGTTAAAGAGCGTAAGAGTATTTAATAAAAACAAGGGGGTAGGATGGGGGAGTGGTGGAATTATAAAAATTATTTGAGTGATGTTGTTGGAGTGCTCGGGCGCGTGCAAAACGGGCGCGAGCAGTGATGGGCGCGAGCGCGTGCGGGCGCGTGCAAATGGAAAGAGGGAATTCGGGGGGAGAAATTAGTTGCATGATACGGTTGCAGTGCTCGCGCGCGAGTATTGACGAGCGCGAGTAGTCGGGCGCGTGCAAAATCGGGCGCGAGCGGAACGCGGGAGACATTGTGGGGGGAGAATGAGTTCCTGAATTTGGTATCCGTGTGCGCGCGGTTGGTTTGACGGGCGCGAGCAGTTCGCTCGCGCGCGTACGGGCGCGTTTCTGGGAATACTCTCGCTGGGGGCAGGTGTGCGCGCGCGCAGGTACGCATAGTACGGGCGCGCGCAAACGTGCGCGTGCATGCGGGCGGGTTCAGAGTTCAAATCCACGTAACATAAAAGTCAGTCCATAAGTTAAATACACTTACAATAACTTCAGTTTTCTTACGGTGACTTAAATCCACTGACCATATTAAACATTTTGGTGTGCAACAGAGATATTTATACACTTATCATACGATGGTAGGAGGAGAGACAACGGACGGAATGAATAACATGATTGGCAATCAAAAAAAGGGAGGCCAATGTATTATGTAGGGAGAATAAAAGCGTCTTGAGAACCATGCAAAGATTTCGGGAAGAAAATTATCATCCATTGTTTGAGTTTAACAAACATTAAACATGTGAATGTAATCCTAAACCTATCCAATTCCCTATGCCTTCTACATGTATTTATATTCCGATATCTTTTTACAAAACGTGGTCCTCACTTATGGATCTCCACGACGTCACGTGCCCGGTGCAGAGGAACTCGATCCACCCTCATCGTGTCGTGCACGAGAGCTACCGGCTGCACTACTTTCTGCCCCATCGTTGGCGATGAGTTTCCGCTTCGCAGAACGGGTTCTCCTCGCTATGCCATCTCCTCCAAATATTGCTTCCATGAAGTTGTTGTTGCGCATCCAACGGAGCACTGTTAAGGTCTCCGGAGTATGTTGCGCACATAGGAAATCCACGGCTTCAGTCTTGAACAATGTATCCCATTTATATTCCGGGGTTTGTAACTCATTAGCGATCTGGATATCGTGTTCAGTCATGTCGTGCAACTCTTTGATCTGATCCGCAACCAACTTCACTTTGGAATTCCACCTAAATCCAAGAGGATGGGGGCCGTACTGGAATGTACAAGTTTCAATATCCCAGTGCCCATGTAGCACTTGGTAGAAGAAAATCCTCCTTCCCTCGAGTTCGTCCTCCGTCCCGCCCTTGATGAGTTCGTGGCAGATCCTTACAATCTCCGCAGGATCCTGGTCCTACCCCCACTGCGCGCTCATTACTTTAACATAGGGCTGGTGCATTCCCATAAGCCAATTCCAAATCAAGTCCTCACCCCACTTGTCTGGAAAGTCAGGAGTATTTTCCTTATTTTGCTCCCAATGCGGTGGCATCCTGGTCGCTAAGCCGAACTGCTCATAAAAACGCTTGTGTAAGGGGGCCTTACATACTGCACACCACCAACGTATCATGGCATGGGTAATCAAGCATTGTGGATGATACATGCACTGACAGGATCCCAATGACCAGCCCCCTCTGGCCGAAATAGATTGGTACAAATGGGACACCTGGTCCCATCCAACACATACTTCTGTGGATTGGGCCATAGCAATCTTGGCTGTATGTTACTACTCTCAGGGATCTTCTCATTGGATCTGGCGGTCTTGTACTCCCACTCCATCTGCGTTTAATTTATTTCCTTACCAATCATCGGTATCTCGTCAGGGAACATTTCATCTGGATCTGCCCACGAGGTAAGTCCGAAATCTCTCCTGGAGTTAAGCTGGAGGTAGTCGCGGTCAATCCTCTTGAACTCACTATACATCTGTGAGTGACGATCAACGTTCATGATGCATGCAATCTTCTATTGGTAGTACTGTCTGCTCATCTGGATCAGATACTTTCTGAGCATCCCGTTGGTAGCTTGCAATTCGGAGACAGTGGATACCGCTGACTGTTGAAATCCCAAAGAGTCCTCCGTCTCTTGAGAATCCACGAACATGATTTGCCGCTTGGGGGGGTGCATCACTTGACTTGATGATGCGAATGGGATGATTGGCTTACGGGGAACTCGAACCGGGGTATCTTCCAGGAGACCGTGCGTGGCCGATTCAATGATGGCATTCACGTCTTCCTCGTTCATTCCAGGGCTACCAGAGATTGGAGCTTGGCTTGCCTCGGGTACGTAAGTCAGAGTCCTCGCAGATCTAAGTTGCGAAATCTCTTCATTCTGCTTCCGTATAATCTCATTCATCCTATCAGCTTCTTCGTAGAAGTTCTGGATAGTCTTCTCCATCTCAGAAATTATTGCATTTTTTCCTTCAAGCTCCTTCTGCAATGCATCGCCTTGCGGGCCCTGGGCATCAGCGGCGGCTATTGTAGCCTCCAACTCATCTGCAAACCCAGTGTCATCATCTTCCATTACATCGCTTGGGCCCGCAATCTGTGGATTCAGTACATGAGGAGCAACATCAACATTGCTCGGGCCCCCGACGATTGCTAGAGGAGCCTGATGAGGAATACCCGGTCTAGTAGGATATGCAGGCGGTGCACGATTCCTCGTCGACAAACACGCAGCTATCTCAGGATCCTTCTTTTTTAACCGTGTGATTCTAGCACTAGTCGCTGCTCTTGTTTGTGATTGAGGAGGACGGTCTATCGTACCATCAGAATCATTATCCGAACTCGATCCACTCCAATCAACAGGCGCATGATCCTCAGGATCATCCAAGTATGCCCAGTCCACACCTGGAAATCTTACGATCCCTGTAGGTATCACCATCTCTCGTGGAAGCTGCTGGACGCTAGGAGTCAACCGTATGGTCCTCCAATCCACCTGCCTATGAAGCATTACCTCGGCATATACCATTCTACAAATAAAGAGCGGAACCTCGTTTCTATCGTTCATCGCTCGGTTGTATAGAACCTGGTACACCTCCAAACACCGCCTCCCGAACTGACGGTTCTTGCACCATTTCATGTTCGCCTTGTTTGAAGTACGATTTTTATTATGGCGGTGCAACGGGAATAACTTCCCAATGTGGCACCGTTCAATGAATTCTTCACACGTTGCTAGACTCCACGGTTGCGGTACAGCTTCCCACCCTCTGAATGCCAGCTTTGCAGGATTCATTAAGACGTGAACCCTCTTATGTTGGAGGCTTCTATGCCTGGGCCGTCCTGCATCCTTTTGCTTTTTCCTCTGTTCTACCGCCGTTGGCTAATTTTGGTCGTTGCTGTTCCATATCTGCTCGAGGTAGATCGTTCTTCGAAGTCTTCCAAAAGTGCAAAATTAAAAGCCTACGACTACCCCAAAACCTCAATCACATTTACAAATTATAAACATTTACAATATTCTCAAATGTACCACACAAACACCATAGAGTTCTGGAGAACTAAAGCAAAGACACGTGTCAGAGTGCTGGGACCCACCTGGGTACCATGCAATTAGCTACCCGGGGGCTGTTGAAGGCAAGGTGCTCAAAGGGGGGGAGTGCAAAATGAGGGGGCAAATCGCCCTTTTATAGTCACGGGCGCCAGTGAACGGGCCCGAACATCCTGCTACGGGCGCGAGCAGAAACCCCACGGGCGCGCGTGGGCATCGACGGCGGGGTTTCGGCCGTGTATACCTGCGCGCCGGCGCGGCTATCAGCGGGCGCGAGCGGTTCCCTGGCGGGTATTAATGGGCGCGAGCCGGTTTTATCGCGCGCGAGCGGGTGGCGACCCGGTTGTCGTCGGGCGGGCGCGGGCGTCGTCCGGGTACCAAAGGGGCGCGAGCGCGGACGTCGTCGCGGGCTCGCGGATATTAATCGGGCGCGAT
This sequence comes from Ceratodon purpureus, assembly GCA_014871385.1. Taxonomy (NCBI): domain Eukaryota; kingdom Viridiplantae; phylum Streptophyta; class Bryopsida; order Pseudoditrichales; family Ditrichaceae; genus Ceratodon; species Ceratodon purpureus. The sequence goes on from CM026426.1 coordinate 98,051,647, forward strand.
TCAAATTGCACGGGCGCGACCGTCGGGCGCGAGCGCTGGATGGACGGGCGCGAGCACTGGTCCAGGATGGGCGCGAGCACTGGTCCAGGATGGGCGCCACCACAAACTAGAACACTGTTAAAAATCAAAGTAAACCAAAGCGAACTTGCAAATTCAGGGTTAAAAAAAATACTTTATTTATTTTGAAAATTTATCACTTCATTGTAATGTCAATTACAGTGCCATGCACTCTAGGTACCAATCCTCTAGGTCTTTCAAGTGCGTCTTGAAATGGTTTGTTTGAGCACTAGAGAGAATATTGGGGACACAAAGTATTGCCATCTCCTTCTCCAGTTCTTTGATGAGATCGCCAATCTCACAGTCAAGTTCTTCGACAGTCGCTTGGGTTGCCAAGTGCTCTTCAGTGGTTGGAGGCAGAGGGCGTCCATTCTCTGCGTAAGCCACCAATTTGTCACGGCGAGAGATCCAATCCTCGAAGAACTCAATCAGTTGCCGGAGTCGCTCCAGCATTGATCAAATAACTGTGTCCGTTCGCTGTGCAGTGCCCGGTGGGGTGGCACCATTCATTAAACTCATAATCGACTTGATTTGTTGGCAATTGCATGCGTTGGAGTTCATGTTGGACGGTACAGCGATTGTTGAGAAACCCACCGTAACACTAAGCAATCATCTACCCTCGGGCTGTTGAAGGCAAAATGCACAAAGTGGGGTGCGAATCAGTGGAGGAGGGTGGCAATTTATACTCACATTGTGGGCGCGAGCAGGTTGGGGGCGCGCAGGCTGGTACGCGCAGGCTGGTATGCGCGCGAGCACGTTCATCCTAAGCTACGGGCGCGCGCGACCCTGATCGGGCAAGGATAATCGGGCGCGATCACTGTGCGCGCGCGAGACAGACGACGGGCGCGATCACTGCGAGCGCGCGAGACAGACGACGGGCGCGGGCGACCCTGATCGGGCGAGGGTAATCGAGCGCGATCACCGCGCGTGCGGGAGACAAACGACGGGCGCGATCAACCACATCTGACAGGCGCGAGCAGGCGCAAAGACGCGCGCGGACACGACGACAGGCGCCACCCATGGTAAACAGTAGTAAACTGTGAGGACAGTAATTTTGCTCGCGGTTGGTAGCCCGTCCGATAAGCGTCCGTCTGATAACCGTCCGTCACGTTCGTCACGTGACTACACGACAATTTTATGGCCCATTCGTCTATTATGACAACCCTGCTTGGCATCTTGATGATTCCATTCCACGTTGGCTGCTTCAAGTAAGTTCGTAAGTTCGTGAATGGCATGTTTTATTAGTCATGGTATGTTTAGGCTCGTTGTGTCCATGTTTTTTATTCTTGAAAATGTTTCGCGGGGTCCGGAGATCAGGTTCCTGTAGCGCTGTCCGGGTCGTACCCTGTCTCGGATCTAACATGATTACTGTCTCGTATTTCAGGCAAGGGCATGTGGACGAGACGGAATACGGGAATTACATCATCTAATTTGGTAACGACCCACGGATTGCCGTGAAGATCCCTGTCCTGGTCCAAGAGTGGGAGTGCGTACTCAGACCACAGGCGTGCATGATTGGGCCATTCGTGGACCTCCTCCTTCGGCACTTGGTTTTGAGATCGCCGGACAACGTCGCGAGACAGTACGTGGTGGCAGAATCCAACGTCAATACTGTCTTGACTACGCACATCCTAGAGTGCAACGGGGACTGGCAATGGCTGGGGAGTTTCGGAATCCGGTGGCTCTCAGGTTGCAATGGCGGGGAGAACACGTTGGTGATCCCTTATTGCGATAAGGATCACTGGACCCTGTTTGTTGTGGAGCAAGCCACGACATATCACCTTGGATCGCTCCTCCACATACACGACACCGAGGCTCAAGACAACTTCGTCACGTTGGTGCACATCGCGTGGGCGAGCTCCAGGGGAATTGTTCCGAGATCGCAGGACTGGTGGAAGTTAGTGTCTCGCTGATGTGTCTCGCTCAAGGCTCCGAACCAGAAGGAGTCATGGGAGTGCGGTTACGCAATGAGTTTCCAGTTCTGGCAATACATGGTCACCCGTGGATCTGCTTGTCGTTTCCCGAAGCCTGCGGAGAAAATGAAGAAGAAACGGTGGTTGAAATGGACTGGGCAGCAAATGCAGTTGTGGTTCATTGAGCAGCTGTACACCGAGACCGAGGATCTATAGGACTACTTTGCAGGATTTGCCTAACCTGATGGAGGTGGATATCGTTGTCCCGGACTACGTCACAGTTAAAGGCGGGGTCCAAGTGTTCGGTATTTCGCCTGCGATGTCTCGGACCGGGTACACCGTGGATGTGTTCCACATCCGTGAACCACAAGCACCAGGTTCCGAGGAGGAGGAAGACACAAAGAAGAGGCTTGGAAGCGCCACCAAGTCCAGGAAGTCTAAGCGTGAGAAATTCGAGAAGATGATGCACTCTCCTTCATGCTCGGCGAGACGACGGCTGTAGATTGCGTTTTTTTTTTTTGGGCAAGACAGACATGAGACTTGTACAGGACTGCTCAGTACATAGTACCAGTTTTGGGGATGGGAGCGAGACGTAGAGGTGTAGAGATGTAGTGCAGAGTTGAAGGACACAATGACAGTGTATAGATGAATGGTATAGTCCGAGACAATCCAAGGAAGGGGAGTGACTGTCTCGCCTCTCGTTTGTAGTGGACTCGCTGTGAGTAGTTGAGAGCTCAGTGTCTCGTATGTGGGATGCTTGGCTCACAGGGGTCGGAGAGGAAAGAAGAAATTTTTTTGTACAAAATTTTCCACGGGAAACCGTGTGACGTATAATTAAAAAACGGAAGATTCTTTTACATACGATACTTGTCTACATTGCGCATGAAAGAGTATCGATAATCCCTAAACTTCTATTCGAGACAGAACTTCAAAAAATACGCTACAACACAATCTAGAGCTACGGTTTACCAAATGCTGATGGTCCTAAGATCCTCCTTGACCTAGTGGGGTTCCAAGGGGTGAGACACATGCCAACGTATGTGGGGGACTCGTAGTCGACCCCGTCTCGTCTTGAGACAGTTGGTGTTCGGGACTGCCCGCCAAGGTATTGTCTCGGTTTAGGGTACACATCCACCTGATTTCGTTTCGCACAGCTCATTCTCCGAGACGATAATGCTATATCATATGATGCCTCCAAAAACAATTGCTCGAGTACCTCTAAAGCGTCGGCCTCCAATTCCTGGAGATCACAGCAGTCTGTGGCACCCGAGACAAGCCCCTCTGGATGAACTCCCGGGACCGGGTCCTCCCTCCCATTGAAGAAGTTAACGTTCATGGACTCCATTTTGCGAACCCAAGTTGTACGCCAAACGCGAACTACGAAAACTGATACCCCGTGATTATGAATCCCACTCTACACCAGCAGAAATAAAAGAAAGTACGAGTGGTGGCGGGTATACTTATAGGTAGAGATCCCGCTGTCTCGATCCGAGACACATCAACTATAGAATTCCGAGACAGGGACGTGGGGTCTCTCCTGCGTGGATCTAGGCGGACTTCCGACGCGTCCCCCATCGAGGAAATCCTTATTCCGTTTCAGCGAGTTCGGCTTGTTCGGGTCATTCCTCTCAAATCTTGGGGCGTCTCGCTCCGTTGGATGAAGGAGACCAGCTAGAATCCTCGTTTCCATGGCAGCGTGTCTCGTATTCATCTCTGCCAATTCCGCCGCCAAGTGCTTCTGAATGACGTAGTGTCTCGCAGCTCGTTCCGTGATTTCTCTTCCCGTTTGGTCTATGACCGGGTCGAGATGGCAGCGAGACAGAGGAGTCCGGGATCTTGTTCGCCGATATAATGGAGTTTCTAACGATCTGCTCTGCCTTCTTGTTCGTAATGAAGCCATTCTCCTTCATGTACTGGTTGTAGTCGTATTTCGTTACGACGTCGTTTGTGAGCTCGTGAATGAGCCAATCGAGACGCCTTCCATCCAAGTGACTCTTCTCGGCGTTCAAAGTGGCCTTTGTGTGTCCATGATATGACTTAATCCCTGCGTTAGTGTCTTGACCAGCATGCGGTATGTGCCTGTTTCCTGTCACCCACATTTCGGGCTTTATCATCCAGTACTTTTCAATGTACGCCCAGAATGCAGCAGCGCCGGACACCAATGTCTTCAGTCTCGCGAACCTAGCCTTCACGTAGTCCAAGACAGACAACCTCGAATCGGGAGACTCCTCGATGTACATGAGCGCTCCCATTTCCCGCAGCGCCCACGCTCTAGTGATTATTCCTTTAATTTTCGCACAGGCGTCTTTTGCCAGGCCCGCCTCACATGCCAGAGGCATAAGAATACTTTAATCTTGGGCCATACCAACCTATGAAACGCACGAGACATATCAGAGGGACAGAAATGAAGATGCAGTATGCGTGATGGGGAATCACGAGACACTGTGTGGAACGCTATTTCACGAGACAGCTTGCGAGTCGGCAAATCACGAGACAGTACGCAGTAAGAGATATCAGTATACGTACATTATGGCGTTAATCTCAGCTAATGCATCATCGACAATGAATGCACTCGGTAGCCACTCTGGCATCTTCGAAACTAGCTTCTGCTTGATTGCGGTGAGCGAGGGAGTGATGTCTTTCTCTTTTGCGGATTGCGCGATAATGAAAGCAACCCCGACTCCATTCCGCCACTTGTCGAACACCATCAGAGTGTACAGGGGATACTGCAAGAGCGAGACAGATGTCAATGTCTCGGAAAACGAAATGAGTACTGAACGAGACAAGGCCGAAATGTATGGGCCTCACCTTCCAATGATTTGTTCGAAACGTAGCGTCCATCGAGACAATACTTTCGTGGCCGTGCTGTAGCATCATCTTGAAGTGGAACTCGTTTTGGATGCCAATGACAAACGGCAAATTCGCAGATGTGAGAGTTCCCGAGACAGGGCCTTTATAACGAGACGGTAGAAAAAAAACATCGTCCGGGTTAGCCTCCACCCACATCTTCACAGATTCGGCGTCGTTGTCGTCTCTCTGATACTCTGTTTTCCTCAATTCCTTAGCGATGTTTCGGACATCCCACTCCCGTAGAAAGTGACATCGTTCAGGCGGAACACCCTCAGCTACGAGACGCATCACCTCGGCACGGTGGGTAGAAAGAATCTTGTTACTGGAAACGCCAGACCGGAGGCTTGACAGTACCCAATTCGGAGCTCCACCGGGATTTGTTTTTCGAAACGACCACGCTCGCCGCGTAGGATGTCGCCGTGGACCACTAGCAATGCAGAATTTTTTTGTCTCGGATTATAATATACAATCTCGACCACGTCTCGGAGATAGTAGAGCTGCTTCACCTGGAATCTGCACACACATCCTCTCTTGATGCTCATTCCATTCGCAGCAGCGCCAATTCTGGGCCTCCCCTTCCCACGCCCGTTGGGAATCAACTTGCCTTGACGTTGTATTTCGGTTTCTTCGTCTCCATTTCGGGAGTAATTGTGAGGACCTTGTCGGACAAGTCCTTTGGCCCGTACTGGCACTCGTACCTGTGCCGAAAATACAATACCAAGTTAGCGAACCGTTATCGACTGTCTCGGAACCCGTTTCGCGAATGCTGTCTCGTTATCGAAGAACATTGAGTCGCGGACATCACGTATATACAGATAGAAGAACATACAAAACGTTACCCAGAAGTATTCTGTTTTGGAAATGAACTAACCAGAAAGTATGAAGGCTAGTATTGTATCTCGGCTCGTGACGAGGCGGCTTCCCCTTGGGTCGTTTCAAGAATCTTGTCTTGACATCGGACCTTCGTTTGCTTTCGCCTTCGACGAACTCCTCCACTCTTTCCCACGGAATGTAAGCAACATGATACCTTTTCTCCGAGACATCACCCTCGGAGTGCCCGATTTGAAGCCCGGACTCCGGGACGTTTCGTCTACAGTATTCGACAACATCAGGATACGAATTCGGTGGCCGGAAGTCCCACTTGATGTCTTTGAACGTGAAGGGACCACGAGGTGGGAACTGTACCGTGTCTCGGTATCTCTGCAGAATGTGACCGTTCTTCTGCATGTAGATTGTCTCCCACGGTCTTATCCAGGAGGTGTCTACCTCCACCTTCACGTCGACAGGATGAGAAGCCACGGTCGCTCCATTGTCTCGCTGAAGATCATCCTTCAGGATTCGTCTCGCGGCATCCTCTTGCAAGGTCTCCATCCCGACCGCACCTATCGAAGCATCACGCGTCACGCATCACAACAGATCGCGCTTGTCCCGCAAACAGCTGCGGTACAAGCCGATGCAACTCCTGTAGACACCTTCGGTCTCGCGTACACGGGTTCGACGTCGACACGGCCAAGGAGACGAGCGGTATCGGACGATGCATCGCGGGAACATGCAAGACACAGGGACGGCACCGAAACGGGTCCGCCGTAGACAGACACCGATGCCACTCGTCTGGGCCTGGCGAGACGGCGGGTAACCCTAGAATTTGAAATCGATAGAGCACTTAGAGACAACAAACTCCCGCCTGGGAATCGCGAGCGGGAAACCGAGACGAGACTTATTCCACGTCTCAGGCCTACGAGAGGAAAGCCCCGGAAAGGTAGGAAAATCTCTATGCATGCCCATGGGCCATGGTGCCATGAGGCTCTCTCGCGAGACAGCCCATGCATGGGGTGTCTCGTCTTTCTAGGTTCCGAGACGAGACAAGGTGGAGGATGCGGACGTGGCAGGGAGGGCTTCGAGACGAGGTCCGACGTGGCATCCCGAGCCTGGGCACGGCTCGCGAGAGGGAGGGAGCGATGGAAAGAATTCTGGAGCGAAAGAAGGGTCTCGCGCCGTGGGCCTTGTCTCGCGTGACCGCCACGGAAGGGAACAGAAATAGCGAACGCCATTAAGACGAGGACGAGGATTATAGTCAGGGATGGTTGCAGGTGTCTCACTTTTTTAACTATGAATTAACCAGGGGTTTCTTCTGGGGATAGGCGGCGGTGTGATCAGTGGAATTTCCATGTGAGCCCTTCTCTGCAATGGGCTTCGCACCGGTATGTAAATTCTGGCCATCAACTTGACATTCTGGGCTCACATTCTGGGCTCACATTCTGGCGGAAAGAGTAGCAGAATTTTCTTCACGGATCAGTCTCTGGTTTATGGATGTGAGGATCGTGATGCCGTTTTTGAGTTATCACGTGGTTCCACCTTGGGATCACATATACCGCGTTCGTTAGGACAGTATTAGTAGGCATTTTTGTTTCGATTGCCGAGCTGCTCACATGGTTCTACACCCTGGACGAGGATCAAGCTGCGGCTAGTGACCCTCTTCGCATCTTTTAATGAAAAGTTTGCATCGTTTTGTTGAGGCATGGCCTGCTGTCAATATTCTCTCAACAGGTATGGCTGACGGCAGTTTATGGGGTGGCACCAAGAAGAAGAAATTTCTGGAGGTGTCGTCTGCGCACGAGGTAGAAATTCTCTTCAGGTCCGTAGTTTATTCTAAGCCCTGTTTGTTGCGAAAGTCCTCGCTAAACATCCTACCGTCCACGTCCAAGTCAGAGGTTAGAGCTGTTCTAGAGGTCACGAAACATTCTAGAACATGATCAATATAATTAGACGTGGCCCTTATATCCACATGTTCTAAGTCTGCATCTACCTAACGATGGCACTCTGTATGGACTAGGGGAAATGCACCAGATCTGTTCGAGTTGCTACTGGAGGAGAATCCTAATCTCTGCAAAGATTTCCTGGGGCAGCCAGCAATATCATTCGGTGCGGCTGTCATCCTGTCACGGTTTCACCATGGGAACAGCCTTGTCATTGGTGATGCTGCACACGCCATGGTTAGTACCACAACGTTCCTGAAAATGGCTTTGTGTTTGTGCTATTATTGAATTACTGGTTTGGTAGCACAATGACGAATTTGGTGGCAACTTAATTTCTGCGATATGTTTTGCCTCGCTTCGCTTCAAGAAGTATGAGTGGTACGTATCGTGTTTAATTCAATCAGCTCGAAAGCGTGAGCAAACAACAGTGGTTTTTCTTCAGTTTCCATCATATGGCACCAGATGCAACGCCGCACTTGAAGATTGTCTAGTTTTGAACCAAATTCTTGAAGAGAACGTTCACGGTACACCTCTGCTTTCTGCTACATGGCCTTATTAATTGGACCAATTTGATGAATCATTTACCTACATCTTTCTAAAACGCTTCTCCTTGGCAGGGTACGGAGTTGAAATTCATTTCGAGAAAGTTGCTATGAAGTTTTCGAAACGAAGGGTAGAAGACGCTCATGCCATGGTTACGATGAACACCACCCAAGAGCTACTTCCTCGTGGATTTTTCGGCCTCCTACCAGTGATGCTGCTTACTTCACTCCACAAACTGGCACCCAAGTTATTTAGACCGTGAGATAATCTGCCCTGTCCAACTGAGTCCTACACAACCCCTTCTGTATTGTTGTTAGGTTGTGTCCTGCCTTGCCTAGACTATGTTTGTGACTTGTCAAGTTACAAGATAAGAGTTGCACAGATTCTACATGTGAAGGATGGCATTATGAGATAGCAGGCGCTATCTTGGATTCCGGTAGCCTATTTAGTAACATCACCCTACATCACCCCCACTTGACTCACATTAGTCATTTTAACCTGATTTAGAAAAATAAAATTATATGAATTTAATTTTAATTTATTTTCTTTCTTTTGGAATTATTTTTCCTTCTCAATAGAGTTTTTCTGAATGAAACACATAATATAGCTTGTGAGTATGTAAATAGCATGTGAATTTATCTATTTTAGCATGTGAATTTATCTATTTTATCTATTGTAGATATCATGGTGCCTCATTCTTGTGTTAATAGTGAGTCAAAGCTTTTGCAAATCAGCCATTTTGGGACCATTAAGCCCTATTATGCTTGCGCATACTGGTACACCCAACCAGTATGGAGCGCCAGGAAGCTCTGACGGGTCTGTTTGTGTCTTTTGCAGAAATTCTTACCAGTAGCTACAGTTGTCAGACATGTCATTTCGACAAATTCTTCTGCAGAAGCGCACCGACGATGTCCTATTTTATGGCCTTCTGTTGGTACTGGCGTTGTTGGTGGTCGCAGCTCTTTTATTTGCATTTGGTGTCTACAGCCCAAATTCAAGTTCAATCCAGGCTCATAATCTCATTCTCATAATTTTCTATTTTTGGCTCTGATGAACAAATACATCTCAATCATCTCCCTTGTGATGATTATTCATTCTTATGATGTAAATTTCAGAAAATATTAAACATATGTTCCATTTCTGTATTGTTGGTTCCAACCTTGGTTTATGTTTGATGAATCGAATACCGGTATATGTTGTACTGATAAGGAAAACAATGTAGAGTAAGTTTGGTGCTTCAAAGTCAAAAGAACAATCCAGAGTCTTATCGATGCGTTTGAAACTCTTCTCCAAAATCCCGACAACATCAATACAACTATCTAAACAATTCCTTCTATGCGGACCTTCAACTAAATGCAGCGTTAAATTGTTTTTGCTGACGTTCCACCACAGGCGCTAATGAATCCTCTACGATCGAAAACCACAAATCGACGTTGATAACAATCTTCATCTAGAATTGAAGTGTTGTGTGAGATTTTACCAGACATATTTTTGGCTTCTTAAGGACAGAACTCAACTATGACTTTGGAGGAGTGGAGTACAGACGATAGAGGTAATCTTATATACATGTTAAAAGAATATTGAAAGCAGGCCATGCCTGAAGGTTATGACATTATGATACATCATACAGTTTTGACATTATGATACAGCATATAACTGGAAATTCAGTACCCCTAAGTGCGAAAGGACATACGAAACAATTGATTTTTGTTACTAGCAGAGTAATAGGTGCGACTAATTTAGGACAGTTGAAGGAAAATATGAATGCTTTTGCAGCAACTAGGCCATTGCCTGAAGAAGTAATGGCAGAAGTAGAGGAAATATTCAAGAGGTATAGGGATCCAGCTTTTACATGAAAGCTTATACTATCTCCATTTTTTGAGAAACTAGTAGTACTATGATGTACATCTTTGATCCAATTGACTTATTGAAGATTCTACATACATTTTTGAGGCGCAACCCATTTAAAGGAACTTCCATTCATCCTGTGTACCTTTTTTCAACTTATGGTGTTCATTATGAATTGACAATATTCTCTAGCTAATATAAATTCAATGGGACATCCTATCTTGAATTTTAAGACATGATTCTAAGAGACCTCAAAAATTTATCCTAAATCTCCTTTCTTCTCTTGATGATTGAAGAGTTATCGTTGCAATTAGACCTTTTTGGGGATTTTAAGAGAAATTACTAGCTCAATGACACAATTTGTTACTCTAAGGAATAATGTTTAATTGATATTTTTCCATCATTTAAACAATATACAATTGTTTAAATATACATCATTTAAATATATTTAATGTTTTTTTATCTAGAAAAATACATGTATATTAAGGATGAACACTTGTATATTTATGGATGCAGAATATATTAGACATTGACATTATTACAGATTCAATTGTTCCTTCTTGATTCATTCTTGAATGACTCAAGTTGTAAGTAAGCAGAGATCTTTGCCACGTCACCATTGAAAACAAATTTCAGTGTCCTCTTCCTCAAGCACTAAGATCTCACTTGAATCTTCTACAGCTGAAGGGTCTCTTTTCAAATATGATCTAACATCCATGTTCACCGTCAAAGTAAGTCCTTTGCTACAAGCCTTCACCTCTTCTTCCACTTCAACCTTCACATATGGTTGAAATGGAACAACAACATCACTAAGCAAAACAACAATAACCCTTACGTCTTCCATAATCTTAGCCCAAGACTTATTTGGAAAAAAACATTCGAAAAAGAGGAAGAGATTGTCCATAGCCCAAGCTTAAATATCCGTGAAAAAGGTGTTTGGCGACCTCAAAAGCCGGCCATTAAAACTTAGACGACATTCATCCTGCTCAAGAGAATGAAAATGAAGCGGATCTTTTTTTATTTATTACGTCAACTTATTTGATAGTAAGAAAAGAATTTAGATTTTTTCAACTATATTATCCAAAAGGTCCATGATTTTAGTTCCAAAATAAAATTTTCATACAATATTATTCTAAAAATATTCTAAGAATATTCAAATATTCTAATTTTAGTTCCTACTTTTGGTTGAAAATATTCTAAATTTGGATTCTGGTCTCAATTTTCTGCTCTTCGCTCTCCATATCTCTGCTCCCTAATCTCCTCTCGCATACAAGTCTCGTCCGGTGCCACGTTGGCAAGAAATTCCTGCTACATCTCCATCATGCAAACCGTACTACAAACAAGGCGAACATGAAGTGGTGTTTGAGCCTTGAGTTTAGTGGACCATGTTTCGAGGTATACCAGTTTCTATACAATGAAGCGATCAACAAAAGAAATGAGGTTCCCCTTTATGTTTGCAGAATGGTATATGCTGAGCTCGTACTTCGAAAGTTGGTGGATTGAAGGACGATTGCCCACACGCCGCGCATCAAGAATTTTCCTAAAGACGCATCTACACCTAGGGGTGTTATAAAATTTCCAAGGTACAGCTGGCCAACGTACGGTGGTCCGAACGAGCGACGAACATGAAGGATTCCTTTTAAATAGAGTGACTCCGAAGAGGATAATGACTCCGACGGTGCGCCATCACGCGCACATTTGAAGACAAAAGAAGCGGCAGCAGCTAAATTGGCACGGCTTCGTAAGAAAGATCATGCATCAGTTGCGTGCTTGATGGCAGGAATCTGTGCTCCTCCAGCACATACTAGCGGTCTGTGCATTGCTGATCAAACTCCTCCTGCTATTGTTAGGGGCCCGAGCACTGCTAATGTAGCTCCTCCTGCAAATATTAAGGCCCAAGCAATGCTGGTGAAGATAAGGACACCCGGTTTGCAAATGAGTTGGAGGTCGCAATAAATGATGAAAGGGCCCAACCACAAGGAGGCGATGCTTTGCTTATTCAGCTTAATGAAAAAAATGCAGTAATTGCCGAGCTCGAGAGCATAATTGATGACCTATTGTCTGAATCCGAGAGGCTGAATGAGATTATTAAGAAGCAGAAGGAAGAGATTGAACATCTTACGACTGCGAGAAATTCAATTATGGTACAAGTCATTAGCCAAGTTGCTCCCCCTCGTAGCACTGGAATGAATGAGACTGAAGTGGATGCCATCATTGATACGGGCACGCATGGTGTATTGGAAGCTAGCCTCGTTCTAGCTAGGCGTAGGCCAATTATTCCATTCCGATCAGCAAGCCGAGTAGTGCATCCTCCCCCGCAGCAAGTGGTGCCAATGGATTCTCAAGAAATGCAAGATTTATTGTCTTTTCCATTGCTCAAGACGTACCTCGTCCAAATGAGCAAATAGTACTACTCGTGGAAGGTTGCATGCATTGTGTCCGTGGACCATTAGAGGCAAATGTACAATGAGTTTGTGAAGATTGACAATGACTACTCCAAAACAAATCAGAAGAGGGATTTCGGACTTACTTCGTGGGCACATATGGATGCCATGTTTCCAGGCTCCTTGCCCACAAAAGACGGTGCGATAGATTGGATGAACGCAGGTTGGGAGTACAAGACTGCAACATCCAACAACAAAGACGATAAGAGAATCCTCTGGCCAAATCCAGCGCGTTACGTTATGGATGGAACTCTATGTCCCATTTGTAGCAATCCATTCAAGCGAGAAGGAGGTTGGTCACTGGGATTGTGTCAATGCATGTATCATCCAATGTGCCTCATTTCCCATGCCTTGATACGTCGGCTCTGTGCAATATGCAAGGCTCCCTTTCACCAGCGTCTTAACGAGCAGTCTAGATTGAGACCTACATGCCACCATCTTAGGAGAAAAATGAGGGAAATACATCTGACTTGCCAAACCTGTGGGGTATATATTTGGTTTGGAAATTCCGGATGGGAATGCACTCGGCGTACAAGAACGATATGAGCACCCAATTCCAACGGGAAAATAATCTAGTGGAAATTGTAAAAGTGTGTCATAAGATTTAGACAGGGGGGACTCCAGAAGAAGTGAAAAGGAAAGAGGAATTTCTTTTACCAAGTGATGGGTGGGCACTATAATGAAATTCACGAGCGGTTCCAATTTGGGCCTCATCTTCTCGGATTTGTGTGGGATGCCAAAGAGAATTGGTCGCGGAGCAGCAGAAGGAGATGAGACAAATGACGAACGAGGACCTCACTATACGCAATGCCTTGAACATGGAAGAATCTAGGTAAAGACTCATATTCAAGAGCTCATCTGTTGATTTCTTGCTCGAAGAACATAGTCTAGCGACCCTACCTGTACTTCGTCAAATGCGAGAATCTAGCTTCATTGAAGCAAAACTTGGAGCAGATGGCTTTGCTAGAAGAACACGATATGCCAAACGTAAACTCATTGCTGGTGATGGAACATAAAGTAGCAAAGTGGGTAGTTCTCGTGCACGAAGGGACGAAGGTGGACCAAGCAGCTCAACACGCGATGTGATGAAGATCAATGAGTGAGGAAAACATTTTTGTAATATGATATCGAAATCTAGATAGTAGCAAAAGGTGTAGGTAATTAGATAGGTAGGGGTTTTTTAATTAAGTTTAATTTTTGTTAGACTAGAGCAATTGATGTTCATTTCCATTCATTATTTGTTCATTAATTCAATACATATGTTCACATCATTGCATTGGAGCCTATATCGTTTGTCACAAGGCCAAGCTTTTAATCCATCGTTTCTTTTCATTACACTTCCATTTTATTAGTATATAAATAATTGAGAGAACTGAATTATCTTTTCCATTGCTCTTCCACTGCACCCTTTGATATTTTTGTCCTTCCAATATACTCTACTTCAACTCTTTCTTACATTATTTTACTTCGTTGCTATTTCGTCATATATATGTTAAATTGAATGCTTACATTATCCTTTCAATTTATCTTATGATTCCCCCCTATCTTCCGTTCCCATCTAATAATATTTAATTCAATATTTCCCAATCCATTTCTGATGGTCTAAATTTATGTTTAACAATCCTAGGCACTGTGCGCAGTTGTATTCACACGTCCATGTGCACACGCTCAGTTGTTCTCGCTTGTCATCAGACACGCGCGTGCATACCCGTGACCTGTTCTACCTCCCTTACTTTTAATTACTCTACTACTTTGCCATCATATCCTCTAAACTTTTTTCTCTCCCACTACTCTTTAAGTCCATCCCCTTATATTTTATTACTTCACTATTCTTTGATTCTCTCTTCCATTGTTTTTTTCTTGGATTCCACCACTCTCTCATCCTATCCCTCTTATTTTTATTTCTTTCCACTAATATTTAATTCCATCCTCTCATATTTTGTTATTCCACTATTTTTTTTATTTATTTTTTACAATAATTTTTTTTATAAAAAAATTCCACCTCTCTCCCATCCTGTCCTCTCATTTATACTTTTTCCATTATTCTTCAACTCCGTCCGCTTTTTTTTCAAGACACTATTCTTTAATTCACCGTTCCACTGTTTTTTTATTTTTATTCCCCTCCCCTCTCATCATCTATATCTTTTAAAAACAATTATCCACTAATCTCACATTCCATTATTTATTTTTATTTTGTAACCTTTGTTATTTTCAAATCAGTATAGTCTTTCCCGTTATCGTCTCCCAAACGCTCGCGCCCAAACATGGGCTCACCAATTCTCCAACCTTTTACTCTGTCGAACACTTGGGCGTGTTGAACATTTGCGTGCGCGCGTATGCACTCGCCCAATTGCACTTGCTTGATTGCATGCGCCCGATTGCATGCGTGGAATTCCGAGACCTTCACAATCTTGTTTATTTGCCGAGAGATTGCATTGTGCACGCATACACCCGTGGACGCTCGCCCGATTGCACGCTCCTGCGTTCTGTTAAAACACTTTAATGGTGGTACTCTCCAAGTTAATTCCATAAGTTTTGGTAAATCTGTTTCTGGTTAACTTAAAAAGAATTTTCATTGAGAGAGTGGGAAGACACGTCTCGACTTTGTCAACCGCTTACCCCAGTTATAAGTTCAGTGTGAATGGGGTGTGTCGTTGACTAGCTTTAAATGTGTCACAATGTGAAATCTAAACAGGATGATGAACATTTTTTGAGGATTATAGCGTGCATTAGAATGAAGGTTTAATTACATAGTAATTGAGGACCCATATGTCAATTATTTTCTTAGAATCCTGAGTTCAATATTTTCCATCCTTAATTTGATTAAGTTGCATGCTTTTGAAATTCACAAACCGCTTGCTTGCGCTCGTATTCACGCGCCTCTAAAAACGCGCTCGATTGAGGGCGCATGAAATTGATAAAGACTCTTTGTTAGTAGGATTTGTGGTGAGAATTTTGTGCGCGCTCGCATGTATGCGCCCGTATGAGCGCTCGCGTGTACGTGCCCGGCAGGTTGCGCGTGACCTCGTGGTTGGAAGTTGTTCTAATTATTTGGGTTGTGGTATGCTTCTTGCACTTGCCCAATAGCATGCTCCCTATCACTTGCGCCTTTGCGCACGCGCCCGTCCATTGTTGCACGTCCCATCCGCGAGCCCTCGACGGAGGCATGTTGTATATAAACTCCCCCTTGATAAGACAACTATATTTCCTCCATCGCGTGTTTCATGTCCTGGGTCTCCTTGTGGGCTCTTTGTATGAGACTATAAGCTTAGGGAGACATTTGGTTTTTGTTGGGAGAATGTAAAAGTTCTCCCTTCCATAAATTAAGTTGTTAAATTATATATCACACTCTAAATTATATCAAATTATAATTTTAGATCTTAGTGGTCCAATATTTGGACTGCGGTTCCAAATCTTTTGTCATGGAAGCGGTTTAGAGACTCGGTACGAAAGAGTAGAAGCCATGGTACAATTTCAAGATCAGAGAAGGTACATTGTTTGAGAAGGTTGCAGAATGTGTGTATTGCAAGAAGACCTTTTCATGTGTCAAGAAGAGGTGCTTCCAGCATTACGGTTGGGACCAGAAGGAGTATTTGCCAACATGATATGAATAAAGCATATCAGATCGCAAAGTGAAAGGAATTGGACATGTTGTGGGAATCTTCCTTTTATGAGGCAAACATGGTGTTCAACATGGTTTGACATCCGACATTTATAAAGGCAGTGAACTCAACAGCAAGTACTGGATTTGATTACACTCCCCTTACTTATAATGCTATGCAAACAACACACATCAAAACAAAGGGCAAGGAAGTTCAAGCAAAAAGTGATGAACGTATTAAAACATCAATCGGTTGATACGGAGCCACCATTTGTTCTAATGGATTGGATGATGTAAATCACCGACCATTGATGATTGTCATGCTAGTATGTCCGGCAGGCAATGTATTCCTTCGCTCTGTTGATACAACTGGCCAAAAGAAGACGAAGGCTTACATAGCAAGACAGAAGAAGAATTATATTGAAGAGGATGGTACTCACAATGATGCCTAAATATGTACGGACAATGCAAGTGCAATGCTTGGAGCCATGGATGATATTCTACGAGAATATCCTCATTTTTAGAGTCATGGGTGTTGTGCTCATATTCTTGATCTTCTCCTATAAGACTGGGGGAAGGAACAAATGGAGAAGGATCTGGTTTTGAAAGCATAATTCGTGTCTCTTTATATAAGGAGACATCATGTAACAATAGCACTTTTCCGCCAATTTTCATTGAAATTGTCATTGAGGATTCCAGGGGAAATCAGATTCGCTTGTAACTACCCAAGGATACACCGCCTCTGGGAAGTGAAACGAGCCTTGGAGCAAGTGGTCATGGCACCGAAGTGGATTGTCGATGGTCTATTCAACCAAGCTGAGGGGGCGCGTGTCCACAAACACGGTGGTCAAGCTTGAGCCACAATCTATGATGATTGATTCTGGCATGCGTGTCAGAATTTTGTATACATGGTAGAAGATGTCTTTGTAGCTTTGAGAAGATTTGATGCAGACCTGCCAGCAATGGGAAAAGCGTGGTTGACAATGAACAACCTTAAGGATCACGTGTATAAACTTTGGCAAGCACCTCTCCGTCTTGAGCTAGAAATGGCAACAAGGCTTGAAAGGCTATTTGACCTTTAGATGGGACATGATGCACACTGATCTTTATTGCACAGCGGCGCTCCTGAACCCTTGGATGAAAACTCATCCTGACCTTCGACACATAGGAGAAGCGAAGGCGATACTAAATCGGGTTTTTACGTCAGGTGGGTGATCAATTGAGAATTTCATTCGCCAAACTTTTAGTAGAAATTACCCAATATGATGAGGACCGTGGCCCTTATAGCCCAAAGGTGACCATCAATATTAAAGAAGCAAATTTGGAACCCCATCATGGATGGCCAAGGATGAGGGGTGGGGGCTTGGCAATCATTGCCAAGCGTATTTTATCTCTGGTTTGTTCCGCTTCATCATGTGAAAGGAATCATAGCATGTATTCGTTTGTCCACAAGAAGGTACGTAACCACCTAGGCGTGAAGAAGTCAGAGGATTTGGTGTACATTTATACAAACTGCAGACTCCTCTGTGAACGGCTGAGGGCCAACACAGTCTTTTGGTACAAGAACAATGACTGATCAAAAGATTGTGGTCCTGAGGGAGGAGATACAAGCAAAGAAGACAATGATGACGACCAATATGACATGCACAACAGCCACGCATATGATGATGGTGATGTTTGAGGAAATGGAGTCGATGATGGTGACCTCAACAAAGCCAATGCTGGCGGTGGCAATGGAGGTAATGATGCTAACTATGATGGTTGCCACGATTGCAACAACAATGGTGATAATGGTGATGCGTTTCACTTCAATAATGAATCAGATTATAACCAAGAAAACCCAAACTAGAACATCTATGGAGATGAAGTTCCTGCATTCCCGGATTTTGATGACGCAGCAAAGGGAGAAGGAGGACAAGAACGTGACGTTCCTAATGCTAATCCAGTCCATGGAAATCCACACAACAATGACAAAGATGTTATTGAATCCTCTAGTGACGATAATGACAGGAACAATGACCATGCAGGCGATGAGGATGACGATAACGATGACAAAGGTGAAGAAAAGAGAAAACTAGCAGAACAACAAGTGAGACACTTCCATTCGATAAAGGATACACTGAAGGTGGGCCGTCTACAAGAACCGCGCAACCTGGCTCCCATGGAATTAGTATGGATGGCATAGCCATGAGAAATGGAGGCAAGAAAAGGCCTATGAAGCGCCTGGTAAGTGCAAGAGATGGTTCCACTGGTGCAGTTTCAACTTAAGTGCGCAATATCACATCGGAGGTGGAAGGGGAGGTACTAGCTCCACTAAGAGATGAGGACACTCTTCAAGGTGACAATGAGCGGTCAGACAACGTAGTCCCAAATTGTGATGGAGCGCCGTCATATGAGGATGTGGTAATTTGACAAAAATTGGGCCCTGCTACTACTCGAAAAAAATAGCTTGCACGCAACAAAAAGGCCCTCGCTATATCAGAAGAATAGACCGTGGTCACTTTATTGTATGCTTGCTATAGTCGTAAACCTAACCATAAAGTTTAACAAGAATTTTTTTTTAAAAATAGTAAATTAGTAGTGGATATTTATTTTTGTATAAAGTTTGACTACATAGATCATGGACTTGTACTTAGAACACAACTAAGTTTAGTATTTGTGGCTCAAGACCTTGGTATGGTTGTGCTTTGCATAAGTTTATGTCCGGAAATGCGGTTAATATAATTCCATTTACCTTTGAAATATTTTGTAATATGTGAATCATAAGAGTGCCCCCCATTTGGAAATGTTTGATTGGTAGAATTTTTTGGGTACTTGCGCCTACTGACGAAGCACTCGCGCGGGAGCAGGCACGGGCGCATGCATTGGTACGGGTGCGTGCAGACACAGTGGTGAGGCGTGTGTGCACGCGATGGGCGGGCGCGTGTACGTGGTTTCGGGCCGAACCTCTGACTAGGGGAGCATATAAGACTCCCTCTAACCCTTACTTTTCTACTTTGCGAAGTATCCTCTTCCAGGTGGCTCCTTGTCCTTGCTCATGACTTCGTGTGCTTTGCTTGGAAATGCAGGAAGTAGGAGCAATCAGATTGGGTTGAGGGGGGGGGGGGATTTGTTTTTTCCAGTGTCGAATTAAGCAATCATTTATGTCGTTCTCTTGGGGTTCCGGGAAGCGTCTTGCTTATGAAGACCTTGATGCTCCAGAAGATGCGGTCCAAGCAACGTCCACAACACCATCTCAGACTGGTTCCAACCCATCATCGAGCTCCTCGGGGAAGAAGATCCATAAAAAGGCGAGTGAACGAGATGCTGATTACCCGCCTATCACATACACAAACATCATAAGAGAGGAAACCTTGGAGTTTTACCAAATTAGCTCCCGTGAGATGTTAGAGTGCGAGTATTTTTCCAGTGGAACGGTTGGAGATACAAAATTACAGGATGAGTTACATCAAAGGTTTGCAAAAGCACTTGTGGGACATGAGTTGTATAATGATTGTGATGCTACCTACTTCCATCATAACAAGTGGCTAGACCAGCAAGTAACAACAAACACTACATACATCGTGCATGTGTTTGAATGTGTCTACAAGAAGCCAAAGGTCGGCAACTATAGGATTTGAAAAAGCTAAAGTTTGTCCAACAACAGTATAGCAAATTTTTGATGAACAAGAGAAGGGTCAGGCCTTGGCACGAAGCTGGACTCAAGAGTGCTATGGAGAAATACATGTAAGAAATAGTTATCAAAGTTCCCAGTGGGATGAAGGTGGTTCCACTGTCTAGCTCTACAAAAGGCAGATTTGGTAAAGTACGGAAAGTACGTATAGTTGAGATGACAACCATACGCGAGACTTGTGTCTTTGCAAGGAAGATGTCAAAGGCCAAAGACGAGACCAAGAAGCGATATGAGGCTTCAATCAAAGCCATGGTTTGTAGGATTCAACATCCCGGCGTTATTAAATTTTTTGATGTCGACGAGTGGACCATGGAAGCATACACACTTTGGTGGAACGGGGATTGTATCTAAACATATCTTTCGAAAGAGAATACTAAAGTCTTGGAGGCTACTGAAAACCGTAATATCTTCAAGCCTCCTGTCAATCAACCTATTGAAACACTTCAACGTGATCATGCCTTCCACACCAACATGGCCAAGTTAGCTTGGGCATTAATCTGTATTATAGACCGGGTCCATAAGGGGTATTTGCAGCATAATGACATCTCTAGGGGAAATGTCTTGCTTCACTTCCTAGAGGATAAAGTGGACCAAGTATACATTGGAGTATGAAATTGGGGCCTTGCAAGTCGAGTGTGTGAGACAAAACCTTCAAATTATGGTTTTCAAAATCAACGAGATTTGAAGGCTACCAGTGAACGACGTGGTTGATTTGTAGCTCCGAAGTTGTTGTACACTTATGGTAAGCCAAAGTCTGAGACGTCGCTCGAAAGTGAGCAAAGGAAATATTTATAGTCCCAAGAGGTTGATGCCTTCTTGGTTGGGGTGAAAGCAAATAAGATTTGGGATAATAAGGACGACCCGGATCTTTTTAATCGATATGGGAAAGTTTAGGTTTGCACTGGTATTGAAGGAGCTCACAAACCTCAATCTCAAGTCCCACTCTACCTTGATGAAGGTTGTCGCCGACTTGACATCTCCTCCCAACAATTTCCAAATTCTAGATTGTTGCTACTGCAACAAGATTTAGAACTCCAATGTGAAGTGGTAGAAATGTGATATTTGCTGCTCATCATATGATGGAAATATACTTTGTTAGTGGTTTATTGCCACAATTTTGCAATACTTTTCAATAAACATAAAACTTCACACTTGGCTTCTCGGGAAGTTTCTCAAATCTTTTCTGATGTTGCGCAATGTTACTATTTCCTATCTACACCGCAACGCTCGTACCCAAACGTGCGAGCCGGATGCAGCGCTCGCGCCAAAATGCTTGCGACTGATGTAGTGCTCGCGCCCAAATACGCGCTCTCATCGCGACGATTGCGCGCACATGCCCGTGCCCAATGCAGCGCTTGCGCCCACACATGCGCGTGAAAGTCAACACTAGGTAAATTCGTCTACCCTTACCCGTAGTCAACCGGTCAACGCCTTTATCGGACAGACAGGGGGGTGTGTCATTAGTTCATGACGGACTAACGGACAGTCTGTCTAGTATGACAACCTTGTCTCAACATCTCATTCCATAACACCCCCCCCCCCCCCCTTGTAACCTCCTGACCCAATTTCAGATAACCTTCTAGAGTCATTGTGACCTTCTAGAGTCATCATTGATCTAGCTTGCTTAGCTTTGGCAGTTCCCAATGTTGCCTTTGTCACAATGCCTGCAAAATAACTGAAGGACTGCGTTGGAAGAGCTTGTGGACAATGTTGGTTTCCACGTGGGACATCTGGTTTTGCCTCCATACAGAGTATATCGCATTTAGATTATTAACCAAAAACCCAATTTTTTAGAAAAGTAGAACAGAGGACTAAGAAACTCACTAATTGACTTCGTGAAGAGCCTCTAATACAAAACCAACATCTCCTCTTGGATCTAATATGACACTCTCCATACAGAAATGCCTATTAAGGTCTCCCTAATGGTACTATTTGATGATAGGTAGCCACGCCTGCAGTCAATGGTTCCCATCTCAGACCATGAACATTTTGTTCGAGAAGACCTTCAGATCATCATTCGCCTGCAATTTCTCCTCAAATTTGTCATTCTCCTTGCGCCGTTCGGGACTCTACTTCTCAACAATTGCGAGTGTAACGTCCTTATTAAAGCCATAATTATCCTCAAGAGCTACTTAGAAGTAGCTGTTTCCAGCCAAGTATCCATAGTTTGTGTAATGCGATGCCACGTTGAGGACGTCATTCTTCAAGAATGGCCTCACTACTAGTAGTGCAACCATCCTACGAAGCAAAATATTCAACACACCCTTTTTAGTGGGTTTCCACTTGAGGTGCTCAAATCTTGATGCCGTGTTGGTGGTTGCACTTCCCACAAGGTCTTGAAGCTTCAAATTCACTTTGGCTTGTATAGGGGGCATTAGGAGAAAAATGAGCTCAAAATAAGGCCGTGTAAGCCTGCCCTTTCTAGGTGAACTCCCTACTTTGGGCACCTCTGCCGCTGGCAGCGGATGCCAGAGTTGCTGCCCGCACAGAACTGCGTGGCGCACTCACAACAAAGGTCCTCGGAATATTAGGTGAGACATGAATGCCTCGGCTCGGGCTTTGGTCCCAAGTGGGCAGGTTGTGTCAGCCCGACACTGTAGATGTGCCCTCCACACGCCTCCCTCGGAGGTCATTGGTTCGAGCCCCCGTGGCGGTTGCTGGCACCACGGTGGCACCTCACATGCCATGTCAAAAAGTACGCGGGCAGCGCCCGTTTTTTTCTCTCACGTGCCGCTTACACGGCCTTTTTGTGACCTGATTTTTCTCCTAATGTAAGTTAGGTTTATTTATACACAACAACAAAAACACACAATTAGTTAGTTCCTTGAAGAAGAGCAATCCTCATATATCAGTATACTCAGAAGTAGATGAATTGCCACTAACGGTAATACCCCCTTCCAGAGGTTTTGAATTCATTTTTGATTCCCTTGCCATTGACTTCACCCATATACTAGACGGTGGCCTACAGCAATGAACGACAACCAAATTTCTTCGCACATGGTCTAAGGAACTGCTGTCAACAGCAGTACCCTGAAGAGGACCCTTGCCCTCCATCTCGAAGCTGCAATGAGGCACCCTCGTGACGTTCAAACTATGAAGCAATACCGCTTTGAGACCAAGAATTTTTGGTCGAGAGACTGCCGTCAACGGCAGTACCCCTAGCAATGGTTTTGCCCACGAACAAGTCTCTGCAATCTTGTATAAGAATGGACAAACAAGACACAAATGAGTGGGTTATGAGTAGTGCCGTCAACGGCAGTACCCCTAGTAGTTGTGTATCCAACCATTGCGATTTCACATTGTAAAAGGTATACACCTAAACTATAAAAAAATGAGGAGGTTTGAGGTACTGCCGTCAACGGCAGTACCCCTTGCAGGAATTACGCCTACCATTGTAACTCTCCGCCATCTCACGAGATTCCAAAGACTGAAGGAGATGTTCGAGCTTAAGGTACTGTTGTTGACCTCCAACCCTTGCCGTCAACAACACTACCCTTGGCAGAGTAGTCTTTTACCATTTTGACGCCAAAGCGTTGGTGGAAAAGAGTAGAAAAAAAATAAAAAATACAATATGGTTTAAGGTATCGCCATTGATGGCAGTATCCCTGGCATTTTTGTCGTAGCACGGCGGTAACGTATTCAACCAATTAGCCCAAATAACGCGTAACACATCAAAACCGCGCCAAGTTTGTTCCCACGAGGAATTTGCGGTTGTAAACACAACTGAGAGAAGAGAAAATCTATAAAGTAAACATAAAAATCACAAACACAAACCTAAGAAACACCCAAGGCAGACAAATTTCTACGGGGATTGATAAATCCGGGATAATCCCTATCACAAAAAACTCTATTATTCCAAAGGTGGAAAGTGGTACACTATCTACTCCAAAGATCTATGAGAAACACAATCTATTCTAACAACACCCAGAGGTCCACCATCCTGGGACTTGACCCTATAGCCCACAACTATGTACAGATATGTCCCAGAAATTCCATCGTAGTTAGCTATTCCTACAATAGCATTTCCAAGAATAGTAGTGGATTCTCAACTGCTGCTCCACCTTTCCGCCAGATCCAGATTTCCGTAACCGAGATAATAATTCTAGGAGTTTAAGCTAGAATGCTCAAAGAGACTTTATAGTTGTTTTCGTAGATTTCGCCCACTAGTTTGATTTATCAGGGTTTACTTCCTACTTCACTTCTTTCTACTAACTAATACTCCCTTCGCCTGGTGTTTCGATGCGGGTAGTCTTCCCACAGAAAGCCTTCCCTCTCAAGTCACGTATCACTCCCCCAAAAGGGGAAAGAAAGAGGAAGTCATGGGTCTAGTAGACCAGCTAGATTCACTTTCCGCACGGACATAGTGGATACTATGCTGCGTACGGAAAACGAATCCTTCCCTTGAAGAGGTGGAAATGCAGACTCGGGCTACTACTCTCACAACGGGTAGAATGTTCTGTTCCGCAGGTCACACACATTAGGGGAAAAATCAGGTCTCCTATAGGCCTTGTAAGACAGCCCGGATTAGGTGAGCTTCCTGCCCGCTGACACTTCTCTTCAAAATCTCATTGGTCGATATCCTGCCCGCTGACAACAAAATTCGCCCTGCTGACAACAGGATTCGCTGACAATAGGATCCGCTGACAACAGGATCCGGTACTGTCCAATGGGGTGACAGCAGTGGGCACACGGTCGGTGACACTGTCATTACTGCTTGTATTGTCCAATAGGGGGGTGGGGTGGGGAAGGGAAGCGATTGGCTAGACCCCCCAAATGCCAATTGCTGGCACTGCTGGCAGCATTTGGCGACCTGCTGGCATAGTTGGTGCCAGCAGGTAAAGTGCACGGGCATGGCAAAAATTCATGCACTAAAAACATGGAAAAGGCCCATAGGAGACCCCAATCTTCTCCTAATGGAGTAGGGCCAAGTTTCCACTATTCCAAGACTTTGGAGCTAAATCAAGGATGGGGCTACTACTCCTACCATCCATCGTGGGGACCTAGCGTCAGATTATGGCAGGTGCATGAGTGCCTAGACCTTCCACATGCTACTGGAGGATATATCTATTTCCATGTCACTACACATGAAAAGCGGAAATCCCCCAAGCCAGATCCTCCCCCTACTACTAACAGGTTGGCCCACGGTCTTTCTGTGTCGGTCCTTAGGATGGAAAGAGGAAGCGCCAATAGCCTATCCTTTTGCCGGAGTACCCCTCCAAACCCCAAGTTGATATGCTTCCACTTCCACTTTCCGCCATTTCTTCCTTTCCGCCTTTAGTGTTCCTCCGTCTAGCACCTTCCTCAGAGAGGAGGACACAGAGCCTAATAAACAAGTACACAAAAAACCTAGACAGGGGCGACTGTAACCTCACAAAGTACCCCCTCGCATGAGTACAACGGCTTGAATTAGGGGTGTTGGACCTTGTTTAGTGTAGGGGTGTCACTAACCTAAACTGACCTAACACGAAATTCTAACCTAACTAACCTACACAGTGATAGAGGTAGGTGGGAGACTTGGAAACAGTAAGAATGGAAAGGAGGGACCACTCACTTTGCTCATGCACTCAAGAAACAACTCAAGACGAATGTGGAGTAAAACATAAAGCCTGAATTGAACAAAAGAACACTTACATCGCATAATGGTGAGAGAAAATCCCAAGGGTTCTTCCTCTTAAGCTACTGAGCCACGGACCGCGTGATCAAAATCACGGGCCACATGGCAGCAGGCTGACTTACGCTATTCAAAAAGCCAAGGCCCAAAACTAATAAAAAGACAAAATACAAAACCCAACTCCACCTAACTACCTACCAAAACAACTTGCATCTGAATCTAATTAAAAATCTAAGCACTATCCTTCTTCTTTCGCTCCTTGGCCTACTTCTTCTTCAACTTCCGCTTCTCGCTGCAGCCCAGCGCCGCCGGCGGAGCAAGTAGAGGCGCCACTAGCCCAATCTCGCCACGTGGCCCAGAATCATCTCCAGTTCGACCCACGACCTCCGCAACATGCGGCGCTACGGGTGTGGTCAACAGGCTGACGTGTGAAAAGTCCGCGACAAGTGGGGCACGTGGCAGTCGACTTGGTCCACCATCCGAAGAGTGCGGTGGCGGCACTTGAGCAACCACTTGGAAAGGAGTGGGAGGACTCTGTGGTGTGGCTCTTGCCACGTGGCTGCCCATCTGAATCTCCTCCCCTACTAGCTTGAGCGCGGAAGCGTGGCCCGGAGTTGCGGAATCGCGGACCACAGTAAAGACAATGATGTCTTCAATTTCCGCCTCCTCTTCTGTTGCTCCGGCCCCTGCCCTTCCTCTCCTATCCCTACACTGGCCATCTGATCTCGTGGAGGGAGTTTGGAATGGTTGGAAGTGTCTCCCTCCTCCGAGGACTCCGACAAGGACTTGAAGGATTTGGTGAAACCCCCAATATGACCCCTCATTGTGGTCAACGTTGCCTCTACCTTCTTGCCCTAGTCCAAGACAAAAAGTGTCATCTTGCTCTCGGACAGGTGACCCGCGTTCTTAAGGTCCGCATCATACATCTTGGCCTAAAGCCACACGTCCCCTAAAACCATCAACACCCTGTTTACCTCCTGAACTTTTGTGGCTGTGTCTTGAACCTGCTTGCCCTGCTCCCGCCGTTTTGCCTCCAACTTCTTTACCTTCTCCACGGCCTTCGAGTGGTCCGATGTAAGGTGGTCCACGATAGAGTCCTGCTTTTGGGAAAATTTGTCCCTTGTACAATCTCCTTCTTTGTGGACATTCCTTCCCCTCCACTCATAAACCCGTAAACTCCGCTCCAAAGCTTTGCATTCCACTAGTCCGAGCGGCCTCGGACAGTGGAAGCATAGGCGCTGTACACTTTGACTCCCTCCTTTGATGTCTCGAGAGGATCGCGCTCTATCAGAGGAGGCTCCCTACACTCCTACGTCGCGATCCAGTCGTCCTCTTTCTCGGTTTTTGACCGGCAGCGCTTTCTCCTGCGGCGTTGGCGCTCCGCTCCTACCGACCATTGCCAAACACCACGAAAGAGAGGAGGGAATCGACGCCCCTGATGGGTTTATCAAAACCCTAATTGCGGAATCCTATCCGAGTCGAGATCCGGGTTGAAAACCCGCGACCCTCCTTAACCCGGATATCAACTCCGCGTTTCCACTCTTCCGCCTCAAGATTTTCCCCCCTTGTCGAGGTGGATTTTAACCTAATACTAATTAACACTTTTTAACTAATTTAACACTTTCTATTTTTCCTCTATTTTTATTCCTATAATTCTAACCTAATGTCTATGATTATTTCTAACTAACCTATTACTTATGTCTTTTTCCTTCTACTTAATCTAAAAACAAAGCAAAAACCTTCAAATCACGGAAAGTCGTGACACGACAATTGTTATCTACTCCCATTCCGACGCCGGAGCTTTGCTGGAAAATATCAAAAAATAAACAATATGATCAGGTTGGGGTATTGCCGTTGACGACATTACCCCTTGCATTGTCTTGACCTACTATCTCGACGCAGTGGCATCGCAAGAAAATGCCAAAAAAAAATTTAGAAAGTTGGGTTTGGATACTGCCGTTTATCAACAGTACATGTGGGTGAGATTAATTATTACTTACTGACGTTGTAGCGTCAGGGTTGAAGACTAAAAAAATAACAGTCCATGAAGATTTAAGGTACTGCCGTTGACGGCAGTACCTCTGGCAGTGGTCTTTTGCTCCTTTGCAACGCTGCAGCTTCGGAGGAATAGACCGCAATAAAAGCAGATAAATTGGGATTTGGATACTGTCGTTGAAGGCAGTACTTCTAGTCTAGATCAAATCTTCTATCGCGATGCGGCACCTTTACAGCAAACGCAAGGAAATAGGATTACGAGGAATTACCTTCTCGCGTATTGGGTTGCTCCTCATCGTCTTTGTGCTCATCATTCTTCTCGTTCATCACCTGATTGTCCTCCTCCTTATTTATAACCTGCTCATCGGCGTCGTCACCAGTCTGAAGCTCCAAAGGTGCATCGCCTTAGTTGGTCTCAGACATGTCGACCTCATCAGTTTGGGTTGACTTCTAAAAAATGTTGTTCTTTGGCATCTATTCAAACCAACACATTCCCTGATTAAAAAACTACGGATATCTGTGGGAGCTAGACGCAAAGAGAGTAATGCATAGAATGACGAAGCTAAAGTAAAAGACAAAAGGAGAGGAGCACCTCAAAATAAGGAATTGTAAGCCGGAGCGTGGGAATAATGGAACGTTGATGAATACGATGAACACAACAAAGGGCTGAGAAATTGAGGCAAGAAGAGAGGAGCACGTCAAAAAGAGGAAACGAAAGCCTCATTGTCGATTAAAGAATATGCTTCTGAATACTCAGGCAAATCAACAAGGCGGAGAACACGAGCGAGGAACAGAAGATAAGGGGAGAATGGGAAGCGGAAGACATAGTACACTAACATATAGGATGGTCGAAGAGAACGTGAAAAACAAAGAAGTGCAAATTGCAAGGAGTAAGAAGTGGAAGAGATTAGGTCAACTCGGCATGAGGTGATGATAGTGCAACAATCGAAAAGACAACACAAGAGAAAATATGATTACAGGGAAATTGATAATTCCAAAGGACTCCAGCAGTCTATTTGAGGCACTCATATTGTCATCATCAAATGATTTTATAACTCAAGATTTTAAGTTTAGACCTTGACATAACATACCTAAGATATGTTTTAGGTCAATCAGGAAATTACATCGGTGCAATTTAAACACCGGTACCTAAAAAACCTTAATATGTAGCACTCAAACATCATTGCACAAAGACTCCTACCTATAAGTTGTTCTTGTCCTTTCTCTTAGACGTGGCCCTTGTGCCTAATTTTGTTCGCCTCTCGTACTGCTTTGTCTCAATTTTGTTACACTTATTTGCAATGGACTCCTCTTCCAAATCTTCAAATTCTAAGACTCGGATAATCCCACTCTTTTCAAAACGCTCAGTCGCCTTCTTGGTTCTTGCCATTCTACTACTCCTTAATGCCTTCCTACTACTAAAACAAAAAATCTCACCATGTATTCTAGCGCCAAAACACAAATGAAAATGGAGGTGTCCAAACTAAAACCCTACTCCTATGGTTGTATCCAAGCGCAACAAAGTTATCATGACCGTGCGCAGCCACAGATATCCCTAAGTATCCTTTTAAGAAAATGCACCAAAAAATATTTTAAGCATAGTTAATAAATCATTTTATAATTCTAAAAGAACTTATTTATACCCATACATTTGACGGCAAAGACTAATCTGGTTCAGCTCCGCGACAAGTAGAATTTGCGCCATGACTCAAATGAGACCAAAATAGACACTAAATCTAGACAGAATATACTTTAACTAATTAGGATATAGAAGACAATAATCGCGCGTCTAAAAAAAAAATTATTCCTCTATACATTCTATGAGCAAATATTGTGATTGTAATCAGAACCTAGCAGAATTGAATATCTAACAAACATGATTCAGATGTTAAAAAATAGAATGGAATGACAACGATGCAAACTCTGTGAATATGCAATTGGCGGCTCTATAAATGCTTTATTTGATTTTGATTTACATCCAAGAGCTATTAGGTTTTTGTAGCTCAAAGTTAACGGATGGATTCTGGACCTCAAATAAATAGAGCAATGCGCAGACCCTCTCAATTTGTATTCTCTAATTCTTGTAGCATCATCTGAAGCTCTCTACATAATAGAATGGCACAATTCCTTGCAAACAAAGTGTTAGGTATGGTCGTACTTTGAGCTCATGGAGCTGGTATCCCACTTACAATATATGTAGATGATGATGGGTTGGCAACTATGACGGCGCTTTGCCTCAACATAGATTCCACTTCAAAAAGGATACTATTAGTATTGAGGAAGAGAAACATGACAATGAGACCTCAGAGGTAACACATAACACATATTGAGAAAGACGATGACAATAGTGAATTCTGGAACCTCTATCCCGGTAGGTACCAAGTATTTCGTCACTCTAATTTTTAGATGCAGGCGTCTACAAAAATTCTAACTCCTTGCCGTTCCTCTACATATACTAATCAGACTCCATTACCTTGTGATGTGAAGGTCAAAGTAGAGTCTGGCCTAGAAATTCTTGATGCAACGCCATTCATCTCTCTCTCCTCAAACGAGGACACTAGTCCAATGAAAGCATCACCTCCTATTTCAAAACAATTTGTACATGCCAGATTGTCGGTTATGTATCTAGTTAAATGTCCCACTACCTCGCAATCTTCAGACGAAGATCGTGTTAGTGTTGTCCCACTCCTTTGCAAACTTGCCGAGAGACCTAGGAAGAAAAACACTCTGAAAAAAATAGATTACTCATTCGACACTCACAAGAGTTTTTGAGTACTTGCTTGTAGTATTCAATGGTGCTGTAATTTTTGAGTTGCCTCCAGTTGATGAAAGAGCCTCTAGGTTGCAAGCGAAGCCAATGCAAGGAATGGACAAGCGTTACGACGGCCACGTGTGGACCAAGACCATCACCACCAACATCACAAACGACTTCAACCTCTCTTTTTGCTATTCAAGCTGCATTGGATGGCTACGTTGTAACAACAAGAAATAAGAATTCCTAAAACAACGACCTCGCATTTTTGAAGTGAACGAGATTGAGTTTGAAGGTTGTACCGTCCAAGCTTTCGTGGTGGATCAACCACCCCCAATTGATTCGACGCTTGTCTGCAAGGTATGTAAAGAACCTCCAACATGTATTGCTACATGTGGAGCTAAGATTTATCATGTAGCAGGCATAAGCAACCACACTAGAGCGTGCATTCACCTAGTAATACATGATTTCCTTGTCAAGGTTGGTGACTATAGAGACACTAAGGTGGAGATCAGTAGCTTAATTGAAGAGCAGGTTGAGAAGATTCCTCAAGCAATGAAGTGTGCACTTCTATTGGAGGCGAGCTAAGTTCTGATTGGTGGCTACCACCTACAGCCAGAGGACGCACTGCCAAAAGAGCTGAGCATCAAGGAGCTTGTTCTTTTACTAGACAGGTGCAAGGACATGGCCACCCCAAACATTAGCAACAAGGTAATGACCTTGCGGCGGTTGAGAATGTACGGTGTCATGAATGCTATCACCAAGCTTTGTAGTATTAGTATATGGGCCTTTGTTTAGGAGAACTAATTTCAAGGTCAAATAAGGAAGGTTTGACCTCTTGTTGTGTGGGATTTCTCCACTTCGCAATTTGGTGCTTGTGGAATTTCAAAATATAGACAATATAAAGTACATGTCTATCAAAGAAAATGTATAAAAAGAATCTAATAAGAATGAAATAGATGTTTCCTATTTCTATGGGGAATTCTACAAGACATTCACCACTGTTACTCTCGAATTCTAGAAATTCCAATTTTCCAAAAAAATAAAATCCAAACGTTGATTACACCACTCACATTATATACTTCAAGTTGTAAAAAATATATAAATATATTCAAAAACCAAGTTAAAAAAAATAAAAATAAAAATAAAAAACTTGATGAATTATATAATTTAAGGGTGGGGCAGGGGGTAGGGGCCTAATAATGAAGGGTCCAGCCACGCCCCTGTTGGCCCTCCCTACAAACCCCATTCCCTATCCTCTTCCTCTAAAAACCCGCCCCTACCCATCGCTACTCCTCCACACTCCCGACCCTCCCCCGTAACCCAATCCTGTACCCCGACCCCCTTTTCCCCGACCCCCTACTCATGACCCCATACATCATGATGGGCCCGACTTTATGGGAACCTATGCCTCTGCCGCGCTCATGAGGTTCCTAAGAACCACTGACGGAGTACTTGGGCGAAGAGCTCCCTCGCTTCGCTCCGCCCCCTCCTCTATGGCAATGCGCTCTACCACCTCCCTACAGCTCATGCTCCGCCAATCCCTCAAAGTTGCCTTAGCCCCATATCCCGTAACCTCCCCCTGCCTATATGGACCTAATTCCGTCTCTGTAATGGAGACATTGGTTGAAAGCATCTAAAAAACACACATTTTCCCTTCCCTATCCCTTCTATACCATATCATGTGTAAAACTAAGTGGAGACACATATTAGCTTTTTTTTTAGTACTTTGCTTCTATGATATAATTGTTAGGGGAATTTGAGGTTTAGTGTATACAAAATTTATAAATACAATCCACGAGAAACAAAAAAATTACAAAGAGGGAGAGGAAATTATTGGCCGTGCTACAATTACTCAAATAAATGTAAAAATTTCCTACTCCAAATAAATTCTGATAATAAGAAAGAAAAAACTTACATTATCAAGCCTACGTCGACAAAGTTCCTAGTGGTACCTTTGGAAACATGTACGATTTGTCACAAACATGTAATTATTACCACATAACCCGCAATACTACTGAGGCGTCAACTCGGAGTTAGTATTTGCCTTGTTGCAAATCACACAAGTATTTCTATTCTTTGAAGATACCGGAAAACATAAACCATGACATTTAGGTATTGCTAAAATGTCTTTGCATTCATGTCCATTCTAGTTTCGTAATAAGCTCTAACACAATGATGTTCTAAACTTTAAATGCGTCATTGGTTTACGAATTGGAGTAGAAATCTTACACTTGTCAATGTATACAAAAAACATGTTCACGACGGTCATGTCTAGTAAGAAGAAGAAAATCCGATGCCACCACTTGTGTTGTTGGTTTTGGGTGCAATATGAGGCTCAAAGTTGATTTGCGACATCAACTCTTCTCATGTGGGTTGTATACTCTAGGCGCATGGATGAAGTAGGAATGTTGTCATGGGTTGCTCCATTCTTACACCGTACGGTTTAAATAGGCAAACATGAAGTTGTAGTGGATTGGGCCTGAGTTGATAAAAGAAGTATTGGATTTTTGTCTTTCCATACTATTGTTGAAATGGACGCGATGCATGCATTCTCCAATCCATCCACCCTTGATCCTTCTTCATATAAACCTTGGTGTTTCAAAACACATTTAGCAAATCTATGCGATTAGATTGCATAGTACATGTTGCATAAATCCCTCTATTCAACAAGTCCTTGAAAAATCCTATACTAATAAAAAAATTGTCCATGGCTATCACAAGTTCCTTATTGCATATATCGCTAGTGAGTTCTAATACTACTTTGTGAGCCAATTTTGACTCATCTCTAGCAATTTGAGGCCCTTCATCTTCTATTTGAGATTTTCCACAATAGATAAAAAATTGCCACACATACTTCTATGCAGAGCACCCTAGACACTACACTTTTATGCCCCATTATTGTGGCATATATTAGCTCCAAGGACTATAAGGCCCTATGTAACGTATCATCATCTCGTCAATGGTGCAATACTTCCCCAAAGTCCACAAATTTCTACAATTATCTCTAATGCACTCTATCAACTACCTCACTTGCCTTAGTTTATAATAGTCCAGTAAATCCTTGTCACGGACATACGTTAATGGATTTGTAATATGCAAACACCTGGTCAAATCTATGAAACATGAATGTCTTATGGTGCTCAAGATAATAGAACAATAAAAAATCAGACCCACCTTATGCCAATACGACTTGATATTCGGTTGATGCTTCATTCTCATATACAACCAAATTGCCATAAAAGCTTTGAGTTCCAATATTGTAGATTCCTCCCACACTCCACCTCCCATAGTATTTCTCACTCCATCAACCTCCATAGCATAGCGGTTTGTTTCTCTCACAATGTCCCGTAGTATGCTATGTGTCCAAAATATAACAAATAATTGCAACATTGTACGGAAAGTCCTCCAATAAACATTTGACATTGACACACCTACAAATTGCATAGGATGTGGGTCATATGTGAAATGATTTTCGCTCCTAGTCTCATTACAATACACATATTTCACACTATCATGGTCCCCAAATTCATCTTCTCCATCTTCACCACCACTAAAATCGTGTTCAATTTCCGAATCCTCACTTCCACTCTCAAGGGTAGGCACTTCATAAGTATTTCCTCTTCGCCTCTGCTGTAAGAGAATGGTAGTTTCATCATAATGACCTCTTGTATGTGTCCGGGAATGAGCTTGTGAAATTTCAGTAGAAAATTTCCCCCTTCCCCGAAGCTACTCCCCGCACTCCCACTGCAAAGATCCCGAGATTCTCCTCGCCGTTACCAAGGCCATCCTAACGGCCTCCCTCTCGCCCCTCTCTCGACCGAGAGCTCCTTCTCTACTCAATAGAGCAGCTCTCTCCCTCCTCTCCCTATGCACTATGCCTTGTAGAATTTTCTCATGCCTCCGTGACCTAGAATTGAATGTATGTACGTTATAGGTTGATTCTTCATGCCACCATAGGTCTTCTAGAGTTCTATCTTCCTCAAATGCATAATCACCTTCATCAAAACTATCCTCATTTGGCTCTTCACATGAGCTCTCTCTTCCTCCATTTTCCACAACTTCTTGACTATCATCAAAATTTGGGTTGTCTTCTCATATTGCCTTCCCAAGTAATGTATGGATGTCTTCATCAAAATCTGTAAGTAGTGAAGAATTTTGTGGAGGAGGTGTTGGAAGAGGAGGTGGAGGTGGCGGTAGAGGTGGAAAGAGGGGTGAAGGTGATGACGGGGGAGGAGGATTAGAGGTAGATACTAACTCTTTTGAGTGCAATCTAGAGCTTCGACGTAGGGCTTCTAAAACTTTTTCCTCAAAATTGAGCATTGACATGTGTTAGTAATATAAATGTAAAAATCCAAGGTAGTCTTGTCAAAGAAGGTAAGAACAATAATTCCATGATGCATCATGTTTTTCACCTCCTTCCCCTTCCATGATGTACCACTCTTCCTTGGCATCTCTACTTTGCTAAAGAATTGAAGAAAGAGAAATGAATATAAATTGCAAATGTGGGAGGCAAACTTGTAAATACAAGAAATTATTGAAGATGAGGGGAGTTGAAGTTATGTAGAGAACTTGTAGTATTGTGATTAGACAATAGACATTGTTGTAGAGCATCTCAATTCATTTTAGTGGCTGAAAGTAGCACTAGAGAATTGACTTGGTACAAATTAGAGTCAATTCTACACTAAAATCTCCTTTGAAGAGGATCTTTTTTTTTTTTTTTTTTTTTTGGAACTTGACATGCAGTAGAAGGGCGTTGGATTGTATAGGATACCCCTCCCCTGCTTCAATGTTTGGCCAAGGGCAACGTTAAATTAATTTTTGGCCAAGAAAAAAAAAATCCACTGAGTCTGCTGCTGCAGACAAAGGCAAGGTTGTGAGCACCACTGTTCGGGAAGTTTCTAATACAATCCAGCTATTATCCCCTTTTCCATAAAAGCATTCAGTAATTTTGTATGATACCTACATGATACCTAGGTGATACCCATGTGAAACTTAGGTAATATTTAAAATACAAGTTGGAAAAAATCCTAACTCTTTCAAATTGAATCGGTAATTTGACAACTTCATTCGGCTGATTTACAACTGACTGCCGGATCTCCCCGATCATTGAGTGAGCACAGCAAATTGCCTGCCTACCTGCCTGCATGCTGCAGCAGTCAAAATTTTCGGACCCCAATTATCCCAGTCACACCTCCCTTTAGCCCAGTCACACCCACCCAGTCAGCAGTTGACCACGCCTCGGATTCCCTCATTCCCTTAGCCTGCACGACCCTCCGCTGATTCCCTCACCCTTCTCTCCTGCCTACCCTGCACTTTCCACCCCAACCCCGCACCATGTATCCCGACTCTATTCTTTCGAGACCAACCCGCCTCCAAACCCGCCCGACCCAGTCTAAGGGCCCCCCTCGACCTTTATGACGAAGTGCCGCCCCTCCCTTACCCTTGCAGACCCCACCCTTGCCCCCCCCCCCCCCCCCCCCCCCCCCCCCCCCTCCTCCAAATTCAACATTATCGACTGCCTCATACTCAAAGGTACATGCCCGATTTCTAAAAAAGCCCAAATGTGGAAAATTGTCCTTTATGGGTTAAGAAAAAAAAAATTACAGCATGTCAAGCTAATCAAAAATCTTGTCAGAAAAGTTTGTTTGTAAATTTCAATTGCTAAAATCTTCTAATTTCTAAGGTAGTTTATGATGAAATGTTTTGAGCTAGTTACTACAATAATTGAGTTGAAGATCTTACGATTAGAATTAGAAAATAATGATTTTTTAGTCATTCATTCTTTTTACATTGGAAATGGCATATGGGCCAAAGACATCTTGTTTTCATTTGAAATCCTAATTTTGTGAATCCTCTTGGACTCTCAATGCTTTCTTTCTATGCTAACCTCTCTTCGGCAAACTACATTGAGCTACTACATAGAGTAACTTTCCTTACTCCATGGCCCTTGGGTTGAGAATTCCAATTTAAGAGTAGTCTTCGTGTATTGCGGTTCTCAAAACATGGCACTTCTACAAATGACCAAGATATTTATACACCAAGTATACCACAGCATTTACTGAAGTTATTCTCACTTAAAACCTAGATACATATGTTCACGCAGAAATCATGCAGGTAGGTATTCCCATCTCAACACAGGAGTTGTCCTTCCAATTATAGCAATGGTAAAGAAATTTTCTTCTCAAGTGTTACATTATGAAGAGGAGGGAGTAACTTCACATATGGAGAAGGCATGCACTTGCATAAGAGAGGCGCCACTGTACCTCGTAATTTTCCTGTCGATACTGCGGGACGACCTAGAGGGGAGACAGAAACATCTGTAGCGATATAATACTCTGAGTACTATACATACCCCTTTCTTCTCTCTAAATGTCGTGCAGCAAGCTGTGAACAACCGTCATCCCCCAAGACCTCCGTATACCTGTTTAACCTGTTACACAGTTCTACTTCCATTCTACTAAAAAGAATTCCACGCTGCCTTCTCTTTACACACTGCCCATGCACATTTCGCACGTAGTTCTTAACAAACTTCGCTTTCTGACAGGGGAATGTGTAACGGACTAGTACTATCATAATCTTTGGGTAACTTCAGAAATGGAACCCCGTTCCAGAAGCTCAGTGAGAACCATTCGCATCTTCTCCAATGAAATAGGCTTTGTAATGACTCCGTCCATGCCAAGGCGAAGACACTTCTCGTGGGTCTGGCGATCAGTGTTAGCTGTAAGAGCAACAAGAAGTGGCCGCTCACGACGTCCTAATCTTTGATTAATTTGAATAGCAACTTCGTATCCATCCATGTCTGGCATGCACACATCAAGTAGCAGCACGGTAAACGCTTGACTTCGCTGTGAAAGCATTTGCAGACACTCCCGTCCGGATGACGCCAAGGTTACTTCACACCCTAGTCGTATGAGCAGTCCTCGAGTTACCATCCTGTTCACGCTGATCAACAGTCAAAGAACCAAGTTTTGTCAGATACAGAGCCACGACAAACAACACTAATCTTCCGTGAGCCTTCTGCTTTCACCTAGGGATTGTAAAATCTAACATAACCCAAACCAATTCTAGATGTGCTCACCCATTGTCATCTGTGACAAGGACTCGGACCCCTGAAAAATCTCGACACCCACTGCCGCTTGATTGTGAGCTAGGCGCGATCTGGATGGAGTGATGACTCGGAGGCTCAGGAACATTTAGCTTCACTACAAAGGTTACAATTGATCCTTTTCCAACCCCTTCGCTTTCAATCCATATATGACCATCCATAAGGTTAACAAATCTGTACCGCCACAGCCACTTTGTGAGACACATGAGTAGTTGACGTTTCCAAGTCGCAAAAGAAAAGCAGTTGCTACAAACATGAAGCATCATGTCCTCCGAATCATCCCAAAAACATGTCGAGGGCTTCAATTTCAGGCATACTAATGAAACAAGATCTTAATAGGGCACGATACAACAAAGCCTCAGCAGAATTTTCCTCTTAGCCATGGATGAACAAAACGAGACGTTAGCAGATGTATGTTGTCTCAAGTAAAAAGCCGAAACAAAATAGTGACATTCTTTCTGACGAAAACGTCAAACCCACAGAGATACAGAAGATCCAGTCGGAAGTAGATGTCATAGGACGTCATTCCAAACTTCGAAATCAAAAGCTCCTGTAAACGTGGCAGCAGCAGAGAGAAACCGACGAGAGAGTACACCAGGATAAAATCAAGACTTTTGCTCCTGGGATTCACGCACTTCTGAAGAATAATGGAGCACCAAGCAATATGCTAAAACCGGCGATACTGCCCGCTTCGCCATACAAGCAAGTGCCATCGTCCAGAAGCAATCAGATAAAGGAAAAAAACTCAGGAAAATGAAGCACAGAATGTGAAAAGTTACCTTTTGCAAATAGCTAATCCAAGCCCCGTCCCTCCATAATTTCTAGTTGTCGTGGAATCGGCTTGAACGAACTTGTTGAATAGCATAGGGATGTCTTGTGGATTAAGACCCAAACCAGTATCCCGGACCTGAAAGACAGCCATATATGCCAATGACATTTTACAAATCCAGAAATTTGTTGATCTACCTCATCTGCATACAATATAGGAACCGCGTACTAAACCAGAAAAATGGTAATAAAGCAGACCAAATCAGGGAGATGAAATACCTGGACTCTGACATAAAAATGTTGATCTCCTGGGGTTGGTCGAAAATCTGGTTGGCGAGGATCACGCGGATACTCGGGTCTTTCCAGGCCTACAAATACGTTCACGATACCCTCCTTTGTAAATTTCACGGCATTTCCAACAACATTAAGGGCAGTCTGTAATAGCCGTTTGTCATCTCCAACTGCAGTATCAGGAACATCGGGCCCCATGGTCAAGTTTACTTGAAGTCTTTTCACGGATGCTATAGGTTTCACGAGGTTTAAAACCTGCCAGGTACAAACATTACTGTCAGGTCAGGTAGAATTAGGGAGATCACGGAAACATCGAAGCAGAAACTAACTTTCTACACGTAGATCGTAATTGCAATACAGCATTCCACAACTTAATACAAGCATCAAGCAGATTAGGTGTTGCCGCATATACTATCTCCAACATATGCGTACCCGCAATAGTCGCTCTTTTGAACACTAAACAATTTTTATTTTTTTAAATTAATTTAAAATTTAAATTTAAAAATAATTTATTTATATTTATATATTTTTTAAAACTACCAAGGAATTCTGCAGGTCAACTTTGTTCTACAACTAAAACAAGCTTAAAGTGATGAGCATATCGATTCCTTCCCAACAGTTTCAATTGCAAGATCGGAATAAGATCCATATCTTTGTCAAGATTCCCCCACAAAAATAATCATAATGCCTTCGATCACAAAGCTTGATTTTTCTTAAAAAAGCCTACTCTTCGACATGCAAGTAGAATCCCAGAATGAAGCATCATACGATATCATTGAACAAAACACAAGTGGTTTTCAAGAAATACCTCTTTGAAAACATCAGGGAGGTTGAACTGGCGGATATCAAGTTCCAAACTTCCATCTTCAAGTCGAGACAGGTCAAGCACATCATTTATCAATGTTGCCAATAGGTTGCTACTTTTAAGAACAGTCTCCACCATAGACCGCTGCTCAGGGGATAATTCGGTTTCTTGTAAAAGGGAAGAAAGAGCAATAATAGCATGCATAGGTGTGCGCATCTCATGGTTCATCACAGCAAGGAAATCATTGCGGGCTCTAATAGCTGTCTCTGCTTCCTGCCGAGCATGTTCCAACGCTACATTCTGTTCCATCAAAAGATCCCGAGCTCGCGTTGACTCCTCCAGAATTGATGCATGCGAAAGAGCCACAGCAACCTGCACATAATGGATAATATCACCACTTGGGACATTTTCCTAACACAAAAAAAACTGCACCAAAAACTCCTCATATCGTAATCACGACACTCATCAAGATGTCAATATATATATATATGAGACCAAATAACAAACCTGATCAGCCACAACTTCCACTAGCTCCAACTCGTGAACATGCCACCTTCGCGCGCTGTCTGCAGGCAGCATCAACACCATCAATGCGTAGGGACGCGTCTTCCTATCAGGCCAATCACTAAAATGGAAGTTCGTGAACTGGTCGAGAAGTGGAACTCGAACTGCCACAACATCCCCGGTCATGTATTTCCCAAGACGGATTCGAGTAACACAAACTGGGCTGTTTGGAGAAATTATCACCGCACGGGGGCTACTAAACACTTGCTTGATAGTTGGATGATGTATGGACACAGTAACATGGAGAGGATCAGCTCGAAGGGCATTTTTTAGTTCTAGCTCTTGACCATCTGCCGTTGGCATCCACAGGGTACACTCCTCAAGAGAAAGTGTTTTGCCTAGTTCAATGAGAGTAGTATTCAATATCGTATGTCGATCTAGTGTGCTCCGAATCTCATGAGTCAGCATTCGGACATGACGACCTGTTTCCTCTTGAGTGCGTATCAACCCCATCTCACGGTCAAGTTCCGCCGCCTTTTTCTTCAAAAATAATTCTCGAGTCTTTACACTAAGGAGGTCTGGTATGATGTGCACAAGCATAAGGGCTGTGGCACACGAAACAACAGCAGTGAGAACCTTCGCTGTTGTGAGAACGACAGCCACTGTTCGAGAATGGCTACTGAAAGTCCACAACGATATGAGATGCGTAGCTCCACAAAGCACAATAAAGGCTCCAAACTGAACAAGAACCCACCGATAAGGGAAGATGGATGACTTCTTCACGAAGTATATAAGCTCCAAGGGGATAGAGAAGTATGCCAATGCGATGAAAAAATCCGATATATACTGGTACCGCATAAGGAGGTCGTCTGGTGGCCATTGTGGCTCTACGCAGTTGCACGCCTCCATCGCTGCCAATTCCTCAAACAACTTCACTATCCTTCCTCAAAGTAGAGTACACAAAGGTGTAAATGCTTTGACAAATCACAGGGAATGGCAGAGGGATCAAAATAAGAAGAATGTTGGCAAAGCGTGAGCATTGTCCAGGGATTTGATTATAGTAGGCTATATATTTAGCCTTACATGCCTTAAAATATATACAAGAAGCAATTCTCCCGGATTTCAAAGGGGCCAAAAGGAACATGGACTCCTGCACAGTGACAACCAACATTTGTCAACATTCTTCCTATTTTGAGCAGCTTCAAAATCGGCATCTCATTCGTTTTGCTCTCCTTTAATTCTTCAATCAGCGCAACTCAGAAAGTATGGGAAGACTAGTCGGAATAGTCCAACGATCATCAAGGACAGTCACCATCAGGAAAGACACAGCAAAGTAGATTTACCACCGGGCAACATACTTTCTTGAAAGAAAAACAAAAACATTAAAGAGAAGGCACAAAAAGCACGAGGTGAAAACAATGGACCGTTCAAGCTCAGTCAGATGACACATTCGATACATTCAGATAGACAATATGCGACTGGAGGACCTCTTAATTGATTTCACTCTCAATGCTAGAGCCCGGTGAGCAATGCTATAGCCTTCAACGCCTGCATAAGCCGTGGCACCTGAAAAAATGTTTAACGAGGTCTTAACCTACGGTAACTATACAGCCATGTGACTTCTTCACCCCCAGGTTTGTGATAGCAAAACGTACATGGCAAAAGTGTGCAGTAACTTCTACCAAATACCGTGTACCACTCTGCATAATACACTTCAAATTGCCTTTGACAAAAGCATTTGACAAAAGCATTGTATGTAAAGACCAACATATATGACACTTAAGCCATAAGATCGAAAACTCACGGAAGAATAGTCTTATAATTACGAACCCTGTGAATCAAGACAAGATTCCTAAATATTGCATAGACCTAGGATACTCTGCACATTGATGTATTAAAACAGTGAAGTACTATTCCAGTTCGCTACGTCCCGCATCTCAAATCAGCGTCTCCACACTCACATCTGGAGGATTTAACTCCTGAAAGTAGTAGTTCCGTTCTAACCAAGTCAAAATCAAGAACGGCACTTAAAGAAGAAGACAGATGATGTGAACTCCAGAGAAAAATGGCCAAAGATAACTTCCGCTGGCCACTTCTCCCAACAAAGGAGGAAAAACGGCCGGGTTGATATTCTCAAGCCCTCTCCCAGATAAAGAATAGAATGCTTCTACGTGAGAATGAGAAATACAAAGCATTTCACGCCTTCATGATGCGCGACAGAAATTATCAGTTACACTTTGACTATGAAACTGTTGGAAATTCGAGTATCTTCCCTCACTGATAGTGCTGTAACCTGGCTGATGGAGCCACGTAACCAGCGTTTGCAACAGAAAGTTTTCACAACCTAGGCCTCCCTCACTTTTTGACAAACATTCCAGTGTCCACAACGCACTCCTAATACGCGCGACAGCCTCCAGCAAAATACGGGAAACGCAAATTCACAACAGCCGTCCAAAACCTCCTCAAAGCTCAAGCCATATACCACTAAGACCACTCACGCCCTCGACACAACCTCCTTCCCCGAAACAAGACGCGTTCCACAAATCTTAAAGCCTGCCCGTACGCTTTCTCCAACACTAACCTCAAAACCAAACCCAGAATATATAAAAAAAACAAACAAACAAACAAACAGAAGAAGGACGCAAACTCCCGCAAACAAGCTCAAACCACAGCCACAAGAAACTCTCACATTCCAAAACCAAAACACCAAAACCCCCCACCTCAAAAAAACTCCCGACAGCTGCCGCTCAAACCTCGCCAAAAAGCACATAAATGTTCCTCAAATGCTCCTCAAAATCATCAAGAACGAAACACCACGATTAAACAGTACTAAAAAACAATCGCAGAATCCCGTCACTTACTGCGACAGCGGACCGGTCACAATCCCGCCCCAGATCACGTAGCTCCAGGGCGCCATTCCTCCCGCACCTCCTCCTCCTCGCACAAGCTCTCCACAACTAAACTCCACGTCCACTCCAACGTCGCTACCCCGACCGCGGTCCCGCAGTCCCGTCAACCAAAGCCATGGCCGCGCGCGCACCTGCAATCCTCATCCACCATTGCAACGTCGCGTTGCGCGCATCCGACCAAACCCTAGCTCCCCGTCCCGGACCAGTTTCGGCGTGAAATACTTCTCACATCACTCCACGGCGGAGCTGAAGACGAGTCTCCTCGGTGTGAATACGTGAACTTGGAGTCCGGAGAGGAAGTCGAAGGCGGCCATGCAGAGCTGGATTGGGGCCAGAGCGCGAGGCGGACGCAGCGCGCGAGAGTCGACTCACGCGAGACGCCGGGAGTGTGTCAGAAGGCTCAACTTGGAGTGTTGGACCCTGGCGGGGCCCCCAAATGATGCCCCCCGCCCGCCCCGGCTTTCCACTGACCCCTGCAGGCGCCTAATCAGATCCTTAAAATTTCTAGACTTCAGGGAGTCAAATCTAGGAATTTCATTTACACTGCATATTGCCTGGCGCACTGCATATGGCATCCCCGGGCAGCCTCTCTTGATTTCTCCAAATTCCCTGACGATAACCTGACATTCCCTAGACTCAATTGCATACATAAAATGGGGGCCAGCGTTTCGGAGTGTGTCACTCAGACTGGGTATAGCCCTGGCAACTGACAGGTTGTAAGTTGTATACGACACCTGGAAACATGAAAGTCACGGACGGAATCAGACATCTGTCAAGGGTTGAATGAATCTAACATTCTAAGATTGTATACGAATACGATACCATGTGACGACGATGAAATGCAGCCTTAATCTACAAAAAAATCATATGGTATAATATATGTACGTTACGATTGTACATTCGAGAAGCGACGAGATCTGTATATCGTGTATGGGCAGCAACAAATAGAACCATTCATCGAGTATGGAAGGGACATGGATGTGAGATACCAAGTTCATGGCCAATGGGCAAATCGTACGGTCGCGATGTGAATGTGAGACGATACAGTAGCAATATAAAGGCAAGAAAGTGCTCGCGTTAAACACATTCGCACCAACAAGTACAACCGTCATTCACACGGCGCCTTAGGGATGAATGAATTCTAAGATTGTTTAGATATCATGCAGATGGCCACTTGTTTCTTTTAGTTGATCTACCATAATGGTACCTCACTGAATAGTTTAAGCGGAAGTCAGTCTTGAGAATCAATTATTCCATGGTGCTAGCGCCATATGTTAAATATAATTCCAGTTATAAAAGAGGTGAACAAACAAGAGATCCAAACTGAAGAATCAAAGTACTTGCCTCGTGCGATGAATAGAAGCCAATGCAATAAGAAAAAATATCAAGG
This sequence comes from Ceratodon purpureus, assembly GCA_014871385.1. Lineage (NCBI taxonomy): Eukaryota > Viridiplantae > Streptophyta > Bryopsida > Pseudoditrichales > Ditrichaceae > Ceratodon > Ceratodon purpureus. Next base: position 98,095,465 of record CM026426.1, read on the forward strand.
AAATCGTAAGAAGTATCCCACGATATGTCCTAATGGGATGACAACAAACTTCTCCAGTAGTCACATTGATGAAAAGAAAAGAAGCTAGTAAACATCTATCTCTCAAACTAGATCAGGCCAAATATCAACCAAATCCGAAAATCATCAGTAATCGACTCGAAGCATCACATTATGTGTCAAGGCTAGCCTGCATGGCGCCAACGCCACTTGACTGAATAAGCCAAACATCAAATGCAGACAAATTCGACAACAATAACAAACCAAGACCCAAAAGCAATACTACACACAGCATATAGTAAATCCAATGACACCATCTGGAAAATTCTTTGATCAAATATATTATCAATATGCGTTATAAATACACGCTATTCCAGAAAATTACAACAATAGCGTCAGACACGCTTTCAAAGCCTAAAAATTGACGAGAAGTACCCCTCCGCCAAGCACCTACTCATCTAGCTAAACGTGCGTCGGCTGGATCTCCAGCTCCTTCCAAGTGTCTACACATGTAACCAAATATTGCGCAGTCCCACGATGGATCCAGGAAATCTAGCTGCCAAAAATCTAGGACTTGCATTCCAAAGGTTCCCTTGACTTGTCTCGTGACGAGCACTTGCATATTAGGAAGTGATTTCCAATCTCGTTCCAAAAGGAGCGAAACACGGTCATACACTAGCCCGAAACTCCCACCGCTGATCAACACAAAGTGCGGATGATATGGGAACGTTTCAGCGCTAACTCCAATGCATATCGATTTCCAAGGTAATGTCTTGATATGGCAAGGATTGAGAAGGGGGAAAATCTCTATCAGAAGCTTCAACAATGTACCTGAAGAGAGTGATCGAAACCAGTCAGCACTCAGAATGATATTCGGCAAAATACATTCAAGATTGGGTTCAAAATCTTTATAAACTCGAAAAGTAATTTTTGTTAATATCTAGTTCGAGGAAAGGTATTTTCATTTAGCGTTAATTAATGACTAAGGTCAAATGTAAAATAAGAAAGGTTCTATGTTTGAGTAATCGAGCTATGGATCATAGGTATTATTTACTGGTCATTCTCTTAACATTTATTCCCAGTTATGCATGCAACATCACTCTTAAGTCAAAATGACAGTAGCCAGTATCAAGTATCCAGTCAATTAGACAGTATTTAGTATCCAATTCCCATTGTGCCTTATATGCAAGGTCAAATTGACTTAGTAACATGCACAATGAATGTATATTCCTTGAACATTAATTGAAGTCTAATTACTAATTAATTAGATCGTGTTTATCTTGTGAAACAAAGGGTAATGAGTTCATATACCTATCTCAAGCAATCTCCCGCATTATCATAGTATTGTCTTCATTACTCTATATATAGTCCTAACATACTCATAGTCCAGTCATGACATGTATTCTTCTCTATTCAGTCTTGATGATTATTAGTTCTCCAATGGTTATGGACTTATTATCCTCTAGTCCCAAGTATTACAAAGACTCTTGAGTATTTCTCTTTTATTTTCTATAATCTTCTGTAAAGTACTCTAAAGGTGATCAAGCCTCTTGGGTTACAATACAGTTGAACTCTAGTATTAACATATCATTTAGAAATACCTCTAAGTCACTCTATTTAATCACTCAACTAATTAGCTACTTCAGTCAAGTGGACTTCGATAATCACTCCGAACCAGTTCACTCAATCTAATTTCCACGGATTATAATTATATACTTGTAATTTACCATAACTTCTCTCAGTCTGGTTTCTACAAGCTAACTCCTAATCGAAAATCACTCCCCGAGTGTCATCTTTGGAATTCTCTCCTGTCAACTAGACCTTTTTCTATTCTAACTCCCTGCAGTGATTCCTTCTGTATCCCTTGGTACTGAATAGTGCAGTAAGTGTGACCTTATTCCTTCACTATGTCAATTAGACTAGTCTCTAAACATTGTGCCCTCAGTGTATAATTACATTCTAAGAACTGTAGTCAAATAGACAGTACATTCAATTCACTATCACTCAGTAATTGTATTTCATGTAATGCAATGGCAAATGAAATACTCAAATGTACCAATCCCAAGGAATAAATGAATTAGCAATGCAACATTACAATTCTTAATAACCCAAACCAGTGAATATAATGACTGCTCCATTCGACTGCAATATTCTACAGCCATTCACAGCCAGCCAACAATCAAAAGTTCTCCAGTCAATTAGACTACAATCCGACACAATCCAATTGACAAAAAGCAACTAAGAAAGCAACTTTGTTGAAAAACAATCAACTATATTCACTGCCAAAACTAACACACGACTGAATCAACTTGACACAACTTAGTGTAGTGTTTTTAATCTTCATCTTCAGCTTCCTTATAGTCTTGTAATTGAAAGAGTGTACCTACTGGATTTTAGATTTCACAAGTTATATCTGTCTGTTCAAATCTAACACTTTTAATATCTCCCTTTACGTCTAAACTGTTCACATTATCATTCCATTTCTATTTACTTTTAAATTTCTACACCCTGTTTACACTATATTCTGGAAAAGTACTTCAAATCAAAAATATTCACATCATAATCCAAGTTGCTGCTATCGCCTTCATCAAGAACAATTTGCACGCCGTCAACAAAATCCACCGACCGAGTAGCTTTACCTTCAAGCAATGCTTGAAATGTGGAAATTCTAAGAGCAGCATGGCCGAAACCTTGTGAAATCGGATTGGTTGATGATACACGATGTGCATACATTTCTACCATTGTGTATGCAATACCACGACATGAAAACTGAATTAAAAAGACCACAATGGCCTAATATGGACTCTAGAGACCCCACCAGGAGATGGTCGCAAATACTTAACCCCTTTAGGATGTTGTGTTTGGGGGATACGATGCTGCTGCGAGGCGTATTTTTGTAATATCTGGAATACATGAGGATTTAGTATACATTGGGAATGGTGTTTCGGCGTCGGAAAATTACAGTAGATAGATGGGAAAGTGCTGAAGTCGATGGGAAAATTGGAAGAGCATTATGAATTGTGCAAAAATTGTAGTAAATTGGAGAAGGAGAGGGGGTGCGAGAGGGTTGTCCGAGGTGGTCTGGAGCGCATACAGCCTAGGCGTCCGTAAGGAATCGAACCCAGGACGACTGTACACTCGGTGGACCACCGGGTAGTACAGGGTCGCACGCCGGAGCTGAACCGGCTATGACGGTTGCAGCTACTGTGCGTGTACTTCGAATAGACGGGCCAGCTAATCAGGTGACGATGTCGAAGGAAGTGGCCGGTATTGTCAGGATGTCCACTTCCCGCGACATCGTGTCAGAGTGTCCCCTTCCTGTGGCACTCCACTTCAACTGCCGGCGTCTTCAGTATGCCACAACCAAATTATACTCAGACTCTCTGAGGACGCGAACTGCCTGTAAGAGAAGTGATTTAGGGTGAAGACAAGCAATCATGTATACAAAGTCTTTAAATATTTACATCGAGGATAATTGTTTTCCAGTTCGAAAGACGTAAGGTAAGGAGGAAGTGTTCTGAGGACAAAATGAAACAGAGACGGCTCTTCCTAGAACAACCGCAACAGCTACCAAGGACTATGTTCGTAGGTCCAAAATCAGCGTAAGGCAGGTGCCTCCAACCATGCACACTGATGCACCCTGTCAATGGACTAAAGGAAGTCGTTGCTCTGAATGTCAACTATATCGGATCCAGTAAGAGTAAGTGATGTTCACAGCGCAATCCTCTCACCCTCTCTTCGTCACCTTGAATTCAGCTCCGCGACTCTTCATGAAGAGGAGGGTATCTCCAAGCTTCAGGTTGTTCTTCAGGAGGAAATCAGGCCACCCCACAGTAAGATAGCAAAAAGTCTGCTTCTCCCCGAGGTGTATGGCGCTCATGACCTGGACTGAAGCAAGTGGTCCTGCCAATGTGTAACACACTCCGTCAAATTCAGCTTCGCCGACCTCCCTCCAGTAAGAAGTAGGTATATCCTGTTCACAAAAACAAAGTGGTGAGATGAAAATACATGAAGACAACGACTGAGAAACATACAGAGGACGACACAAAGTACGGGAACCGAAGGTGTATACTACTTACAAGCCTGGTTGATTTCCCTGACTTCGTGTGCGTTGCGCGCAAAGTCTTCTCAAATTGCGGACGGTAAACGATTCGAGGGCTTCTCTTTTTCTGCACACTGCGAGGAGAGCTGTCGACGACAATCCCTGCCTGAGGCTGCTGGCGGCGGCTGGGTGCACCCTCGTACTGTGGCATGTTCACGTGAGGCTGCTCACGGTTTTTGTGAATGGTGACGGCTAAGGCCCGCTCATCAACCCACTCGAAGATGAGGAGGTCTCCGTCACCGATAGCATGATCCTCAAGGAACTTGTTCCAGCCGTCTCCGACGCTGAAAACATCATCATCTCCGACTGGGTTGAACGTGTTCACCATCATTCGAATAGGCCACTCCTTCGGTTCAGTAATTGAAGTCAAAAGCACGCAGTCCTCTACCCCGGGCCAGCCTGTCTGCTCCCTGAACTGTGGTGGGATTTCCTGTTCACAGTCCGGGTTGGATAAACGCGTAAGCTCCGTCATCATCATGGATTGCAGAATTCGGCACAGACTTAGTAGGAAATTCTGAAGGATACTGGGAACAAGAACTCCAGGGACAAGAATTGAAGGACGCGAGAGCTTACCAGCCCGAAGACGGGGTTCCGGGTGGAGATTGTGATATGGAAGTAGAAGGCACCAAGGAAATCGAGCTCGCGCAACAACTCCGAGTGCGACCTCTCCGCCATCATCTGCAAAACGTGAATGCCCAACCCGTAAGGTGTCAGTGCAAGAGGAGAGCGATAGCAGTTTGAAGGAGGTATGGTTCGCGGAGGACAAGAGTCGAGGTCGCCCAGAAAGCAAATGGAGATGGACATGCACCGTGACTGCTGTATGCCTTCCAAGTTAGGGTAGTACGGTGCTCAGCAGTTCCTGAAGCATTGACACACCAAATCAAATCGTCGTCCTCTCATTAATTGCCGCCGAAGACACTAAGACGTCACTATCATCACCAGCACTGAGGCATTTTCTGCAGCATACGGGCATCAATTTCACCAGTCACCAGTCACCAGTCACCAGTCACAAGTGTCTGTGAACAGTGGGCAACTGATTGAACAGTGCTGAGCTTCGACGTCTACAATGGATCTCGTGGACCTGCGGCATCGTAGATGTAAACTGCCCCATGAAGAGCAGGGGACAGTTTGCATGGTGTTTCGACAGAGCAAGCGAGTCCTCCACCTGGCGTCCAGCCTGAATCAAACACAACATGCGTCAATTTTGCGGAAAACGTAAATCCGTCTAAGACATGAATAAGCGAAGGTACTGAGCATGAGGGGGAGACCCCCTGGCGTCTCGCCGACACGTTGATTGCCCAGGACGGCCTTGCACAGGTGAAGTTGATGTCAATGAAAGATAATCGGTAGAGGTATAACCTGGCAAGGCCTGAGAGAAACAAGTTACGTCAGTCTGATAATCTAAAACCCCGTATCTGAAAGAAGAAACAAACCTCAGAAGTCCGTTACAGAGTATAAGGTAAGCGGGATGCACTGCCCCTGTACACCACAAAAAACATACGCTCATGCAGGTTTAGAAGGTGCAGATGCAGACATAAGGAACAGAGCACAGAGAAACGTCAGCAACAAATCAAAGGCGGACTAGATTGTGTGAAAGTGAAACTGTATTCCAGAGATCCCTGAGAGTACACCCGCCATTCCCAAACGAAACTAATCCCGTATACAGGCTATGGAGACTACTCCAGGCGCTATGTGCATGCCCCTTCACGTGCACTGTCCTATGGTATGTGCTAAATACATTCCTCTCAAAAAATGTGAACTCCCAACCAGGCGCGAATGAGAGGACACTCTACGTCACTGTGAACACTGGAAAGGACACTCTACATCGTAGCATTCGTCATCGTTTTCTTCGCCTGAGCTTGACTTGGACTCTGAATCGCTCTGAACAGTTGAGGGAGGTTGGCCTAAGCAACTGTTGGCGACCCCCTCTGCTGCGCCGTCGCCCTGATGAGGTGCAGAGGGGTCTTGCAGCACTGGTGGCGGGAGGCCATCCTCGTGAACGCGGATGGGCAGCATGGCTTCGTCTGCAACGTTGTCGCAGACGTGAGGATCCTGCGCAGGAGTAAGCGGGACGTCAGTGTGAACTACACCGGTGAGGCGCACGATGTCCTCGTATTGCCGGGTGCATTGCGGTGTCCAGTCGAAGACGAAATCGTCATCGAGGAGATGTAGAATGGCGTCGTATGATGGAAGCTCAGTCTCCCAGTTGACTTCCTCATACAACTGCAGACGACGAAGCCATGAACGGACCCCCTCCACGTCGCAGGGTCCACCTCGAGAAATCGCACTAAAACCGCGCTTCATGCTGCGAGAACGAAATGTAAATACCACTTATATCTACCGCAGCACTAACAGCACTAACAGAATCCCAAAAGCGGAGATGAACTTGAAGTCACTCAGAGAAGGAGAATGGTACGTGGAAAGTTTCCTCTTCTCATTTAAGGCCGACCTCATGCGTCGAGGGCGTCCCCTCCTGACGAGTGCGCCCAAATGTATACGGTCAGAAACGCACATGTACAGAGAGTGTGGACAGCAGAGGACAGTAAGAGAAAGGGAATCGCTGTGAAGATCTCCCCCGCTGACGACAACGAATGGACGGAGATGATATCCAAAGTCAAAAGCACGTGTAGAATTGTGGAGGATGAGACTTACTCTCACATCGACGTGATCAGCCCGAGCGTAGCATGTCCGTTGACAAGGAGATGGAGCGTGACGGCAGTAAGGAAATCCAGGTATCACTTCATAAGGTGCGGCCCTCCGAGAGGGGCAGAAGACAAGTACGTCTACAGCCATAATAAAATGAACGGAATAGTTGACAAATCCCACATGCTCCTTATGCAGCCAAGCATCCTGCACGTACAAAGCAAATCCGTTAGATCACATTGTCTGCCGTTAAGATGTTCACCTAGTACGGTGACGTTAACGTCAGAACCGCAGGGATATGAGGTGCGACTTAGGAAAACGAAGTTATGGCCTGGCTCAAAGCATTTTGTTCAAGCCCCCCTCTGCAGCAAAGTTTGAACAGAAACAATGAAGCCTCCGTAGAAAGATCCTCCTACAAACATATCAGCCATGTCCAAGAAATTAGAGTATTCAACTCCACAGATGGTCGCCTACATGCAGCAACTTAGAGAATGTGCCAGGACTGCGGTGCGGGAGTAATCAGGTGCGACTCAGCATTTACAGGGAAAGTTAAGTGTTTCAGAGTTAAAATCCAGCCTGAATTCCACAGATGGCAGTCAATAGTCATGAGGGCATCATCACGTCTCAATGTCCAATCCTACGAATACAAAAGGTAGCAAATTGTCATAAAAAATTCCAGCATAGAAGGGTATGCTCTGAACAGAGGACCCGTGCTTCATGCCGGAATGGGAACACCAAAACCGCGCTTGATGCCGAAATGGGAATCAGCATGTCTGCCGTTGCTGACTTGGACGGTGCACTTCAGAGGGACCGACGTCGATGCTGAGGAGCTGCTGCCGACCCGGCATTGGAGGACGCTCGGTCGAACGCCATGTTGGCCGCCCAATTCGCCCATGTCCAGGTACGCTCGCCAGTCCGCTCCTGGAAAACACAAGAGTAATATTTACGGAGTCAGTGCATTTCAAATACGCTCGTTCAGAACCGCGTGATGGTCGTAGTAGCAGCGTTCTCGACACATCCATGCATGCCCACAGGCAGGGCAGTACCACCGCTGTCTATGACCGCACAACACACACTTCCTCTTCAGCGAGGAGCGGAAGTGGGCGTGGGTAACTTGATCAACCCCGCCTGCTGGTCCGCGGTGTCTTCGAAGAGGACGCCGGTTCTTCAGTGCTAACTCGATAAGGTGCCGGCCGACAGCAATTTTGAATCCAAGGTGAGTCCCACAGCGAAGGCCGACCTCCTCCATCTCCTTCACGTATGTCACATACGCGTTAACCATTGACTGGTCGACAACGAAGTGAAACAATTTGATCCACCATTTGTGACAACGCAGCTGCGAGGAGTAATTTCCTCGCAGCTGATCAGTCACATCGACCCCTCGCATGTACTCCGTATATTGGAGGTGCATCGAGGAAGATGGTACCCTCAATTGGCCTCGCATCCCAGGAATGCGACGCAGCACACTGACGTCCGGAGCCCAGGGCGGTGCGGCGGTGGAAAGCAATGTCACCAGCTTGGAGTCTTGCCAGGACACTACCCCAATCTGTCGGTGAACGTGGATCCGCATCAGCATTGACCCTCTGATGTCGGGATTGGAGCCTCGGTACAGACCACCGGGAAGATTTTTCGAGTACCTTCGCACGGTGCCAGTGGTCCAGATGCCCTGCACCATGAGAGTGTGAAATAAATTCACACTAGCAAAGAGGTTATCTACAACAAGGCAATGACCTCGGTGGTGTAAACCAGCCATCATCCGCTGAACCACATGATGCCCCAGCCCGTGTTCACCTAGTCCGGTGCCCTCACCAAAATATACTTCTATCCTCCAAACGAACCTGCTTTTCGAACTAGCAAGCATCCACAGCTTGATGCCAAAACGAACAGGTTTGTTTTTCATAAATTGCCTAATGAAACAATACCTCCCCTTATAAGGTATTACACACTCATCTACAGTAATCTCTCTTTCCAGGTTATAGATACCTTCAGAGACAGTAGAGAACATGTCCAAGAGCCACCTTGTCTTTGCTATGCGGTCAAAGCCAGGCTGCTTCTCGTCTCGAACGACGTGGGCATTGTCAACAAGGTGCAGGCACCGGAGGATCTGCTCCCAGCGAGACAACGACATCAATTTAGATATCAGGTTACAGTAGATGAAGGGCTCTCCCCGCATCCAGTAGTGCCTTTTGCTTGGCAATTTTTTGCATCCCATGAGGATGCAAATGCCAAGCCAGGCACGAATGTCGCTTCGATCTACATCCTTCCAGGTACTTCCTCCCTTTGTGCGAGGGGTTTCGTCAGGTTGACACGGGAGATCAGGAGCCCGTGCATACCGATTTGTCTCGACAACAATCCTGTCAAGAGTGTTGTCGCTCCAGTACTGGTTGAAGACGCGTTCTGGCCTCGGCACCCCACCTGCTGCTGGCCCCTTCAACCCTGGCAGTGGTCCGGTGAAATTGTCCCGGGTGCGAACAAAGTCCACACTCGCCGAGCTCCACGACGACTTCCTGTAGTGTTGAGCAAGCTGAGCCATGCTCAAGTGGACTGGTGCGAATGCCTCCGGTTGCATGCACCATGCATCTAGCCTGTCAGCCACACCACGCTCATCATCCCCGTCGTCCTCATCGAAGTCCGAGCCTCCACTGTCCTGCATGTCGTCCCAGTCCGGAATCCACTCCATATCGCTCGAATCTCCTCTCCCTTTCTTGCCTCCGGCTCCACAGACCAGATCTTCGTCATCCTGATCTTCGTCATCCTGATCTTCGTTGACAACTGCCTTCTCAGTATACAACATGTACTGGGGAAGTGAAGTACGTACCTGCGGAAAAGTCATTCGCGCCGTCGAATCCTGAGTTCCGTCTGGTCCCTCCACGTCCGACGGAATATCGTAGTCGCGGATTGTTTCCTCTCCCAGTACGCATTCCAGTACCTCCCGGCCCTTTTTGTGTCGCCTACGTCTGCCCTTCCGGGGATTCTCCGCAATGTGTTCAGTTTCCCCCGCGAGGTCGTCTTCCCCCCCGTCATCGCTCTCTGCCCCACCGCAATAATCCCCCACCAGTGGCCCGTATCTCGGTTGGACATCGTTTGGTGGAGGCACCGCATTATCTGCCGGGGGGAAGTTCTGCTTACGCTTCTCCCAGCCATATCCGTGGCCCCCCTCACTGCCGATTGCCCTAACCTCCGGCCCTGTTGCTGCTCTGACATCCTTCTCCTCGAAGTGCCTCTCCATGTTGTACCCTCCAAGGTCGACAAGGACCATCTTCTTCCCTGTCCGCAGGTTCACCCCCTCTCCGATTATGTCTCCCTGGGTCCAGGAGGGGGTGTACCCGGTGTGAAAAGAGCTGTCTGATAGGAATCGGTTTGGAACTAAGACCGCCCACCCAGCTCTTGCTCCACTCCAGTCCGTGTACAGCCCTTGTAGATGCGTCGGCATCTCCGTTGCCGAATGTGGAAGCGGATCCTCTAGAGTCCCCCCCGGATGAGTAGCCTCAAAGCCTCGTGCTTGGCGAATGGGCTCATGATTCTGCCAAGCGAAGGCTCTGTACACGTTGTCGCAGAGGTTTAGGTTCACCGTGTCCATGCTCCCTGGGGTAATCTGTGACTCCGGCGCGGTGATGTCCATTTCTTCATCCTCCTCCCCGTCCGGGATATCGCCAATGACGTCCTCAATGACCCTGTCGTTCTGTCTCTGCCGCGTGTATTCTTGTGCCAAATTCCTCCTGGCCCTGGTCATCACTCCTCCTGTTTCGTTTGGCTCCACTGCTGTAGGTGCCCACACTGTTGGCTTCCTCGACTTCTTCGCCTTCCCCTTCCCCTTCTGCTCCCGGGAAAATCTTCCGTTCCTCCCTAACCCTGCATCAATCCCACATCTTCCTCAATTAGCCTTCACAGTGCAATGTCCTCCAGAAGATTTAAATATCAACAAACAGTCATAAGAATTGAACCCGAATGAGTCAATACCAAAGAGAGTAGCCACAGAAATCACGCAGCCCTGAACACCACAGAATCCGACCCCAACACCCACTCCAATATGCGCTATGACAAAACAGAGGCAACGCAAGAACACTTCAGCAAACCACACCTCCAAAGGCCCACAATCCTCATCACGAAATATAAAATAAACAGCTCCCGGCCCGAGAGAGAAGAACAAAACAGTCACACCTCCTCCCTAACCGAATGTCCATTCACATGTGGATCAATCAGTCCAACTAGAACCACACATCCTCTTATCCCATTGAAAGATGCATAGCGCACAATTCAAGCGGGAGGCACTTACGCCAATACGCTCAGACCAACATCGTCCGAAACAAATAGGTCATTCCCTAAGCATCGCAGAATGTGCAACGTACCTTTCTCGACGGTGGCAGAATCCGGTTGCGGTGGCCCGGTGCCGTTTCGGATTTCGCTCAGTGGCATCAGTGTCTGGGTCTGCGTGACCGTCACGGGAGTGGCACCGCTCTTCCTTGGAGTGTACTTCCGAGGCGTCCTCTGTGTGAGTTGAGTCCCCACAACCTCCACCACCGCTCCTGGTGTGTCGGTTGCCGCTATGTTCTCCACAAGTAGGGGCAGCGATGAAGGGGGGGTCATCGCTAACTGTGCAATCCGTAGAGCCTCCCGCTCCGCTACCTGTATGCAACATATGAGAATGATAGCACATGTCCCGCACCGACCACCATCATCATGACAATATTCTCAATTCACATTCCGTATGGATAAACGCTTACCGCTTTCTTGGAGCGTGACGGACGCTTCCTCTTTTCCTTCGCTGGAGGTGCGGTGGATGTCCTCCCCGCATCGTCCATCTGCACGACATCGGGAGTGCAACATCTCCTTAGAAGTAGGAAAACCAGGTGCAAATGAAGACATTGAAAATAACCGATGCACATGACTCCCACATTCAATTTCAGGTTGCTCTGTTTGTCAATGCAATCCAGAGCGACCGCAGAGGTTGTCCTTCTCGTGACCCTAACATTTCGATGCACCAAAACAGAGGAATTCGCGAGGGCACTGACTACGAATCTGGCTGCCCTAGCTTCTTGAATTGCACAATTAACATTAGAGACAGAGTCCACTACAGTAAAAGAAAGGGAATTTGGAGTGTTCACCGTGAGTGTGACTGCCTGCGTGCCCCGCGCGGACGTCATTGCTGCGGCCTGGCTGTCGATAGTCCCCGTCCTCGGGATTGCATGGGCCCCGTCCGTTGCCTTCGACCTTGCACGGGCAAGTTGCTTCATTGTCTTCACCGGCACTCGGATAGATGTGCGTGCGCAGGATATTGCTGACCAACGTAGGAAACGGCGTCCTCTCGCACCAGCCTAACAACCTTGCCGCGTGCCTGTACCACAGGTACCTATTGTGCTCCGCAACTCCGAAATTCCGTCGACTCTTCCAAGACGCAGGCCGTCTTTGCTCGAGGAGGTACTTGCTGTCGCACAATTGGATTGCTTGCCCGGCACTCCCCTCGGACAGCCCTTGCTGAAGAAACCAGGTATGCAAATCTCTCCTACACGCCGTAAGTCCTTGAACCATATCCAACCCCTCCACTGTGCAACTTCTGCGGGAACTGAATTCGGTGTTCATCTGCTGCTTAGGGACTCGTGAACTCATACAACAATTGAACCCCCTCCCTCCTTGCCCCGCCATTTGTGAAGCACTGAGATGGAAATTTTCCCCCCCTTTCCTCTCAGAATTGAGTACTAAAACCTAATGAAATGTTGCACTCCTCTAAGACTGCGCTTCCGCACTACGACAACGTTGGTGGAGCGTAAGGAGAATAGATAGAAACAGTATAAAAACCTTCACACAATGACCACTCCGTTGCATGCGACATCGTGGACCAGAATCCGAGGCGCTCCCCCTCCAGGTCGCGCCTCAAAACCTAACTGCCACATACCGGCCCAGCCGGTTCACCTACGGCCGATGTGGACCGTCTCTGACATACTTCGTACACGTAACTGACGACGTCCTTCTTACATCGTAGCCCCTCCCTTACCCCAGAATACGTAGAAATGCTACTTCGGCCAGAGTTTCCCACTACATCGTTACTCTGAAAATTATGTAAAAATCAGAAATAGTCTCCCCAACCCCATGCCAACACATCTCAAGTTCATCGTATCACCAAATACCAGAGAATTCATTCGGAAATCAAAGAATACATAACTTCGAGGCCACCCCTGGCCCCAACATCCTAAAGGGGTTAATACAGCAGCCATTGTGTCAAATCAACGCAATGTGGCAGAACTCACTGTAATTCTGAATATAATTCAAAAAATAAGATTGGGTAAATCCTACTTACTTTTACCTGTACAATCAAAAACCAAAACTGGCGCATCTATAATGGCGTTGCATAACTTGGACAACGTGTAAAGCAAACAAGCGGCGCATCTTGCCTGCAATCTTGCTTCATAATCACATTAAATCAAAAGCTTCGATACAAGTGGCCTCTTGCTATTCAACTCACGTTAACTTCAAATGTAGAAGAGTAGAAGGTAGTTTTGCAGACTAGACACTCAGTCATTTGCAATGGCAGTGCTGAAGTAAAGGGCAAGGAAGGCACTGAAGCGTAGGGGAGGCTGCGAATTGCAGTGGGGAGCGAGAGGAAGGGTGAGAAGGAGACGGTCATTCACTAGCGGCTGCTTAGGTGCATTAGATATGAGAACTCTGAAGGTCAGGGCAATAAGTTGTACTTCATTGTCTGCGAAACGTTGTGTGGGTCGCTTTGTGTCAATGTTTCCGAATGTCTAATTCTGTTCGAGTATATCTCTGGAATCGTTTCAGCAGAATTCATACTGCCAAAGTTTTTCCGGAGAAGTGATCTTCCATCAGTGTATCTATATGAGAGTTTCAATTGATAGGTTTCCAAACTAGTGTTCTTGATAGGCACCGATCCCACCTCTGGTTTTCCACTCAAAATGACTTGCACGGATCTTCTGCAAAATGTAGCTACATATGGCATACATGGCATAGTAGCCATATGGATTACGAGCCATGGTTTCTAAGTATGGAGGATGCCGAGAGAATGACCTTACCAATAAGTCCAATCGACAGCCCTCTCGTGCCCGCGAGCTATGAAATGCCAGAGGAAGCGTCGGAGTCACGCAACAACAGAGATATAGAAACATGTGATTTTGCATAGGATTATGACTTGATATCAAAGTTTTGGGTCGATATTCAATGTGACACGGAGAGTGAGGATTAGGTACTATTACTGCCTTCAGGTCTAAGAAGATGACGGAGACAAATAGACGCAGATCAGAGATAATGCAAAGAGGGAACCAAGATATAGATTTCAATATATGGCCATGTTATTCCATGAGTATTTAGTAACAAGTAAGGTGATATCCACAAAAACTTTATAGTGTCACTTCATTCATACTAATATAGTATCTATCCAAGTTGTATGTGATGCTAACTAACCAATATAGTCATATATGGAAACTCAGTCGGCCATTCCATGTGAACTTCCGCTAAGAGCAGCATGCGAATTTGGTTGGGCAAATCGACCGTCCAATTTGTCAATGTGTTGATGCAAGGTGAGAGCCTGGCTATCCTCAATTTTGATGTCAGTGTCAGGTGCCAGTTCAATATCACGTAGAAAGACATTGAACGTGGCCTTGTCTTCTTCAAGGGGGAGGATGTTCCTTCCACTTGACTCACACACTTGCACCGATGACCCTATTAACAACATTGGTGTGGTTAGAGAATGTTTGGATAGTTTGAACTAAAATAACACTACGAACAATGAAACGAAAAGGCTTACCAATACCGCTTGTTAGGTCAAGGACAGCGCTTCGTCAGACTGTGCAGATTTCGATCATTGCTTCCATAAACGCAGGAGATTTTTTCTTCAAGCCCTGATAGGATCTCGTCTCTTCGCATTGCAGGAAGTTGTCATCGCTCACGAAGTTGTGGAGAACATCCGAGGATTCAGAATTGAAGTCCATGACTTTACTTGCAATTTCGTTTAACTTAACAGCTGTATGGCTCATGATTTTTTGCCTTAACACCTTTGCTTTGAAAAGTCGCTTCTAAAAACAGAAAGAAAAACTTGACTTAGATCATTGAGACGATATGTGTGTAACCCAAACGTGCAAGCAAAGGAAACAAGGAGCCAAACGCCTTTACCTATTTTGGAGAGAAGGGTTTGTAGTCGACGACGTAAATAATTCTCACGCATTCCCACTCGCTCCCCAAAGCAAGGGAAAATAGTGAAGGCTGCTCCTCCGCAGGAACAAACAATAGTAAATAACCCGAATTTGCTAGTAGAGTATCAACAATATGAAATATTGCAGGATACGTAGACCTCTTGATCATGTTCTACGTCGGAGTTTCTGAAGGAAATACGTCGAGGACCTTGCTGTTGTCCAGTATGTCACAGATAATAAGATCCACGCAGTGTGGACTCGCAACCTTCTTATGTCACCAAAGCTTTCCGCCGTTCATCAGTAAAAAACTAAATCCAATATCAAAACATTCTTGATCCAATACCACTTGGCGCCGGCGCCAAAGGAAGGCTATGATGTGTATATGCGAAAACAAATGTCAAGACCTATTAAGTCACAATAAAGGAAACATCATCATACTATATGCTTGGTGAACATATAATCTTAGAGGGATGGTATACTTCAGTCAACTCGTCATTCCTAATACATCTCAAAGTTAACAAAAAGTGATCCTGATAAGACCAGATGATGTATGTAGTGAATTACCCAAAGAACCAAGGGAGGCTACAAAATTGACAAAAAAACAACAAAGAAACAAACGGGCAATGCGATGATTATCCAAATGGCGCCAGCGCCATTTTCAGATTCTAGTTGCAAAATACATTATAGGTTCTCATAAATAAGTCTTCAAATAAATAGACAATTGGCGCCAACGCCACGACTACAGTATTGCGAAGGAAGAAATTGATAACTCCATGATCAGAGTCGGTTGTCATTCTATCAGTGTCGGCTGTCGGATATCATTCAATCAGCAAGCCCTCTCTATGTGGTACCAACAAACATTACTTAGATATTCAAAAGACCAAAGATTAGGTGATACAAGATATGTTTTAAGCGCAACCATCTCAGGATTGTGCCTCGGGGAAAACAGGGCACCCATAGACAAATGTGTTTGATGCCACCCAAGAAGGTCTTGAATTCCGATTGATCGATTCCTTCAATAAATTTCTCAAAGGCAATGTTCATGGATACTTTGACACTCTGCGTCACACCCTTTATCTTTAGGGCAGCAAATCGGACATCGCTTGATCTTTCGGGTTCCGGTTTATGATTATTCCTTGGTGCTTTAGCGGAAACCTTCGGCTACGTCAAATGTTCTTGCTCTCCATCATCCTCAACTACCGAGTTTGTTCTAGGAGGTTGACGTGGTCTTAAATTGTGCTTCGATACACCAGAAGGACCCGACTGAGAACTACTCTCGCTTGTCACGATACACTCCTCGACTTCCTGCGCACCTTTCTTCATGGCATCAACTTCTTGTAATACACGTGTTATGATGCCACTCGAATCCACGGTTTGAGATGGTTGAGCAGGGACTTCCTTTCCAGTTATCCTAGCAATAATTACTTGCAGCTCATAGAGCAGTATCGGACCATAATGAGTGTCCGTCCCATGGTTAGTTATTGGAACTTAGACATATGGAGCTAGACCTGATTTTGCAGAAATAAGAGTAGATGCATTAGGAGAAAAATTGGGTCTCTAGAAGGCCTTGTAAGACAACCCGGATTAGGTGAGCTTCCTGCCCGCTGACACTTCTGTGCGAAATCTCATTGGTGGATATCCTGCCCGCTGACAACAAAATTTGCCCCGCTGACAACAGGATTCGCCCCGCTGACAACAGGATCCAGTACTGTTCAATGGGGTGACAGCAGTGGGCACACGCTCGGTGACAATGTCATTACTGCTTGTATTGTCCAATGGGGGGTGGGGTGTTGTGGGGTGGGGAAGGGAAGCGATTGGCTGGACCCCCCAAATACCAACTGCTGGCACTGCTGGCAGCATTTGGCGACCTGATGGCACCAGTGGTGCCAGCAGGTAAAGTGCACGGGCATGGCAAAAATTCAGGCACGGAAAACCATGAAAAGGCCTTCTGGAGACCTTAAACTTCCCGTAATGATAGGCAAGAAGAGGGACGTTCTTCCGTGTTAGTGCCACCATTCTGATCTCCCTCGCAATTGACTTTTACCACCTCCAAGGTTGCCCCAAGAGCATTGGCTTTCTCTGAATGCGGCGCGGCTTTAATCAATTCCATTTCCGTAATCACTTCGTCACGGAGTAACTCATCTGTCAAATCCAAGAATTTTGTGGATTTGTCGTCAACGTTCTCAATGTACCACCTAAGCAATTTTAGATGCGGTGGATCGATACATAGCAGCTTCTTTGTTGAGTAGAATCCCGCAGGCAATTGCCTCATCCAATCATTAAAGACAGAGAACCTTTGAAGTTCCCCATTTTCCAATGGGATCATGCCATGTGATCCGCAAAGCCACCTGACGAACCTCATTACAAATCGGCGCGCTGGCTTCTCGCCCGATTCGAATGTAGACTGATCCTACCAGGACTTGTGCCTTACAAGTGGACATTCGTCTAGAAAAATGCTGGAGAAGAACCTATGGCACCCGAACACCATCAAAGTATTCATTGAATCAAGCTTTGTCAAAGTACTCATTGAATCAAGCTTTCACATCATCCTCGCGCAACATTCCAATTCCCTTCTCAATTTTAGACTTTCCCACCAGCCCTAAGAATATGTCACAAGCCCTTGTGCCCATCTAAGGTACAGTACAGCAATTGCGGCATCAACTCAAACGTTAAACATATCCTATGGCAACAATGAATATTAGAGTATGCACACAAAGAGCGATGGACAAAAAATCATAATCTTCTTCAGGACAAGTCACTATGGTCCATCCACAAATATTACTTGCTCCCACCAGGCTCTGTGATTAAGCTAGGGCTGAAAAGCCGCCCTTGTAAAATCGGAGTCTGAGAAGTAATATCGTGCCTTTTCTTCATTCGACCTGTTCCAAAGCTTCAAAACCCGATGGATATCAACACCCCGAGCTCAGACAAGAATATCAAGGTTGTCCACTGTCATGGACCCTGTTTTTTGGGGTGGGAGTCGCATGCGAATATCAAGCTCATCCGCCAAATGAGGGTGATATTTTGGATTGCAGAATCTAAAATGTTTCTTCATGTCATTCATTTTAAGTTTTCGGATCCTGTCAGCCCCCTCAAGCTTGGCTTTCTCGATAGCAGCCGCGGATGGCTGGCGGGCCTTATCGTGCAACGCCTTCACAGCTTCACGCTTGGCTAGGCTAATATCCCGCTGCATTCACAGGTGACTCAATTGAGATGTCTTTGGCTACAAAACAAAACCTAAGCTTAATTCACAGCTGACCGTTAGCTTAATAGGAATTAATCTTCAATGACCTTATTGGTTCACGATACAATGGATGAATAAAAACACGCATTTAGAGCAAAAAAGGCGCTTTGCAATTAATTGCAATAGATCCAAATAAATTAGCCCAACGTAATGGAAATTAATCCCCGCAATCATGATTAAGTGAGCAAGCAGCAAGTATTTCATAAGTCACAATTCTAAACCCGTTGTAATCGTTCTTTTAATGAACTCACATTCACCGAATCATTCAACTACATCATGAGAAAGGAATTTGTATATCAGACGTATCAGCATCCAAACAAGATTAAAGACACGATATAAAATAATAATACAGCTGGTAACATCTCCAGGAATGCGAAACAGATAAACATGTGAGACAGACTCAAAGAAGAGTCAACAACAGGTAAAGAGTGGCAAGATAAAAAGGACATATACAAACACGGCCCTTGGTACTTCTCAGATTCTCGACTAAGTGTCATTTGCAACGACGCTTTAAGGCAATTATCATGAATATGATCATCCACCATATAAAAGATAAAATACCCGGAGACAACTTAATTAGCAGAAATATGAAAACCTTACAAAACTTTACCTTGTAATATACCTCGCTGACTACGTCACATGTCATTTTGTACCACCAATCCTTGTAAACTTCTGTAATTTGTTCAATCTCGCCGTTATTAAAATAGGGACGATACTCCTTTGGCTCCCTTTTTGCAATCTCCATCACCTCGTAAAGGACATGCGCAAACTACTTCTTGACAGTCGTATCTGCAGCGCCACTATTTATGAATAAAATAAACTTGAGCTAGTGTCATCATTGCTTGCTAATAGATGCAAAGGGAAATGGCTTGTGACCATACTAGTTCCAGCGGACCGTATTATACGACATGAACGATAGAATTCAAGTTTGAACTTACTCGTTAATGTTGCGCATGAAATTCGATATCCAACCTCGTTTTGCTTCAGCGTCGTTAAGTACAAAACATATCACTTTTATCGGCTCTCCATTGTTGTCGCTTATATGTTTCATCCATGCTAGGGCCCTATGATTCACATCCTAGATGTGGACATTGTGACCAATGATCCTCTCGTATATTACTCTGTTATCACGATCGCTCTCGTACAGTTTCTGCAATTCCGCATCAAAATTGTCAGACACAGCTTGCCACCAATCGAGATCTTCGAAGCCTGGAGGAGGAAACGTGCATGGCCGTCCACTGTATGTTACCCAAAAATTAGTTCCCCAATTTCCTATATGAAATCCCTTGCATATAGTTTGCACGTCAGTAGGAAGGGCTTGGCAAACCCATGTGGTGGGCTTCAGCCTGCACAGTGGAATTTCCAAACGCAAGGGTTGGATCTTTCGATTCTCCAAATGCTTCTTAATGTTTAGTTGATTGATCAAGTTCTCCTGGAACTGCTCAAAGGACGTCACCGTGGCGTTAGGGTCGATGCTTCGTGCGATGGTATTTTCCGCACCATTGTCCTCGATAATTAGCTCATCTTTCCTATACTCAGATTCAGCAGATATCGACGAGTCTGCATGATAGACAAACTAGACTGAACTGACGTCAACTAGAGATTCATAAGAGATTCATAAGTCTAGTTCTAACTAATCTGATCGCATAGTTCCGCAGCAAAATTGTTGGACACCAATAGAGATCATCACATAGAATGTATCCAAATAAGACCAACGTTGACATACCTTGTGAGCGAGATCTACGGAGGAAACGGAGAACCCATGTAAACCATGCGAACTGTTAAATAGACCATACAACCGTCAATCACAAATATGAACATAGAATTCATCTGTGATGGCGCCGGCACCGTTCAGCACATTTAATCTGAAGTGCAATACAATTTGCATAGATACCCTAATCAAACCATAGCAGCATTGTTGTAGATTGAAACCATAGTCAAGACAACCATAAATAAAAATCTGAAGCACCTCTTCAGATTAAATGATCTAAAATGGACAAGGTTTCTAGAGCAGGTCTATTGAGTGGCGTTGGCTCCAAATGCCACCAATCTTGAATGCAGAATTCAAAGTAAGAGAAAAACGCTACTAAATCCAATCAAATTTCTAAGATCGGACATAGCAAAGAAAGCAACGTCATCTGGAACGAGGAACTACCGACAGCATTAGCGTAGCACCTAGCGCCGGCACCAAGTGGATGAATTTTGGGCTTTTCTGCTTGGCAACAAGCAGAATGATCAAAGAAACAGGTACCACTTTTGGCAACATAGTCGAAATTCATCACTCCAAAACCAAGACCCTGAGAAACGCAAACCCAAAAGGCAAACCCTGTCAGATGCGAACCTTAACTCACTCGAATTCGCTGCAAAGTTTTCAACAATCAATCTGTTGACCACCAAACCCTTTGCCAAATAATCCATATATGCAAGGGTTTCCGGAAACTGCACCACCATAGAAAGTCAAAACAGCTAACCTTCAAACATTAGGATCGATTCAAGCATCACGACCAACTTACTTGTATTGACAAACACCCAAACATTCGGACTAGACCTAGCCCAAGATATGGCGCCAACGCCATGTCCCACGTCGCTATACGCGCATTTGTTAAAACGATATCCTTAACCGACAAGAACTTACCTCCAAGCTAACAAGCTTTGGCGGGAACTTCTGCCGCTTTCTCCTTTGCAAGCCGGTGTCTGAGTCCCCTCGACGCTTTCCCTTTGTCACCCGCATGATAGATGCAGCCAACGGACCCATAGCTGCAGCTGATCCAGAGAAGATGTTGTCAAACAGCGTACCCATCATCACTGCTAATGACATCTAAGGATTCAAATCAGACCGAGAACAAAGGGGGACTTAATAACCTAGCATGCTTTCAGTAAGAGGATGACACGCAGCTGGATGGTGGTTGCGATGATAAGGTTAATTAGACTCGCCCTATTTATACACATCTCCAATAAGTGGATCGTGATTGCTTAATCACGAGATACGGTAACCCAATTGGCAATAGTTAAATTCCATTGTTACTGTTCATAATTTTGACAGACACGATTAAACGGCCGACCGTTTGACTTGGTAGTATTGACCTCTGGGAGATTCATAGCTTTGCATGAGTTTGAGGATTACTGCATTAAGTTCCAGGATATTGACGGTCGACCGTTTGACCAAGCAGCATCTTTTTTCCGAAGTTCCAATCTCAACATTATTATAGGAATTTGAGATTATAGTTGCAACCATTTGACATTTGACCGTTCTTGAAAGCGTTGTTAGCTCTTGTAAGATCTCAACAAAAGATTCAGGAAATTAATTCCAAGTGTTTGACGGTCGACCATTAAGCGGAGCCGTTCACACATTGGCAAATGCAACACACAATACGATAAGCAGCCCCTTTAAATTAGTTTAACTAGATTGGGTCAGATTAACAAAGATGAAAGCGTAATTTGCAAAAAACTTCTATACATAATCGGTACCGATCGTCATGCTCTAAATCATATCGTCGCTTAGAACTTATATTACATGCAATAGCATCTCTCATAGTGTATGGAAACGCAGACTCAAATCAATGCCGGCATCATAGTAGATGTGGCAAAGGTGGCCAAGTTGCAAAAATGCCTTCTTCAATCCATTAGAGAAAATTTGGGGTGTATTGTGTTCAGTACTTTTGGTTTGGAAATGAATTATTCTTTTCCAAAAATGGGGTAAATTGGCCATTGACAATACTTGCAGCAAGTTGCCATCACATCCTAGAGCCAATCAAAATGTGAAGCCATAGCAAAGTTGGCACTGTAATCGGCCGGTGTGGCAAAGTAGTGGGCCTTGTTGGCAGCATTTGGGCTAAAGTGGCAGCCACCGTGTTTATCCCGCATGTACTTGTTTTGGTAACTGCAATGAGCACTTGGGACAAAATAAAATATCAAGCCAAATGTATTATGTATTTAACCTTGATATTAGGTTTTAAAGAAAATGTACATCAAATTAAATTGGGAATAGTTTATGGGTATCAATGGAGTATGCACCATGTGGCCATGCCGAGCCATGAGTGTATAATATCCGGTACACATGGTGCATATTACAGTGGTGGGCCGAGAGGTATGGTCAGGCCGAGGTACTGTTGTAGATATGTCAAAAATTCCCGCCATTGGGGACAAAACCAATGAAAATGTTTCCCGGCAAATCCCAGCCATGTCCAGACTTTGTTCTACAAATAGAATTCTTTCCCGCCCTATACAAATTTTTGGCTCATTCCAAGTGGCCACTAGATTGTTACAGTTTTGTTGTTTGGGATGGCGCTTTAGGATGCTACTAACAAGGGAAGGGGTAGTGGATATACGGCATCTATAGCTCTTGATAGCAAGTTTGCACCTATTGTCAAGAAAGAAGTTCGACTTGATCAACAAGTCTCCAGATTAGAATTTCCAGCCTTGAGATCATCTGGTGCCACCAACATGGATCTGTGGTTGGATGGCAATTTGTACCCAACAGATCCACTCACGAGAAAACCACTGTAGTTTGGAACGTTGAAGAGTTGTTTGGCATTCCTTTGTCATGAGGAATCTGGCCTGTTAGGATATGAAAACGCCTTGTTAGCACCAACGATGCAATAGTGGGGTTGGAACAAGAATTAGGAAAGGCAAGAACTGATTGTATCCGTGAAAAGGTTGGCTTGCAAAATTCCGTTGCCAATCTGAAGTCCGAACTTGATGCT
This sequence comes from Ceratodon purpureus, assembly GCA_014871385.1. Classification (NCBI taxonomy): domain Eukaryota; kingdom Viridiplantae; phylum Streptophyta; class Bryopsida; order Pseudoditrichales; family Ditrichaceae; genus Ceratodon; species Ceratodon purpureus. Next base: position 98,118,298 of record CM026426.1, read on the forward strand.
GCAAATAGCAGATGGGCAATGCGTTCAGCTGACCTTCTTGCCGGTAGTACAGAGGAGATTAATATGCTGAAGAGCGAATCTGAACCTTTGAGGTCTTGATGTGTAGCACTAGAAGATCAGTTGGAGCATGATGAGTACAATTACAACAACAACGTACTACAACTCCGACAGCACGGACAAGAAGCGGCTGATCAATATGCAGAAGAAATATCGTTGGCAATGTTGCAAGCAGCCCATGATTTGCGACAGATACGTGAAGCGCACCAATAGCAACTTGCGGCCGGGCAACATGAAATGACGGAAGCGAGGAGGGCTTTGTCAAAGTTGAGGAAGAAAATTGCACGAATGATTAGTACTCCACTAGGAGCACAATCGAGAGCATCCAAGGGTTTATCTGAATTAGCCAAGATAGGTGGAGCTGCAAGAGCTCGTATAGCCAAAATTAGAAGCTTGTTGCAACCCTGGGTAATTCGATCCATACATGATGGAAACAAGACATCAAAAGGTAGGAAGCGGTTGTGTAGCGACAAGGGCATACGAGAGGGGACACGCCATGCTCTTGCTCAAATAATGCCACAAGGAGAGACAGTGGCTTTGGTGTCAAATCCGCAAAATAGTTTTGCTGCAACCAGCATGACCAACTACTACCTTGAGAGAATTGGGAAGGAGCTGGGAACAGAAGCAGTTCTTGCAGCATGTGATATGACTGGAGTCTCTTAAAAATAATACGGTGAGATTTATAAGACAGTTAAAGGGAGAGTGCAGCTTGTTGACAAACGCTTAAAGGCATATTTGCCAAATCCGCACAAGGTATGTCGTAACATTTGTTGGGAACACTGATTTTGAAGCAGAGTATTAGTTAACCTTGATACTAGTCTTACTATTGAGAACACTAATTTTGAACTAGAATTGGCGAGAACAATCATCTGGGTTACAATTTTTTGGTTCTAATCAAATGACATGCATGCATGTGATTGTTGTGTAACTTTTAAAATTGAACTCTGGGCAATGCATTCAACAGGTCAGTTTGTTGCGAACATAATTAAATTCAAAGTTGAAAAATCTTGTCGGTAACTCTTACTTCAATGATGATACACTAGTGCTTGTAACACAAGTTCCAATGACCAAAGGAAAGAAGAAGAAATCAGAGATTGAAAGAGTTGTCTTGACATCAAAAAAATCTTTGTTTGTTGACATCAAAGCTGTGAAAAGGAGTATAGTGAAGCTGTACGGTTTTACCACCGAAGGTAATTACTTTGTTCAGAAGTAATCGTAGACAAGTATGGACAGTTCGCTATGTGTTCCCAACGGGTTTCTTATTGATTAGCAATTCTACCCTTTGTCCTGATTGCATCGTGCTCAAATGTGGTAGCTGTTGGGATGTGCAGAAGTCAGAAACACGCCTTTGGTCTTTGTGTTGAAGATGGACAAAGCTAAGATTATGCATGGAAGGAAGTATGAAAGGGTTAGTTTGACAATTATGAATCGTGCCTTAGACACCAGCATTGAAAAAAGCGACGATAGGTATTTTTTGGTTCAGTCAGAAACTGAAATATTACTTGTTGCTTGCTTTGAGGTTGCCAAAGAATCACATGAGGTCCTCAAATGGGTGTTCCAACTAACTGCGTTCCCAACATTGATCAAAGCTCAAGAAGGGAGCCAGCTGCTTTTTGGTGAGTATGTTGGAAGCTTCAAAGTCGATTGGCACTTATCTGCTGATATGAAGACAATCAAATGCTTGTATGGATTGAAGCATGGTGCCAACGCGAAACATTCTTGCATCTACTGTAACCAAGAGAGGACAAAACCTGTGGTGGGAACAGCGGCAGGGCCACCTCTGAGGCAAAGAGAAGAAAACATATGTGGCATGGAGGTCTATTTGCAAGTAATATCAGATCCAACCCGTCTCCTATTATAGAAGAATCCCGATGGAAACCTATACTGCCTATTCCACTTGAAAGAGTCCATATTTGTACATTGCATGCTTTGACAAGAATGATTGAGAAAATTCTTCACATGCACTTCATGTTCATTTGGAACATGGAGAATGAAGTCCGTCAACATGCTGCTATAGAGAATATGGAAAAGACACTGTCTGCAGCTGGGCTTCATGGTAGGAACGTGTGCATAATGAAGGATGCAACACTCAGCGGTGCTTCCAACAGTGTCCCTATCAAACCATCCCTTAGTGGCGTGACTCCAGCTAGGATGTTCCAACCGTCCACTTGGTCAGGGCAAGATCGAGTGTGGAAGGATGTTTTGCGCTCAGAAAACAACACCCTAGATCAGGGTAGGCAATATCTAGACAGGGTGGAAATGTGGGAAGCGTTGGAACAAGTGTTTCCATATCTGGTGGGCCTTACCTTGAATCAGGAGCAGATCAGCACTTTTAGGCCTAAATCTGAGAAATGGGGGCGCCTTTACTTGAAGTGTTTTGGAGAAGACCACGTCACTCATTATATGGTATGATTCTGGATTTGAACCACCATTACTATTTGATCTTAATTGTTGCCAACAATTCTAGTCATTACTACCGTGTTATTTAGGATGTACTAATAATTCATGAAACAAGCTTGTTTTTGTAGCATAACCTTGTGATGCACGGTCCTTGGTATGTGGAATCATACAGGAGCCTTACTGTTTGGTACAATCAAGGTATGGAAAAATTGCATCATGCAGCTAAGGCTGCTAATCAACACCACACTCAACACAACGGCACTTAAGTCAAGACAAGTGCTATTGTTCAGCAATATCAACTTTGGTACTGGAATATACAACAGTGGTTTGCAAAGAAGGAACCACTGCTAGGAATTGACAACGTTAGGTCAGTGGAAAATGATAATTTCATAGCAGCAGCATTGCAGAAAAAGAAGATAGCCTGTAACGCCTGAGATGCGGTGGAGGGAGCAAGAAGGTGGAGAGAAGATAGAACACGGGTTGGCAGAGCTTGGGTTAGGGTGGACGTGACAGAAGATTCCGTCGATAACAATGTTGTTGGCAATGTGGAGTCCTCTGAAGATCAATAAAGCCACATAGTAAATGGCGGTGATGATACTTAGTCTAAAGTTTACCTCAAGGTTGGAAACGGGAATATTGAAGTGACCGGTTGTAGTGGACCAGATTTCATTGGTCTGCGCTTGTGATTCTAGTGTATTTATGTTGCTGCTTGTTCAACAACATTTCCAAAATTATGGCTCAAAGTATTATGCACTAGATATGTAGATTTGTGAGTTGGTAGTATGATTTCCTCAAAAGAAGTCATATCGACAAACCGATGTTGAGTTAGAGGCTCAACTGTGCCTCTAATGTAAAGTGAATTGGTTCATCATTGATGTGTAAAGTGGACGCTTGTATATCAATGAACAGTGACAGTATTTCTATTAAAAGGTCTTGTATTTCACTATTCTACAAGCGAATACAAGTGCGGGGACTATTGTGGATGCACTGCATAGGCCAACCAGAGTCAGAGAGCTATTTCAAAAAAAGTAAAAAAAATCAGAGAGCTAAGTTGTCCAACGCATCTATCCTTGCGGCATTTAGAGAACCTTGAGGAGACTACTCTGAGCTTGAAGGCACGGGAACTGGAGACTCCGCGCGAAAACCCTATGTTTGGTCAGTTTCCATGGCAACATCCGTGGCATGTGCAATTGGAATATGTAGTTTGCGAGGGAGGCCTACAGTGATAGGTTTGGCCACGATAACATCAACCTTCATCGGCTATGACTGCCCACCACTTTGCCTCTCTACCCTTCATCCATTGATTTGCCATGTCCCTCCTCCCACTTTTCCTCAGCTACTTGTTCATTTGCTGTCGGAAACAGACCACACCCATTCTGAACATCAACAACAACCTGTGGTAAGTGAGTTTCTAACAACAATAATGGAATCTATTGTAACAAGCCTTTGCAAACAAAAAGAGCCCTACAACCAATTGAGACTATAAGTTATCAAGTTTCTAGCCACCATAAAACATTATTGGAAACTAGTGATAAGTTGGAAATGGCAAGTCAAGCAAGTGGAGAAGACCACTGAAACTAATGGATGAAAATAACTACACTACAATAGGTGGAAACTAAAAAGTGTGACGAGGAACGTACTCTGAAGAAATAACTACGCCATAGCTTTAGCAACCGCTTCTATCTTGCTAAAAGAAATTTCCTTCGTTTTGTTAGAAGGTTTTAGCCGGGGCATAAAACAAGGAAAATCCGAGATGTATTTTGTAAGACAAGACAAAGGAGTGGAGATTTTATGTTCACCTCACCAAGCACATGTGAGGGCTTTGAATCCAATGTCAATGTCTTCTATGGCGATTCATCCCCACCAAGCACAGGTGAGGGCTCTGAATCCTCTGGCCCTAACCAGCGTCATTCATTATCGATGGAACTTGTAGTCTCATTTATAACGATCCATTCGAGCTAGAAGGAGGTTGGTCACTAGGATCGTGTTAGAGCATGTATCATCCTATGTGCCTCATTACCCATGCCTTGATACGTCGGTTTTGTGCAATAAGCAAGGTTCCCTTTCACAAGCGTTTTTACAGGCAATTTAGATTGGAGCCCTACATGCCGCCATGTTGGTAGAAAATCCGGGAAAAAAACACTAGACATGCCGTCTTTGTGGGATTAAGATTTGATTTAGAGTTGGCGTATGCAAATGCATTTGGCCTATAAGAACAATATGAGCACCCAATTCCGTTGGGAAAATGATCCAGACAAAATTGTAAAGATGTGGCACAAGATTCTTAAAGGCGGGACCACAGATGAAGAGAAAGGAAAGAGAGGTTTTTTTACCAAATAGTGGTGGCTATTGGGATGAAAGTGCAAATAAGTTCCAACTTGGGACTCATCCTAGCGGATTTTTGTGGAATGTCAAAGGAAAATTGGTCGTGCCAAATGTAAAGTCATTGGTGGTGATGGGGCTGAAAGTAGTGCATCCGGTAGTTCTCGTGCACGAACTAACGATTTTGGACCAAGTTGCTCAACACCCGATGTCATGGAGATTGATGAGAGATGAGAACATTTTTGTAATATGATATCGGAATATAAATAGTAGCAAAAGGCATAGGTAATTAGATTGGTAGGTGTTTTTGGATTAAGTTCAATTTTGGTTAAACTAGATTAAATGATGTTCATTTTTATTGACTACCAGTTCATTGATTCAAGATTTTTATATACATCAATCCATTGAAGACTATGTCGTTCGTCACACTGGATGGCTTTTAATCCATCATTTCTTCCCATTACACTTCCATTTTTTTAGAATATAAGTAATTGGGATAAAAATAATGAGATTTATTTTTTCTATTACTCTTCCACTCTATCCTCTGATATTTTTACTATTAAAATGATCTTCCATTCAATCATTTCTTATTTTATTTTATTTCGTTACTATTCCATCATGTATATATTAATTCGTATGCTTACATATCCTTCTAATTTATCTTTTGATTCCCCCCTTTCTTCCATTTCCATCCAATCTAATTTTATTCATTTTTTCCATTCTATTTCTTATGTGTTTGAATTTTTGTAGGGCTTTCTCGCTTGCGCGAGCGCGCACTTACGTTTCGCTACGTCCGCACCCGATTGCATGCGTCCGGACATGGGCAGCATACTTCCACCACCCTTCCTAGTGTTTTTGAATACATGCCACTTGCGCGCGCATGTGCACGCGCCTGCACTCATGCAAGCGCGTGTAATCCCTTGATTTTTACAACATTATTCAAATTTCCAATTGTTTCTTCCCCGCTTGCGCGTGCCCACACGTACGAGCTTAATTACGCGTGCCATTGTTTAGTTTAGGTAGTTAAACGTTGAGACTCTCTCCAGTTAATCCCGTAACTTTAGGTAAATGTGTTCTTGATTAACTAATAAGGAATTACCATTGACTAACTGGAAACACATCTGGATTTGCTCAACCGCGTAGTCCAATTATAAGTATAGTGTGAATGAGGTGCACCCTTGACCGGCTTCGGGTGTGTTGCAATGTAAAATCTAAATAGGATGATAAACAATTTTTGTAGATTTTAGCCTACACTGGAATGAATGTGTAATTATATAATAATTGTGGACTCATAGGTCAATTAAAGCAAAATGAATTGTACATGTTGTAGGCAACTTTCTTTTACGAAGTAAATGTGGCTACTGAACATAGCTAGACATCTGGCATTTATAAAGGCAATAGACTCAACAGCAAGTGCCGGATTTGACTACAATCCCCTTCTTTATAATGGGATGCAAACAATGCACATCAAAACAATACGCAAGGAAGCTCAAGCAAAAGATTGATGAACATACCAAAACATCAATCAAGTTATATGGGGCTACCGTTTGTTTGGCTGGATGGGATAATGTGAATCACCGACCATTGATGAATGTCATGCTTGTATGTCCGGCAGGCGATGTATTCCTTGGTTTGGTTGATACGGCTGGCCCAAAGAAGAGGAAGGCTTACATAGCGGGACAGATGAAGAATTACATTGAGAAGGTTAGTCATCACAATGTTGCCCAAATTTGTATGGAGAATGCAAGTAATATGCTTGAAGCCATGGATAATATTCTAGAAGAATATCCTCATATGTACAAACAAGGGTGTTGTGCTGACATTGTTGATCTTTTCCTAGAGGAATGGGGAAAGGAACAAATGGTGAAGAATCTAGTTTTGAAAGCAAAATGCACGTGTCTTCATATAAAGAACCATCATGTAACGATGGCACTTTTTTGCTAATTTTCACCGAAGTTGTCATTGAATATTTGAGCGGAAATTAGGTTTTCTTGTAAATATCTCATGATACACCGCCTCTTGCAAGTGAAACGAGCAGTAAAGCAATTGGTCGTAGCACCAGATTGGTAAAATTATGTCAACAGCCTCTTCAACGGACAAGATGGGAATCAGGCCGATGCACTAGCTGGTGTAGTCCGAGGCATAATCCTTGACGATTCATTCTGGCATGAGTGTGAGAATTTTGTACGCATGGTAAAATCTATACTTGAAGCTTTGAGAACTTTTGATGGAGACCAACCAACAATGGAAAAGGCGTGGTTGACGATGAACAACCTTAAGGAACACGTGCACAAACTTTGGGAAGCACCTCTCCGTCTTGAGGAAGAAATGGCAACAAGGCTTGAAAAGCAATTTGAGCGTGGATGGGACATGATAAACACCAATCTCCATTACATAGCTGGGCTGCTAAATCCTTAATTGAAAGTTGATAGGGAGCTTCAAAACATTGGAGGAGCAATGTTGGCATTAAGTTAGGTAATGCATCAAGTGCGCGACCAACCGGGAAATTCATACAACGAGGTTATGGTTGAACTTATCCAATATGATGAGGACCTTGGCCCTTACAGCCCTGAGGTGGCAATCAATATTCGCGAAGCAAATTTGGCACCCCATCAATGGTGGCAAAGGATCGGCGGTTAGTGCTTAGCAATCAATGCAAAGCGTATTATATCTTTAATATGCTCTTCTTCATCCAGTGAAAGGAATTGGAGCATGTATTCGTTAGTCTACAATAAGGTATGTACCCACTTGGGCATGGAGAAGTCAGGGGTTTGGTGTACATTTAAACAAACAACAGATTCATCGATGAATAGCCGAGGGCCAACCCGGTCCTTTGGTACAAAAATAATGATTGGTTAGAAGAGTCTGATCTTCAGGGAGAAGCTACAATCGAAGAAGACAATGATGACGACCAATATGATATGCACAACAACCACGCATATGATGACAATGATGTTTGGAGAAATGGGGCCAAGGATGGTGACCTCGACGGGACCAATGATGGCAATGGCAATGGAGGAGATGATGCTAACTATGATGGTGGCCACTAGCGCAACAATGATGGTGGTGATGGTGATGCGTATGACTTCAACAATGAACGAGAGTATATCCTTAATTACCTTGACCAAAACATTTTTGGAGACGACGTTCCTACAGTCCCGTAATTTGATCAAGCACCAAATCTAGAGGGAGGACAACAATGTAACGTATCCAATTCTAATGTTGATGGCAATCTAGACAACAATGATAGGGATGTTGTTGACTCGCCTAGTGACGATAATGACATGCACGATGACAATGTAGGCAAAGAGGATGACGAAAACAATGATGGAGGTGATGGAAACTACGGACGTGAAATTTGTGAACCTCACTGGACCAAACTAGCCATTGGCAAGGGCAATTGGGGGGTTGTCGCCGGCGATACCATGGCAGCCAAGGAAGACTTAGAAGACCCCTACATCAAGGCAAGACCTGGCCAGCTAGGTCAGGACTACTTAGAGGTTAGGCTAGCTAGGACCAGGAACACAATCAGCGGTGCTAACAACTGTTCCCCCGTAGGACTAGTTCAGATTCCATTACTAATTGCAATGGACAGTCGAGGAAGATACTCTTCACCTTTTGAGTCAAGTGCCGCTTACAGACTATTCTGATGTACCCTGCCTCGCCCCTCTTGGAGCTGGGGATTTTCTCTAACACTCTGAACACTATGGTCCCCCTTGCTCATCCCTTACCTCTATGCCTATGACCTCTACGGATTCATATCTCTTTCTCACTTGCAGATTGTGTGACTGTTACCCATGTATGTATGTATGCTGCGGGTTTCCTTTAGAATATTAGACATTGTTCCCCCTTGCCTTCTTGCAGTTCCTCGGTCATCAAGGACTATTGAGATAGACTCTCACAGTACTCACTCTTCCCCATCTAATCCCCCTTTGCTAAGTCTCTAAGTAAATACTTTCCACTGTCCCCTTATGCCTGGACCAACTCCCAGGCCCACTCTCTTGGTTCCTCTGAATCCCTGGCCCCCTAGCTAAAACCTCCCTGCCTTACCTCATGCATCACCATTCTTTAACCCGGACTAACATTTTGGCGACCATGCTGGGGATGGTATGCTGAGACAGCAAACTACAAAGCTACCAAGCAAAAAACCTTAGACACCATGCCTCCAAGAAAGGTTGCTACCGAAAGATACTCCGAGGAGTTAAAACACTCAGTGACATCCTTAACGCTACTAATGACATCAATCGAGAGCTGAGTGTGTTAAATAAAACACAGGCACCCTTGTTGCCATTACCAACTTACCGCCTCGACAATAAGCCAGCCCCTACCATGTGTAACACTTGTGGTAAAGCACACAGTGGCCGATGGTCGTGTGCCCCTGGCAACAATCGTCTCGAGGACTTCCAACGACCAAGACCTGCTACGGCTGCCATGTACACCGAGGAGGTCTACCTGGATGCAATTCAGCCTCGCCGTAGTAACGCGTGCTAGGAATGTAGTTCACTTAATTATTGAAGGAGCCATTGTCCTGTCTTAAGACAAGGCTGGGCCCAAGCACGGCCGGAACTAGCAAATTTCCCAAATCCGAACATGGACAGCTCAAGAAGTCCAACAGCCCCCCGACGAGGCAGGGTCACACTTACGGAGGTCCATGGTACAGAGACAAACGTCTCAACCTATAGTGCAGCTGTAGTCAACACTAGATCCAAGGATGCCTTGCCCGACCATGTCGTAGAGGCCCAAAAACCCTTTCCTGTTCAGCATTGGGAAAGATTGCAAAACATATGCAAGGATTTACAAAAAGGGTTAGAAGTAACTTCATTCAATTCCACCCTTCAACAAGTCCTCGATAGCACCAACGTTACCATGACATTGTCAAAACTCGTACAGATTAGCCCCGAACTTCACCAATACATACAACAAGCTACGTTCGAGGAATCCACGGGAAATCCAGCAACTATAGAAGTCAAAGCCACCACCATTGACTTAGATGCTCTGTAATTCATTTATAGCTAGGAGACCACGAACTTACCAATGTACTCGTAGATGGTAGCTCAGGGGTGAATGTCATGAGGAATCATTTACGCTAGAAATTGGGACTGCCCACTCCCAAACTTGCCCAATTCATACTCATAATGGCCAATGATGCCCAAGTGACGCCTTTAGGGATCCTATCCAGGGTGGCCATTACCACACACGGCGTGTCAACTCCAGCTACCTTTCTAATTATTGACATGCCTAACAGTAGCAACTTTCCCATTATACTAGGTCAACCATGGTTGAGAGACATGGACACCATACACGATTGGTCCAGAAACCAGATCAGGATACATCGCCAAGGAAAAACCATGATAATCCCAGTGGACAGTTGCATCATGAAAGCCAGGGCCAATGAGATACGACACTCGGCTAGGACACATTGGAGAGAAGGTTTGTCCGAGAAACAAGAAGCCATGGTTTTCTAGGCCAACCCAGAATTGATACCACTAGTTGAAATTCATTTAGCCCGCCTAGTAACTGACCAGGAAAAATTGGACATCCTTCCACATTTTTCCAAAGAAGTCATAGAAGCCGTGGCAGTCAACGCTACCCTCGCAATCCAAGCCCTACAAAAAGAGGTGGTAAATGGTTGGTCCCATGGTGCCAAAGACAAAGTAGAATTGACAAATCTGGGAACCTTGGAAGTGCCAAAATTCGTTAAAATCAACGTCGAGGCCCCATAACACATCAAGCAGGCAACTATCTCAGTATTCCACGAGTACCACGACATATTTGCCTATGGACACGAAGATCTCAAAGGAATACCTGGCACCCTGGCCGAACACACTTTTTTACTTAGTCCTTAATGCAACACCAGTACAACAAAGAAGATATAGGATGAACCCGAATTATGCAGCACGGGTAGAAACAGAACTAGACAAACTCCTTGCAGCCAAGTTTATCTCTCCAGTTGACTCTGCCCCATGGTTGTCTCTGATGGTCATCATTCCCAAGAAAAATGGGACATTACAAATTTGCGTGGATTTTTGAAAATTGAACGCAACCACTTAAAAAGAGCATTACCTGTTACCATACATGGAGGAGATAATAGATGAAGTCGTTGGCCACGAAATGTACTGATTCTTGGATTGCTTCTCAGGATATTATCAATTCGTCATGGCTGAAGAAGATAAAAATAAAAGTGCGTTCTCTATGGAATGGGGACCTTACCAGTTTGAGCGCATGCCCTTTGGAGCCAAGAATGCCTCTTTGACCTTCCAACGTGTCATCGAATTAATTTTCAGGCCATACCTCACATAATTTTTTAGGATTTACTTAGACGATGGAACACTGTATGAATCAATGCAAGAACATGTCACACAACTAAGAAAAATTTTCCAAGCCTATCGCGACAATGGCATCAGCTTAAATGCTGATAAGTACATGTTCCTCTTCTTTACCGGGGTCATATTGGGGTATATCGTCTGCAAGCATGGGAAATTGCCAGACCTTGAAAAAACCAAAGATATACTCAATATGACACCGCCCACGGATCAGAAAGGTATCCAGCGACTGCTTGGATTGTCACAATTCAATCGCATTTACATTGAAAAACTCGCACATATCACCGCGCCTATCACAGCCCTGGGTGAGACTACACTAGACCCTTGTACTTTTGTATGTCATAGTGAAAAAAAGGCAAAGTACTAGAATTTTTACTTTGAATTACTCAATATTGGAGGCCGTTTTGTGTTGATTTGTTGTGTTTCCTATATCATACAATACTTAAAGGGGACTAATTCGATAGGAGTTGAGAGAAAAAAATTTAGCATATATATATAATTGATACTTTTGCACAACCTTAGGCGGATGTCACAAAGTACAAAAGTATCAAAAAAGTACAAAGTTCATGCGTCATTGAAACTCAAATGAAAGCTGCCGCTTATTGGAGGATACCTGACAGGGAGCCCAGTAAGATGGGAAATGAATTGTCATGGTAGCATGATTAAAATTTCGTAGAACTAGAAAAGACGTAACAGTTTTTTTGCAGTAAAAAAGTTCTGCAAAAGTTGTCTTTTTTAAAAAAAAAATTGGCACAATCTGATAGAGCAAGAACCAATCTAGGATTGCTAACCGTCAAATCGGCCAAAAAACGCTCTACCGGAAAACTTTTTTTTATTTGTGGCTCCAGTTAGCCGGGGTTCGTTGATGGAGAGATTTGAAGCAGAGGAGGACGCGTACCCTGAGGAGAGGTCCGCGTGCTGGATATGGTGAGTAACGGGTATGGCCGGAGATACCCGGGGTTAGCTTAGGCGGGTATTAGGTGAGTTGGACAGCCAACCACTTAAGGTTAGGCTGTCGAGGAGTCGGGGCGATCATGGAGTCCTTGGACCTTGGTGAGGCAGAGTGGTGAAGAAGACTTAAAACCCTTGGTGTCCAAGGTATTCAGCGTGGAAGCAGTTTTAGACGAGGAAGAAGTTCAGCAAGGGCATAGAGGGGTGAGTAAGGAAGAAGACGCAGGCAAGGAGCAGTAGAAGAATTAAAGCATTCACAGAGAGGGAAGAGAGCAAGCAAATTACAACACAGCGTGTTTCTTATCAAATCATAGTCTTTTCATTATTGGTCGTCCAAGAGGAGTAGAGTTCATGAATACAAAATAGAACCAGCTCACGGCCGAGGCCTGAGAGTGGGGTCAAAAACCTAACTCACGGTTCAGCGTCTGATTGAAAGAGCTTTGGCGACTAAAACCTAGACTTTTACACTATAGTTGCCGTCCTTGGAGATCGTAGGGAGTGGGAGTCTTGGGCCGATGATGCCGTCCTTGACTTCAGTGCTGGCCGCAACTTGTGTGGTAACAGTTCCGCGGGCGCTTGTACTCGTAGTCCTTTAAGTACTCTTTGTACTACCCCACAAATACGTGGCATTCCACATTGCCTGTCAGCGGGTTCATCATACGCCGAGCCTGAATTAGTTAGTTACTACGGCGCATCATTAGGCGTTGAGGCGGCGCCTCAATCTCCATCACACTTCAGTCCTCTCATGAGCTAGAAGAGGGGGGTCTCTCTAAATCCTTCCTTTTGATTTTATTTTTGTGTCCATACTTCCATTGTCCATAGATAGTTGAGAAGTTCATGGTCGACTTCTTCTGTGATTCGTCTTTCTACGTTTCTCCAGGTTGAAGACTTTGCAAAAGTTTTCTTCGAAGGATCTGCTTATGGGAAATACCGCAAAGAGGCGGAGGGTACGAGAGGAATTGAGTCGTCCACGTCCAGCTGAACGTGCTGCCGAGGTGGAAGCCCTTTAGGCACAAAGACTAGTTACGGCTAGTGCAGCGGGGGAGAGGAAAAGCAGGCAGTGAGTACGTGATAGGGAGAGGGTAGCAGAGTCTCTAGCTCTAGCTCAAGACACGGCGGAGCAAGTTGCAGCTCAGTCTTTTACAGTTAAAGAGAATAGTAGGATTTCGTTGCGAATTTGTCAAGCCATTGTTCAAGAGTTGAAACAATGTCCTAATCTGGCTGGGCAGAGAGATGTCATCGAAAGGGTTCTTCGTCATTCTACAGTTTCTCCCTTTTTGCCTAATTGTTATCACCGCCCACAAGAAGCCCGAGCTATGGACGCGTTCATTGACAACTTTAAGAATGAGCTTTGTCTAGTTAAGGTTGCAAACTCTCATGATCTGTTAGCTCGAAAATCAGTACTTTTAGATGCCGCAGTCAAGTCCGGCTCCAATATCCAAGTGGGTGCGTTGTCTAGAGTTTTGGACACAACTGAAGAGAGAATTAACATTGCTTTGAGATGGAGGTTGCCAGAGGAGGATTCTCAGGGATTACTTCCGAAGTTGCGTTTGTCTTGGGAGCCGAGGGTTGGTCTTTCTAAATATGTCAAAGAGTGCATACTCCATTGGTGGGAGATTCAGACCAAAGTTTCACCTAACAAGAAGGACATTGTTAGGCACAAAGTTGGGCGCAAACTCTAGCTTCCACCTCATCCTACTCATAATCTTCGTAAGACGCAAGTAAGTTTCCTATATAATCTCTGTAACTCTCTTTTAAAAATTGGAAATGTCGAGTTCGCAACGTGCTCTAACTTCTGATGTATTCACTAGAATGTATTGTTCCTCCACCTTTGTTGTCGAAGAGTACATTACGTCGCAATTGTCTATGTTGTGTAGTTTCAGTACCTTGCCTCGGAGTCAACTTGTATTCATTTGGAAGAGAACAATCATATTCGTACTTTCGATTGTGTTAGAGTACAGCCATTTATGCAATCAAGGTATTCATTGTTCCGATGTGTACTCAAAATGTAGTAGTCCTACTGAATGTAACAAGCTCATGTACACCTCGTATGCTTTTCGAACTATGTATCATGGGATGCTACTTTCATAAGTTCTACTAGCGTACCATTTGTATTTCATTTCTACTTCAAAGTAATTTAAGTAATTTCAAAGTAAACAAAGTACTTGAATTTGTACTATGGTGTGGTTATCTACTGGAATATGTAGATTATTAGTACTTTCAGTATCCGGGATTGTAATTAAGTACTAATAGTTAGCAACATGTACTATGCTCTGATTCTTTTACAGACTTCGTATTTCCAACATTTCCTCGAAGTCCACCCTAAATGCAGTGTTCGGCAAAGGGCATTTGAGAGGTTGAAGCCGTGGTGGGTAAAGAAATTAAAAGAGAGGAATACGTGTTGTTGCATCTATCATGTTGAGATGGACATGATAAAGGCTGGATTAATCATTCTGAGGGAAAAGCTGAGGGGTTTTCATACCTCAACAAGTTGCACATGTCTATGTCTAGTGTGTGCAGACAAAGAACAAGGGACTAATTGCCATGCTCACGTCTCTATTTTCAAACACATTACAGCCATGTGGGAGGCCTGTCTATGTCCAAAGGGAGAGTTCAATAGATGGCATAGGTTAGAGTGCCTTATGGGTGATTGTACACAGTGTGGCTTTCATTTATTCAAGGTCTGTCCATTAGAGTTACAAGATTCTCAGTCGTTTCTACTGAAGTGGAAGTGCTTTGAGTACTACGAGGTTTGAGTGCATGCAAAAACATGGCAGCCAAAGAAAAGACTGAGAGAGGCTTTCAAGGAAATGCCAGTCCATGAGTTCCTCTCGTACATGGAGAAAACAGTGACTACTTTTGTGACACACAATTTCAAAGCGAGGTGGCAAGATGTGCAATGTCAGCTCATGATGAAGAATATCCCAGAAGGAGTTCTTGTGTCCCATATAGACTATGCTGAAAATTATACGTTTGCAATTCAAAACAAAGTGCAAAGCATGTATTACTTCAGCACTAGTGTTACCATTCTTGTGCATATTTCGATGTGGAGGAAAGGTGAGGAAATCATGAAGCAAACGCATTATTACATTTCGGATAACAAGGCGCATGATTCGGTGTTTGTGTAACATTGTTTAATGTTGCATTGGGACTGAGTGGTTGATGCTAGACTTACTATAGAGGAACATTGGGTATTCAGTGACGGCTGTAGTTTGCAGTTCAAGTGTGCCACCACCATGTATTTTGTTGGTCGGTATCCGTCGCTCACTGGGGGGTGCTTGATGCGGTGGAATTTTTTTGAAACAGCTCACCGCAAGGGGGAGTGGGATGGTGCACTGGTGAAAAGGGCGTTGAGGGCCGAATAGATTCGAAACCCCCTCAGACCGCTTCAGTATGCTGGGCACGTTGTCGAATTGTTGAAAAAAACTACTTTGAGCATGTTTCCAACCCATACGCTCAGTCAACAACTGAATCAATCTCTCGCGTCTTCTTGAACCTATGCGAATTCGAAGTAGATCACAGAGATAGTAGTATTAAATGTCGTACTTTACCAGGCTCTTAGAATTTGCATTCAGTTATGGGTTTCTCTGTGTCTGACCCTACTCTTCTTAGAACTCGTGAACTATCTTGCTTTTGCATCGCTTGTGTCGATGGTAATTGGAATAACTAAGAAAAATCCTCTCATGTGCAGGAGTGGAAGGTTTAGCGTCTACAGCCGCTTAGAACTGGCGATGTAGCAAACCTGATTGAAGTGCTTGATGACGACGCCAAGTGGATTCATGATGGGACTTTTGTGGAGATAGGTGATTTGGTGTCTGTTGGTGACTATTACATGATTCCAGCAGAGAGTGACAACGAAGACGGAGTGGACTACTACATACTGCAATGTCAACGTACAGAGTTTGTATTGTAGAAGGGTTTGTCATGTCCATGGGGCGGTGTTTTTTCTGCAAGGGACAAGGTGATCCGAGCTAAGTACTATAAGAAGTATGGAAGAGGTGATAAAACATACGTGTTTTGTGATAGGGCAGTTGATGCACATATACATGCTCATCTGGTCACAACTTGCAAGTTTCCAATGGTTCTTGCAGCCCCTAGAGTTAAAGATAGTCCAGTGTACAAGATTACAGCTGAGTCAGAGAGGATTTGTGAGGATGCGTTGCAGGACTAGTGGGCATTTAACGAATAGTAGAAGTCCACAACATAGCATCAAAAATGTATTTCCTATTGCTTAATACAAACTCTGAATGCCATTGTCGTAAGTTCAGCTGATGATATAATATGTCCAATATGTCCACTGTGTACAATATTCAAAATACGTACAAATTATCTTTACAGAAATGTACCACATATACAGTGTGTACAGTATGTGGTTGGTGTACACTAGGTAGAACAAGTACTTAGTAAGTCTACTTTTCCCTTGCATAAAGAACTCTTACACTTGCATTCAAATTACGGCAAATCAAATTTTATTAAAAACCGGCCCCCAATCTTGTGCAATTTATAGCATACCAGTGCAACATTGGATTAGAAGTATGGAAAATACTTATAAACCGACTAAGAGCATACGGTGCAAATAGAAGTGGGACCCACCGGTGATTGAGGAATCAGGCCACATTTCCGAACCGGGTTGCATCAAGGCACAAAGCTGAGTTATCATCCAACACCCGTTGAGCAGCCCATAAATCTGTAAGCTATAAGACGAGCCCCCCTTCACTGCCCGGTTCCTAAGCATTTGTTCGGCATTGGTCAAAATCTCCCTCTTCATCTTAAACACAAACGCCCCTCTAGGAATAGGTTCACTTGCCTGAATACCCCAACCCATGTGGGCTGTACGAAAAACCTCTACACCGTATCTCATCCCCTGCTGTACAACACGGTTCCCACAATCGATACGACATCCACACTTTGCATTACACTCAGAAATGAAGGCCCAGGACTTGTGAGCCCCACATGTGACAACACTCTCAATATGGCGTAGCTTGGTACAATAGCACTGCAGAGTACTAGTATATTCGTAGGCTTCATTTATGCGTCATTGGAGAAAAGAATCCTTGAGGAATCCGACTGCCTTATATGCAAATCTACCACCATTGGCGATTGTTGCACATGTACATGGACACTTGGCGGTCAAGCAGTCCCCTAATGGGCATGAATTGTACGATCCCTTGCCTAGACCAGAGAGCGTTAGGTTCACATGTGCCTGGTCGTATACAATGCTCTTGTTGATGTATTGAAAACTAGGCAAAGAAACATCAGAGAACACAAGAGGGACAGGGGTCTTCTCTAGTCCCCTAGACAAATCTTCAACCATATAATTGGACTGGCCCTCGTAAGTTTTCCATCCCAACAGCCCACATTCCCACAATTGTTATGCGACAATGTCAATGTATTGAAGTTAACCTTGCAATTGAGGTTACAATACAAAGTTGGCCACAAGTGAACTACATTCCGTAAACCCTCCACAAAATCTACCAAACTTGACAACAACGTTCCAACTCCAGCGCTGCTACTTCCGGCCCTTGGACGCCGCCCCCCCTACCTTACCTTCCTTCTCCCCTTTCTTCTTTCGCGCGCTCCCGGGAGATGCCTCATCACAGCCCTCTACAGGTTCGGGAGGTTCCTTCGCACATGCCCGGGTGATCCTCTCAGTCGCAATGTGGGTTTTTGGTTCTGCATCCTCCCCACCAGCAAGAGCCTCATGAAATAATTGTGTGACGCTCTTATCCATTGAGTGCAAATTTTCAATTGCAACCTGTTCACTGTGGTCAACCTCTCTCTTGCTCGGAACAATCTGTTGCGGCCCTATGACTGGTTGCTTGACCCTCTTGTCGCGGCTCTCTGTTCCCCTCTGGACAGCACTTGTAATGGAAACCTATGGTTAGTAACATAAATTGAAATCTATAAATCTATATAAATCTATTATAAATCTATTAAGACTACTCATATTAGAAAACAGTAAAGGAGTTTCACCTGTGGGTTCTATGGCTAGACTTTCTGTGTGGCTCAAGTCGTGTTTCCTCTTGTGTAGACACTGAGATCCGGGTATTGGTTGAGTGGGTGGAGATGTAACCTCCATCTGTGTGCACACCACTTGCACAGCCTCAACAACGTCATCTCTGTCCAGAATGTGTAAGTGTCGGATAGGAGATTTAGACGCTGCCTTCTCCCCGGGTTCCACTTGATTGGGGACCTCTACAGGTACAGGGCTGATGAACTCAGGGTCGTAGGACTTAAATACTGGCAACACTCCCGGAGAATTTTTCGCAGCTTCTACCCCTCTACCTGAGCCATTTGATCTGGTTGTCCCGGAACTGGAGGGGAGGATGGGCATCTATTCATTATTATCTTCATTGCTTGAAAAGTCGTCTTTAAAATCCAACCCTGGCTCCGAAAGTCCTGTTTTTCAACCACCTTCTCCCTCCAAGCACTCGAAGACAACTAGATCCTCCCTCTTCTGTTTCGCGCCACTCGTAGTCTGCTTCGACAAGATCCTGGAAGGGCCATGCTGCAACAGCACCGGCAACTCAGTGTCTTCTGAGATGTCCGGATGAGGTAAGTAAACCTGGCTCGATCTCTCTTCCACCACGATAGGTAGCGTTTCTGCAGGCGCATGGAAGGAAAAACTTGAAGACCCTGCAAACAACCATTCGAGCTTGTAGGTTCAACTTAATCGCAAAGTACAAACTCTGGTTAAAGGAATCAAAAACGGACTTCCTACTACCTCTAAGTGGACTCTAATGTACATTGTGTACCAATATTAGAGTATGGATACAAACAGTAGTCTCAGCGTTATACTGTAGGTACTTCATGCTCAAAGGGGTAGAATGATTACAATAGATATGTACCTAGATTCGTTAACTTAGTACACCGGCCTGTGGCTTAATTGCAGCATTCACAAAGTACTATACATTTAGGACTCTAAGAAGGAAAGATGAGAGTATGTACAAAGATTTAGTACATTGCAGATCTAGCTCCTATAGACAGTGTATCACCAACTACCATAGTGTACTCAGTATATCATACATACTACAAAGCATAGCACGCCCAAATGGACTGTAACAAAGAAAAGTACATTCACAGTGACTTACCGCAACTTCATAGTTTAATTCGAGAATTAAGTACATCTAGACTCTACTAAGTACTCTACACGCTAGCAAATTCCAGAGCACATTAACTAAACTAAACAATATACACGGATATTAGAAACAATGACCCATTTGCACTTAGTAAAACATTCGCACATCATCGACAATTAATATACCGTTTGATGGCAATATCGACTTTGCACAGTCTTTCCTTGCTTGGAAAACTCTCCTCCTCTCCTCTAACACGCCTAGCTTTCTCCCTTGATCACGCATTTCCGTCGATGGATGTCCCCACCCGAAGCTATTGTACCAGTCCGGATGGGGAATTGCTCTACAGCCCTTGGCCAAGCACGCACCGCAATTCACAAATACCACAGAAGCACATAATGGGTGGTAAAGGTGTCTACAACTAGATAGAATAACATCATTGCATGGGAAAAGAAATAGGCACAAACAGCAGGCTGTAATTGCCATAGAACCAAAATCTCCGACGGGCTCATCAATCTTCTCCGAGTACACCATTGGGCGTGGCCAGATGGAGGCGTTGCTCTTCCCTTGCTTCAGCAAAAAGTTTTTCGGCTGATAATGCATCGAATAACTTCTGCCTTCCCTCAAGTATCGCTGCCACACCCTCCAGCTCCAATTCGGCTACTTTCTGTTCAGCCAGTCAACCCGCATCTGAGCCTCTTCCTCCTCGGGTTTCTCTTGAATCCCTTCCATCTTAATCTTCTCCCGGATTGAGCTTGCACCCTCTGCCTCAAGCACATCAATGCGTACTTTTTTTTGTTGTATCTAGTGCTTGCAACTACCCACTAAGCAGGTTCTCTGCTTGCACTTCGACCTCGTTGCCTCGGTCCTCTCCAAACAGTGGACCTTCTACACAGCAAATGCCTTGAGTGCTATGTGCAACACCCCCATCAATCCCTCTAACTCCTTCAACCTCTCATGCACCTGTCCCTTCATCCAGCCTACTA